>OY754339.1:32247863-33475183 GCA_963573305.1 Pyrrhosoma nymphula
GGAATGAATCCAGGTAAACTTATGCATTGAGGAAAATTTAATTGTAGTATTTCGATATTTTTTTATAAAGTTATGTAAGAGGCCGGATACTTCCTCTGTCATTTTCCAACGCACCTACCTAAGCATCCCACGGTCTCTTCGTTCTTTCCTCTGCTTGCACCTTACCTGACACATTCCTTTGGTTTCCGGTCGCTTCATTCCCACCCATAGTTGCTGCAACCTCAGCGACCTGCGAGCCTCATGCCACGGCAACGACGACGAATGGGGGAGGAGAGTGCCGATCACGTGGTGACGCCAAGGTGGAGTTCGAGAGAGCAAGAGGCTTCGCGGCTCTCAGTTGATCGCGAGATGTAGAGCAGTGTAACGTTGTAATCGGTGCAATAAATAGTATGGTCTTAACCGCGCCATTTCTTTTAATTCTGTTCCCTGTACTTCCTCTGACGGGCCCGTCGCGGTCGTAATCTTTACATTGGTGTCAGAAGTGGGATATTGTCAGAGGGGGATACATATCAGAAGGTAAGACCATGGCTTCCCGAATTAGTTTATGTGGACGAGAGGTGGAGCTCCAGCAGGCCGTAGACGAATTGAGCGAACGGCTTCGCGAGGTCGAGACGGAAAATAGGCGGATGAAGGATAGGAACGCGGCGACCGCGGTAGAAACTCGGCCCCAGCTCGCATATTTCACGGCGGTTGGCGAGTTTTCGGGAAAAGTGGAGGAGGATGTCGATGCATTCTTTGCAAAGTTGGAAGGAATCGCGGAGCTCGGCGGATGGTCCGATGCCGATAGACTGCGAGTCGCTAAGCTACGCATGCTCGGGGACGCGAGTGTTTTCACTCGTAGCAAAGACGAATGTCGCGAGGCAGATTCGTACGAAATTTTTAAGGCCCTTGTTACGACGCGGTACCGTTCTAAGAAAAGCGCGAGGTTTTTCCGGGAAATGCTATCGAACCTTCGCATGTCACCGGGCGAGGGCATCGAGGCGTTCGCCGACCGAGTGCGGGCGATTAACGCGCGAACCTACTCCACCGAGGGCCCAGCAGAGCGAGTGGCTGAGCGGCGCGTCGAGGCGGATCAGCGGGCACTCGACACGTTCCTGCGTGGGCTGACTGGGGAGGTTGGCCATCAGTGCCGATTAACTGCCCCTGAGACCTTTGATGCTGCCATCAGTAACGCCATCCGGATCCAGGAAGCTGAGAGAAGGCCAGCGGAAGGACCAAGGGATGGACCACCCGTCCGTCGAGTGTTCCATGCTCCTGGCCAGCGCACCTGTTTCAACTGCGGACAACCCGGGCATATATCGAGGCAGTGCAACAGAGGGAGGCGCTGTTTCGTATGTGGAAAAGGAGATCATCTGGCACGTGAGTGTGGGGACCACAGCGGGGCTCATAATGCGGGAGATTTAAACGGCGCCGGGGCCGGAAGAGCCGCCGTAACCGGCCCCTGGTAAGTGTGATCCTCCCTCGTGTGGGTAGTGGGGAAGATTTACATGATTTGGTGGCGGTAATCAACATTTTCGGAAGAAAATGTAAAATGCTGATAGACACGGGGGCTCAGATTTCCTTAATTAGGCGCGCTGTGTGTGGAACGGACAAAATCAGAGCACCTACAGTTAGAATTCTAGGCATAGCCGGGGGAAGGATGTGGAATTACGGGGAGAAAGAAGTGACCTTTTTTGTGGGAAAAGTGAAGTACGATATGACAATGCAAGTAGTTGAACGATTGGCAGAATTTGATGGGATCTTAGGTTTAGATTTTCTGAGGAAATATGGGGCATCCATTGATGTGAGAGGGGGCAGACTCCGTGTTGGTAAAAATAATTGGCCATTGACAGGGCAAATGGTTGAAAGTAAACGGGACCTGAAGGAGGAGACTATTAGCACCAAGAGACATGACGACTCTATTAAGAATGTGGAGGTGAGATTAGTGAATGCCATATCTGTGCCGCCGCGGAGTGAAAAACTGATTAAAACGAAAATAATAAGTGAGAATCCCATTGAAGGTCGTGAAGTGATTGTAGAACCCAGACTTAAGGACGTTGAGGGGTGTGCCGTGGCTTGGAGTTTGAGTAGCGTCGATGAGAATAACTGCGTGGTCCTTCAGGTGGCGAATTTTGGGGCAGAAGAATTGAATTTTCCGAAGGGGACGTTGTTGGCTACGTTAGACGAGTTAATTACAGGGTTGGCTTGCGAGAGTGAAGTGACTAGAGTTGGCTATGTAGGGACGACGAAAAATGCTATAAATAACTTAAATTTAGCGGATAAGCTAAGCCACCTATCGCATGATGAGGTGAGTGTGTTGAAACCTGTGCTGGAAGAGTATTGTGATTTATTTAGCCCAAAAGAAAATCTCCCTGCGACAGATATCGCGTACCACCACATTCCTACGAATGACGCAAAACCTATATATCGTCGCCCATACCGCACGCCGTATCATCAAAAGCCATTGGTAGAGAAATTCGTGCAAGAACAACTAGAGGCGGGAATAATTACACCTAGTGAAAGCCCATGGGCATCACCGGTTGTTATTGTACCTAAGAAATCCACGGATGGGAAGCCTGAGTTCAGATTTTGTGTAGACTTTCGACAGTTGAACTCTATCACAACACCCGATGTATATCCGATTCCAAATATCGTGGATACTCTAGACTATTTAGGGGGGTGTAAATACTTCACGACCTTGGATATGACTAGCGGGTACCATCAAATACCAATGCACCCTGAGTCCCAGCCCAAAACTGGTTTCGTAGTCGAGAGTGGACACTACGAATACACAAGGATGCCGTTTGGTTTACGTAATGCCCCTGCTACTTTCCAGCGTATGATGGACAGTGTGCTTCGTGGATTAAAACCCTTACAGTGTCTTGTATATTTAGATGATGTTATTGTATTCAGCAGCGGAATAGAAGAACACGCAATTAGGTTAAGACGGGTTTTCGAAAAATTGAGGGAATCAAGACTTTCGTTAAAATTTGAGAAGTGCCACTTTGCCCTAGAACAGGTAAATTATCTCGGCCATATAATTTCTAAAGAGGGTGTTCGGCCTGACCCGGGAAAAATAGATGCCGTGAAAAACTTTCCAACTCCAACGAATGTGAAGGAGTTGCAATCTTTTCTCGGCCTGGCCAACTATTACAGACGCTTTGTGGATCGATACGCCGAGTTGGCCAGGCCTCTTACAAGGCTGTTGAAAAAGGGAACAGCGTTCATTTGGGGACCGGATTGCCAAGACGCAATGGGAGTTTTGAAAGATGCACTGACCTGTAGCCCTGTACTTGTGTACCCTGATTTTAGTAAACCTTTTATTCTTTCCACCGATGCAAGTAATTTCGCTATTGGGGCAGTATTGTCGCAAGAGGTCGCGGGGGAGGAGCACCCAGTAGCCTATGCGTCGCGACAACTAAATGTTGCGGAAACCAATTATTCCACGACGGAGAAAGAATTGTTAGCAATAATTTGGAGTGTTAATCATTGGAGGCCTTATTTATTTGGAAAAAATTTCCAAATTGTGACAGACCACGCCGCATTGAAATGGCTTTTTAGTATGAAGGACCCCTCTAGTAGGTTGATGCGGTGGACGTTAAAACTAGGCGAATATAATTATTCGGTTGTCCACAAGCCTGGGAAAAAACATTTAAACGCGGATTGCTTGAGCCGCAAAGTGAGACGTGTCGACACTATATTTGACGATGATGTAGCAAAAATGCAAGTAAATGATAAGCAGTGCAGAAAGTGGCGTTTGCAACGAGGCTTTGAAGAAAAGGGAGGGTGTTTATATAAAGATACACGAAATGGATTGAAACTTGTGGTCCCAGAGATAGTGCGACTAGACATTTTTAAGCAATATCATGAGCACCCCTTGTCTGGCCACGTAGGTGCTCAGTCGACTTTAAACCGAATGGAATGTCTCTATTGGTGGCCTAAAATGCGCGCGGACGTGGTAAGGTTAGTGAAAGAGTGTGTGTCATGCAATCGCCGTAGCCCATACGGTAGAACGAGAGCGCCTTTACAGAAACTGCCTGAAGCTGAGGAGCCCTTTGATTTCGTAGCGGTTGATGTCGTCGGGCCTCTCCCAGTGACTGAGAGCGGAAACAGGTACATCCTCTCCATACTAGATCATTTTTCACGTTATTTGGTAATGGTTCCCATAATGGACCAGTCGGCAGTGACTGTGGCTGAGGCTTTCGTAAATAGGTGGGTTTTAAAGTTTGGTGTGCCGAGTAAGCTTCTGAGCGATCAGGGATCTAACTTCATGTCTGAGCTGTTTACTAACATGTGCAAATTGCTAAAGATTACGAAGTTGCGCACAACCCCCTTCCATCCAGAATGCAATGGGAGAATAGAGAGGGTCCATCGAACAATCGCGGGTATGATTAGTCATTATATAAATTCTAAAAACAATGACTGGGATGTGTGGGTTTCTTATGCTGTGGCGGCCTACAACACTAGCACGCATACTAGCACAACATACTCACCACATGAGGTTGTATTCGGGTTTCCAATGAAAACCCCTTTCGAGTGTTTGGACAGGGAAAGTAAAAAAATAGTCGGAGATTATGTCACGGGCCTTCGGGAAATTCTGATGGATGTGAGAACGAGGTGCCGTAATCGTTGTAGGAGCGCGCAGAAGACGAGAGAAGTCCATTATAATAAGAAAAGCAGGGATGTGAAGTACGAGTGTGGGCAGTATGTGTATTTGAGTGACGTCCAAATTAAGTCGGGCCGAGTGAAAAAGTTTCATTGCCCATGGAAGGGGCCATTTAAAGTCATTGAGGTTATCTCGGACACGAATGTGCGGCTGGAGCTTCCCTTTCGGAATGTTGTTGTACACAAAAACAGGCTTAAACCGTACTATGGTACCTCCCTTCCCATCTCAACTAGCAGATTCCAGGAGCGACGTCGAGGGCGACCGCGGAAAATCCAGACGGCGGAGGACGAAGGACCCAGCTGTGCGCCCTGTCCAAGTGTGGGAATTTCCCCCTCTTTTCCCTTTCCCAGTGTTGTTCATCCCTCCACATCACCAGCACCCCCGGCCAGCCCTCTGCCCAGCGAGAGCGATACTCTGAGAGAGTACGCACATTCCAGAGAAGGCCGCGAAGAAGATACCAACGCCCTTGCCTCCCCCATTTCCCCATCCCGTACGCCAGCGCATTCCGCGGAAGGCCGCGGAGACAGCAGGAGTACCGACGCAGGCGACAACATCCTTATCTCACCCTCCCACCCCGCGCGGTCTCCCTATCTTTTAAGGTCGCGAGCGACTGCCCAAGCCGGACCGCCCTCGGAGGAAGAAGACGTGAGTGTGAGTGCACCAGTGGAGAGAGTGGTAAAAGAGGAGAAAACCGAGAGTCCATATAACCTACGGCCCCGATAATTATAAAAAATAGAAATGTGGGGCATAATTCTGTGTGTTGTGATCGTGTGTTGGTTTTGTGGGACCGCTGTGTATTTTCTGAGTAGCTGGTTGAGAAATACATTTAAGATTTGTGAGTGAATGATGTGTTTTCATGAAATAAGCAGTGATTTAGTATTTTACGGGATCTTGAGTTTGTTATGATATTCCATTTTGCCTTGTTGAAGTAATTGTAATTACTTAAGTAATTGGGTTTATTATGTAAGGGAAGTATTTGGGTTTATTATGTAGCAGATGTATTGTTGGAACTTTTAATTACCTGTACTGCCTTAGAGGGGTTGAAATAATTATGTATTGTGGGATTGTGTGTTGTTTAATGGTATTATATTGGGTGTTGGGCTTGTTATGGTATTTCATCCTTGTCTTGTTGATACACCATTTTACCCTCTTCTCCTATCGATTTTAATCAATTTCTTGTTTTTTGAAAATTGTCCACTGTGTGTCCAATTTTGTTTTGCGGGAGGGCGATGTAAGAGGCCGGATACTTCCTCTGTCATTTTCCAACGCACCTACCTAAGCATCCCACGGTCTCTTCGTTCTTTCCTCTGCTTGCACCTTACCTGACACATTCCTTTGGTTTCCGGTCGCTTCATTCCCACCCATAGTTGCTGCAACCTCAGCGACCTGCGAGCCTCATGCCACGGCAACGACGACGAATGGGGGAGGAGAGTGCCGATCACGTGGTGACGCCAAGGTGGAGTTCGAGAGAGCAAGAGGCTTCGCGGCTCTCAGTTGATCGCGAGATGTAGAGCAGTGTAACGTTGTAATCGGTGCAATAAATAGTATGGTCTTAACCGCGCCATTTCTTTTAATTCTGTTCCCTGTACTTCCTCTGACGGGCCCGTCGCGGTCGTAATCTTTACAGTTAGTTGTTTATTTTATTGTACATTTATTTTATAACTATAATTATCGAGGACCACGCGTATGATGGATGTCCTATTTATTAGCAATCTTTAGCACAAAAACCATTTTACTTCATTTTTTTACACTTTTACATCTCTCTTTAATTGCACGCAGTGTGCTATGGTAAATTCCTCCCTATGGGAATTTATCTCGTAAACCAAAACACCTTACAACTTCCAGGGCGTCCAAGCTCTCTTTATATCGGGAACGTATGTCCGTAACACGTATGGCGTCTCATTATATTATTAAATCTATTTCTTTTGAACAAGATAATTATACCTTTTCATGCTATTTTTTGTCAAATTGAACGTGAAATCGCATGGAAACTTAAGGGAAAATAATGATTTTACATTTAATATCGCTATGTATAGATACACTCATCCGTAGTGAAATTATCATCAGTGACTAATCAGAGTCATCTCATGATGGCGATGACCACCTGATGGGATTGCGCATCTGGTACAAAGTTTTCTCAGTTAAAAAGAAGATGACGCCTATGCGTTGAAACTAGTTGTACCTTGTATCTACCACAATAAAAATCAGTGGAAAGATACTACTTTTTTCTCTCTCACTTTGTAAATTGATTTCCTAATTGTTAAGCCTAAACCGTCGAACTTATACATAAGATATTGGTGACATCGAAGAAAGTTGTCAGCGGTGTAAGTGCCTGGAGTTGTCCAAGTCCACGTTATTGGAGTTCACACTCATCCTTCTTACTTCAACTCTCAGAACATATTGTACCTAAACTTCTTTTGTAGCTCAAGAAAATTGTCAGTGAAATCAGTGTTTTTTAAAGCAGGACAAATGAAAAATTGGCAATCAATATTCGATTTCACATGCACAGCCTTGTAGTACATCTCCTTAACATCATTGAAATCCGTTCCTCCTTTGTTCTATTCTCTTCATCTCGTTTCATTTTCGCCCATTCCTCTCCCTTTCCCTCTCCGCGTGCTCCATATTCCGACTGCCACTCCCTTTATAGAGGGGGACTCACTAAGCAGTTCCTACAACCACACACGCAGAGAGGTGGGAGAAAAGAGAAGTATAAAAAAAAATACCAGGGCGCCTCACTAAAATGGAACTGGGGCTGATTCCATACCTCCGGGGCACGCACTTGCAGAGAGGCAGAGGAAGAGACAAACGTACAGGCGCCGACCGGGTGGCATGCCAGGCGCCACCCACGCAGTTCCCACATGAGAGGTCGACCTCCCTCCTACCCATCCACCTCTGTACAGCCTATTGGGGAGGGGGAGGTTTCACGCGCATCTACCCCACACCGCCGACGATCCCTTTAACAACCCACCAACCCCTGAGCGCGATTCAGGGAATTGGGGGAGGACTGGGGGAGGTGGGTGAGGGCACTTATTCCCGGCTACCTGACTCCGGTCCCCAGGGAACTCATCACGACACCACGCAAAACCTCCAACCAAGGGGGAGGGGCACGACTTTCTGCTGCCGCTACCTTCTGCCTGTCCCCCTCCTGTTACCCGCGGGCTTCCGGCTCTGTCTGTTCTCCCACTATCTCATGAGACCCACCTCGCGTTCACTCAACTGGAGATGAGCGATTCTTGAAGGTGCGGCATCGCATCACGGTAAAAAGGAATTTTGCATCGCAAGTGACGCGGTTTGTCGAATGTAGAATTGTAATGTAAAGACGGTTTTACAAATGTAATGTATTTCTGTGGCAGTCACCTTAAAAGTCGCTTGCAAGTGGTACAAAGTAGTATTTTGACGTATGAGCACCGAGCTCTATTGCAGTGGCAGTATATTGTAAATGTTATAAATCGTTAAAGATGTATCGAGCATTAAATCACACACGAAAGATATCTCGTGACGCGCGTTATGTATAAAAAGTGATTTCATAATTTCACAAATGGATGCACAAACGTGAAATGCACATCAATTACCTGCGGAGAGAATGATCCATTACCATTGAATGCTGCAAAACCGCGGACTCAGCAATATCCATAGCAGCATTGCGTGTCACATGAGTGAAATATCTCTTATCAATATCGCTTATCCCTTGGAATTCATCACAATACCACATTACGAGCGTGATGCATCGCAATATCGCTTATCGCTTGCGATTCATCGTAAGAGCTGTATCGAGCGCGTTGCATCGCAATATCTCATATCGCTAGCGACACATCAAAACATCGCTTACCGGTCACCATACATCACAATGTAGCTTATCGCTTGCGATGCATCACAATATCGCATATCACTTACGATTCCTCGCTACATCGCATATCGCTTGCTATACCATACAACATAATATACTGCTTACGATACATCGCAATATCGCACATCACTCACGATACATCATAATATCGCATGTGACTAGCGATACATCGCTACATCGCATATCGCTAACGACACCACGTAATACAACATATTGCTTATGATGCATCGCAATATGACACATCGCTCACGACACATCGCCATATCGCATATCGCTCATACTTCTCGCGATGCATCGCAGCATCTCACTGCCCAATCTTTTCTCTCCCCTGCGTGCCTCAATAGCTTCCTCGCCTTCTACCTCTCTACCGCTTCCAGCTGGCTCTCCGACCTTAAATTCTCCTCCATCTCCCAGCCTTTGTCGCCTCCCGACCACTTCGCCGTAACATTCCCTCGTCCAACGGGGAGTTTGCTGGCTCGGCCCCCTACCGCAACCCCCCATGCCCTCACTCTGCTGTGCACGACTTCACTCTCCCGTAGTTCCCCACTGTCATCCGCTCTTTCTTAGTTCACCAAACACACGAGTCCCTTCCTTCCAATTCTAAATCGAAATACCATTTCCTCTACCGGGAATTCAACCCCGCTGAGCAATGTCTGTTTCGCCCCTCTGAGCGTGTTAAATTAAAAAAAAACAGTTGTTGAGTTAAGCTCGAATTCTTGGTCAATCGAATTTTACTATATTTTATCGATTGTTAACTTTTTTTAGAAAAATCATTTAAGCAACATCATTTCTGGAGTAAGTGACCCTTAAGCCGGAGCCGCCTTAAAGCCACATATCAAGAAATAACCGTAGCATAATTGTAAGAAATGTTTTGTCAACATGATATTTTTTCAGGTTTCTTGTCAAAATTTTCTTCAAGTTTCACTAAATTATTTTTTCTCGTTGTGTCGCATGTCAAGTTTGTGAACTGGCACTTCATGGGTTCACTTTTCTTTAATAACTTAATAACACATTTTGCCACTTTTATTTATTTATTTATGAACGCATAATGTCACTTTTATTTCTTCATATGCAGACATCTTTTGTCAGTCAATTATGACAGAGTTCTTGGATCCCCAGTGATGTGTTTATAAAATAATAGCATTTACTGGAGGAGACATATTGGTGTAAGACGGTTGTGAGCCAATAGTCGTAGGTTGAAGAGAAGAATAAAGAAAATAAAACTGATTATTTCAATATAAATATATTTTTGCCAGTGATAGATACTTAGAAATCATTTCTGGACTTCGTTCGTTGAATAAGAAGAAATAACTTTGTGAGGAAAGAAATAAATAACAACTAACTTAGTATCTAATTCTGCTTCCTCCTACGTCTAAATTGAAATCCTATTTCCTCTTCCGGGAATTCTACCCTACAGAGCCCAATGCCTGATTCGTCTCGCTAGCCGTTTTAAATTTGAGAAGGTGCATGTTGACATCCTTTGAATTCAAACATAAAAAACCTCATTATAAAAACTTAAGAAATATTTAATACTTACGTGAGGCTGATACAATTGACGAAATACGTGTTGGTAATTAGAAACTTTTCTCGGAGTTTCATTAAATTATTTCTTACTCGTTGTAAAATAAGAAATAACGTAGAAAAGAATTAACTAGCAAATAACGCAGTGGCTTTTTTCCTCAAGTAATATTGTTGAAACACTAGGTAGGCGGAAAATTGGCTGGTATAATGGATTTTACTTCATTTATCCTGAGACTGCATTTCGACCATAATTAACCAGGTATACTTTTTTGGTCTTCTCCAATCCAAATATATTCCAAATATTCGATACCTTGGGTAGAATATTAAAAACAATTCCTGAATTCACCACGGATTTTAATATAGATACCATTTCTTTCCCTGTGATAGAATGGGAAACGTTTTAGCTAAATTATCAGGAATACTTTTTTATTATTTACAGTCACTAATTAGTGGAATAAGCAGTGCCTTAAAAATATTTTGCTTGAGTTTGCTTAGTGATTACATGACTTGTAATAAAATAAGAAATTACTAGATTAAATCCACTGTGCCTTTTGAATGACTTAATATACGAAAAACTATTGATGTGAAATTTAATTAGAAATTTCTTTACTTGTTTAATAATTAAAACTAAGTAATATACAATAATTATTTTATTAGGACATGTAGACATGTAGTTAAAAACTAAATACTTGAAACCGCTATCGTTACATAATATATAACGTTGTAACAGGGTGATTTCTATACCCTTTCGTGATGCAGGCGCGTGCTAACATAAATTTTTAAGCCTACCTAATTAGATGTTTTTGCTCATGGAGTAAATATATTACCCGTAGAGTATCTATCAATCTATTGTTAATTCCGTTTCTTTCTTTCAAGTTGCATCCAATTTATCATGCATATATTCTCATACTTTCACATTACAATTAGAGATTGCTCGAGATTGGAAGCCTTGCTCTAAATACGGTGTAACTTCGCCTCCTTTTGTGTGACCTCATTTTTAAAAATAAATATCACTTTTAACAATATTCAATGACCTTACGAAGTTTAAATAAGAATTTTAAGGTTTATTTTTGCCTGTTTCTATTTTTGTGGACCTTGAAGCTCCAACAGCCTTATTTAATGTCTCATATGATTAATAACTTTGATGTTTTCACAGTAGTGTCCACTTTATCTGTCTTAAGGCGATGTGTAAATTAAAGAAAATATCATGAATTGATAAAATTACCTACACTGCGTTTTATTAGGGTATTTCAGGAAACTATCTTATCTTGAATAAATGGTGTTTTAGAGATCAAAAGAGACGTAGCAGTATGACCTTACTTTGAAGCCCGACTTACATTGACCATGTTTGATCCTGTTCTGTTTCCTGAATGATAAAATTTTGACTCCTTTCAGACAAACGATTATTAGTTTGAACGAAAGAAATCACAATTTATGCTTTCAAGGCATGAAAATTATGAAAGAGCTTATAAAACACAGGACTATTATGTATACAAAATGTATTACGTCGAAGAATCTGAAGCCCTACAAAGAAGTCCAGTCAAGTACCAATTAAAAGTAACAATTTGAAAATATTCTGCCGCTATAACTTTGGGGTGAATGGTCGGAAAAAACATTTCTTCACATCCGCGAAGTGCCTTAATCAAATTACTTAAAGCGTCCCACATCTTATTTTTATATTTTTTCTCTTTTATTTGGCTTCCATTAAAATGTTGATATGTCCATACCTTTCCTTTTGCTAATTAAAAATTACTTATTTTTAAATTGAATTCCAGTCAACAATGAGCTACGAGAAGAAACGGTCCTTTACTTAATTTAAAATTCTCATTTCATCAATTTCCTCCCACATCCTTGACGAGTCCCGGAAACCGGGCGTGATTACCGTACCACGCACGTGCTTTTCTGGTTATTAAGATAATTAATTCCAAATTTGACCAAAGTAGTGGTTTTTTATGGGAGAAGTGGGAAGAATGATTGTATGATGAGGGTAAATGATGAAATGATTGGGCAAGTGGACTGTTTTGTGTATCTTTGCCGAATTTTTGTGAAAGATGGAAGGAAATATTAAGAGATTAAAAGACGTGCGAATTTTGGAAGTAACTCGTAGTTAGTAGGTAGAGCATATTAGAAAATCGCTGTTATTAAAAGTTTTCTCCTTCCGAGTAAGTGCTATTATATGACAACGAGCCCTTGGTATGTCAGGATAAGCATGAAGGTTGGAAAAATGCAGAGGGGATGGGTTACCTGAGAATTGTTTTCGGAAGCAGTAGGATGGATAGGGTTAGAAATGAGTGGTTCATGAAAGAATGTGGGTTTTAAGATCCAGTAATGGACATATATGAAAGGAGTGTACTTCATGGGTAAATGTGGTGGGTGATAGTAAATACGAGTGCTATTAGAAGTAGTAAGAATAGCAGAGCGGGTATGAAGCAATGAATGAGTATAACAGAAGTAAAACAGGTATGCAAAGATAGGGAATTATTGAGGAAATTATTAAAAGGGAGCCAGTTTTCTGGGCCTAACCCTAAACTGTGCCTACTCCGAAAGGGAATGGCGAGACAGTTATGTATGTTACTTACGTAAGTAATTATGTAATATCTTCCTTAACGTGGCGTAGTTTGTATTGGAAATAATGTGCGGAGGACGTTGGGACACCAGCCCTGAAGATGGAAATGAAATGGAAAGCGGAATTCGTATAAGAAAAGGACGGAAGTAAATTATCTGTTTCAGTCTCACTGTCATCCTCGGTTTTCGTTGTAGTCGCAAATTGTGTGGTAAGAATTGAGGAATATGCATTTTTTTAAATAATTTGCAGTTGTAGAGCGTATCCTTAATATACAGGACCCGAGTTTTATCGAAAAACAATGTTTTATTATTAAAGTATTGTTCTTGAATATTACACACGCTTGGCGGTGAGGAATTACTACCTCATCGGGAACCCGGGAGTTGACGTCACGATCGCAATACGATAATAATGGCACAGCAATACAACCAATATCCTGATGAATATCGATTTGTTTTTCGTAATTTGACAGAAATATCGTTTTAATTTCATTGAAAGAAAGAAATGAACTAGTATTGATTTGATCCTTCACTTTTACATTCGTGTATTAATTGGTAACGCGATACCGTGCGGTGACGTCAAGTCACCTAGATACCGTTTTGAACCACGTGACTTTTTTCAGTTTCATTCATTTCATTCAAGTATTCTACCAGCTGATTGGTAGGTTCTTGGACAGTCCCCATTTTGTATCCCAACCTAATAGAAATTGTCTCGCATTCCCTCCTAAGGATGACCCGTTATTAGATCCCTCTTCAATTCTTCATATCTTCTACCTCCTCTTATTTCGTCCAGAATTCCTATCCTCTTCCTTCCTCTCCCACGCTTCCCCAGTGTTCTCCCCTCTATCACTCTCTTCAACATGCCCTCTCCTCTCAAAACCTCCTCCATCCATCTCTTCTGCCTTCTCCGAACCTCTGCCACAAGCTTCCTCTCCTCTCCGACCATATCCAATACCTCCTCGTTCGTCTTTCTCGCCATCCAGCTAACCTTCTCCATCCTTCTCTAAACCCACGTCTCAAACGCCTCAAGCCTACGCACATCCTCCCTTCGCAATGACCAAGTTTCCGACCCATATAGCGCCACGCTCCATATTAAACTTTTTACCAGCCTCTTCTTTACGTCTCTTCTCAGACCCCCCCTCATCAATTCCCTTCTCTTCGAAAATGCTTCTTTAGCTAGCGACATTCTGTATCTGATGTCCTTACCACTAAACCCATTCGCCTCCAAAATACTACCCAGATACGTAAACTGCTCGACCTGCTCTATCTTCTGCCCTCCCACCCTTATATTCAGCCCCGCCTTCTTACTTCTAGAAAATCTCATTACTTTCGTTTTCTTGTGATTGATCTTCATCCCATACTTTTCGCACTGCACCTCTAATGCATTCACCATTGACTGTAACCCCTTGGCTGACTGACTAACCAATGCTTGATCATTTTTTCAGTTAAGTGACTTATTAAAAAAAGGCAATTGATAATGTCTGCGGTTGATGCATGTGCATATGAATTATATATTTGAGTTCATGAGGAAATGTTTTTGTCGTTTACACCATTTAAATATGAAAAATTAGTTCATGTCCAAATTACATGTCCCCATTCTTGTGCCGATCTCTTCGACTGTGCATCTCACTTACTTCGTTGGTTCTTCATGAATGTGGTCCAAACATTCCCTGCCACACGCTCTTGCGTCGGTCCACAGGGTCATACCTACATCTACATAATACCCTGCAAACCTCAAGGGTTTGTGGCAGCGTGTGGGATTTCATCAGCATGCACTACACTATATCCCAGAAGGCTATAAAACTTCGACTAATATTGCATTAGCTTAAGCATGCAAATACGTGTCAGAAGTAGAAATGTCACAAACATGCACTACCCAATATGCTACCAATGAAAGGTATGTAAACTATGAGTGTAAATTCATTTTGCAACTACATAACTGCGCAGGTGTACATGGGTTATACAGGAAGCATGCTAGGCGTGCAGCTACTGCTTCGTATAAAACAACAAGAAATAGGCCATCAGAGATAAAATAAAATAATTAACTAGACTACCTATCGACAAAGTTGATTGCAATTTCTAAGTGGTAGCCATTATGGTTTCTTATCGTTCTCGGGAAAAATTACACTTTAAACCTGTCCGTTCTACTGTCAATTTCCCTGATTTTATTCTCATGATCAAATCTACCGTAGTATGCCAAGTTGCGTAAAATGTTTTTTCACGTCGCGTCGTCAGAAAAAAAGGTTGGATTGGAACTTATACATATAAAAGATTAAGTCTATAATTTTACTGAATGTCTGTTAGATATTCCCAACCTAGCTGTTACAGATGGTATGCAACGCCAATAACATTATGTAGATGATTCCTCTTCATAACCTTTTTTATATTGTGTAAAAGATAATATCGTTTTACTTCTTTCAGGGGATATAGGTCTATTAATTTGTAAATTGTTTATTATCTTTGCGGACGCGACGTTTCACATTTTAATACATGCTCCTTCAGGGCTACAATAAAAATTATTTGGTGCACTGTACATCAATTGAATATGGTTTACATTTTTGGTACATAGATATTTTGAAAAGTATATATTTACTTATGATTTTGCGAGTTACCTCAGAGACTAATAATTTCATTGTAGCCCATTATAAAAATGCAAAACTTCGGCAAGGAGAATAAATACATAATTCACAAATTAATAGACCTATATCTCCTAAAAAAATTCAAAAAATATTATGACATAATAAAATGATTGTAACAACCTTTTACATGTGGGCTTATGAGTATGAGCCGTTGGGAGCGAGAATGGTGTACGTCAAAATTCCCACTTCTTGGAAAATGGGATTCAAAGTGGAAGGAATGAAAAATTAAACCCTAAGTGCTGCTTTCTTGAGAATAAACACTCAAGATAGATTAACATTACACATGCTCAAAACAGTATAAAGGTAGAGGAATCCGTCTGCGCACTTAACTAAAGAGTGACAAAAAACTGACTCACACCACTTTTGCTCCCAAAGGCTCACATGCAGTATATGTCTGAATGTATCTTTATAGTGTGTATAGTATATAGTATATTTAGTTTGTATTGTATGTATGGTATAGTATGTAGTATGACTGGCATAGTATGTATAGCATTTAATGTACATAATATATATAGCATTGCATGTAGTATGCATTACATTGTTTTTTGTATGTACGTATGGTATTGCATGTATCATGAGAAGAATAGTATGTAGCATGTATGTACATATGTAGTCTGAACTTCTACTAGCCACCTAAATGAGCAAAATGAGACGTAATATCTATCGTTCTCCCCAAAGGATTCATAACATGCCTCTTCCGGCCTGACCCTAAAGGCCAAGCATCCCCTGGTTCCAATCCCTTCCGCCAGCCCATCTTCTGGCTCATTTCGACCAATCAATGCGTCCCTTTCCTCCAACAAAAGGTTTGAGTTGTCCATACACAGGTTCCCCCAGCCCTTTATCTCTCCCTTTGAATACATCCATCTCCGTGTTCCACTCCTCGCACTTCCTCTCCTACTATCCTTTATCCTTTCCTCCTCAAACGTTAATGTGTTCCGCCCTTCGGCGAAACCAAAGCATACATGGTCCCTTGAGGAAAGCTGACTGAAACTCTCTTCTAAGCATCTCTGCCATTCCCGATGGGGAACATGGACACATTTTTTCTCGCATTTAAGTCGTGCACGCGACAAAATATTTCCTCAAAAAATCAAAATCCATATATATGTGGCCAACAAAGGAAAAACATTCCGATGAGCGTAAAAAAGTTTGAGCACCACACTCCAGAATAGTTGACTGTTGATATCAGTCTGTTTGAGTCCGTTTTCCGCCGGAAGTTGTTCCTGATTGAGTGTGCACGTTAGTGTATTTTTGAGTGTTTGTGGAGCGTGCGTCTGCTCTGTGATAGTCCCTGGTGCTCAATCCCTTGTCCGTGAACAATCACAGAGAGATTGCTTAGTGATCATAAGCCTTAGGTCCATAACGGGACCCCCTATCAATCCATCAAAGTGAGTGTTTGCGTCCTGAGGTTCGTCACTGGCGAAAAATTAGTTTTCCCGTAAACCACCACAGCCAGGCTAATCGGGAATAAGTTTAGTTTTGGCGGGTGCCTGTTTTGACTTGTGGTGCTCATAAGTTTCACGGCCATCGGAGTGTCTTTCCTTAGTTTGCTATTTTAAATACATAGACCGTAGAGCACTATATATCTAAAGTCATCATTCCTATATTTATATCTATGTGCGCCAACGGCAGGATTTTATTAATTGCCTTCAAAAAGTGCATAAACATTTCAAAGTTGTCAAGTGATTCAAAACGGCGTATCGGTGTATTGATGTCAAACCACGGTATCGCTTCTCTGCTCTACATTATATTACAATAAGAATGACCAAATCATACCAGATCATTTGCTTCATCAAAAGATAATTAAACGATAATTTCATCTAATTACGAAAAACCAGCCGAAATTAACATGGAAACCCGTCGTGTATATGACAGTGATACCGTTCCGTGACGTCATCACCTGGGGTCTCGATGGCATACTGTTTCCACGCCAACAAGAGATCGTCGCTTTAAAGAAGAAATATTTCAATAATGCATTAATATATTCCAACAAATTTCATTTCCTATTCATTTGAGTGTACGTACTTAAAATATGTAGTATTTTAAAAATAATACGTGGTCCACGTTAGAATTTCTACTACTCAACCCTGTACATCTTCATCATTTGGTGTGGGTGGTACTAATTTATTATTTGAGTTCAGGATGAGTCTCCACGTTCTACTTCATTTCAAGGTGATCCGCGAGCGTTGTTCTGTTGGTTGGTTATCTACATCTGTAATCTGTATACAGTTTTGTTGGTCATCTCAGAGGCGTGTGGTAGAGTGTCTGAATTTCTACTTATTAGATACGGTGCTAAATCGGAATGGTATCGAAACTATTTCCACGTGCATGAGTGTTTACTATATTTAAACTCTCCCCGTTTATGTTCACCTGGCTTACCGAACTTCATGCTCCACAGGAGTCAAAATTCCTTTGATTTATTGGAAATTTGGAATTTTCTTTAATTTAAATTCTTGTTACTGAATTGGCCACAATTGAATACAAAAGCAAGAGAGCCCATCGGAAAGAAACAATAAGAAGGGATTTCTTTCCACTTCTCATGAGTCGTCAGTGCCTTCTCCACACCCTTCGCCGCCCGAGGGATTGTATCGCCCAATATATCTCACGATATCCGCAACTTAATATATCGGCGCGCCAAACCGGTACGAACCTCATACTCGCTATTTAGAACCTTGGCTCTACATCTCTATCTGGCTGTACTAAATCCAAACCATCCCGGCACGTACCATCCCCTACACATATATGTATATTTTTTCTGTGCACTGCGGCGAGGGCACGCGGCATAGGGTGTTAGCACAGATAGATATTATATTTATTGGTCATGTACACTTAGAAAATATACAACCATGAATTAGACCATATGAGCTTTAGGTAGCATCAAAGAAATTCCTGTGGGAAGCAGCCCTCATGACATGAGTGCTATATAGAGTACAAAATAACTACAAAGTTAATAAATATGAAACATATTCATTAAATATTGAAATAATATTTTCAAATTTCCTGATTTTTACAGTGAAAATTTTAAAAAATATTAAATACAAAAATAAAGTTTTTTGACTAAAAATATTCCACCCATTGAAAAGAAAGCAGCCACAACTTTTTTTGAGAATGTGAACTCATATTGATGAACTTTCATAGTGTGTGGTAATTTTTTATACAATTTATGGTCAGGGAGTAGAATCTTTTAAAGCACCTTTAAAATAAAGAATCTTTGAAAGAATCTTTTAAATACAGATATGCGAACCTGATTCAGAAAAAAGAGTATGCTTTGTTGTAAATCGTGAAGAAGGGGCAGAAATAATGAAACCTGGTTTTGTCCACTGTTTATTGTAAGTAATGTAAGTCTATTTATGTAAGTATTAAAAGTCCATTGCGTATTGTATTTATTGTAATTACAAAGCGTTTCCATGTCAAAGCGTCGTCTTCAGACGCAAATTCAGTGGACGTAACCAATTTTTATTATTTCTGTTCATAATGCTGTTAGGTACACCAGATCTCGCCAGACGTCGCTGAATGTGCCATAAAATTCCTTTCCATTCGCTTGAACAAGTTACTGTGGAGAGCAGTAATTTTTAAATGGCATAAATGAATATTTATAGCTATAATCCGGTGTAATATCTCACATTCAATGTCACAATACATGATGAGGAGTAAAATCCACTTCTTAAATCCACGTTTTGATCAATCTCTCATTCACACTTCATCTTTTCCTCAAACCCATGCCAACCCGTTGCGTACAAATCTCATTCCAAACTTATGGTAAAATCTCTCCCATTGGCTTCGCCGCTTCCCACTCCTGCCTCTCGTTCGCGGAACGGTTTCCACATCCTACGGCTTCCGAACTCCCTTCTCGCGCGCGCCATTCTTAGATAATGGTGTTACTCGCATTACATCGCGGCAATCTGAAGTTCGCCCGCCCGAGGTGTAATCCCATTGCCCGCCGTCTGTTTGGTTGCCCTCGTTCGATGCAACTCGAAGCGATGCCGCAGTGTTTCTCAAAAATGAATTAACTCTTTAAGGTTGTGCGCTCCTTTCAAACGATAGGTTTTATTCTTTCACGTTCGTCGAAACTATCGAAATTTCTCCCGTTTTTGCTTACTGCACTGAGGCTGGGTATCGCTGAATTCTTTTGGATAACAATTGGACGCGGCTTAAACGGGATAAGCATTTCCTTGCATCAATCGAACATTTCTGTTTCATTGGCCAAACTCGCGAAATATTTGCGCATACATAATTTTATAAATAGACTAGAAGGCTAGAAGACAAGACAAAAGAAAGAAAATAATAACGTCATTCCTCCTTATTTAAGTTTAACAAAGGTTGCAAAATCGGAGGAAAAGGTAATGTTTGTCATCAGAAGGCTTGAAAAACTACTCTTTCTCGTCACGTAAAAACATCGCCAGTGTGACCTGGTTTTCCTGTCTATTAAAATAAAAAACGAAATAAATCAGTTCCAATTTATGTATTTTTATCAATAGAAGATATAATGGCAAAGCTCTTGTGAACTTATGGAAAATATTATAGTCATGAACGCAGTTATTTACGAAAACGTTTTACGAAAATGAAAACTTTTTACGGGAAATTTCTCCCCAGTAAGACCCAACATCCTACTGCAGACTTCTTGGTCAAACCGTTCCTGATGTAAATAGGGAGATGGACTGACACTTCCGTAGTTATATATAAAGACTAGTAAATGGGCGCTAGCAGTTTGCAAGCGTAAGGGGTTAAGTGCATGATAGTACATTGTAAATAATTAAAATTGAAATCAATAAGATCTTATTGCTCATGGAAATGATTTAATTATCGTGCATTGGGGACCTAAGAATATAATATGGATAATCTAGCATTAAACGAATGGGTAAACATGCTCTATAGTAAACATGCTTTGTTCTTATTAGAAATCACGATATTTCTCCATTAATTTATATGCAATTTAGCAATATTGAAGGAATATATTTGTTATAGAAAATTATTACAGTTATTTGGCAGTCTGAAATTAAATCAATATCAGCCTAAATAAATACAGAGGATTTTCACAATTCATTTTTATTATCTCAATTAATATAATTAAAATAAGCCTTTAAACAAATGGCGTAGTACTTGTTTTCATAATTTCGGAATCCAAGCGATAGTGTAGCATAGTAAATTATCGTTTTACATGTTTTTGACTCGTAGAACGGTGTTTCAAGGTATATTTCGGGAGAAAGGAAGGCCAAGGATTAAATTTCCCCGGAAAAAATCGGAAAACCCAGGATAAGGTGAAAAGATTGTTTCAGAAATAAAATGGAGGACTCTGCTGCGATCCCAACGGATGTCGTAGACGTGAGTAAATGAAGGAGAGTATCAAAACTATGGTAGATTGCAATAATAGAGGGTTATAAATGACCATAGTTTATATACATCATCAGAAAGCATTGTAAATCGTGTTGGTTGAAGGCATAAAATCGTTAAAAGCTATTGAAATACGCACCATGAAGGTTAAATTCCCTTACCCATTAAAGCCAGAATATAAGGTACTGCAAGCCTAGGAAATAATGAAAAAATTTCCTAGCAACGAAAATATGTATTTTTATAAACAACTGGCTTCTTCTAATAGGAAAATGGCATGGAACAAAGTTGTTAGATTCGAAAATCAACACTATAATCTTATGCCCGATTTAATTAAAAATGCTCAATTTAAAAATGCGTTGTAATTTCATTTTTTATTTTGTTTTATCCGCAGGATGATATTTTGATCCGGGACCATAATGATTATTTTACGCTACATATAGTTATGTATGTTTTACGTCTTTTATTTTTAATTAGATTCAATCAGTTAGTTCAAAAACTCCACAGACGCGGTCACATGTGATTAACCTTTCATTCTGAAAGAAGCCTTTGCTTAAGGATGTTATAAATTAAGCCTGACGTTGGTCGTGTAAAATGGGCATATTTAATGAAATCATTGAAACAATCTCTCTTTAAATTCCCCATATCCAGTTTATATATTTTCTTTCCTAGATTTTTGTAGTACATTAGATAGATAATCTCGCTGTAATACGGAGTTGAATGAATATGTCGGAGTATGTAAATAGTTGATTTCCATATTCAGAGAAATCAAGTATTTACAAACCTGGAAAGAAATTTAAGCTGCTTTTTAATATATTAGTTGTAAATAAGGCACTAGGGAATGTAGAAGAAAATATTTGGTTGAATCACTCCTCTGAAAAGTTTTGGTTTATTTCGTTGCTAGAACTTGATTAAAGGTATTTAGTCTAAACATTTCTCGCGCAAATTACTTCCGTTGCCCTTGGGTAATTGGTAGTTTACTTCCAGTTTATTTGGAGGCTATGATTTGGAGTGAGTCAATAGCGCAAATATTAATTTAGTCAGTTTAAATTTACAACTTATGCATAGAGAAGCCATGAATCACCGTTAGCTTATAAAATAGGTATATGCAATTACGTATAAGTTCAGTTATTTTATGCTTACCAATAACGAAAAGAGAATTAGAGGGATATTCGATATTGCGATATTTTTCACTTCATAATAGCAACTATAGAATATGAATCACTGGTGACTTTAAAAATTTTGTAGAAATACGTGTAGAGTTATTTATTTTTAATTGACTGCAATAATGGCAAGAAAATAAGAATCACATTCCGCCTTTCAAAACACATATCATACTTTTCTCTAAAATTTTCCTTTCCCAAGTACGTTTCATTTTTTTAAGAGTTTTTGGCAACGTCCAGTTTCAATTAGTGACAGTTTTCATCGGTTTAGTCATCTTGACACGATGTTTCACAATGACTAATTAATCCCCTCAGTGACGCTTCAATGTCGATTGATGTTGCCGCGAAGTTCACCGGAAAGAATTACTGAAACCAACCCGCCTTGCAATTGCGAAACAACATCCACAACTTTAAGCCTTTCCATTTTTCCTGCGGAGGAATTTACAGCGGCCCTGGCTTTAATTATCCGGAGAGATACGCAACACGTGATTGGCTGGTGGGCAATTCCACGTCGGGTTCCCTGGGCAACGCACTCCTCCCAGAGTCCATTTCTGATGCCTTCCCTGCTCTCTCCTGACCCCTGTAACACTCCCTCCCACTGCTTCACCATTGACCTTCCCACACTCAGAATGACGGCTTCCCCCTCCGACCCCAGGCTCTCAATTCGTACTTCCCCCATACCGTCGTGGTCATCATTTCTGCTCCTCTGCGCCAGCCCTCCGGAGTCATCATTTCTCCCTTCGCCCTTCCCAATCCCACGACCTTCTATCTCCGTCCGTCTCTCTCATTCGCCCAACTTCATTTCAGTCCATCCATACTCTAGGGGTATTCCGCCATAGATGTTCTGTCTTCGAAATATATTGTTTTTTATATCATTACCGACGACTCCCGAGTTTACTAGGCGTTTTTTTGGCACTACTTGTTAAGGACGGCTCACGATATTCGGGTTTAGTACATTTACTATTACTACATATATTTCACAACTTCATTGAACTTATATTTCATAAAAGACGTAGTTTCATGCATGCATTGCAAGTTATTGCTCTATGTGCATATTATGACTTTCTTTACCACAAACTTCGAAAATTTCTGAGAAATATTACAAAAACTGTTATAAAAATGTGATGGAACTATTAAGTAGTCGAGTGCAAAAAAGCAGCCCGAATAAATATCCGGCCGCAGGGAATATTTATAAAAGAAATTTCCTGTCTTCAATCAATGTTAGATCCTTATGTTATGCTTTCTCTGCGTCTTTTTTATCAATAAATCATTTTTTACTTTGGGAGAAGTATGGAAGTAGTTCGGTCTTGGGAAGTTATAGATCGTTATTATTCCATCGCCAAATGTTACGCAATTATATATTTTCTTCCTCGGGGCTACACTGAATTCTTAGAATTCACAAGATTGAATCAATGTTTATGTGACGTAACTTTGTGGTATTGACACATCACTTATCATGAGGATAAGAAATACTTCGTAATTTTCCATACTTTTTATTAACATGACCTGGGGCCCTATTCTGTTTCTTTCTGGCTATAGCCAGGGCTGATTTGTCGACAGAATTGGCGAGGGCTTCGGCACTCTGGCGAAGAAAAAGTTATTCTCGTTCTCCTTTGGCGAAAGTAGTTTCGCTATCGAAGAGTAAGACATCGCTCCAACGCGTAGCGAATGAATAGATGAGATTTTGGCCGGCGACTAGGAGGTTGGGAAATGATATTTTGTACTTTATAATAGTTCTACGAATTATATTTAATAAATTATTAGTACTAGGTAGCGTGTCAGTTATTTTATTAAATTAATATTTATTCTATTGCATTTAGTGACATTTTCTCTCTTTGCTGTTTTTGATCGGAAACATCATCTTCTGGCTTCTTGATCTCTTATTATTAGAGCCAAATGCTTATATATTCATGTGTTACAATGAAATAATAATTTTTAAATGACGTTTTCGTACGCAAGAGATACTGGATTACCGTTAGTACCATGTATAATGACACTATTATCAGTGTTGGAGAGGTAATACTAAGAGCATGATTTACAGAAGAGTATTTTTGCGTTTTTAATTTTTAAAGGCCAATTCAGTTCATGAAGGAGACATGCCGCTACATTAGTAAATCACTGTAAAGTTACTGACATATATACACATCGGTGATTATTATAATAGATCTACGTCATGCTTCTTACAGCTGCTGAAATAAAATAATAAAATTTAAATACAGTCTCTTTTATGACTAAGGAAAAACCTCGTTCAAACCCCCTCAACACGGTGGTTGGCCCATTGCTTGGAAGTTTGACATCGCAATGATTCATCTCGAGAATTTCGCAAAACCGCTAATATATCGCCGCACCTGATGATCGTTACTCGTAATCCGACACTTCTCTGTTCTCTCAATCTTCTTCCACGTCCATTCTACTCTCCCTTCACCGCTGCTTTCCCCTCACAGCGTTCCCCAGCAGCCCTTCAAGCCAGCCCAGCGTCTAATTTACGACTCCGGGAAATGCCTACTTGATATTTTTAACTTAATTCCGGACTCTCCGCGAGTGAATGGCGCAATAGGTTTTCTCCTACATTCATGAATATCTGATGCTTGATTCTCGCGGGATTGGGCGGGTTGAGCATTGAGGGCAGGAACAAATACATCTCCTTTGCACGTACCTCCTCTGGGCGCAAGAGGATTTTCGAAAATCTTTCCCCGTCCCCAACGATTAAATTAGCTTATCACCTCGGCTTATGCACCTGATATTACCTGTCGGTAACTGCTGCTCTTTGTCTTCACTAGGGCTATTTGGCTAAAATAAATAATCTTGAATTCCACTTTTCGTTTTACGTAGGTATAATATGGCAATATACGTCGACTCATTCGTTTGGACGTCATCGTATCGATTTTCTATTAATCTTTGTATGTCATAATTACTGAGGAGGTGTGAAGACGAGGAGACAGTGTTGCTGGGAAGACTAGGCTTTGTACTCGTGTTTATATAGGTGGTTCCACCTTTTAATGACATAAATTTCATTCAATCCATATTCTGTGAACTTATAGAAAAACGTGTCCTCTATCTGATGTTAACAGCAAAAGGTTACCTTTTTACGCTATTTTTATCTCAAATCGAACTTGAAATTACTTAGTGTTCAACAGAAGAATAGGAGAAACACGGGGAAAATAGTATTTTTCCACAAAATATTAATGCCATTTTCGTGGAAAATAGTTTACAAGAAGGAAAAACTCCCGACAATTTTTTTTTAACGAGGGTAGGTGGAAATCTCTTGTTCGACACTGTGAGCCCCGTAGCTCACAGTAGTGTGGGACTCTAACCCACTAATAGCACCTCCCATTGGCTACAACTGAGCAAGCAGCACAACTAACAGCTTCTCTTTCATGCTTTCATCACACGTGATGGGATATAGCCCGCTGGCTACTCCCATTTATGGGGTACAGCCCACTGGCTACTCCCCTGCATTGTGACTTTTTACGGTAATTTTCACATTAGGCTTCACTGGTTAATTCCCTTGCTTTACTAGGTCATGGGGCTTCAGTCTTTTGAGTCTCCTAAACAAAACTGGAGCTTCTTCCGCCACTTTCGTCATCTCTGTGTTTACATGGGTCTGTACCAGTTGCCCATTCTGCTCTGCATATTTTTGAACTATTTCAGTTACATGTTCTATTTTTTAATGTCTATGGAGATTTTCATTTCTGATGTTCCAAGGCGCATTTACTATGTTTCTAAGTACTTTATTTTAGAATGTTTGTATGATCTTTATGTTACTCTTTGTGCATCCTCATAGTTGAATCCCATACGTCCAAACAGGCCTCAGTATTTGTTTCTATAACAACAATTTGTTTTCGGATGTCAATTGCGAGCTTCTTCCTAAGAGCCAGTGCATTTTCCTATATTTTATATTTGATTCTTCCTTCTTTTTCTTGAAATGCTCTTTCCATTTGAGTTTGGTATCCAGTGTCATACCCAGATATTTTACTGTGTTGGAATAGGGCACAACCTGTCCATTGATATTAACTCGTATTCTTTCTTCTTTCTATTGGTAAAATTAATATGTACTGATTTAGCTTCATTAATTTTGATCCTCCATCGTTTAGTCCATTCAGATACTTCTGTAACAGATCTTTGGAGCCTTTCTGTTGCCATTTCAACTTCCTCGCCCGTTTCGATGATTGCTGTATCATTAGCAAATGTTGCAACTGTAGTTTCTTCTCTATTTGGCAAATCATTTGTATATAATAGGTACAGTATGGGTCCCAGCACACTTTCTTGAGGAACGCCAGCAGATATTTTCTTCAGTTCCGAATATTCATTTTCACATTTAACACGAAAGTGACGGTCCGTAATATACGACTTTAGCAAGAGATAGTATTCTTCTGGTAAATATTTTTGTAATTTGCATTCCAGCCCTTGGTGCCACTCTTTATCGAATGCCTGTGCGACATCCATAAATACCGTTGAGCAGATTTTTTTCTCTTCAAACACTTTCTCGATTACATGTGTAATCCTGTGCACTTGCTGTATGGTGGAATGTTTATTCCTAAATCCAAACTGATGACATGGTATGAGGTTTCTTTTCTCTATCAGTGGTTTGAGCCACTTCAGAATAAGTTTTTCACACAATTTTGAGATAACTGGTAGCAGAGAGATAGGATCTTTTATCATTCGGTACCTTTTCTGGTTTCAGGATCATAATAACCTCTGCTACCTTCCATTGGCTGGGTACGTAATTCAACCTGATGGCAGCATTGAATAGTTGCTGCAATTTTTTTAATCCTTTATACTGCAGTTCCTTCAGGATTTTTTCTGTTATTAGTTCTTACCCTGGTGCTTTTTTGCATTCAAATTATGTTTGATTTCATCCCTTATTTCCTGTAGTGTCTTGCATATCCATTTTGTCGTTCTTGGGTATAAGAACAACGCTTTCTTCCGCTGTTTGCCTCGGTAATGGACAGAATGTTTCTTCAAGGGATGAGGAATTGCCTTGCGAAGAGATCTGCCTTCTCTTTCGGACTTCTCGCCTATGTCCCATCATCCTGTCGCAAAGGGGACGATTGGGTCTTTGGTCTTTCATCCCTTTTGCTGCTTTCCAAAACGAATAGTTATTGTCCTTTTCCGCAGTGAGATTGCTGAGGTATAAATGAAATCTCTCATTTTTGATCTTCATTATTAATTCTTTGAGCTCATTACAAAGTGAGTTTAGAACCTTTTTGTTTTCCGATGTGTACGAACCCTCTGCCAAGTTTTTCGGGCATGTCTTTTTTTCTGAGTAGTTCTTTTACCTCAGATGGGTAATTAATGTGATGTTGGTAGTTTCTTTGGACCTGTAGGGTACTTGCTCAACATACCTTTTGTATGCTTACATTTAGTCTTTCGACTTCTTCTTCAAAATCGTTTTTTTTGATCAATGGGACTTGGAGCTCTATATACTCTTCCAAAAGCTGCCTAAATAAGGTCCAGTTTGTCTTGTTATTTTCCAGTCTGGGTGGATATTTTTGAGCCTCTTATTCCGCATTAACTGTCAGTATCACAGGTGTGTGATCCAAAGAAAGATCCACACTATTTTCAACATGTACATACCGATCAGACACACCTTTTACCACAAAGAAGTCTATCAGATCTGGAACTTTGTTGGGATCTGATGGCCAATAGGTTGGTGTATCACTTGACTGTAAATCAAGGTTTAGTACTTGTCCTGCTTTATATAATTCTCTGCCCTCATTATTCGTTAATCTTGACCCCCAAGAGGTATTTTTTGCATTAAAGTCACCTCCAGCAATAAAATGATTACCTAACGTCCTGAAGAGTGTGGCATAGTCCTCTTTCAAGTTATGTCTTGGTGGGCAATATATTGCTGAGATTGTAAAGCTTCCTTTGCCCATTATGTTTATACTTCCAGTTGCTACTTGACTCCATTCCTCCAAAATTTTTATATCTTGATAGTGTTTGATGGCAGTTTTAATCAGAACCACCGCTCCTACTCTAGCTATGTCTGATGGATAAGCAGCATGATAGCAAGTATAGCCATTTATCTTAACAGTTATTTTTTTTAAGATGGGTTTCCGAAACCAAATATATATCTATTTTTTCCATAAGTAAGTAGGCTTCCAGTTCAGGTGGATGCTGAATGAGTCCGTTATCATTCCATGTAGTTAATTGTAGGGTAGCAGGTATAGTTTTTATTTAAAGTTTTGCGATGTCTTGCCTCAATTCTATATATTCTTTCAGCTAAGTTCTCAGAGCTTTTTGTTGCATGGCTAAGTTTTCTAGGATTGTTTCATTTGTTTTGGATTGAACTTGTAGGTTTGATTCATAGCATCAATTCGTTGAAGTATTACACTTACTGCTTGCTCATTTTTTCCATATTGGTATCTCGTTGGCTATGATATGTTGGTTCCGCAAAGCTTTCTCTTTGTTCCAGTAATGGTGTCACTTGTATTGGAGCGGGCTTCTTTCGCTCCACTTCTTGTGCTCCCTGCTTTGCAGTGTTTCTTCTTTGGTTACTGATACGTTGAAGCTGTTTTGCTACCTCACACCCCCTGTAGCTTGCGGGATGATATTATCTACTGTTCTCGTATATGGGTGGTTGATCTCGATTGACCGTGCAATCCTGGGTAAGGTGTTTTCCAATGCATTTTACACACCTTGCTCCCCGATAGCAGTACTTCCGTGTGTGGTTGAATCCTTGGCATCTTTTGCATTGTGGTATTAACTTTGAGGTTTTTCTAAGGGGTTCTATTTTGACTCCCATTTGAAGTATAGATTTAATACTATAAACTCGTTCTGCTTTCTCATCTTGGTGAAACGTAAGCATGAAGAGTTCCTTCTAGTAACCTGCTGCCCTCGATCATTTTCTTTTTTCTCTTTCTTGATTATATTTACAGCATCTATTATATTAATTCCCCTCTGCTGTAGGTCATCTAGGATATCCTGTCTTTCACAGGTTGGGTGTAGACCTCTAGCCATAACTTTAAGAGGTCTACAGCTTTTGTCCTCATACGTATTCCATTCCTTTTTTTCTGTGTTCAGTTTGTTGGTCAGTTTCCTATATGAGTCAGAGTCTGGCTTGACTGTTTTTCAGACATTATTGCTCAATGCCGTTATTTTACAATCCGTATTTGCTTTTGTATCTGAAGTCACCAGAGCTCTGACTTCAGCGTAATTTCCCACTCCAACGATGTTGATTGGTGGTGGGGTTGCAGATTTTTTATTTATACTATTCCTCTTTGTTTTCTGTCTATCGTGATTTATCGCCTGGCTGTTGGTGATTTTTTCACGGGGACTTTTGGGATGGTTTGGAGCTTCTTCCTTCTGTGAGGAATCGGCTTTACGCTTCTTACTGGCTCTCTTATTTTTGCTAATAATCCAGTCAGTTTCTCTAGCAAGCTCTTCATCATCCGTAGCATATTCTATAGCTTGCTGTGAATTTTGATGGATTTCTCTTTCTTCACATCCAGATGCTTTTCCTTCAACCAAGTTTTTTAATTGCTCGTTCCCCTGTGTGAGTCTCTCAACTATCTGCTTCATCTGCAACATTTATTCCTCTATGCCTCTGAGTCTATCTCTTAGCATTTCATTCTCCTGCTCCGTTCTTGATGTATTATTTTTCACTGTTGGTGGTGTTCTACTAATTATTAAGCTCCTTTTAAATGGGTCATCTGAATGCGAGAGATGGTACCCCCCAGAATCCGTGGGACCGGCCTCCATAAAGAATGGTTGATTTTCCAGAAAACCTGGGCTGCCACCTGGGGTAATAATTCCTTTTGTTTTGACCATCGCATAGATTTGAATTTGCAATTTATACCTTTGCCAGGTTTTCTAGCTGCCACCCCACTGGTAACTGACGTAGACCATGTGGCCGCCTAATATAGGTCAGTCACCCCTGGATTTTGATGCTAGTTTTGATCCACCCCGGGTATTTTATTTCCCCGGTGCCCTACTTGAAGTTCCCCTATCTGCCACCTGGGGAGGCGCCCGATGGGTGACTAGCTAACTCCACACGGGCCCGATAAATTGGATAAAAATACAGAATAAACAACTTACCACCTTATTTTGTGAGTTATTAGACAATTACCACGATATTTAAGTGAGAATGCAGTTATTCCATAAAAATGGCACTGCAGTCGGCAAGAAAAAAGTGCTCTTTAAAATTAGTTTCGCGGAATAATCTTCATAGTTCGTAGCTTAATTTTTGTTTTCAATGGGTAACACAAATCATCATCGAAAGCAGACTTTTTGAACAAAATATGCAAAAATCTGATATTTAATATTTGTTTTGGCTCACACAGTCGCGGTGGAACCTCCAAAACTTATTCTTATCACTATCACCTCTTCCCGCTTGGAAAATATCACATAATATTGTTTCTTGCATGCTTTAGTATCTTGTAGTACGCATAATCAATCAGTAGTTTAAATCAGTAGAAGTATTTTGGCCCTGGTATTGTATGTTGGCATGTCCCCCAACGTAGCACTCCCCTAAGTTTTGGTTTGGCCGTGCATTATTCTCCTCACTGCTTCTTGGCTCGTGCCTACTGGTCAGAGTAGGATGCAGGGTTTGACCTAGAACTGGAACGAATACGAATGTTTCGTGCCTGCTGTGGTATTACCCTATGCATCAGGAGTTGGCTTGAACGGAATATCGTAGATGTGTGAGGAAGGGTGATTAGCATTGACTTAGCCAGGATTTCGTTACGTGGGGGTACATATTGATTATAAGCAGGGGCGAGAGGGTAAAATATTATAAAACCAGGAACAAATTTGTGTGGCAATTGGGACTACAGCCGAATTTTTTAAATATTCTTAAAGTAAACTTATCTGAAAGAATACATTATCCACGGTTTTTTATGCTTGAAAATTATCAACATATTAATGGATAATGTCTTCATAGTAAAGTACAAATAAAATCAATTCTTTACTTAAAAATTAAAATTAACTTTCTCCTATAGTGCCACTTTTTTTATAAATGCAAAATTTCGGGGGAGAGGGTCTGGACGCCATGGACCCCCATCTTTTCCCCGGCTATGTCACCGGTAGTAGGCCAGCCGTTTGCCAGTGCATGGAACTGATTAGTAGGTTGTTATTTATACGCAATGATCGTCATGTCAGAGTTGTGAAGAAATATAACATCGTTTGTCGTTTTAATACCGGAGTGAGGATACGCGACATTTCTTCCTTGAGTGAAAGACCGGCTCCCTAGTCGAGTACACGAAGGCGTGTATGAACTCCCGTGTAGTTGTTGAATAATGCACATAGCAGAATCTGACCACTTCGTGATTGAACGTATCAATGAGCATGGAAGCACGATAAGGAAGAGAAATTGGTACCACTATGCCCTTTTGGAACACATATGTCTAGAGGAAACACATAGTATAAGGTTGAATGAGACTAAACATCTGTCAAAAGAAATGGAATATTTCCCACGAATAATCCGTGAAGCAATTGAGATGTACAGACCAAATTGATATACATTGACCGATAAATCTCAACAGGGACAATGGGTACCAACTTCCATACGTACGGAAAAGGGTAATCAAAAATTCAAATGAGAACTGTTGGCAATCTCCATTGTTACAACCGCCTAATATATCTGTATGTATGTATGGTCCATCAGATTAAATTCCGTCGGGCAGTAATGAGTGTGTTAGGCATTACTGTCTGACGAAGCCGGCCGAAGGGTCGACGAAAGCTCGCGCTTTATTGAAATACAATCAATGTTACCGAAAGCAAGAACGTAAAAAGGAATGGAAGTTTTTTTGCATTTTTTGCGGCACTCTTGACAACCTTTATGATTTATTATTGGCATGATTTGTTTTCCCTATTCAGTGATGTGAGATACTGCGTTTTAGCGTGGTAAAACTAATAGCATACGTTCGATGCCTTAAACATTTGATAAAAAGGACCATATAGGAACATGTTGCCCGGTCATTTCTCTTGACTAATTTTTTAAAATTGATTATCACCGTTAATTTAGCAAATTTTAGCTTGAAGTGTCACTGATGGTATCCCTGGTGGCAGAATTTTAAGCCATTTCCAGCATTGGAGATAATCGGGATCAGCTACACATGTCAAATTACCCTTTGCCAGGTAGTGACGCAATTAGAACAAGGGCAGTCATTTTTTCTTCCATACAGCTAGCTACTCCACCGTGTGAAACATTCGGTGATCCTCTCTTCTTTCATGGAAAATCCATGATCACCGGCTTCACATAGTACCGTTGGGGGCTGAATAGCATTCCTTTGAATGGGGACGAATCCGGATGATATGGACGCACAATGGACTCCTTGTTCAAATACCCTCGACTTGAGTCGATGGCGCGATGGGTGTATTTGAGCCGGCTTACTAATTTATTTTATATTGACTTTTTCCTCACTATTCTCAGATAGGAAACATATTTATGCCATACGCATTAGCAATTTCACAGGTTATGTTATGTGTCAAAATTTAAAATTTTAAAAACAATATGACACAAAATTCACAATGAAAATATATCATGAAGATCGTACCGTAAATTATTGTTAGACTGCACACGCCGCGTCCGCAAAACGATTCATTTTCAGAAATCACATTTCGATATTTCCTTAAGTTGACTCTTGGAATGTTTTCTTCCATATTTCTAATAATGGTTCAGATTCTACGTCATGAATTGTAATAAGAACTAAGATATTACAATTTTCCACAGATAAAGTTTTAATCGACCCGGATTTCGATGCAATGCATCATCATCAGGTATCATCTGCATCTGCACTGCAGCATCACTGCATCATCATCACTACATCATCATCAACCTGATGATGATGCAGTGCATCGAAACCCGGGTCGATTAAAACTTTATCTGTGGAAAATTGTAATATTTTAGTTCTTATTATGTTCATATTCCACAACATCACGCCTGATTCCTCCCTTTTTGTCATGAATTGTCTTTCTATATTATGAATTTTTGTGTATCGATCGATTTCGGTGGGAAAATGTTGGCACTCGCTATGAGACGAGACCGCATCTTAAATAATTTGCGTTGGTTTCTGCTTTTCACTTTCCTGCAATCCATTGCTGTGATATGATTCCGTATCTTAAATAACATGCATTTATTTCTGCATTTCACTTTCCCATCGCCAGCGCCACCACGTTAGCTTCTGATTGATCGAATAAATAAATTACTATTCTGCTAAATTGACCATCTCAGCGACATTGCTTACATGATAAACGGAGACCATATTCTGCGTCCATGTCTCTGAGGTGCGTTTAAAAAAATAATACTGAAACTTCATATTTAATATGGGCAAAAAGCTCAATTTTCATAGAATGAGTATATCAAGTTTGTAACCAATACTTTCCCGAAATCAAATGTATGTATCTGAGCTCTTAGTGCATGACTCATTACACTCCATCCTCAGTTACTATTTTGGCTCATAAAAGAGCCATAAGTAAGCTTTGAGCACTCTCAGTGTCCGGATTCCTTACCACATTTTGAGTCTTTGTGACAGTAACCATTTAGTTTAATTTGGTTCCCAAATGTAAACGTATTGATGGCAGAAGTAGTACATGTTATGGCGTCACTTTAAAAATACTAACCAGAATGGCATTTCACAATATCGGTCTGGATGAAGTTTTCTTGAGTTTCCATTGGACCTGCCTACGACAAATTAATTTGAGATTATGGGTATCCAATCTCTTAGAATTGATTTCTCCCCTTACCTTCATTTATAAAATGTTTTATCTTCAATAACCAAACAGAAGCTATGAATAAGTTAAAAGCAAATACTCCCGTCGCACAGTGGTCCGAAATCGGAAAACGCCGGACAAAAGTCCAAAATGACTTTTTTTGAGATAGAGACTTGAAACTTAGCGTAAATACTCATAAATGATTACCGATTATAGATTTATAAGCCATTTCACATTAATACGACCCGTTGCTGAGATACAGTAGCCCAAACATGACCAATTTTTCAAAAACACGCGCGATCTCGTTTTTCTTCGAAAATCTTTGAATTTAAGCAGGTGGTGTTGCGTTGGTATGATTTTTATGGAATAAAAAACGCAATATTCCTTTGACCTTGTGCTTTGCCTATATTGTCCATGACTTTTGAGGATTTTGACTCTCATCTGTCTGGTTTTGCAACGCAAAATGGCGTACCCGTTTTTCACGTGAAATTTGACATAAAATAGACATTATCTTTCGTTTACGAAATATATAACTCGGGAAATTTACATCACAGTATAAAGTAGATATTTCTTAAGAATACTAAGCAGAAATCTTGGAAATAAGTTTGCGACGAAGGAAATGAGAGCGATTTTTCGATCGCGCGTCAAGGCAGAGCTACACGGCGCAGGACCCTGTGGCTCGGTAACTGCGGTCGATTTTTCAAGTTTTTTGAAACTTTATTCTTGAAAATCGTCATTTAAAGCATGGCACGTAGTCAGTGTTGACCTAAAACACTATACTGAGGATATTACCAGGTTTATAGATCGATCGACTAACCATTTAACGCATTACTCTTGTGATGATGCTAGGGATTGGATATTTGTCGGAACCATCCCACGTATAAGAAATATGCTTCGGGTATGAAGTAGGGTTAAGAGATTAAGTCTGCATGCTAAGGAGAGAGAAATAAACTGTTTCCGGGAAAAGCAACAACCGATACTCTTTTTCTCTTTCCACCCTCGCCGAGGTGGGTCGCGCGGAAAGGGGCGTTTTATAACGACGCACAGCCTTTGACGGTATTTAACGGGTTCAAAACACATGCGTGAAGTTTGCATATGCTTTGCTATTACAGTGCACGTTTACTCAATTACCTGTCAAATCAGCGTTCAAGTCTGGGGAATCGAAGAAACGCCTTGCCGTGTTACCGTCATTTGTGTTACCTGATCCAGGCTTTGGAACATCAACAATCAACTCCATCCTTTCTCTAAAAGCCTTCTGAATTCTTATTTTTCTCTGTATAGGCAGTGTTTTGAGATTTCCTCGGGCCTGTAAAGAATTGTGTTCGTAATTCAAAGGCATTTTCACCATTGTATCAGATTCCAGCTTCTTTGCATTCTTTCTTACCTACCACTTTTTGAAGTCTAGTCTGTGCGATATGTGTAGCACACATTAAAAAACCGGATGTAGCAATGCAAGGTTGACAATCCAAAAGAATATTTAGTCACATCTGCAGGTCGATTCCTCATTGCCTTCAAATCATTCATGTCCGTAGCTTTAGCTCCGCAGATATAGCACCTCATACTCGGATGATCAGTTAATGCGTTGCATGCCTAAAATAATCGTTATTTATTTATTTTTAGTCCATAAGCACTACCATATTCTTGTCTATCACAATAGAAATATGAATTTGTCTTACTTTTCCATTTATCATGGTTAGTAGCAAGCTGAAATAAATGAGTAATTTCCATTGCTCCAATTTTTCAGCCCGTCAATCTGCCTTCGAATATAAATACTTTCCTCAATAGCAACTTCCCTGGTTTCCTTTAGCCACCGGAGGCGAATAGGCCGGCAAAATCTGGTTGATGATGGGCGAGGATTTTTCCAGATTATTTCACCTAAAACAGCAGACATGGAATTAAGTGCTCGATTTTACTACAGTCAGATCAATTCGTAATAAGCAAGATATGCAATTTGAGACGCCTCAAACTCATACCATTTTCGTCATTTAGCAAACGAACTGGCACCAGGGAGCTCATAAATAAATATTAATCGGAATAATCCGCCTGTTCCCAACACTGTTTGTATTGTGAATGGCTCGAACTCCGAAATAGAGCCTGTAGACTCACTTCGCATACGTTTTCTGTGATGCGTATTGCTTCTGGGTATGCAGCTACTTTTGCAGTTAACACTCGTGCATAGCTGGGGTACAAGGAATGTCCGTAAGTACGAGCGGAGCGTCTTAATACATTGTACTGATTTTTAGTCAGCCCAATGGTGATTATCAAAGATAAAGCCTCCTCTAGAGACATATCTTTCTGCACCTCATCACTCTTCCTCCACTCAGTAAGCAGTGCTTACTAAGTGGAGTGCTTACTAAGCACTCTCTTAGCTCTAGTGGGAGTAGTTGTCGTTACTTCCGTAATTAACTGTGTGGCTGAAATATCTCCTTCCTCCCTTAAACCAAGAGAACCTCTCAGGAGCTAATGCCAGCTCATCTACTGAGGAACAACTTTTAATATTTTGAATTTTCCTTCTTTTAGATCGGTCACACGAAGAAGTAAAATCTTTCTCGGGCCGCTCCAATGAACCTTATAAATCAATAATTGTATGGTATAGAATAGTGTATACAATGTATAAGACATTGAATAAGTATAGATATTCAGAAGTATAATTTTCTTTAAAAGTTCAAAACATACTTAAATATAATACGTACTAGTTGCCTTTGAAGTACCAAGAAAGTATTGACGGACAACTTCAGGGAAAATAATTGGCTCTGCGAGCCATGCCTCACATCGCACTAAAAATCTTTCATTATTCCGGCAACATTGTTTCCACATTTTTTCGTAATAAGGCCAGAATCCCAACCGAAGTAATGCACGGAGACCATCAAGAGCATCCTCATAGCTCTCTACATTTAATCTCCGCGACAAAAAATCCAGCAAGTGTATTTTTTTCTCGCCTGATGTCTTTCCCTTCATTTCTAATATTATATTATGCAACACAAAACGAGTAATTTGGTTTGAATCCATTCCTACGTTAGAAAACGCTCAAAACCCTGTGCGGTGATTTGAAAATTAGAAATATGTAAAGAGAACACGCATCAAAATCATAATTGCCATGATTTATGAGAGGCGAAAACAACAGTAAATATCGATAAGTAATTCAACACTTTCATCGAACTAGTACGCACACACACGCATCTTTGAAATGGAAATTTAAAAAAACACTCACCTAGCAAAAATTCAAGCAGGAAAATCACTGCGCTGTTCAACTCCGGGAATAGCTAGTGGGAATTCAATAAAGCCCGCATCAAATCACTGGGTATCACGAACTTGATAATTACACTAGAGCACGATACGACACTAGGACAACAAGCACGACACTTCTTCACCGATTCCAAAATAAAACTGCAAGCTGACATGCATTTCTGCCGGGGAAAGGAAAAAAACTTTGTGGAAGAACCGTTAAATACCGTCAAAGGCTGTGCGTCGTTATAAAACGCCCCTTTCCGCGCGACCCACCTCGGCGAGGGTGGAAAGAGAAAAAGAGTATCGGTTGTTGCTTTTCCCGGAAACAGTTTATTTCTCTCTCCTTAGCATGCAGACTTAATCTCTTAACCCTACTTCATACCCGAAGCATATTTCTTATACGTGGGATGGTTCCGACAAATATCCAATCCCTAGCATCATCACAAGAGTAATGCGTTAAATGGTTAGTCGATCGATCTATAAACCTGGTAATATCCTCAGTATAGTGTTTTAGGTCAACACTGACTACGTGCCATGCTTTAAATGACGATTTTCAAGAATAAAGTTTCAAAAAACTTGAAAAATCGACCGCAGTTACCGAGCCACAGGGTCCTGCGCCGTGTAGCTCTGCCTTGACGCGCGATCGAAAAATCGCTCTCATTTCCTTCGTCGCAAACTTATTTCCAAGATTTCTGCTTAGTATTCTTAAGAAATATCTACTTTATACTGTGATGTAAATTTCCCGAGTTATATATTTCGTAAACGAAAGATAATGTCTATTTTATGTCAAATTTCACGTGAAAAACGGGTACGCCATTTTGCGTTGCAAAACCAGACAGATGAGAGTCAAAATCCTCAAAAGTCATGGACAATATAGGCAAAGCACAAGGTCAAAGGAATATTGCGTTTTTTATTCCATAAAAATCATACCAACGCAACACCACCTGCTTAAATTCAAAGATTTTCGAAGAAAAACGAGATCGCGCGTGTTTTTGAAAAATTGGTCATGTTTGGGCTACTGTATCTCAGCAACGGGTCGTATTAATGTGAAATGGCTTATAAATCTACAATCGGTAATCATTTATGAGTATTTACGCTAAGTTTCAAGTCTCTATCTCAAAAAAAGTCATTTTGGACTTTTGTCCGGCGTTTTCCGATTTCGGACCACTGTGCGTCGGTCCGAATCTAAACCCTGGAGTGAAGTGAACCGTTCCGAAACTAAATGGGAATTTTTAGTTTCGTTTCTGAAAGAGTGAAGCGAATTTTCGTACCGGACATTTTATCGCGCTTCCTATTTCCAACCCGTTTCGAACTGTGTACAGTTTATTGAATGAGGCACGTAACCGAAATATATCGTACTTTTAGTGCTACTTTGTATCGGATGAAATCCCTGATTTCCAATCGGGTGAATGATTCCATAGTTGCCGACATTTCGAGGTCCATCACATTCCTCTCCATCTAAGAGATATGATGACGACGAACGTGTCGGGCCCTCAAACGTCGGCAACTATGGAATCACTCTCACGGTTGGAAACCCAATTAAACTTCATCCTGCTGCATTCATATTCTGCTATATTTTGAGTTAATTATGGTATTCTTAGTTATTAAATTCATGTCAAAACCAGCTACAATTGAGAGAAAATCAGGAAAATGTTAATGACCACACAAAATTTTAATCCAGTCTTTCAATCTTTTTTACTCTATTTGGCTCACATGCTCAATTTTTACTGACTGAAGTCTTGTGTGTCCAAAGACTTTAGTCTCGTGTATTTTCCGAACGATTTAGATTTTTACATAAATTAATAACAAGAATATGGAAAGCAGAAAGAATGCCAAAAGAATGGACTGAAGCAGTCATTGTGCCCTTACATAAGAAAGGGGATAAATTGGATTGCAATAATTATAGAGGATTATCGTTGATTAACACTACATACAAAATACTATCCAAAATAGTGTTGAATAGACTGAAAGAACAAGTAGAGGAGAAGATAGGAGACCACCAAGCGGGTTTCATGAAAAACAGATCCACTACTGACCAAATATTTATCCTGAAGGAGGTAGCCTCTAAGTATTGGGAATACAATAGGGATCTGTTTGTGTTATTTATAGACTTTAGTAAAGCATATGACTCAATAAACAGAGAAAAACTGTGGGAAATGTTGGAGAACTTTGGAATACCTGTTAAACTTGTTGAACTTGTTAAAATGTGTATAAAAGAGTCCAAAGGAAAAGTAAAAGTGGGAAAAGAGTACTCTGAAACGTTTGAAATAAATACAGGCGTCAGACAGGGAGAAGCACTTTCTCCACTGCTCTTCAATATAGCAATAGAAGAGGCGCTAAAGAGAACCAGAAATACACCTGGTGGAGCCAAAATTCCAGAAAAAATTAACCTACTAGCATTTGCAGATGATGTAGCAGTAGTAGCTGAAAATAAGGAAGAACTTAAAAACTTGACAAGAGTGCTACTAAATGAGGCGAATAAAGTAGGTTTAAAAGTAAACGAAGGCAAAACACAGTACATGAAAATAGGCAGAAATGAAGATGAAGAGAATTATCTACCAATATTGCACCATAAGTTTTAAAAAACTGACCAATTTAAATATCTAGGAGTACTAACAACAAACAACAACAAAGAAGAGACAGTAATAAACGCCCGACTTGCCTCAGCTGACAGATCATACTGGAGCTTAACAAAGTTATTTAAGAATAAACTCCTATCAAAAAGAACAAAAATTAGGATTTATAAAACAATAGTGATACCAATGCTATTATATGGCTCTGAAGTGTGGGCTTGTACCAAAAAGTCACAAAAGAAACTCATAACGTTTGAAAACAAAGTATTGAGAAGATTATTTGGTCCCATTAAAGAGGGTGAAACATGGAGAATAAGAAAAAACAAAGAGTTAAGAGAATTGTATAAAAAACCAAATATTGTGGGAATTATCAGAAGCAGGAGATTAAGGTGGCTGGGACACGTCCATAGAAGAAGTGAAGAAACAATGATGAAACAAGTGCTAAAAGGAAAACCAGAAGGTACAAGACCGTTAGGAAGACCAAGGATGCGCTGGAATGACGAAGTAGAGAAGGATATGAGAAGGATGGGAGCACATCTGGAAGTGACAGGCGACCGTAGAGCGTGGAGACGTGTGGTTGGCGAGGCCAAAGACCTCCTAGGTTTTCAATGGCCACAGGAGTAAGAGTAAGTAAGTAAGTAAGTATTTTCCGAACGAAGTCATGTGTTATGTAACTGTATTCGATTTGAACTTGGCTTAACTTGGAAATTTTTCGCGAAGGAAGCGCGAAGAGAAAATATGCTTTTTGGGTTACTAATGACTGTTTTCGTTCTTTGTCATTAGTGTGTCTTATCAATGTCAAATTACGAGAGATGATGCATCTTAATGCTTTCGAATATACTCCAGCTGTTCCCTTTCTTCTGACGCTTAAGATTCGGCACCATGGCTATACAAGAACATAGATTTTTTCGTATGTATCTGAACGGAGGAATTTGTATCTTAAAGCTGGAATTTGTGAGGTCGTTTCAATGATTCTTAATATTGAATTTGTAAAAAAACATTATTTTTAGAATTTCAAAATTATATATTCTGCTTTCCGTCTTTTGTACGATGGTTTGGCGTAGTGAGGTATTCTTACCTCGATATAACATAACTTAACAAATTCAGTGACTACCCTATGAAATAGATTAAAATATAAACTTCTCATCTGACTTTCTCTACAGCTTCACTGAATCGCATCACCTGCAGTTCATTTCCCATCCTTCCAATGTTTACGAATAATTTATTCAACGAAGGCCTCGAATCACTTTTATTTCGCTCTTTCTATTTTCCCGGGAGCCGTTTTGATGCTGCTTAAAATATCGACATAGCTATTTTGCTATTTTGCCGGGCATCCTCTGCTTTTTTCATCTCTGCACTGTTTACTTCCCACCTCTGCACTGCACCTATTTACTGTATTCTGCTGTAAAAGTAATTGGCTACGTAATCCTCCTGGGGAATGGAACTTTGTCATTTGGATTCCACTATCCCACTAACAAGTGCACTCCTCTGGAATATTGCGAGTGCGTTGAATACTCTCATGGGTCAGTCCACGCGTGACCCAGAGAAAAATAGAATATAGCGTCCAGGCCAAGAAGATACACTGCCCGTGGATGTTCACCGAGGCGGTTGATCTACGTTCGAACTCGTTACGGTGACCCTGATCTCGAAGAAAATCACTTTTAAAATTCTTAAAATTCCTTTACAGTTTAAAGCACTATATTTATGTATTATCAATGTATTTAGAATTGAATAGTGAATCGCACAGTTCTTATTTTTCATATTTTTTTATTAATTAATGTTTTCAAATCCCAATTATATGCGCTCAAAACCCAATTTATTTTGTGGAATTCGTTTGAAAATATATTGTTTAACTTCTTCACAAAACCTATGAGTCAATATAATGCAATAGTTTTTAAGGACGAATTTCTTTTCTTATCAATACTTGATGACATGTTATCTGGAGAATCATGGCATCTATAGTTAGCAGTCTGCAACGGTCTTAGTAATTTTTGGATTAATTTATGTTATATGCAGCATAGCAAGTATATTTTGACCGAATCACACGGAAGATATTTTCCATCATATCAATGTCTCTTTCAATCAATAGCTTGATGCAGTGGAGTATGTAATCGAAATGTTATGATGACGAAGATATACATCAACAGGTTTAACATTTTAAAGAACAAAAATGTTAATGAATCAGTACAACCGTTCTCGCTTAACACTTCATCACAGAAAAATGTGAAAAATTACAACCAATGGCTGGAACAGAAGAGTTTTAAGCTAATATTATTGCAATGGGAAATTAATTGCTACTTCCTACCTGAAAACCTCGCATAGTTAGTAATTTCATTTGCATGCTCTTGTAATGAAGTCGAAGTAAAATATCCTTTACAAAGGATATGGAAATTAAGGTACAGGAAAAATTACATGTTACCGATTTAGATTTTTGGAAATTCAATGTTATTTTAACACGTAATCTGATGGCACATGACACATTTTTCGTAATAATTCGATAAAAAACGTACATATTTTCTTCTAAATGCGATATAATACATTTCTTATCATCATAATTGTTGCTAACAATTATCAAGGTGTAAAACCGAGTCCAATATTCGAAAACAACATATTTCACTATAATTTCGTCCAAATTTCGAATACCACCCCGAAAATTCTAGTAGTCATTCATTTATTCGTTTTTCTGCTCCAGATGGCAGGTTTCCTCACGGTCCTTTCCTCCACTCCACTCTTCTCTCAGCCAGACGCTTTGTGTCCGCGTACCTTCCGCCTATTTTAATGTAATCTAGCATTTGCTTCCTTTTCCTTCCCCTTCCCCGCTTTTCGTCCACCATTCATTCTATGCCCGTCGTCAGCAGACAATATCTTCGCAGGGATTTACACCAAGGTTCATCACAGCCCATGAACTTCTTAGGATAGTTCGTGTGGTAGGTTCCCATTTCTTCCCACACAGGCATTAAGGTGCCCAGCCTACATCAGCCGCCCATTATGGGTCAGTCGCTGTTTGCAGCCGCTCAATCTGAGTCCGACGCTGCCTTCTGTATTCTAGTAGTAATATACTTTAAATATGGATACATTTAAAAAATATATTTCCTGTGTAGCTTCCATTACTGTTAGTATGGTGAATTTCAACAAATGATAAGATGTACATGAATAAAATGTGTTCCAAGAATTGTTTTCGACTTACAAATGTATTAGGAATTGCACTCAATGACCCACGATTTCCTTCCAGCCACCTTAACATATACTGCCTTGTTGAAGGTGGTCTTTTTTGCTGAAGTAGCATGAAACCTTGACAAGAAAGGCAGTTGACATCGTTCTCGGTTATCAATGTTGCGAAAATTCTATGAAATCTACATAAACGAAAGCTGGCTGATTTAAAGTAGAAAGATAACAGCATGACGCTCAAGATAGTTGGATATCGTATCACTCCCCTTCACCGAGTGCTGCTTAGTTAAATATGGTATATTTTATAGCGAAGTTTGCTATTTTTTCTTTTCAATATTATTACTATCCACTTTACAAGAAAACTTGTCTCATCTTTTAAGCGCCATATGGTGAGAACAGAAACTTTTTATTCCCTAGCTTGCGTCCGTAGCGATAAAAAAATCCAAGTGGCCTTAAAGAGACAAATTTCATGGCGTAGTATCTACTCCCGTTTCAAGTAGTTCTACTTGAAAATGACTGAAATATCATTTAGTTCATTATTGACTACTTATAGAAAAACCTGTCCACATTATAATATGGACAACCAAAAAAACCTTTCAGGCTCTTAATGCCACAAATGTAACTTGAAATTACGTGGTTTGAAATGCGACAGTGGGTAAAATATGCACAAAGATAATATTTCTCTATCTAATACAAATGTCATTTTCACGTAAACCAGTTTTTTAGAAGCAAATACGCCAAAGGAATTGAATGAAAATAAGATATAGGAACAATTCATCTAAACTTTGACTTTTTAGCAAATAACTACAGGAACTGAGGTCAAAATGCGTTAGTTCAATATAGTTGGCGCTGGAGTCAGCTTCTACGGCGTCTACTTCTGGAAGAAACTGTTCGTATAAAATACCATCGTCGAATAATCTGAATCTTTTGTATCTTCTGTATTGTCTCCTAATGGCTAAGGAATGTCATCAATGAAAGCTATTTTTAACAGCACAAGCAAAAATGGTGGAATGCAGTATTTGTTTTGACTCACACAGTCGCAGTAGAGCCTCCTTAAGTTGTCTGGAGCAGCAGTCGTGAGTCATTGAGTGTAAATTTCAATATTTTTTAAGCAAGTCGAAAAAAACTCGAATATGGACTAGGTGTGACACCTTGATATTTGTTAGCAACAATTATAATAATATCACGTGGATCATTTCTCGCTTAGAAGAAAATCTGCACATGTTAAATCGAATTATTACGGAATATATCTAAAGTGCTGAAAGGCCGTGTGTTAAAATATCATAGAATTTCCAAAATAAAACAATTCAATGAAATGTAATTGTTTAACTTTTATCGTATACGATCTTTATCACTAATGATAACACGTGAGCAAAGTTTCGCGCAAATCTGTGCGGAAAAAAATCGCTCCAACCACCCGTAAGAAGGAATAAACGGTTAAGCTGAAAGTGAAGGAGTACGAATGCAACCACAAATCAATCATCGGAATCTAGATTTTCAAAGAGGACGAAGTGTAATCCATGACATTACGTAGAAATAAGTTTAATTAGAAATGAATGCAAGTAAAGGAAACTGTGACAACAAATTTGAATGATAATAACCTTTCGTAATGCATGTACCCGCGTAATAGTCCTCGTCGCTCGCCGTCCACCCCCTTAACGTTTCTCAATAACAGCGGCCCCCTTGTAGGTGCCGTCGGGTCCCGCGGGATTTCAAGACAAGGCTTCGCTGCACTTGCGATTGAGTGGCGCCGTGATCACTGCAGAATTGCACCCGGCCGACGTGGCGACAGCTCCGCGAGAATAAAAAAGGTCCACTCTGCTAATGAGATCCACCGACGCCCATGGTTGGCTCGTCTCGATTCCACCATCCTTTGGAATAACACTCGGTCAACCACGAAAATGGAAATAAGAAACAGTTTTTGGCCTGAGTAGGTGGGATGTTTTCCATTTTGATGGAACAGGGATGAATTATTAGGCACGTGTTTTCATGTTCATCAAATCAGTAACAAGGAACCGAGCTTTACTCGATAGATATTTTGTTTATTTTAAAATAAAAATTAAGTTTATGCTATTCAATGCAATTTTTAACCTTTTTACATATTTTTTGAAAAATATAAAATATCATTAATAATGGTTTTTCGTGAAATTAACAAGTTATAGAATGTTCATTTTATACCTGCCTGTACCTACATTTTATAAAAAATAACTATTATATTTAATATACGTACGTATATATGAAAATAAAATTAAACATAGTAAGAAAAATAATTAGAAAGTAACTAAAAAATTATTAGAAAGTCATATTAAAATTACGTTTTTTATGAATGCTTTTCTTTCTCCATAAGACAGATCGTTTCGGAGATACGGGACCAAAACCAATCGATTCCTCATACCGAAACACCCTTATAAACAAACTTTCGGGTAGATCGAATAACCAGTTTTCAATAAAATAATTCCATGGAACGGACATGTATACTTTATTAATTATACACCATTATTTCTCACTTTATAGTTTATCATTTTGTTTTTCTCTCGATTATGATTTACCCATAGAGTTGTTGAAGTGCCAGAGTTGCCTATTATACTCTGCCATAAAAGAAGCCAAGTGGGCGTAACCTTCCGGAATATTAAGTTTCCGTGATTTACTATTGGCATAATAGGCCTACATATATATTTATTAATAATATTATTCAAAGAAATGTTTCATATTTCCAAAAACGAAAAAGTTGTAATATAAGGACTGAAATTTCTTATCTACGTAAACTTTACCTTAATTTAATAAATGAAATATAATTTTTCAACAAAGAAATAAAATCAAGCAACGACATTAAAATTGTTTCATAAAAGATCAACAAACTTGAAAAGTAATATAATCTTGAATATTTCAATATATATTTCTTCTCAATGACTGTTAATTTTATATTGAAACCATTTTGTCATCAAAAAACGATTGTAGAAAACATTTTTCATTATGTATCATTTCTTTATAGCCCTCAGGATGGATAAATAAGTATCCGAAATGTTGGCAGAAGTTTCAAATTTTTTTATTTGGCCTAATACTCCTGATATTTACACCATATAATATAAGAGGCCAACAAAACATATCATATTTACATGTTTGCTGTAAAATGTTCTGTTAAAAAATAATTGGGATGATATCGGTTTAAGTTGATGAGGCAATATATTTCCATCTCTTACAACTTTTCTCATTAAGAAATAGGAAAGTTGGAGCAATTAAAAGCATATCGTCTGCATCATATATACCGTCTTCCCAATATGAAAGAACCAAATGCCGGAATTGATCAGGAAATACAACCAACTTTAACTTTTCCGTGTTGTTTAAACATCCCAGGTTAATATCTCTGAAAAGAAAGATATTATTTTATTATTGCACGCATTACCGTTTACAATAGTTTATAAATAATTGAAAAGGAAAGAAGGGTTTTATGGTGCCTCAATTGTTTAACTTTAAAGCAGGAAACACAATTACTAGTTGTCTCTAATATACGTCCCGTCTCACGATCTGATAACGGCAATTACAATATTCTAGGGAATCTCTATATGGCGGAAAATGCTTCAATTGAAGTTCGTCACGCCAACTCTGTTGTACTATACACTCTAAGGCTGTAACTGAGGATAACCGCCGTCATAAAATAATTTTATTGTTGAATTATAATGTTTTGTTCATCACTGTTCTCTTACTCGGGGGCGGTATACAGATTCAACTGAGAAATGTTGTGTCCATTTTCTCTTACTTGTAGAAAAAAGTGATATTTGTTTCGTGTAATCAAAACCCTACCTTTTTCCGCTGCTTTTTACTCGAGTTTAACTTGAAATAGCATGTTTATAATTGCGAAAAGGTTGAAGTGTAAAAAAACGTTAATTTATCATGACCCTAAGAACAAACCAGCCCACGAACTGGTAAAATCAACGTACTGCTAGCTTTCCCACTCTTTTTTCCGGCAATCAATCTTGAAATAGTAAGGGAAGGAAGGCAGATATGTAATGATACGTAAAATTTTCAGAAAAATTTATATTTTTTATTTCTAGATTTTATGATCCACAATATTTGCATATCGGGTTTCAAATAGAATAAGTTTTCTTTTTTCACTTCACCTGTTTTTTACAACATTTTCAATAAACTATACGTGAGAATAGGAAGGCAATATATATATTAGGCAATAATGTTTGAAGCACGTGAAAAACGTTAAATAATGCATGGAGATTCGCATGCCATTTTTGCGAAAAGTTCGAGACAAGAGAGAGAGAAAAACGAGAGAAAATCGTTTATTTCAGTAAAAAAACTATTAGTAAAATGAATACTGACTTTGAATTCAGATCCTGAACTCTGACCGATCACTTGGTTAAACGAAAGAGTGGGTCGCTCAGCAGTCAGGCTTGTACTATATTTTCCCCTCTTTTCCAAGGAAATTGGGGCCGGATGAAATACTTTCACTCTGATCGCCGGCGTGCATAAAAGTAGCAAAGAACCAAGATCGTTATTAAAGTTTCTCGGACTCGTCAGAAGTACGTACAAAGCATATCAGATTTCAAAAATTATAATTCGGAATACAAGTATTCATCATTGCGTGAGATTTCCTAAACTTCCCTCCCGATGATCCCAGCTCAACTGTTAATTTGTTTCTGGAATTTTAACATTTTGGTTTTATAATAAGTCAATTAATGATAAATTTTAATTAAATTTAAAGACCTTATCAGATTGATATTGGCAGTCAAGCTTAAAACATTATTAAGGCTGACAAGAACACCTTGACAACGAAGAATGGCAATCGAAATAATAATGAACTCCGTCAAATTCCAACACTCAGAACTTTTTTACCCACATGCAATATGAAGACATAATTCTACTTGCAATACCACCTCTTCAAAATTGTTTCTGATATATTATACCGTGGTTTAGCACATTCTTGAATATTCAGGATTCATGTCATCTATTACGCTGAGAAAATGAAATTTCTTATGTTGAATAGCAGATGATATACTCCCCTTTCATTTTATGTTCACATGTATAAGCAGTTCTTTTCAATCATGTTAATCAAGGTATCTTAATTTATTTTACCGAATGAGCTAAGTGGATTGAAGTCGACAAACTTTTAACGGCCGCAGTAATAAATCATAATGTGTCACAGGGAATCCTCCCAAGAAAGGGAATCTCATTCACCGTTAAAGCGCGGTGAATTATGTACGGGAAATTTTTATTTGTCACAAGCTATCATGTAAGATGGGAATTTTTTTTCGGAAAGTTTCCCCTCGAAATCGAAATCAACGGGATATTTTTACAGAAGACAAATATGCTATGCCTACGAATACGCCGTCTTTTTTTATTATTCTACATTGCATTAATAAATCTCTGAAAATACATACTACGTGTACTGTTGGTATACAGAACTTTGGTAATGGTGAATTCAGAGATAGCATTGGCCCCAGAAAATAAATATTTCCCTGCTTCGCTGAAATATTTTTCCATGCCGCGGGCCTTCGATGTTGGAACGGTGATTTTATTCTCATACGAGGAACAAATTTCACTCTACCTTATCTCAATATCGTATCTCCTGTCCGATAAATCTTCTTACGGGAAATTTATGGCTATATATGACTGCTACAAAGATAAATATTCCCTCTGCTCTGCGATTTCCTCCAGCCACGCCCCTGCCAGAGTTACTTTTGTTCTATGCCTGTCCGGAAAGGATATAACAAAAGATTAAATGCCTGAAACATTTGCGAAAAATAAGTAGTCATCTGTAGATATTAAAGCAGCCGAAGTTCGGTTTACAAACAATGGCAACTTTCAATTTGCTCTGGTGCGCCTGTCACTTTGCAGCACATCAATGTACTTGCTTTTTTACTCCCTTTATATTAGCTCACACTCTATATCTGTGTACGTACAAACTCATTTTCCCTCTTCCAATCGATCTGAAATTTGGTCCATAGACTCCTTGTGACCAACGATTAATTTGAACAAGCCCACACACACACATAAATACACACTGACTTAATTGTATTAAAATTTATTTTTATGAAAATGAAAGAGCATTTAAGGCCCGTTATCGGCATATTGTTCTTCCGCAAGCATTCATATCTATAAGCAACCGGTAGCACAGTGGACTGTGGAGCAGAAGGCGTGGTGTTCGATTCCCTGCTGGGGAAATTATTTTTCTTCTTTTTTTCATAGCCGTTTTCACTTACATAATTTAGAAATTTTTTTTTCATCATCGTATTACCCTCTAAACCTTTTTTGCAAATGTTTTACTCGCTAATTATTTATTAATGACGGCGATAAAAGTTAGAACTTAGCCCTTGGACGTTGTGGGAGATGGACAGGTCTAATATTATATACTATACTAATATTATAGGACTATATTTTAATAAATAAAATATTAGACGTTTTTGCAGTAAGCCTTCATAAGTTGATAAAACAACTCGATATTATTGACGGCATAAGTGATCACAGAGTAATTTTTACAACCTTAAAAATTGAAGTAGAGTCTGCTGTAAAACCTAAACGCAATACTTATTTATTTCATAAATGCAACTTCATAAAATTTGGCGAGATGCTTAATGGTTCGTACACGGACTTCGTAGCTAAAACAGAGGATAAAAGTACTGATGCATCATGGAAATATTTCTTAGAAATTCTAAGCCAGGGAATCAACGAATATATTCCGAAAAAATTGAAATGTGATAGTAAAGAACCTCGCTGGTATAACAACGATGTTAGGAGGGACCTCAAGAGACAGAGAAAACTGTTCAACTTGTTCAAAAAGTCCATTACGTTAGGTGAAAAATCGAAGGAACTTGAAGCAAAAGAAAGTTACGCTGCGCAACGCTCAAAAACCAAGAAATCCTTCCGTACTGCATTTCAAAATTCCAAGAAAAAATTACTCGGTGAATACTCAAAAAAAATCCGTAATATTTTTGGTCAAATGCGAGAGAGCTTCAGGGAAAATCTTCAACCGTAGATTCGTTATTTGATAAAGATGGCAAACTTGTCACCGATAATATTGACAAAGCTAACACGTTAAATTCCCACTTCGAAAGTGTATACACTACAGACGATACTGCATGTAATTTTGACATTTCATTCACTGAGGAACCGATGAAAGAAATCACTATTCAATGCGATGGGATAACTAAACAGCTACAGTCGATAAAAGTAGTAAATCTCCGGGTCCGGAGGGAATACCCGCGCGTGTCCTCAAGGAATTAGCGCCACAGGTCGCACCGTTCTTAGACATAATATTCAAGAAGTCATTGTCTGAAGGCAAGATATCAATAGACTGGAAAATTGCAAACGTTACACCGATAATCCAAAATGGAAACAGACATGACCCAGGGAACTATCGACCAATTTCATTAACGTCGATTATAGGCAAGATACTTGAACATATCGTCGTTAGCAAAATCATGACGTTCCTGGACAGTCGTAACTTCCTCCATGGCTGTCAGCACGGCTTTCGGAAAGGTGGATCATGTGAAACACAGCTCGCGCTCTTTCTTCATGACGTTCTCAATTCTAGAGAATCGAAAAGACAAGTGGACGCATTATTCCTAGATTTTAAGAAAGCTTTCGACACGGTACCTCACAACAAACCTTTTTACAAATTACAGTCATGCGGGCTGAACGAAACAGCAGTAAACTGGATACGCGACTTTCTGAGTGATCGTAAGCAAAAAGTAGTTTTTGACGGAATTAGCTCTGATGTAGTTAAAGTGACATCAGGTGTCCCTCAAGGAAGCGTAATCGGCCCCCTTTTGTTCATTATATACATGCTCTCGAATTAGCAGTAAAATACTTTTATTTGCTAACGACTCTGTCATATATCGCGAATTTAGTGATCACTCTGACTTTGAAATTCTATCATCGGATTTAAACGACGTTTATGTGTGGAGCCAAGAGTGGGGACTTGAACTTAATCTGAGCAAATGCACGGGGGTACATTTCTTGCGGAGGTCGTCCAACTATCCCCATGTATATTATGTATGAATGTGAATGGTGTTAACATAAAGGCGACATATGAAGTGAAGTATCTGGGAGTTACGTAACATGGAACCTATCGTGGGGAACACATATAAGAAATAGTTGTGGCAGAGCTCTGAAGAAGCTAGGATTCGTCAAGCGTATTGTGGGAAGATTTTCTGATGAAAAAGTAAAAGAGAGGTGCTATTTCGCACTCGTCCGGCCACACCTTGAATATGCAGCGAGCATATGGGATTCGATGCAGAAAGACTTAATCCGGGAACTTAATAAAATACAAAAGAAAGCTGCGCGATTCGTCAAAAACTGCTACGGGCGTACAGACAGCGTTACACAGATGTTAAATGAATTAGGCTGGGAGCCGCTAGAGACTCGGAGGTTGCGCGCTAAGCTTAGATTACTTGAGCAATTAAGAATAGATATCTTTAAGAGCGACAAGGAGAACATCATATTAGAACCCCACTATATTTCCAGGTCCGACAGAAACGATAAATTAAGAGAGATATTTTACCGAACGGATAGGTATGGGAATTCGTTTTTCCCCCGGACATTAAGGGACTTTAATAAATGCTAGGCGTAATTTCATTAGAGCGTTTCCTTTTTATATGTAAACGGCTGGTGTCCTAACACCCCCCGCCACACGCCTATTGAGGCGGCTTGCGGGGTAGTATGTAGGTGTAGATGTAGACAGTGGTGAGCCAACAACTGTGACTATCGCTATTGAATGTTCAACAATGAATATAAATGTCATATTGAATCACTAATTTTCCTAATGGTTGTCGAATATCTGAATAATTTGACATATCAGTGAAGATAGAATGATTTCCTTTCACAAATTAAATGTATTAGCAATGTGATACTACAATATTTAATGGCAACGATACTATAAAACAATGAAAAAAATAATAAGATGCACTGAGAATATGAAATATTAGAACGTGACTTAATGCATATGAAAATAAAGAGAGTATAATATAAACTTTGTTTTTATAAAGTTATCTTTTTTCATTATAGACCCTTCGTACGACGTAGCGCACGTCAAAACAGATCGAGAGTAGGGATTTGCGCTAAGCAACAACATAACGTCGATAATCTAATCTAGATTGTCATTTTTGTGTTGATTTTCCGTGAGAACGTAAAACATAAATATTGTAAAGTTCTTAATTAATTGCTCCGTGTTAAAAAAATTGCTTTTTTAAATACTTACTCTGAAATAATTCATTATTTTATGCAAAAATATTTTTTTTGTGCACCCACTAAATTCTACCAGCCTGCAGATTACCGAACATTTTGCAAGCGCACATCGTTTCATTCAACGTCGTTCGTATGCTCTAAAGTACGCGGATGTGTTCCGATGTGCGCTAACTTGAACGCCTTGAATGGAAAACTTCCATTATTTTGGTATCATTTTCATGGGAGTTAGTTGGTTATCTGGGGGTAGGAGACCTAAAACTGAAATAATATGCACCATGGAGGATTGTGGGTAGTTTGGAGAGGGAAGATACATCTGTGGAATGGAGGAAGGGTGAAGAGAAGCCCGACATCGGCATTAGCCTACTCTTTGCGAAAGGCGCCAAGGTGATCAGAGTTTAACGTCCCATCCGACGGAGGCAGTACTAAACTTGAAGTTCCATCCATAAAGCGCCCAAGGAGGGAATGCTTTTTCACTGAAAAATCTCCGTCACTGTCTGAACTCGAACTCGAGGCCTCAGAATGGGAAGCCGGAAACCCCTCATTGAAATTCGCCTTGAACTAAGGTGGCGTAACTGACTAACATCCCTGACCCAGAAATTGGGATATCCGGGATCAAATCCCGATGATTTATAATGATTTTTTCGTGTATAAATGTTACCCGTTGATGACCCGATCTTTGCAACCATGCACGTGACCCGTGTATGTGCCTGAAATTAGTCACCATAATAATGCGTGGCCTAGCCAAATATTTATTATATTACAACGTTGGAAAACATGCTAACGTGCTGTACACCAAGTTAATAACCATTACTGCCTGTTAACATAATATTAACTTTATGATTAACTCCGTCAATAAAAACTTTTTTTTACTATCATAACACTATTTTTTCTAAAGCATCCTTTGCAGGAGCTTTGTTGTACAATTAAAAGACATTTCATATGATCAAAAACGTTTTTTTTACTAACGTTTGAAGATATTTGCGTGAAAATAATGATTTTTTCCGGCACTTAAAACGATAATGTTTCGCAACGCTATCTTTCACGGAGTGAAGGATGATGAATATCGCACCGCAATGCCATCTAGAAGATGGTGATCCAACTGAACCGCTCTTACCACCTGTGTCGCCCTGGTCGACCTTTCCTCCCCTCTCCTACACTTGGCTTCCTCCCTGCTTTTATTTTTAAAAGGCCTCTCCACTTCCTGTCACTCTTTTTTCGTCGTGTCCTTTTGAATAGCTCATTCCACCAAGTTATTTGTTCTGCTCTCGCGGCATTGGTAGGGAAGTCTATCCCTGCCGTATGTTCCCACCCCAACAATTGAAGTATGACTGACCCAGTAAGTCATGAAAAAAATTGTTCTCCCTTGTCCGTATTGTTTGAAGATGCGAGTGCGGCAAACAAATTAATTACTATTAGTTTTCAAATATATTACCTCCGAGATGTATGTTTTGGAAAAGAATCAGTTGAATTAGTCACAACCTGAGTCACAACAAATGCGTCAATAATAAAATAGATAGCTTAATCCACGGAAAGGTCCCATGATCCTGTTGGAAAATTCCGTAGAAAATTGAACCCCCATTTTTCGTGGAATATATACCTCTTGGGAATAAATTCCCTAGAATGCATTTTCAATGTGAAATGCTTTTTAAAGTGGATTGCACGGGCTCAGAATATATTTGTTTTACACTAAATGTTGCTGACTGTGAGAGGTAATATTTATAATGGTTGCACATCTTTTTTATTGAAAATATTTTGCCAGTCTCATTATAGTTAGTTGTGATAACTCTATGGTTTTATAAATGAAACTATGCAGAATACTTTTTGTTTTTTTTATAATATTTTTCCTCAATTGTTATTCATTCTATCCACTGCACACTGCACTCTGTACTACTGGCGTAATTTTCCCCATGCCTGAAGGTTTTCCCTAATTTAGATCCTTGTTTGAGGAAAATTAATGACCGAAAACAATTATACTCCCCATTTGTTTGCCTTTGAGAATCAGGATAGAGGTTTCAGTACGAGTTCAGATCTTATTCACCCCGTGTTGGAGGGATAGTGTGTTATCTAAATATATGTGCTTCCACACTCCTCGTTTGTCTCAAAGTGCTTGAAGTTAAACTAGTATTTCATTAGACAATTCTATATTAGTCCCCTACATGTGTACTTCCTGTATACATGCGTCTTCGTTTTCCTGCTTTTAACGTTTTAATGCTAACCTCACTCTATTTCATGAGTTTTCATCGCTCTCCAATTTATTCACTTCTAGTGGCCACTCTTATTGACATTCATCCTACTCAGCACTAACACATTTCAGGAGTCATTATGTACAGATACGTACATCCGATTGCTGCCAATATGGAATTTTACGCTTAAATCCTGTTTTCCCCCTTTACTGCGTCTTTTGTCTTTGAAGTCTTGACATCCCTATTTCCCATTTTGTTGCATCTTTCATTGGTTAATTTCATTTCATATGCATCGGTTTCACTTCAGTTTTATCAATTTAAAGATTTGGTTTAATCAAATATATCTTCTGAATGGTTGACACTAATTTAAGCTGATCATAGTATTCGTTTATATCCTACGTAAGAATGACTACTTTTAGTGTCATGACTATTAGGTTAATGAGAGACGTTTAGAATAAGCTAGTAAAGAAAAATGGATTTTGAAAGTTAATTAGCATTCACTCTCACAGTGAAATCAAAAATATATTCTTAGCTTCAAGTAAATACCACTCACGACGAACTTATAATGCTAAAACAAGAAGCCATTTAACGAGAACATTGCAACTGGTGAATAATTTTTGCGAAGAGATTTACAAGATCTTTACCTATGTTTTATCGTTTAGTAACGGACATGTATTGTTAGATGTATTGCAGTCATATACCAACCATTTTACCTGAATGTATTGATATTGAGTACGTTTTACATACGTAAACATTTTATTGCAAAAGCCATTATCTCCATACAGAAATTATGCAAATAAAATTAATTACAGATTAAAAGAATGAAAGAAGAAAATCTTAAATATTTATCCCTTTAAAATCATAGTTGCATGCATCACTTGCATCATTTATCATCTTAAATTCGGTTCTTAATTGTGCATGAAGAGGAAGGCAAATAAACGTGATAAACTGTAAAGGGTTTGAGAATATCTCGAGGTATCGTTTTAGATATCACTGGAAGCCACAAAGTAGAAATTTCTCAAAAATGTGAAACTCAAATAATGTGGGATATTTTATGCATGCTCCTTATGGGCGAATTGCGTGCGCTTTATACTGCGATTAAAGGGAACACCTCCCTCACGTCTTGCTCTTTCTTTCATCTTTCTGCACGTTCTTTTCTGTTTTTCTCTCCTTGCATGGCCTGCTGTCGCTTCTCTTTTTTCCACCGCTCCTTGGCATCATGATTCTTTTTAATGTCAAATATTGGCAACATCTTGGTGCATACATACATACATACATACATGTCTGCGTGATATGATTACGTTTTCATGTTCCAGTGGTATGCCTCCATGACAGGACATGGTTCATTATTTAATCCATTCCCGCCTCCCATTATCGACCTTTAAGTGTGGAAAATCTCACATAATTTTACAGCGTCTGTTGTTCAGAAATGTGAAAGTCTCCCGCTAAGAACTCCGATCGATCTAAGTTAACCTCTTAACCCGGAGGCGCCTACGGGTTCCATATGGCGCTGCTCTGTACTGCAGAACAAAAATATCTACGAATTGTTCACTAGCATTTCCCAGAATTCTCTGCGGTATGTTCACTTTTTAGGGTTTTCCCTCTGTTTGGACATTAGTTTTTATTGAGTGCCACGCCTGCATCACTCTCTCGGTCTGTCGCACAGCAAAAGGTTTCTTTTCAGCAATCCAACTATGGTGATTTTAATACGGCAAGGGAGACCCTTTCTAATTGATGCCAACTCAAGTACCTCGAAATGTGGGTTGACTCACCACTACCTTCCGTCCCGTTTTGAATTGTTTCAACAGTGAGATCTCAACAGGAAAGCTGCGCGATTCGTCAAAAACAGCTACGGGCGTACAGACAGCGTTACGCAGATGTTAAACGAATTAGGCTGGGAGCCGCTAGAGACTCGGAGGCTGCGCGCTAGGCTTAGATTACTTGAGCAATTAAGAATAGATATCTTTCAGAGCGACACGGAGAACATCATATTAGAACCCCACTATATTTCCAGGTCCGACAGAAACGATAAATTAAGAGAGATATTTTACCGAACGGATAGGTATGGGAATTCGTTTTTCCCCCGGACATTAAGGGACTTTAATAAATGCTAGGCGTAATTTCATTAGAGAGTTTCCTTTTTATATGTAAACGGCTGGTGTCCTAACACCCCCCGCCACACGCCTATTGAGGCGGCTTGCGGGGTAGTATGTAGATGTAGATGTAGAACGGTGTATCTGGGTAAAGTCCCTGGGTGATTATGACCACTTGCCTTGCGTGTGTATTTGCTTCGTGCCTTTTGCATTTCGGGGTTTCGCGAAGTATTTGGTTTCCCCTGCGTCCTATCCCTTCGCCCTATTCACTTCTACTTCCCCTCCATGTCGGGCAGGTCTGCGCCAGGAACTTTAGCGACGGCTATACTAGATTGCTTCAAAATTGGCAATGTGAACATCCTGCAAGGTATACAATACTTTTTCAACTGAGGCACGTGTGTTGCATATAAGTAAGGATACACAGTGTTCATTGGACGGTCCGTTATCTACCCTCCAACCAGATGTTCCTCTTTGTTTTCATTTGCTTATATGAAAATGTTTGTGGGTAAGCACTTTGAACAAGCATGGCTATAGGCTCCCTTAGCGGGAAAGGTTTTCTTCAGAGTAACTTCTGAGCGCGTAACGTAAGACTTGGAAATACACCGATTATGTAACGATAGCATTTGTTTAAGCTCTCTTGCTGAAATGACTTTCGTCCCGGAGTTTATTGCGCAACTGAAATGGTGTACTAAAGAAGAAAAATTTATGGTACGCAGTCACGCGCACGGCTGTAAAGATATACACCGAAGAGAGTGAAAGTCACCATGAAAATCATTTGACTTGACACCTTGAAACTTAAAAGGACCTTCGAATGATTTTTTTCACGGAATGTCACCCTCTTTGGTGTATATCTTACCATCCTTGCGTATGACTCCGTGCCATATCATTTTTGTACTTCGTAGTGATTGGAAAATTCTCAGAGTTAATCATTCTAAAGCAACACTATTGGGTCTACCCAACGCAACATTGGCTAAGGAAGCACAACCACGTCTGTGCCACCATGTGTACTCGATACGAGAACATATGGTTCGTATAAACCCCCGCTTAAATTCGCCTTGAATAAAGATGGGTTGGTGGTGTAACTGGCTAACACACCTGATCGGAATTTTGGAGATCTGGGTTCGTAACCCGGTTAAGTGAAATGATTTTTCATAGGGAATCTCACCCTCCTTGGGGATTAGTAAATACGTGTTTGAAATTTTTTCCATTTCTTTTTAATTCCCGCTACCGTGAAATATGGTTGATTTAGAAGAGTGAATATGATATACATTAGCAATTGCGAAGTGTTGAACGAATTCGTAATTTTATTCAAGCGGAAAGTAGAGGGTTAACATGTGTCAGGTAAACGATAAACATCCTGTCTATCAATTCTCTCTGCAATTAAATGCTGCACAGTGCATCGACATTTTATAATAACTTCTCGGCCTCAATTCCTAAACACACAGTGATTTTTTTCAGTATATGCGATGCAATAACCAAACTTCTCCATGTAAATCCGCGAATCTCATGTGTCTGACTTCACAACATTCAGGGCGGTTATTTTGCAATCTCACCTTTTTAGTGAATCTTTGCGGGCAGGCGGGAGATCCGTTTCGCTCTCTTAATGATCGGCTCACGATCGGCCAAGGTCCGATGGTGGCTCTATTTCACGTTCTTAACGACAGAAAAGATGGAACTATTGAAATGTGGAGCCAAATGAAACGGATCAAGAGTCGAAAGATACGGATCAAAAGTCGAAAGAGCGGATGAATCAAATAAATAGACCGGCAGTTCACCACTTGAGAGCCGAAGATGGTCACGCCGCCTGGGTGGCGGAGTTGAACTACGAAAAATGACGTAATTTTCCACATTTTATGACGTATTCTCAATTAAGTGAGATTACAAAATAACCCCCTCTGGTATCTTTGGCCCGGCACACGCAATGTATTGCACGAGGAGAGCGCCCGTGTAAGCATACTCGAAAATCTTGAGAGTTGGCTTTCGTAGCTGTACGTGGATGCTGATGTGACTTGCGAAGAAGTGTTGCATAGTTGTGCCACAGCCAACGATCAACGGTCCCCAGGTCGCAATACTCTTAAGGCCAAGCGGGTTTATAAGAGGGCGGAACTCACGACGGTAACTTTTTATTTTAGCCCAAATCGAAACACATCAGCGCACATAACGACGTTGAATGGAATGATGCGCGCAGGTGAAACTTTTGCTAACCGGCCGGTAGGTAGCAATCTGTGTGTGATAAACAGTCACGGTTGAATATTTTATGTAAAGCTGTCGATTTTTTTCAAAATAATTATTTAAAATCATAACCTTTCTGCCTAGAAGTAATGATAAAACTTAACAATAACCATTTTTGACGCCTTAACGGAAAATCAACACACAAAACAACTATCGCAGATGCTATTATCGACGTTTTTTGTTATCTAGCACACATCAATTCTGCTCCCCAACTGTTTTAAGTACACTACCCAATACGCAGGGTCTGAAACGAATGAAAGGCAAGTGCGTTGTTGTGTTGCGAAGTGATTAGCACACTAGAGCGAATGTAAATCTCACAAGAACGCTTACTTTTCTTCTGAAGACGCTCGCCGCAATGCAAGTAGATCCAAAAGTATAATCCAAACGCCACGTGTCGAAATACACATCAGTATACATGCTTATCATTTATTGTCCCTTTTACACAATATTTACCTTTCAGTGCTGATATTCGAACTTCATTCAGTGTACTTAAAATCATACAATGTAAAGTTCGTTATCGTGTGCAGCGAGGGGATGAAATGCGCCATGAAAAAAATGTATTGACTTGACTGGGATTCAAACCCGGATCTCAAAATCGCCGATATGTTGTGCTAGCTAGTTACCTGGTTTATTCTAAAGTCCTCTATTTAAAAAGTAGCGACAATGTTTTCCGCGGACGATGCCGGCAATCCAGCGACGTGATTGGCCAACTATCGGTCACGTGACTACGTCCTCCATTGCAGGTCGAAATAGAGGCCGCTAGCTATTTCGTGGCAGTATTCCGTGGCTATATTCTTCACTCAATTGTCGGCAAACAGTTATCAACACAAGCATAAAACTTGTATGAAAGGTTTATTAAACAGTTTACTGCATAATTGTGATTTTAATTTGGGTTTAACTTAATATAAATGTTGTTATATTTGTTTAAATATATTTTGGACGAAAAAGTTTGAATTTTGAGGGGTACAAAGCGATCGCCTGATAACTTTCGTATCTTACTATATAGATCCATGCATTCTGGGTATTAAATTTGGATAAAACTATAAATGTGTTTTTGGTGAAAAAATCATAACTTTATCTCGAATGAAAAAGGAGTTACGAATTTTTTATTTTGTCCAAAGGTTTTCCACGGCAAAATTTCAGCCGCTAGCCGGATTTCGTGGCAGTTTTCCGTGGCTATCTTCTTCACTCAATGTAGGCAAACAGTTAACAACACTAGCCTTGAGACTATTAAAAATAGTACTGGTTGTATAAAAGATGAATTCTAGAGGCATATATGACAGAGAACTATCCATATTCTCTCTTAAACGCGAGCTACATTTCAACCGTCCGTATCAGTCAGTGCCGAGCTGTAGCCGGGGTAAACCTAAAATGGCGGCCGAAGGTAACCTGTCGCTACTTTTTAAATAGAGGGCTTTAGTTTATTCCGGGTTCAAATCCTAGTCAACTGAAGTGATGTTTTCGTGGCGAATTTCATCCCCTTGGTTTAAATCTATAAACCGTGTTCGTGGCAGCTTGCTAATCATTTGTTCAATTTAGTTACTGGCAAATTGTTCCTTTCATCGTATCTGATGAAAGAATCTAATTAGATTATCAGTACTGAATATAGAAATAAGTACGAAACTTATTTTTCACCCGATTCTTGGATTCAATCACAGGCAAGCAGGCGCGTCGAGTTTTTCGAGAGAATACCGGTGGTGGAGCTGATATCCTCCAAAATGGAGGATATCAGGAATCAGGTCTTCGAAGGAATTTCAGAACTGTAATCTATAAAATGATCTTGTTGATTAACTATTGGAAGTGTTTTAGTGGAGATTGGTTAGAGCACTTTAAGAGCAACTAGAATAAATGTCTTTTGATTCTCAAGGGGAGAGATAAAATTAAGAAATAATATAGTACTTCCATTCATACAGAAGAGAATCTGACTTCTATTTTCTCATTTTTTTTTTTACTAGTAATGGGAATAGCCTATTTTGTCGCTTAATAGTACATAGTGTTAAGCTTTTTTACAGAAATGTTTTATTTTTAAAATAGTTAAACAAAAAACCTACTCCAGTTTTGCGAGGTGGGAGTGGGGAAGATCACCAATAATTTCGAGTTTAATTTTCTATTACGAGAGATTGGACGTGATTTTTTTTCAAATCCATGAAATCTCCGGGCAAAATTTGTTGTTCATTACCATCCCTCTGGTTGTCAAGGAAAATGCTCCAGCTATTGTTTAAATCGGAGAGAAATTGATAATTTTGGAATTGAAAATGTATTTTTTGTGAACGAGGAGTAAAACAAAAGTGATTTTTTAAGACTTAAATATTTTATTCTTTCTGCCATCCGATAGTGAAACTTTCAATCCTTGTTACTGAAAGTAATTTTTAAAAAGAGCAAAAAAAGAAACAACTGCACTGATTTCAATGCTTTTATTATGTGCGTAAAATAAAAGGGCCCATTTTGGGGCCCTTGTGGCCCTGAGGCCTTTTTTATAAAGCCTATAGCACTCCTTAGTATGTACGCTAGAATCATGCAAATTTTCAGGTCAATCTGTACAGTGGTGGTCGAAGAGAAGAGTAATGAGCATACTTACAGGCAGACAGGCACCACTAAATTCTTATATATATTAGTAAATGCCAGGAATGAAATTATTAGTGTAATCACGGGCTCCGAGGCATCGATATCGGTCAAAATGTTATTCCTATTCCTATTTTCGGCGCTGACTTCAGTACTGTTTTCATCGCTAATTGAAATGTCTTGTAAAACTACATATTTATTTTAATGAGTGTATCATTGTATTTCAACGTTTGTCTTTTTCTTCTATTTCATGGAGCAACTGGAACAGCTATACGTGGAACTTCTGTACACAATAACGAACAAAGTGGGAGCGCCTACAGGTCAGTTCTCGCACTACAAGGAGGAGCTTTACTCGTACGCCCAGGAGGCATTTGGTCTTCCCGATGATCTGCACCGGAAGTTTTTGTCCATTGCCACGGAGGAAAAGGTGAGTAATTAATTTCGTCTCCATAAAAAATATGGCCAATATCGTTGAGTGTTGAGGGAGTCGTCAAAAGAAAGGATTATTATGTGCAAGGCTCTTCCTCCTTATAAGTCCGACTATATCCACATTAAATCATACCCCTGGCACAGAATACATACACCGAGGCCAATGGTGACAATGGGAGTGATTTCGTTTTGCGCAAATTGCCCTGTTCTTAGCAAGTTTCATCCCGGCCATTCGATACCAGGCAGTATTTAACGATAAAAGAAAAAGATAACGTACTTACATATGCAAAAGTATCCATCACGCCGTTCCCTTTTGGGATAGAAACGATCAAAAAACATTAATTCTAGGTGAAAGTCCTGTAGATTTGACTCTATTTAAATTATTTCTTCCATACTACCCTATCCCTGAATACTTCTTTTGGCTTAGTTACACTCACATTGCTTCATGCACGCCCTCCTGTTCATAAAGGTGGGGTCACACTGCCAAATTTATTCCGCAACCTACTTACAGCTTGCAATTTTCGACATAAATGACAAAATTCAAACGTCTCTGCTAGTTCGCTTGCTGAACTTTTTAAAAGTTTCGGCAAGTTGCTTTCAGAAGCCTATTATTAAGTGTTAAACGGCTACCAATCTGAATCTACAATAGCTGGTGAAAACTTTTCGTCACAGTAAAATCCCCCGCGAGCTCTTTCAGAAGGGATTTGTGGAAGTAACTTGCCAGTCTTAACTCGCCATAAGACTAGTAATATTCCTTCACTTCAGAGTCTCTTCCACCACATTTGACCCCTCAGGCATTTGCAACCTCAGACCTTAGGTGTCACCTAAAGCTCATATTATTTTGTGCTTTTATTTTTTGCTCTGGTGTTGTTTTTTTATTTGAAAGGGAAATAAATTTAATATTGTTATTACATTCACCAATGGCTTTATTGGTTTATCACTTCATCTCACACCCTTCAACCGTCTATCGTAAATATGCAACGTTAATTGATTCTCACTCACTCTCTCGACATAAATAAACCAACGCAGCAAGCTCCTTTCATACATGTCTACTACTGGAACATCTATTTCACATTCTTTCATCATTCACTCTTTCCTTACTCTTTACATCCTATTTTTTCCACAAACACTTAACAGATACCCATACCTACTGCTTTTCGATGACACCCAAGCCTACCTCGGCACACCCTAGTTTCAATTCCATATAGTAAAAAGGGATAAGTACAATTTTGCACGCTGAAATTTTTTTAAGAAATAAGATAACTCCAAAATAATATTTATGGTTTAAATAATTTCTGATTCCAATGCTCATGAGTCGAAGAGTGATGGAAGCATGCGTAAATTTCATTAAGTGCCGGATAAGCTAATTCTCGAGCAGATTCGTTTCAAATAGGAGTTTCGGCACCTCCTACTCTTACTCGTAAATCCTTACTCTTTGCTAAGTATTTCCGAGCAGTTTCCGCAATATTCTCTTTTGACTCATTCCAAATTATAAGCATTTAATTATAATTCACTCACTGTCCACACGGTTAAGATGACAAACAAAGAACCTATAGGTGGGTTTACACTGGCAAATTACTTCCACAAGTCTCTTATGCAAGAGATTGCGAGGAATGTTACTATGGCGGAATCTTTTAAAAATTATAGTAGAGACAAGGTTAGTTGCTGTTTACGGTGGCAACAGCACCTTCATGCTCGGTGACTTGCCGCAACTTTTAAAAGTTCTGCTAGCGGACTTGCAGAGTCGTTTACACGTGGACTGCGTCCAAAGTCGCTTGCTGTTAGTATTTGCGCTATAAAATTGCCAGTTTAAACCCACCCTAAGAAACTTGCTGAGACCTTTTTGCATGTCCGCAACAATCATTACATTAAATGTCACATGGATCAGCCTAGCTGGCCTCCCTGTATGTACTCTGTGTCCCCTGCCTTGTAATATGTTCTATTCCATGCGCCTGTGGCACATTCGCGGGGCTTTAGATTAAGGTGACATTAGTGATGTTGTCATCCTAGTTTCGAGTAGTGTTAATGAAAAAAAATAAATGACGTAACTGAACAAAATTGGATGAAAATTGTAATTAATTTTGTAGAGGCAGTATTTAATAAGTATACATTTTTCACGTCATTGCTGGAGCGAACCTTGTTTAAAAAGAAGGGAGCTAAGAAAAATTTTAAGAAGCACCTTTTCCAGAAAAATTAACTACCTATACCTTATTATATTAATGTGCAGGTCCCAAATAATTAAATTCTATACTTTTATCGGAAAAATAACATATTAAATTTAACTTGTAAAACAAATAAACTCTGGATCAATAATAAATTTTTGACAATATCATTTATTACGGAGGAGCAAAACTATCTTCATTCTTTCTATATTTTGTGGAAGAATTTCTGTATTTCTCACATCAAAATCAAAATGAAAAATGTATACCTCATTTTGTTGAAATATATGCTCCTTTTCAACCTGTCATTAACTATTTCGGGACAATTTACGATTATTTTAGGCCTTGATATTATTCTACTGAAGACAATTTTTGGAAAAACAATTTTTTCCTTGAATTTTTTCGCAAAAATGCAATTTTTTCCAAGGTTGGTATGCTAAAAACTAAAAGATCTTAATTAACAATTAAATATTCAATTATTTCTCTGCTTCCTTCAGCCGCCGATCGTGGTACTGAACGTTGTAGTCTTGGAGGCAGAAGGCTTGGAAGCGAAGGACGCCAATGGTAAGATAGAAAAATGCGGATGCTTCCTGAATTTTTATAACAATCGCCTTACTGATCGTAAAACTGACTTTCTGAATATTATTAAAATTCTTCATGATGACATTATCAATTATTCTGTTTGCTGACTAGTAATGTTATCATCGTGAGATTTTTCCTAAAAATTATTTCATGTTTTCATGATTTAAATGTTGCATGTTTCTAGTTATGCTTTATGTTTGCTTAAGATTACTCAATTTACCTGCCATTACTCTGAATTTTGGGGCGTATCGTGCATATTATATCATTTTTAGTCCAAAGAGCTTATTGCAATATCTAAATATTCATTTAAAATTGCATGCTATATATGAAAGAAAATGGTAAAACGGAAAATGGTTTAATAATCAAATAATTCATTTTGATAATCAGCCTGCTTAAAAGCCATAATTGCACAAATTAAATAGAGACAAATTTTGTCTTATTATCGCCAGTGATTTTTCTTGGCTATCCCGAAAAAAAATTAGTTTAAAATTTTTAAACAGTTGTCTGAGAAGGAAACAGCCAAATAATGTTGGAAAATTGAAAACTTTACTCGAGATACTTGGATGGAATTTTTTCCCAAACCTTCTAGTTTTCTCAGCAATACATTGTGGGAGTTGAATGATGTAATGTAGTTTTTCGTGGGACTCAGATCTTTATGGCTACACTCGGTATTAAAATTTCCCTTCGAGTTTGAAAACTCGGGAACGAAAAACTTTTAAAACCCTTGCTTCCTGGCGTTGGCAGTCACCTAAAAGGGTGTTTCAACAAAGCAATGCGGGTTTAACTTCTTTCCAAAACTCGACCGTTATCAACTTTTTGATCACATAATCCAAACATGCGCAGAAATGTTCTCTTTCACCCTTAAACTCCATGGTAGACGAGTTTCATGCTTGCGTAATTTTACCTCTTTGCGAGTCCATTTCTCTCCCTGCTGAATCGCTAAATATTTATTCATTGCTGCCGAAAGCATAGTTATCATTCATAAAATCAAATTCATGACATTTCTCAGCGTTTTTAGATCCTCACTTTGTCAACGATTTTTGTCTGGATACTATCTCACATTTGGTACTGAAGCGTATAGCAGATGACACTGATTTGATTTTTTCATGCTTGAGTATTCGTCTCAATCACATTCCAGTATCAAGGTGGGTCTCCACTGGAAAGTTTATTGCACGAGTTACTTGCAGCAACCGACTTTCGACGTCAATTGTACATGTAAACGGCTCTGCAAGTCCCCTTTCAAAGTTTATGCAAGTCACTTGCAGAAGGGTATTTTGGTCAATATAAAAAGCTACCAAATTGTATCTGCTCTAAAATTGTAAAAAATATTTGTCTGAGTTAAAGTCCCCATAAGCTCTTGCAGAGAAACTTGAGGAAGTAACTTAATTGTGTGAACCCACTCCGTGACAACAATGGCAACAAATTGTAGCTCGGTGCACAGTGGTGTCGTGCTGTGGCGAGCAAGTAAAAGTATATTGAAAATCAGTGTATTCGTTCTAATGGTGGCTTTAATTCACTTTTTAATTTTAATTGCGTACCGAATGTTTATTTTTTATGTAGTCTTAAACGCAATCACAAGGTAAAATAATCTTATATTCAGTATAGTTACATTTTGATATCATTTCACCGCTATTCGCCTCAGATGCAAATGTGTGGATGAGGAAACTCATGGATAAAGTAACTTCATATTGTTGAGTTTTCTGAGTGTATGAATCTTTTAACTCGAATGGATTCCTTTTCAACATGTCGCTTATATACCTACCCTTTGCATTTTCTTTGCAGAGCAGAGACGCGGGTTAGTTTTACTTGTTACCGATAGAGTCGCTGCCGCTTTCAGCTGCAAATCAGCTCAGGGAAGCTAACAATGAGTGTCGTGACTGTACAATACTAAAATGTCAATCGTTCTTCTTGGATATTTTTGCTTCATCAGCTCTCATAAAGTAAATCAGCTTCACCGGCCTCCTCCCATTACATTTTTCTCATCGGGATCATACTTGAGTGTGTTGTGCTATTCGTTTTAATCGGCAGTGTCAATAGAACTTCTTTTAGAAAGTTTCTTTATTTCTGAGGGTATATACAGTTTTTCTTACCCCTCTTCATTAATCTTGTAGAAGGTTTACAGTATTTTTATACATTTGCATTTGTAAAGTCCAATTTTAACTACTTCAGTATGCATTATATTGTCAATAGAAATGTTGAACTAGTCTTCTCTGACCGAATAATTGATTCTGCGTCATTGGAATAGCATCTGGGCGGTTCCACTCAAACTCAACTGAATAGCCATTTCGTTGTGGCTTGACTATCTCCTATTCAGACAATTATCAACTCAGAGAAAGGTTATGATGCGAAAAGGCGTTTCGCTTAGTCTAAGTCCTTGTATAAATAAATTTCAAAGTCAGGGTGGCTCAAATATCTGAAGTTAGCGAAACATGGTACGCTGCGGTTCCGAATTAAGACATATGAATGTCGATCTAATAGTCAGATTCCTTATATAATGACATTTTCATGATTAGGAGATAATAATATGACTTTTTTATTAACAATTGGCTGCTTCGACATATATTCTGGGCTCCTGGATGAGTTTAATTTTACCCAATTTTTTTTTAACTTCATCCAATCATCCTTCCATCCATTTTAGGGCCTAATTACTCCAATGTTACTTCATATGAGGACCAGTTTGAATATTGGACTCACGGTTTGCAGCTGCGTCACAGAGTTTTGCAAAAACGGCAGATATTTGAAGCGCTCTATTTTTTGAACACTTTTCATAACTAAGGGCTAATATTTGTGCTAAACGTCGTTTCATATAATAGTTTTCCTGTGAGTCAAAAATTGTTGGAATCCGAGATGATTGTGTCACGGTCATTATGTCAGTGTGAAATTGCCCGTATTAATTTCTATTTCTCTGTATTTAGTAAGGTTATAATGAAGAAACTTGATTCTATAAATATTCGGGTGAAATATTTTATTTACTGTAGAAACGGTGAGTTTTCATAGCTGTTTTAATAAGAAAAAATAATTTTTACCTACGATAATTTCGCTCATTTTTCATATTGATTAGAATTAATCCTTTCCTATTTGTTGCTAGAAAAACATTTTCTATTCCTCCTATTTTTTATGAAATTTGATCTTTAAGTTTGGGTTTTCTTTGTTTTTATGAAACTAGACATTGTTCCGGTCTGATACCTTCGCTCATTTTTGCCCATTAGAAGAATTAATCGATATCTGTTGCTAGAAAAACCTTTTCTTTTTTATGAAATATGAGCTTTAAGCTTAATTAATCCAAGAGGCTCCACCCTATTCACCGTCAAAAATTTCGCAAAATTATCCATCCTCCAATAATGAAAGCAGCCAAAGGGACCCAGTTGAAATCGCCTAAGCATTCGCAGTTCAAGAATGAAGTATTTATCCTAAGCCATTTATCATACTCTAGCGATCCCATTCTCCAATGTGTAACCAAAATAAATACATAAGAATTTTGCAAATTAGACTTCACTCAAGGGAAGGGACCTGCGAGGAGCATAATATATGTATATTATTACTTTGTGATAGATTTTTTCGCTAAATCAGGCATAAAATTCTCATGGTTCCAGTTGCTCTGTTATTATCCCCACCTTACCCTCAGTGACTGACCCTCCAAAAGTTCCGTTCCTTTTTAAGTTCCTCGGGTGTTTGGGAACCTTTTTTTCCTTCTCCTTTCATCTCCTTAAGCATTCCAGAGCTTAAGAATTCGGCGAGAAATCGATGGGGCTGAAGATTAAAAAGTTCCCCTATTTTCTTTCCCCCAGAATCCATCGCTTTCGGAAACTGTTGGCAAAGGAAAAACTTTTTATGGCTATATTAACTTCCTCTCAGCTCCGTTTGCATTAAAATAGAATACCTTGTGTTCTGAAGAAATTATTCATGAAATTTAGAAATAAATATTGGAATGTAGAGCGTAATCAACTACCGTGTCACTCAATTCCTTTTTAGTTTCTTTTATTCCAATGAATGGTTTCGTAATTTATGGAGTTGAGTTACTTTTTCAATGTTTATATTATACCGGTAATAATAATTTTGTAACAAATTATAGCTGAGATGTGTTCTAAGTCAACTATCAACTTCTCAATCTTCTATATTTATGAAAGTACAGCATGACTCATTAGCGCGAGCTAAACTGGGAAGATGTTGACTTTAATGCAGATAACTTCTTTATTTTATGTTAATGTTTATGCATTATGGTTCTCAGTTTTCATGATACTTAATTTCACCTTTAGGTTTATGTATTTCATGTATCAGAAATTAGCATACCCATACTTAATACATTTTTCTCCAATGCTTTCTTCATTATTTGGCTAGGATCACTCAGTGAGTGAAGACATTTGTAGGCGCAGAATCAAAAACTATCGCAGAGCAGAATCAGCTAATATTTTTACACTGACGCATCATACCATATATCAAATAATTATTCGCTAATGGCAATGTGTATTTTAACATTTTTCGTAAAAAATCCCAATAAATGTTTCTTTACCACTTTTTTATGATAAATGCATATTTTTTTAATCTTACGCTAAAATTTTGTCACTAAATTATAATAAAATTTTGCATGCTATTTGAGCTCATTTGTTTTAAAAAATATCGATCAGCTTATTATATTTACATTTTTTTAAAGTATGTTCTCTGTGTTCAAGATACAAATATTCACATATAAAGTTTTTATTTTTTTATACTTATTTAATCATATTACTCAAAGTTCAAATTAGGATTCATTAAGTATAATTATTTGCAAAAGACTCGCATCGCTTCTCAATGAAATACATTTTTATATTGTTATTCGGGGGTTTGCAGTTGTGCCTTGAAATAGGGTTTCAGTAAATTTTTTTATTTCTTTTTCCGAATCAATACTATGTTTGTTGAAAGTTTTTTGGGAAAGAATATTTATCATTCTGTCTCACAAACATTACTTGTTTTCAGTTCCAACTTCACACAGTGCTTAATGACTTGTGTTGTTTTACCTAGTTTTAACATTCAATTTAAATATCATTGTGGCATTTTAAACTAACTTGATCTGTCATTGCTTTAGTTTTTATTGTTTTATCCTGCTTATCCATTACCCATAGTCCCTTATCAATAATTTGTTATTCCCATTCCTTTGAGAGTACTCATCGTGACAGTGGGTGTGTATTCCTTGCACTTGCAATTCTTATTTCATCATCGACAATATTGTGGTCTAGTATAGGGTTGCCATTTCTCCAAAGCAGTGAATAGTGCTTGACAATTCATAAAATATTCAGTAAAAAGGAAGTACCTACGTATTAATTAATTTGTACAACCAAAAATATCTCCTGATGGAAATATTGGCATATTCTAAGCATTTTTTAATTTCCAAATCTAAAAAAATGTTCTGACGTAGGTTTCCATGGGCCTTTGGATGAACGTTTGTTATTCCGATTTCCGGGATTTCCGCCGCCTGGTTCCATTTTCAGGAACAATATTTCGCCGGCTATCCTGCAGGCTTCCGCAGACTTCCGCAAAATGTGCTAATCTTAGAAAAGATTGCCACAAATTCCAAGTAAATCCTTTTGGTTTGTCTGGGACAGTCTTTAATCACATCTGCCATCATTTTAATTGATATTATCTAAACTTCTTTGTGAAAATTCAGTCTTTTTAAATAATTTCCATAGCTTGAAGAAGTATTTCATACGTATTACGCCTGTTGCTCTTTAAATAATTTCCTGCCTCACGGTTTATTGAAATTTTAACCATATTTATTGCTTGCTTTTACTGATTTAGTGCATGCTCTGATGTTAATTAACATATGCATTGTGAAATCTGAAATAGTAACTATATCCACACTGTGACACTAATTAGTAAACATTTTGCAATGGTTTGACCCCCAAACCCTTAATAATGGAGGCAACACGTAATGATGCAATTCACTCTCATAATGATAATATGTTCAATTCGTTTATCCTTTATATATTTAATCACTTACTGGAGAATCGTCGAGCAGTCATTGGTTTTCTCGTCATCTTTACATAATACTCAAGTTGAAAATTCATCAGGTGATGACGGTATCGTTTTCATGGCCTTGTATTGAATTTTTATAAACTTTGAATAATTATTGAACAATAATTATATTGAATTTTAGGTGGATCAAACTCTTTCTGTGCATTATTTAGCCACCTTATTAATACCAAGATTATATTACCCTTGAGTACGTTTACCATATTATTTGAAAATTCCCACACTTCCATTATCTGCCGATTTCTTCTTGCACGGTCATTTTTACGTTGTTATCAATTAACACATGTGCACCGATTTTTCCGTAAATCATCTCACTTGCTTTTCAATTTCGTTGAACATTTTAAATTTTCACTTTCGTGTCTTCATAGTCCAGCAACTATTCAGGAAAAAAACACGGTTTTTTACACCCAATGAATTTTTGTCTAATTTCGTTTTTCGTGACAGGATAGTAGTTTGTGGTAAACTCTGGACTCAGAAAATTAGCACCTTATTAATTTATATGCGACCTTTAAATAAACTCTGCGCTGATTGTTATGTTTTAATTATTCCATATGTATGAATTTCATTTTGCAATCCTTCGCGTTGCCAAGCTTTAAAAATTAGCTGTCATCCATAAAATCTATCCAGTATGCATTTAGGCCTCCAAAGAGATGTAAAATAAGTCATGCTTCTTTCTGAACTTTTGCACTGAACTCTTTTCAGTACAGCTTGTATAGAAGTGTCTTAGGAAAATTACCGCAGATCCAGGGAGGCAGGTTGCCGATTTATGATTAAATTAATATTTTCTATGTAAATAGTATTGAAGCAATATGCCTCGTAGATAATTTAAATGCTGGTATATTGCTGTATATGTACTAGGAATGCAACAGTGTTTGAATAAAAAATATTTTGTAATTTATTCTGGATTCTGCTGCTCTTCTAAGTGGTTATTTATTATTTAAAATGGATGGGCTGTCATTAAGGATAAGGCTGTCATGAATTTCAATAAAATATGGAAACCATGATAATTAGTCGTCTTTATGGCCTACGATAACATTTTCCATAACCTTATTAAAAAACCAGTTTTAAAAAACTACACTCTACATAAACCTTTCAATTTCACGTAAATTTATTTTTATCATTGAGTATTCGAACTGACAGTTTTCAAGCTGATTTTAAAGTTTTACATAAAAAGTTATCGTAAGCAACAGACATAAAACCATCAATTGCGAAACGTGCTGGCAGATGTATAAACTCCTTGGTTACATTTGCTTTCATTGACCGTTTTATTGAACAGAGCTGGTAATCACTGATTTCGTATAACTTTTTACGGGAAATTTTTTCTGAAAATCACTCGCCATATATAATTGTTTCGAAACGTTTTACGCAAAATGATACCGTGAGCAACAGGTTTTAATTCGTCTCGTGTACACGCATCACCATACATTACTTTACCATACTACTACTATATACCATAACGTATTTTACGACAATAGACACTAAATGTTCACCAGGTTTTTCTGAAACTTCGTGGTATTCCATCGCTGATTTTATTTTCGTAAGTAAATAAGAGAAATACTCAAATTTTACAACTTCAATGCTTAATCATCAAGTAAACTGATGATAAGTCACATTTTCAGGGCTAAATTTCTGGAAACGTGACACATGAAATAATTTCTCGCTTTGTACATTCCACACTTTTTTATTTTCACCGACAATGGTTTCGACACATAATGTCATTTTCATGACCGTGAAAATGACATTGTATGTCGAAGCCATGGTCGGCAAAAATAAAAAAGTTTTGAATGTACAAAGCGAGAAATTATTTCATAAACTGATGATGATGCTCGAGTATTGATGCGCGGATCGTGAATTTTGCGTGTGTTGTGTGGTTTATCAAAGTTTCCACGCAAAAATGAATTCGGTGTCAACACTGTTAGGGTGGCAACCCCGATACTATGGCCTCTCCACCCCAAAGTCGTGTTTATGATGTCGGCCAGTGTGTTTGTTGAGTGTGTGTGTCACGTGACTAAGGGCACTTTCCCCTCTCCATTCCCCTCGCACCACGCAACCTCTCCCCCACCGCTGGCTACTCACCTTCACCTCCAGGCTTCAGCGACCCGTACTGCCTCCTCGGGATTGCCCCCCCGCCGCCTCCGACACCCACCGCAACAACCACCACCGCCACCACAACCCCCCAGCCACAGCCTCAGCCCCCCACTCTCATCCAATCGACGTCCACCTCGCCCGGCAGCCGATTGGTCAGCCGACAGGCCAGCCTGGAGCTGGAGCCGGACGGCCCGGGTTCGCCACTCATCGCTTCACCCGTCGCCGTGCTCGCTTCCACGCTCGGTGATGATCGAGGGGCCACAACGTCCGGCCGCCCGCCCCCCGTACGACCCCCCTCCCAACCCCCACACTTGGGAGAGGATGGAAAAAAAAGAATGTCGCGGCGCGAGGAATACTTACCCGAGAGAAAGAGTCAAATGAGCGAATAGTTGAATGAACTCGCGGACGGATTAGAAAAGTCTGAAGATAGGCTGGGGTTGAGTTGGCTCGAAACTTTGGCGAGTCAAAATCATGAATAGTTGAAGTCTGAGTGAATAGTTTGTGAGTTTTTTCTCTGATAGTCATTAACAGAGACCATCTTCGATTTTTCATTTAAAATGTTGGCAGGTTTTACGGTGATTAAGTAAATGTCGCAGTGTTTATAACGCTATAACATTCATTGCTTTAAAGAAATAGTCGGTAATTACATAGGTACACAAATTTGAGGGTTTTTTCACGCCGTATGACATAAACGTCTGCACAGCTGAAGGATTTTATGCGATCTTATGAAAATCATTACTGAGGGTAGTGAATTTATTTTTTTTTTATATTGAGATTTAGATAAGCGTAAAAACTGCACGTCGTTACATGTCTCTCCGGAGCGCAGAGACCATCCATATCCCATTGAAAATTACTTCAATTTTTGGCAAACATCTCGAAAAGATGTCAATAAGAGACTAATATCTTGGTATCATTTGAAACATGAAATACTTTTCTTTATAACGAGACCAAATTCATTTTTTTAATGTGATGTCGTGTCTCACTGAGGCCAATTTCACCGGAATTTTTCCTTTGCATTTCTCCCTGAATTTCTCCGAGCGTGCCACTAAGAGATCTGTCGTTCCGTGCAAGTTAGGAACACTGCGTTTTCCCATGTGAAAACTGTGAGTTTTTTTCCCTTTCTGGGGAAGACTTGTCCAATCAGGATTCCCTATGCTTGTCAATATGATATAGAAATTTCAGACCGTAGAGACGTAGGCAGTAATGAATGTTTAGCGTACTTTAATCAAATAAAGTGATAATCACTTCAATCAACATATTATAGCTTTACTGCAGTGATACTTAAAATACACAAATATGGCTACTTGCAGGTCCACTAGTTGTACAATAGTTCAAGTGCAATAGACAGCTATAAATGAGAGCCATGTTCATAGGTCAAGTTATAGGCGAAATAAAGCGCAAGTTTCTTGAGCAAGAAGGGAAAATATCTGACTTAGTTTACGCCCCAGTGGAACGCATCACGGAACAAGTGGCAACAACGCTGAGTAGCACCCAAGGAACAGCGTAGGAAAAAGTGACTCAACTGTGCACACAATTTTCGTATGCTAATGAACTCCTAGTGCGCGTGGAAAGTTTGACAATCGGCTGAGGTAGATTGCTTGAACTTAAGGCGCGAAGTGGCACACTCACGAGCAGATGAAAGGGTCTGTTATCCATGCTGTTGTAGGTGTTTAACTTTGTTCGTGGTTGAAAACATTGCATAAGTCATCTGAGAATATATCTGATAAAAGTAGTCCACAGGCAGAAATACAACCAATGTGATGCAACAAGTATAGTTCGATGAACGAATTAAATACTTGTGTTCGTCTTTATATTTAAACAATCCATTTTATTGGGGTTATTTGCGGCCTACTATATCATTTAATAATGTGATGTAATAATGTTTACATTTGACCTGAGGAAATACTTTTTTACTTTAAGAGTATTGACTATTTTTTGACAAGATAACTCAAAATTTGATCTGGTAACTCTGGGGTATTAAAAGATGCATTAATTTTGAAACTCATATTTGCGTATGACAGACATGTACAACGGCTTCAAAAGTATTCGAAAGACGAAATTGGTTTCGAAACTTGAGATAAATCACACTGTACAATCACAGTTGTAAAATATCATTTCATAACTGAATACGTGACGGAATCAGATATTCAACCCGAATATTTTTCATTGATCGGAGAACTGTTTGCTCCACATACTAATTGGAGATTTAATTCATCATTATAATCGCAGTACTTATTAAAAAATCATCTACCTAATTCTGTTAACTCGTAAGTAATCTTCTCTTTTTCGTTAGAATTTTGTATAAAAGTGTGTTTAATGATATATTCCAAAGATGTAAACATTAATTTAGAATAGCTCATTCTTCATTGAAAAAATTCGACTCATAAGCAGTTATAAGGTAATGGATCTCCTATTGCATTTGGTTTTGGTTATCACAACTTAAAGGAGATAACCTAAGGGCTATATTAGGCAGCTCTGCAAGTAATTAACTTAGTCAGTTGAGAATTACATGAAAAATTGAAAATAATTGCCCCGAGATTATCTTCGCGATCTTATTCGCAGCTGATGAAATGGAGACTTGTTTTTTGTTACGGTATACTTTTATTTTGGAATATTTGGTGAATTTTCATTGACGTACTGATAGAAATTCCTTCATAGGCACTCAAAATGCGTGTAAATATATTTATTTTATTTCTAATCGAACTATTTTTAATAGAGCCAAGGTACGAGGTTATTTCCAGTGTAACTAGGTGGTAGCGATTTATGATTAAATGAAAAGCCTGAAATTTCCACATGTAAGATTTAATCACGATCAGTTTTCAACACTCAGCGTCTTTAGAGCCAAAGGTCAACTCAAGAAAAATACCCAGCCTCGTACATTCTTATTGATCACTTAGCCGCACAGTATACGTTCCGAAACCCTTGCATTTCGTTCAATAAGCGGAAGTATTCCTCGTCTCGCCATCGTATCCCTCTGTATCTTCTTCACTCCATCTCACGTCTCGTCCATCTATACCCTCTGTATTCTTCTGTACTTCTAGGTAACTTGTTGTTTCCATCTTCATTCTCAATCACTGTCCACTGTCGCTCACTGTCTTCTTTTTCTCTGCACTGATATTTTCAACTTCTCTCTCAATTGTTCACTCCAGCTTCGACTTCTTGACCTTCCTTCCTGAATCTTTCCTTTCCTGCTGTCGTGTGCCTTCATCATTTCTTTTCTTCAATACTATAATTACATTTATTTATATTTTTTATGTTATGGTTATATTTATTTTTTATTATATTATAATAATGTGTTTATAAAATTCTGATGCTTGTAACATAAATACTTTACGTTTTCTTGATCTCTTCTTTCAATAAATATTTATCTTTTTTAGGAGGTGATATAACTTATGTTTTTTTAATAATGAATTTTATTTTAAACACCAAATTTTAGCAATTATTTTGTTTTCTCAGAGCTCTTTAATAGATTTATACATATTTATTCAAAGATTATGTAATTCACACTTTGAAACAGCAGTTATATGCAACAGGTCACAAAACAATACATACTATAGACCTAAGAGCATAAGTTTCTTTTTTTAGTTATTTCGTCTTATATAAAAAAAACTAAGTTCTATCATCTCCGGGAAAGATATACATTTTTAATCTCAAATAATTCTTTGTACTAAATAAAACTTGGTTAAAAATTACCTACCCCGTGTTTAATACGTACATTCTTTGCATTACATTATTTTTGATTAAAGATTATTTCCTTGATTCTTTTAATCTTCTCCAACGATTAAATTTTCCCATATTGTTATTCATAATCTTCCCATTATTCCTCAATCGTTGTACTTGAATCTTTATACTTCTCCTCCTTGAGCATTTCACTCGTCTCCTGTGCTTCTTTAATTAGTATTTTTTGATCTTCGTTTCTCTGTTCCTTGTTCACGTTTCTCTCTTAAAAGAATCAGTTCTACTGCATCTGTACGAGAAAGTCATTGCTTTCCATTGCATCCACACCTTCACGCTGCAACTCCTTGCAATGAGTTCTTGGTGACCTGTAGTGATGTACTGTGGACCTCGGTGGCGGCGGGGGTAACGTCCTCGCCTGCTGACTTGAAGGTCGCGGGTTCAAGTGGGTTTTCCTGGGTGGGTTTTTTTCCACTCATAGTATAGGTGTTAATGTGTGTTATTAACAAGTTTCTTATGGTAAAGGCCTATGTTGACCTGAATTTGCTCAAAAATAAAGACGATATTATTATTATTAATATTGCCTGTGTATTTGGGAAGAGTCTTCTTTTCTTTTAAAAAAATATCTGTCATGAAATATGGCTTTTTTAAGTACTGAAAGGGAAATTATACAATTGTATTAAATGTCTTTTTGAATATGTCCTTTCCAGTCTACGTGAGTGTGTATTTCATTATTGTTTGTTTCAAAAATTTAAATTATGGATCTTAAAAATATTTTACTTGGTTTTGAGAATGCATCCATTACTATATAATCTTTATTTACTTTTAAGGAGGTTGGATTGCTGTTGTGTAAGTTTAAATCCATGACTCACCTTTTCGTTTATGTTTTCAAAAAATACTACCCTTCCTATAAGTAGAGGTACTTACTTTATCACAAAAGTATGTTAGTTATCATAATTGTGATTTTATTACATCACTTGCATACAACAAAGAGCGATATTAGATTTTCAAAAGTTATGCTAAAACTACATTTTTATGATTAGATAAGAAACCAGCATATACATAATTCTGAATTTTTGCAATTTTTGCCTAATATGTTCAAGGCTTTCCTATGTAAATAACCAATTTGAATGCCTTACTCGTAGATTTTAAAATAAAAATTAGAAGAGGCTTTCTTCAATTTACACCTATGGTCTCAGGCACAAAAATAGGCATAGATAATAGCCAGATTAGTTTAAAACTGGTGGACGTGTGGTTTTCGATGAGTAAATAGTGGCAGCAGTTATCCTAAATTGCAAAATTTCACAGTAAAGCATTGTAGGATTTAGTAAATATTTGTGTCTCAAAAATAGTCGGTATTAGCCTTCCTGTAAGAAGAAGCTTTGGACTACGGCCTTGTTTTTAACAATTCCTGATAATTCTTTTCTGTAGACTAAGAGCAGTTGTGAAGTGATTCAGGAGTGATGATAAACTTCACCTTAATGAAATATATATCAGATTAATTTTGAACGCTTTAGAGCAACTATTTAGGTACTTAAAAACGTAGAGGACATTTATTTGAATAAATAAAAACTAGAGAGACTTTTCCTGATAGTTTGAAAATCACGGAAATGAACTAAAGATCATGTCATCATCAACTGGTCGACGAACACGTAATTTTAATGGTTTAAATGGAGCAGTCGTTGGCGTCCTTTTTATTTTTCTGAGGAAGCAAATTTTGGTTGAAGTACGTCTCTGATAACTCGAAACTACAAGCCGTTATTTTACTTTCATTTCTCATGCTGATGAAAATACGCACTCAATTTTTTCATCTAATTGGTTCATTGCTTTGACATAAATTTGTAGTTTTTCCTACGCGTCACCCACACTATCCCACGCTGTATGTTATTTCAAGCGCGTCTTTCATAAAATCGGGTGCTGAAAAGTGGGATTCTTTTGACTAACCGAATATGCAACACATCATCATTCTACAGAAAATATGAAATAATACATTATTATTCACTTTACGATCCAACCTCAGGTGCTGAGAAGTAGGACTCTTTTGACCAAGCCACTTTGGAACACTTATCATATTTATACAGAAAATATGAAAGAACACATTATTGTTGTTCACTTTACGATCCAACCTCTTTTATATTGTGAACACAAGTCAAGGTCAATTCATATTTGATCAAACATGCTCTTCTGACTTGTATTGCTTTAGACCCTGAGATTGAATTTTTCTTCTTTTTGAGGGTATGGGAGAAGTTTTCTTTTGTGCATTTTGTTGAGAAATTAAAGCAAACTTTAAATGTGGTTATTTTCAGAGCCTTATCTACTCTTCCTGGATGCACATTAATTTGCACTCACAGGACACCAAAAACTCTTTTAACCCCTACCTGTATGATTCGCTTTAGCACTCATAGGATGATGGTTCATTGAATCTTTGGTCGAACTTTTGATTGGTCATATTGCTGCCTGTTATCTGCTTTCCATGCCCCCCTGCTCGACAGTTTTTGTTTATTTTTGTGATTGACGAATGAAATCGTTAAGAATAAAATCATTTGCTTTGTCTAACGATTTCAAATCAAAATAGTCATTCTAAACCGGTTCCTCCACGTCCTCTTGGCTGGCACCTAGTTCCTGTCTTCCACCACTTTCACCTCAGTTCATCTCGTCTTCTTTACCCGATAACATTAATACTCTTTCTAGTTTCACATAAAGATTTATTTCACATCAAGGAGTGGCAACCACTCCTTGATGTGAAAAAAACACATTAAGGGTGTCTCAAAATTTAAGGAGCACGATTAAGGATGGGGTACATTAAACTTGCTGCTGTTAATGATTACTAAATATTTCAACAAATTCTTCTGGCCCAATACCCAAATGCGATCTCGCTGTGATTGAGGGCATTATTTTGAATTAAGTTTATCATTATTTGGGAATTCTCCTTCTTATAAACTCAATCTTTTCAGGCTAAATTTGGTGAAAATTCACGATGACTAAACCAGCAAAATAACTAAGTAATTTAGCAATAGATCTAATTTTCTGATTTCAGTCTATTTTGAAAATCAAAGTTATTATGTTGATTGAGTTATTTTTCTTCTTGCATTCTGGTGGCAATATTTAAGACGAAAGTGAAGTGCAGACGATTTATTAGGAAAATATTGTGGTAGTTTTATGACTATAGTTTATTAAGTGATTATTAAGACGATTACCCTCCATAAGACGCGTCTTACGTAAGAGAAAGGTATGTTTTGTAATTTCTAATGGTTGGATATAATTCTTCACGGAAAAAAAGATAATGAGTACGGGAATGCTTTGTTTGAGGAGAGAAAATTTCATGCTCGTATTATTTCTTTACATTTACCATTTAAATTGTACGTCTAGAATATATACCTCAGTCAGTTACGTTTATTATTTATTTTTTTAACTTGTTCAACGGGCGGCTTACATTATAATTGAGACACCCTCATATTTCTTAGCGTTTCCTTCTGCGCCTTATCTTTAGAAGTGATCACCCTTTATATCAAATTCTTCTCTTTTTTCGTTTCACGAATCTCTAAACCTTCCACAAGTCACTCTCTTCCTTTAGCTGAGCACTTAATATTCACGCCATATCCCAATCTGTCACGTCCCGTTTGATATATGAATGCCACACAAGTAATCACCAGTAGAAGCCATTTTCACTTTAATTGATCGCACATTGTATTTGAGAACCGTCTCACACTGTTAACTTGATTGCATTACTATATTAATATAAATATTGAGCACTGTTTTCGGACATATAGCTGCTGTGACCTTCTATGGAGTTTCTTTCGATAAAAAGTTGCCCTTTTCGTAATTTGAACTAGCTGCTGCAGTGAGACTTAGAGCAAGTTGTGTCAGTTTGATTGGTCTTTTATTCGTTAGTTTCTCTTTAGGTTTGGACGTTTTCTCGTAGAAAGTGTACTTTTGATTAGTTCCCGTGACTGCTGATCGAGACATTTGCGTTTCGTGTTGCATCTTGTTGTGCGGTTGGTGCAGATGTGAGCGCGGAGTCTGTGCTTATCGTCCGACATATTTTTAAGGCCAGCATCTCTCTCTGATTCTTGCGATGTGACTTGCTTCGTTTAAAAACGAAATTAGTTGTCAAATTTAGTGTTTCATTTCTTTTTGCTAATATTAATGTTTTAATAGGTACCTATGTTTTTATTGCATTATGCATGAATGTATATCTAATTAAACTGTTATAATAATGATATATTTGTGGTGTTTGTTTCAGATGTGTGAAATCAAAGGATATTACCCTATCATTACACGCTACCAAAAAAAACACTTCATTATCACGAGTTCTGTGACACTTTAATTCGCTGCCGGAGTCTTCATAGTTTATTTTTTGAATTGCGAAGAGAAAAATCAATATTTTTAATAAATAAAACACTTAACGTGTAATTTTTTCTATTGAAGAGTTAAGCTTCGTCTTCATGTAGCCGTATTGCGTTGCCGGACACTGCGTAACCAATCAGGAATGAGATATTCAACGTAGACTTCGGTCCCATCTTTCATCTTTCGACGCAGCATGCGTCGCTGGAGCTGCGGCCGGGCGTGGGGACCGACACTCTCTGCCTGTCATTTGTTGATCACGTGATTTCTTACCCGAGAAATAGTGGGTCATATTCAGATTGTTGACAATAGTTGTACTAAGGGGCAATACCCCTCGTGAATATCCATTTTTCTTCAGAACATTTACAACAAAGATTTTATCTCCATAATGAACAGAATCATTAGGAAGATTGAACGCGTCACGGTTTTGTACCGTCTTCTGTTTTTTATCCAATGCTGCCACTGTCATGAAAGCGGGGTATGCGTGACATGCACAACGCAACGGCAAAACGACACAAAAATAGTTTCATGGAAACGTAACCTTACTCTCACCACATCACTGTCAGTATTTCACATTTTTCATGCTCGAAACTGATTAGCATACGTAATTGTTTATCCTTATATTGCCGATTGTGTTGACACCTATATTACCACGTTCGTCACAGACTGGATTACGCATTATTTTAAGCGCAGGCCGAACACAATAAGGGGAATTCTATTCGTAAACGTTTCAATGTGCGGTTTCTTACCACACTCGTAAAACTGTACATATGGCACAAGAGAAACCATACTCGTATTTAACACATCTGAAAACAAAAGTAATGAGATTCTGTAGGACAAAGAAAGCGAAGCTGGAAATAAGAGTAGGAAGTCACAAACTGGAGCAAGTAGAATAATTTAATTACTTGGGTAGTACGCTAGAAGAAACAGGACATAGTAGCAAAGACATAAGGAGGAGAATAGCGCTAGCGAAGGAAGCGTTCAATAATAGAAGGGAGCTGATGACGGGGACCTTAAGTAAGAATGTAAAAAAGAGGCTGGTAAAGAGTCTGATATGGAGTGTGGCGTTGTATGGGGCGGAAACGTGGACCTTGAGAAAGGAAGTTGAAAATAGGCTGAAGGCTTTCGAGATGTGGGTGTGGAGGAGGATGGAGAAGGTGCGTTGGACGGAAAGGAAGACAAATGAAGAAGTGCTTGACATGGTGGGCGAGGAGAGAAAACTAATAGATGAGATTAGGGGAAGTCAGGGTAGGTGGCTAGAAGGGGTAATGAGGGACGATGGTTTGCTGAAGGCCGTGATAGAGGGTAGGATGTTGGGTAAGCGGGGAAGGGGAAGGAAGAGAATCGGTTTTATGGACGGGATGAAGAAAGGTAGGACTTATGCTGAGATGAAGAAAGAAATACTAGAGGTAGAAAGGGCACGGCACGTGTAAGAGTTCGTTGGATATTCTCTGACTTTCATCACAATCTACCTCTAACCGGTAGACTACTGCAATGAATGAATGAAGTTTATTCAGGCAGGTGTGTATAGAGGACTGGCTAAATTATGTCGATTAGAACGGAATATGTCGAGAAATGATTGACCGTCCTTCATTAACTTTTTCAGACGGGTACTTCAGGATAGTTTTGGTTTGATGAGTAGCATAATTGTGTGAAAATGCATGCCTGGAGTTCCAAATGAGTAAAATCAAAGAATAATATTTTTGCATAACAAGATACCAAATAACAATTTGTTATCACCATGTTACTGCCTGGAATTCACTTTATTTTAATGCACTAGGTTGATCACTTAGTAAGCCAGCTGATACAAGGGTGATCGAATGCACTTTACTTTACCAATTTTTTAAACTACTCTTACACCACTCGGTATAGTATTCTTATACTTAACACACATGATGTCCGTTCATGGGAATGTCTGAGAAACCGAATAGATTTGATGGTTGCAAATTTTAAGTGGGTCGTTTTGTCATCTTTTGATCCATTCAGGTTGTTTTTATTTCGGATGAGTAAAATAAAAGCATAATATTGGAGAAAGTACGGTGGACGGAAAGAAAGACAAACGAGGAATAGTTCGGTGCATAGCGGGTGAGGAAACTTCTTGAGGAGATAAGGTGGAGGTGCAGGGTAGGTGTTCGGTTGAGGTAATGAGGGGTGATGGGTTGCTGAAGGCCGTGATGGAGAGAAGGATGTTGGGTTACCGGAAAAGGTGAAGAGAGAGACTATGTTTTATGGAAGGGATGAAGGGAGTTAGGATGCACTTATTATGAATTAAAGAAAGAAAGTATAAAAGGAGATAGGGGTTTACACATGTAAAAAATCTAGAGGATTTTTAACTACTTTCATTTAAACCTACTCTAACAGGTAGATTTCCCTAATAAATATTAATAATACCTTGACATAACACGATGCCTATCAACTCTTTATTGTTACTTGTACCCGCTGCTGGGGTCGTCCCGTTGTATTTTTGTGATTTCCGGAGAGTAAAATTAACGGTCTTAAGGAGCAAAATTCATTTGCAAATGCAAACTTGCAAATGCAAATAAGGAGCAAAATTCAAAATGCAAACTTGAGATTTTTTAATAAATAATTACTGTTGATACGTCTCTGCGTGGACTCAGTAAATTTTGACGCAAGAATCAATAGAACACCAATCACTTTATTTATGAACGAATAATGTCACGGTGCATTATCCTCATTTGTGGAACCATACTAATGCCAGCAAAGAAAGTGTGCTTATTTGTACTCCAGAGATTCGTTTTTATACTACTTATATAGATACACTCCTGAGGTTCGTTCATGATGCTGCATTGAGGACTGGATGGATTCTTTGGATTGGATATTTTTTGAAATAATTGATTGTTTTATTTTGAATTATATAAATGGGAATTTCGTATCAGCCCTGCCTCGAAAAAGGGAAATAATTGATTTGACTGCAGGTCTTCCTCAGGAGAAAGCAGACAAAGATCTATTTCAATGCCGTCGCCCGATCAATTCAAGGACATAGTCCTCGTCTCCTTCCTCTCCAATGCAGTCACTTCAAATCATTGCGTAAGTATTTTCGGATGACTTGCCACATCCTCGAAGAAGGAACTTCTCAGACTTTACATCACATTAATTCCTCTCTGATAGTTAAACCCGTGTCCCGTGGCAAATTGTTTCGTAAGTGTATTAATGAAATCCATATTCATGAAACATTTTACATGAACGTGCATACCTTTATGTCACCCGAGCAGGAAAATTCTTTAAACTTATTCCTTGGAGTAACTTACATAAAATTAATGCTGTGAAGGAAATTGTTTATCAAGAGGTATGATATCATGGAACGTAAGTTTGGCAACAGCGGTTTCCATAAGTTCCATGCTGTCGACTTAATGTGGAACCCTATACAGAAAACATCCACCTTTATCCTCATTCCCTTTTCAGTTGGGAAGGCAAAGTAGGTAAAAAACCAGCCATCCATAAGAGATCGCTAGACTCTTTTTTAGACTGGCGGGGAAAAAAATTTTATTCATGGATTTATATGTATGCACGACTTCAGACGCCAGGAATCAAGACAACGACGTGTTTCCGGGTCTCTGGATATCCTCCTTAGAGTATATCGAGTTCCGAGAATGTCTCGCTCCATCTCCGTCTTTTCTTTTTACCCCCGCGTAGGTTTCCATGGATACCGCCGGTCGGTTGCCGTGGAAGAGGCTCGTGGGAAGGGGAAACAAACACAGACACATGAGCTCCTCGCGTCAGCTCACGGAGACGAACGCTAGCGTACACAAGAGGAGGCGATCTTCGGATCCGGTACGTGAGCAGATCTGCGTTCGAATGCATTTACATAGTACTCTGCGAGCTGCGTGGTGGCGAGCGGGGTGTTAGGACACCAGCCATGGAAGGGGAGGGAATAGAGAGGGAGGACAGAGATGAGTTGTATGTTAACGATTTGTCTTATGACAGTGTCACGCTGTTTCTGTTACAGTGATCACTAATGGAGCGAGGAAAGACGGAATTGTTGTACCCAACAGTTCGGCAACCTCTCTTGTTTTATTTTCTATCAGTTGTAGAGATGTAACGCGGGATCAAAATACTATCCTCTGTATCAGTCTGTTATCTTTCTTTGATAATATCTATTAATTTCTCTTATTGCTATTTTTGGTATGTATAATTAATAATTTACGTCTATAACAAAAATGAGTGTTATTGTAAAGAATATAAATAATAACACTCATTTTTATTGCAAACATAAATTATTACTTATACATTCCAAATATATATATTAATCAAAAAGAGATATTAATAGATATTATCAAATAAATATAATAAACTGATACAGAGGATATTATTTTCCTCGCATTACCTGAATGTTTCAAGTAATCCATGTCTATAGCGTGTAACCTTTGAATCTCTAACGGCTCCCAACCCAGTCCTTTCCATCGGCTATGTGACAATTTCTGTTTGCTTGGAGCAGTTTTTAGCAAAGAGTGCAGTTTTCTTTGTATTTTATATACTTCGCGAATTAAATCTTTATGTGCAGTGTTTCGAATACTCGCGGCGTATCCAATATGTGGCCTTACCAGAGCAAAGTATGATATCTCTTTCACTTTTTCATCGGAGAGCCTATCTACTGTTAGCTTGATGAACCCTAGTTTCTTTAATGCAGCGCCGCAAATGCTTTGAATGTGTTTCCTCCAAGCTAGGTCTGAAGTCAAGATGATTGAATAAGGGTGAAAGGATGTGAGAGGTGATGTACGGTGGAGGTTGAAATAAAACTTGTGATCTTGTATCCTTCGTAGCTCGCGTCGATGCAGTTACGAGTGGAATAAAAAGCCAACGAGACCGTAGATAAAATACTATTATGTTATTGCTTCTAACGTTTACGGATGACGTCGACGTACTTCAGAAAGACATAAAATATGACCAATGAGTTCTACGGAGGTTTACCTATTCTATCGACTCCGTCAGTAAACCCCTTCGTTTTTACAACAGTTTTTACTTCCCGCTGGACACTGATTGATGCACCTCGTGGTTGAATTTAACAGAGCGAGGTATACATCGACAAGCTATGGTAGATATCTACAGAGACAATATAAGACAAAGACGTGAGCAGTGTAAAACTGAGTATGAGTTACCTTCCTTAAGAAATTAAGAGTTAGCAGAAGGTACAATCACCTTTGAAAATTAAACCTAGAAAGCAAAGACAATGGCTGGTGGAGATGGGCGTGAAAACATTTTTAACGTTGAAAAGGAATTATTCCGGGAAAAGGAAAGATTTTTTACCTAAGCAGTGAAACAGTGCTTAGTAATTTTACCTAAAGAGGACGTTTTTGTCTTTTTTGTAATCTTAAACAAAAAGATTCCAATACTACCGCTGTGAAATACTATAGGGTATGATTAAATATGAAGAAACACACAGGTAATGTCAAGGTAAGGATATTTTAAAAGCTCTGCAAAGTAAACAGATATCAATTTTAGAGGAAAAACTTGCATCATATGTGAAAACGCCATATTTGTTGTTAAAAACAGTGAAAACACTTGTCATGGAAACAGTGAAAACACTTCTTCAAAAGGAAGATAGTAAAAAATATAGGGGCAATTATTGCTGCACTTGAATAGTTTCCTCTCGATTTTTAATGGGGGCAGGAACATTGGCTCCTTTCCAGACTTAAGCATAGATCATAGGACATAGATCATTTTTTTAAACTAGAATAAGCTGAAAGTGGCGTAGTGATCTGGAATGCGTTTCGACGTATTTTCAAGGAAACTGTTGTTGATTATAGCTTCATCCTGAAAGTGATCAAGATCTGTGAAAATTCAGAACGAACAAGACGAGGGGAAAGGCATGGGATGTTAACTGTAATCAAGAACAGAATATGTATGAGAAGAACTGACAGCAATCTTGAACCAACGGGTGACTTAAAAGTGTACCGTCGGAGGAAAAAGAAAAAAGTTTCATATCAGTTTGAGAATGGATACTAGATGAGACATTAGAGAGCAGCTGAGAAGAGTGCAATATGCAAAGAATGCTTTTTAACAACCATGAAGATTACGTGTAATGAATAGCAGCACATGTGGATTCAGCATTCGGACCTGCAACTCATCGAGCTGTATAATGTCACCGTTTTAGAATTTGGTATTCCATAACTCGGAAGGTAAAATTTGTGTGACATGAAAGATAGGAGCAAAGAGCAGTATAGCAATACTAGCGATAATGAACAGTAATAGCAGAAAAAAAACGTATGGATGTATTTTATTTTCAAAACGTTGGCAACTTTTTCCTGATCAATAGAATTATGATTCGTGTATTTCAAACTTTATTTAAGTAATCTCTACCGGGTTCGACGCTATTTATTCGCCATTTTCTTGTGGATTTCCTCCGTTCAGACTCCTCTTGGAAGTAATGCGTGCATGGCATTCGAATTTGTGTCGAGGTTTTCAAATAAAGTAGTCAATATGTTAAGCATAATACTTTTAATTATTTTTCAATCCCACCAAGTAAATTTAATTCGCCAAGTATCATCGTGAAACATTTTCCTGAAACGATGATTTACCGATTCTCAACGTTGAATATTGAGAACAAAGTGATTGAACTCTTTTCTTATCCGTAGTGTCTCCTAAGCGATAGTGGTAAGTTCTCAAATTTGTGGAGAGATTTAAGTCCTTGGTTTATTTAATCTCAAGGAAAAGTTACGGTAAGTCAACTAGTAAGTCAAAGTTTTTTGTTTCAAAGGTTTTTCCGCTGTTTGGCATGGTTAGGCTCTTACGGGCGTTCCTCCGCATGTTTGTTGTCTTTTTATGACGACAGTTTCTCCAGCCATCCTGCTGGCGTCTTCACTCTTCAGGTCACTTCTAACCTGTAGACGCCAGGAGGATGGCTGGAGAAACTGTCGTCGTAAAAAGACAGCACACAGAGGAACGCCCAAAAGACACTAAACATAAATCAATGTTCTCCACCGCAAAAATCGTAAACATTTCATCACTTTAATTTTCTTTTCCTATTTTTTGTGGTGATTCGTTCCCTACCACTGCAGACGTTGGGCTCAAATTAGCGGCAGACAACGTTTTTAAGCCACTCGAGAAAGTCTTCGGTCTATCAACTGATTTATAAAAGCAGTCGCGTGAATAAACCTCTTGAGGCAGCACACCAATGAGAATGAAAACCCTTAAGGGAAGATATAGTGTCTAAAAAAGGAGGAGGATTAGCGGAACGTTTCAGTTCGGGAAGAAAGATAAATCTCGCGAACATTCCATCTCCACGCGCGCAGAAACCTAAATGTGAGCTCGGGAAAAAGTATTGCTCTTTCCCAGTATCAGGTGATATCTCTCGCACCTACATTAGTAAAAATAAAAACAAAAGAAATATTAAACTGAACTTTTGATTGAACTTTTATGGAAAATTTATCATATTCCCCGAGCGTAGAAGTCGCCTGTAGCGCCAATCTTACTGGAATCATGAATTTTGCCTTCAATAATTTCCGTCATTTGTTGATGACTTAAAACTAAAATTGCTGATGCATTTTTTTAAGGTTATTTAACATCCAGAAGAATATACTCTAATTTTCGCAGGTTTTTCGAATAATGAAATTTAAAAACGACGGATAAAATATTTTATTTATTTATTTGATAAATCTCCGCAAACAATACCTTGAAATTATTAGTTTAGTGTGAGGAAAAACGGTGTTAAAAAGTTGTATTCTAATCAAGTAGCCAGATCAGTTAAATATTTCACTCTATAAATGCAACTATCAAAAGTGCTTTGCATTTATGGAAACTTTTACAATCGCAGATTTTTACTTACAATTAATAAGAGGATATTACGCACCTTGTACTGCGTACTGGAATGAGGTATTTTTTGTGTGATACAGGACACTCAGTATATCTTCACCCTGCTCGGAGTTTCATTGAATAGACCTTTATTTCGCCAATAATAATTCTTCCTGTTGAATTAGACATTATGTTAACAAAGTAATATGACTATCCATCCCGTCTAGTGGCTAAGCTAGTATTTCAGAAATTACCTAAATCAACAGGCTAATAGGATGCTAATTGTTGATTTATTTCAAGATAACTATGCTGCCCACCATCGTATTTAAGGGTTTAGATGCATTAACTATTATAAACAATTGGCGAGTGAACTCATATGAAATAAGCGAGAGATTTATGCAGATAAATCTCACGAACATTTCATATCCACGAGTACAGAAAAATGTGCATGCCGTTTAAAAACACTGCTATCACATGTGTACTTCCGAGACAAGTATAGATGATGAGATGTAAGTGTGGAGAAGTATGTATAAGGTGCGATGGATGGAAAGGAAGACAAATAAGAAAGTTCTTACGATTGTGAGTAATGAGAAAAAACTTTTAACGGAGATCAGGAGAGGGTAGTAGGTGGTTGTAAGGGGTTATGGGAGGCAAAGGGATGCCAAAGGCCACGATAGAGGGGAGGATGTTGAGTAAGCGGGGAAGGAGATGAAATAGAATAGCCCTTATGGACGAAATGATTAGAGTTAGGATGTACGCCGAGAAGAAGAATGAAATAATGTAGTGAGGTGCGCCAGAAAAAGTCTGGAGGACATTTGCTTTTATCCATTCAAACCTACATTTACCGGTATAACATCCTAGTAATAATCTATTTTCAATTTTTTATACATACTTCTTACTGTTCACTCTTTTCGGTAAAAAAAAAATTTCGACACTTGTTCTTACGCATCTGCGTTATTGCCGGGCGCATTTTTATTAGTCGCGGACTCAGAATCGTAAAATGTTTTGTAATTTTATAACCTAACAAGTAGTTAGTACCAAATCTTTGTTTTCCTTTTCTGGCGTCCTTTGTTCAGCTTTTCAAGTCAGTGAGGGATGAGGGTATGGAGGAGGTCATGATAGAGGAGAGAATGTTAGAGAAACGGGGACGGGAAAGAAAGGGAATAGGTTTTAATGCACGGGGTTAAGAGATTAAGGTCGTAGTATGCTGATATGAAGAAAGGTATCGTGCAAGGAGATGTAGAGAGAAAAAAATGGAAAGACCAATTTTAAAATGCTTTGTTCAAAACAGGTAAAACTGCCTTAATTCAAAATGATGATGGAAGCTTTCCATTCAAGGTGATGAAGTTTGAGCAGATTGGAGAGCTTCGTCGTACATAAGCGCACACGAACGCCGATGAATGGAACAATGTGTACAAGCGAAACGTTCGGTTACCTCCCGGTAGGTACACAATAGTCATAGCCGATTACATTGTGTATAGTTATTGAATTTGTTCAAAACATGTGTTATAAAAACTTGAGCTTTTTGCTGTAGGGTAGTAAAAATACACGCATGTTTGACGCCTATGATAACAATCAACACTTAAAATAATAATGATGTATGCGATCATCGAAGCTCTTTTGTTTTTTAGCTCCCATCTAAACTGTTCCCAATTTTATGAGTTCTATTGATTGATATGTTTTGAAGTGCACTACCTATTGCGCAGGGTCTGAAACGAATGGAAAGCAAGTGCGCTCTTGTGTTGTGAAGTGATTAGCGCATTAGAGCGAAGGGAAAACTCCCGATGATGAAGATGACCTGTGCTGATGAACCTTGTGTTACGTTCAAATTTACTTTAGGGAGTGGCTCATGAGTTTTAGTATTCGAAAGACTAAATCCGGAAAAACGGATTCGGTCACGTTTACCTCGAACAGCGTGTTAAAAAAATATCTGAGTGAGCGGTGGGAGGTGCTTGTGGATAGGGGGCTTTTGGGAGCTGGAAATAAGGGTGAAACAACTCCATGTTGGGATTCTGAAGTTTCAGGACAAAAAAGGAATAAAAAGGAAGAAGGTTAAGGTGTGGTAAAGGGACGTGACAGAATGAAAATGAATGGGTTTTTGGGACGGAAGCGAACGGGAAGATCACACGACTCGATGTAGGTCAAGGAACGGAAACGGCGTTTTCGGCAGCATGGACTGCTGCGTTCTTTTCGCACCATCAACTCGAACACCTCATTTTTTGCAAAGGTATTTGGTGCTTTACCCTTCGATACTGCGTGATTCTCTCCGAAAGGCTGCGAAACTAATATAGACCGTTCCACATTTAGTTTACAGTATGGAGCTTATGGAGAACACTGTTGCACAACTTACTAACCACTAAATGTGGAACGTTTAGCTAACTGTATGCGGCTTATGAAAAGCACTGTTGTGAAGAACAGTGTGGGGCTTATAAGCACTGTTGCCCAACTTACTACTAAATGGGGAAAATATGCTTACGTCTAGGTCACGTGGGCAACTATTTCAAACTTCCTCTAAATATAACAAATTAACTTTAGGGAATAATGTTTGTGCTTTGGAATATTCCTAGATGTGCAGTTAACATACTACGTAGCACTATGTTAATTTCCTTTCTGCTCTTGGAAACATTGCACCCCCGGCCAAATGGAGATTTACACGGCAACCGAATCTCAGAATCCTCATTTTTTTTCAAGGTTATTCGACGCTTCATCCTTCCTCTCACCCGCAGATCCTGCATGTTTCGGATCAAAAGGCTGCATTACTAATATAGAACTTCCAAATTTAGTTGAGATTATGGGCCTAATGGAGAACACTGTTGCCAAATTTTCTTTCCGTGTGTTCATGTCTATGCCATAAAGGCAACCATTTCCAACACTTACTGTTATGCTACTATGCTATACTTATGTTTATTATTTTAGGGAATAATATTTTCAAATTGGAAGACTACTACATGTGCAGTTAGTATACTACACAGAACTGTGTTGATTTTCTTGCTGCTATTAACAATATTGCACCTCTGACCTTGTAGATATTTACATGGGAAACGAATCTCCATAAGAGCGCATACTATCTACCATCGCTGTCCGAGAGGTATGGGGAATATATTTCGGAGTGATGGCAACGCCACCCTTAGCTGAGGTGGGAGCCTATTACGTTTTTAACATTGGAATTTAATTGTTATTAATTTAATAATTATTATTTTTTATTATAATGTTTCCTGTATACTTTTAATTCAGTATACGCATAGAGTTAGAGTTGATACTACAGTGAAAATATCGGAACGCCATATCCGTAAGGGCCATGCCGAATATAACCATGAGAACAGCGGGTCCAACGTCAACAAACAAGGTGTTCGTTACACGTTAAGCATTTGAAACTACGACCAACTGCGGTTATTGAGAATAGTGCTTCCACTTAATGTTCGTTTTTGTGAAATATATTAGTCATCCAAAATGTCCGGTTCAGGTGCGACTCAGGATGGATCCAACGGATGCAAGTTTTTTTTTAACTTCCTCGTAGCAGCATAAGATAAAATTAGTCCATATTGGTTGTCTAAGGTTTTCATGCTGTATGTTATTGTATATGTTGACTTATACGTAGTTTCTAATAGACTGCCTTCTATCGCAGACTTATTCCATTGCCGGCCTCGGTGGCGGCGGGGTAACGTCCTCGCCTACTAACCCAAAGGTCGCGGGTTCTAATCCCGGGGAGGATTTTTCACTTCCCAGGGCATGGTTGTTTGTGCTCGTCCATTGTTACTTGTTAATACCCCGATGTAAAGGCCAATAAGAGCTGTTTTCGGTGGTCCTTGAAAATAAATAAATTAATTAATTGTAGTCAATGCTGACATCGGCATTCATGGGAACGGTGATAGGGGCTTTAAATTAATTACCCACCCGTAAAGTTAAGTAAATTCTTTAATGAATATTCTGGTTGTGATCTAATCGATTTTATAGATGAAAACAGGGATTTGTGGCCATATCAAATTGTATAGATTGGTCATTAAGTCATTAAGCGATGTTTACTCAGCCGATCGACGTAGGTATTGTATTGTATTGTAAAAAAAATAGTATTTTATGAAAGTTTTATGATGCATCTTGTAGATTGAGGTGGTCAATCGTAAAATAGGCGGATTGTTTAATGAAGGTTTGTATAAATCTTTTCGTCATTTTTAGCCCGAAATTAAAAAGCAAATAGCTACAAAGAGTTAGGTATATTATGCTTCGCCCAACTTCCACGGCATCCTCTGGACGAGAGACGCACCATCTAGAACTTCTGTGGTGCCAGCGCCTCCCCTCTGAGGGGCGGTAACTACCACCGGTTGTCAAATAAAATTAACGTTGAGTTGGCACTTCCTGCTAACCATTAAATGTGGAACGCCCTATACCCATCAACTCGCTGAGACCGATTGACCCATTCCACATTTATTTGACACCATATGCTTTATGGAGAACACTGTTGCCAAACTTGCATTCCGTGTGCTCATCTCAAGTCTCGTAAATGTTTTTTTTTAATCTGCGCTAAATTTGAATAAGTTACTTAGAGAAATTATTTTTGCATATTGGAAGACTTCTGGAGGCTCGAGTATTATACTGCATAGCAGTATGTCAATTTTCCTTTTACAATTGGCAGCATCGCACCTCACCCCTAATAGAAATCTACACAGAAAATGAATCTCCAAATGAGCCCATACTTTTAACTAAATGCAGAAGGCCCTATAATAAGATTATATTTACCCTCAGGAACAAACCTTTTGTATCACTTAAAAAGGTTTTACATGCATTGAAATATCGGAGGTAACGTATTCTATTCTTCCCTCTTTAGACTTGACTCGGCGGGTAAGTTAGGTTATTCTTGGGAGAGTTTAAAAATTACCGGGAAACGGGAAATACTTTGAGATATAAGCTTTCCAAATAAATACTAATTGCATTCCCTCTCTCCGAATTGCACTCCGAAATGATGTTTCTTTCCGTTAAAACGTTTTTTTCACGCAAACTCTTTGTCAGGTCAGTCAGCGCTTGAAGGAAACTCGATCCACTTATTGAAAGGTATGTTATGTATCTAACATGAACATTTATCACGCAGAGTTTAAATGAAAACTGAATCAGTAACATTTACCTTATCGGACCTATGTATCGGACCTTTTAGAAACAGTTTGAGGCATCGCAATCAAAATCAGCAGGGTACTATCAGGTCAACTTGTCTTCATGGGCAGTGAAACTGCATCTATAACAGCCGACTTTTTGCCATAGCCTCAGAACATTTAAAAAACCACTACTCTTTTATGAATATCATCAATTTTCACCTAATAATTGAAGGCGTATATAGAAAATTTGACACTATCCTTTTAAGCATTAACATTTTATTCCCTCCAGCAACGTACAAATCAGATACTCAAACGTTTACCTAGAGCAAAAACTAATTCCAGCGAATATACTCAAAACTTAATCACGCTGATCAATACATGGTATCAATCATTTCACGAACACTAAATATTTATAAGGTCACAGAGCACAAATATATTCCAAAAATTACATTGACAGTGAAAACAGTCAGGAATTGGTTGCCAGATAACTACTTAATTTAAAGCAATCGATTGTGGCGATACTTTGTGGAAATTGAAGATAGAATTCGTTGTAACAAAAACACTGTACAAAAGTTCCACTAGTTATTTTATTTAAATTAACGTCATAATACGGAGATTATAATCTCTAGTAATATGCTCAGTAAAATAAGATGTGCCAAAGATATTCAATACTCCATTATAATTTTCTATAATAATGGTGATCAAGCGCAAAGGATTGTATTTACTTATTAAATTTTTTTGTAATCAAGTTATGCATAAAGTTTTCCATTGGTTTTGCAGACTATTTCCCTCATTTCATGTTGAATCCATTCCATCGTACAATTCAGCTGGCAATCATTAAGTATAAAAACATATTAAAACAAGGACTAAGTGTCGTGGAGCTTGATGGCGCACGCCTGCGAAGAACTTGATGTGGAGAAGGGTGAAGCAAGCGTGGGTAGGAGAGTGAAAAGTAACCAAAGGTTTACCGCGGGCACCTCTGGAGGGAAACTTGGTTCCTTTGCCTCTCCATGCTTTACGCTACCTGATGCCACACACTACGCAGGCTAGTGCCATTGTGTTCTGCGGCACCTTTGTATAGGAGAAGGCATGCCTGGAAAGAAGCAAAAGGTATATAAGATCCAGTCGACTAACTTATGGTTTTGACGGGATACAGGATTCAGCGACCCCTATTGCATGCTGGGTATTCAGCCGGGCGGTAACAACATGGGCATGGGTCTGGGGATGTCCGCTGCCGGGAGTGTCGGCTCCATCCACCGGGACACTCCTCCTGGATCGCCCAGGACTCCACTGGAGTCAGCAGACAGTGAGGAAAGACGTGATGGCAGAGGCTCAGGAGGTGGTGACTCGCCTCATGAAAAGCTGAGGAAACACCACAGGTACGTAGAAGGTTTTCAGCTCAGGAGGAAAGCCGTCATGAAAGTCTTTCGAAGATTAATGTTAGTTTAAACGTTTACATAATGATTTGAAGCATTACCTGTTGCGTAACGAGGAGGTTAAAATGAAATGGAGGCGGCATGACCATGAATGTTCAGTTCATGGGCGAAGGTGAAGCGAGAATTGGGGTGGATTGGGAAGGATTTTGTACCGAGTAGGTGTGACCAAACCAGCCACAAAGCATCTCTTTCACTGTGATTTTTTACTTAAATTTGACGAATGTCATACGCGGCCTACGGAAAAGTAAGTCAGAGTAAGGCATAAACTGTACCGACTGTAATATCGGAGTTGGCTTCAAGAATCAAGCGGAATATCCCCTCCATTTTTTTCTAACCTCCGTATTACAAAAATATCCTTATCTGCCAGTTATGCAAGATTTTACTGACTGCCGCGTTGACAGCTGAGTTTCTTTATCTTCTTCGGCGGCTCTACAACCCATTACTGAGTGCGCAATTCGACTGAGAAAAAATCATTCACCTGGACCGGGACTAGAATCCGATTCCCTCAATACCGCGCCGAGTCCTTTAGCTACCGAGGCGTCCTTCTCCCCTGTGGATTTTTTAAGGGCTTCACAGGAGCAAAGGCTGAAGTACTCGGCGCAATATCGAGGAGTCTGGGTTCTAGTCCCGGTCATGGGGAATGATTTTTCCTCTGTGGAATTTTGTACTTAAGTATGCTTGCGGATGACTCTTTAAAGGTAATACCGCGGCTAGTCCCAGCATCCTAAAAATTTGCCATTACTGAGTTTTGTCCTCCTCCAGAATCTTCCACCATTTTTTTCTCTTCTTGTCATCCGTCCACAAATTCTAGGCACCCAGAAGCCTGCTGTCGCTGTTCACTCCATCAGTCCATCGACATTTAGGTCCTTCTTTTGACTCTTCTTCTCAACTAGCTTTATCTTCAATTCTCTCTCTCAATAATGATGGCATCATTCACTCTAACATACCCAGCCCAACGCAATATCCCTTATTCGATGTGCGTTACTACTTCAAGGTTATTATATAAAAGAGCCAACTGTTTCGCCATTGTCGTACATTATCTTCATTCGCGGGGCCATTTATCTTCAATAAGATATTTCTTTCGAATCATCATGATAGTTCTTCTATTGCCTTTGTTGTGGTCCTGGTTTCTGCACCATATGTCAGAACTGGACGAATCAATGTTTTATATAGTAATATTTTGGTCCTTCTAGATAATGTACGGTTTCCTATATGTTTCTTTAGAACATAGTAACATCTTTTAGCGGTTATAATCCTTTGATACACCCCTTTTTGTATATCATTATTGGCTGTTCACGGCTAAGAATGGGTTGAAAATTGCCAGAGGAAAAAGGGTAGCTTGGGCTGGGTTACCCGGGTCGATGAGTGGATCCCTATGCTCCCCAGGATTCTCAATTCCAAAGCAGTTATTGGAAGATCCATGTATGCCATTACGGTTTATCTGAGATGGAACTTCCTCGCCTCAAAAAAGCCACCGTTCTCGTGGGTTAATCCTATAAGCTGCCACAATGCACAAAAGGTGACAAGTTTGACATCGCGTGTTGTGGAAGTGCATTAGATCTATTCTTTTGGACAGTTACTCCTTTGAAGCACGGCCTTGATTTGCATAAATACCATCTTGGATGGCCCGTATAAGTGTACAACATCCAGATTCAATAAATCCTCTGTAATTCACTAAAACGTTTGGAATATCAACCGGAAATAGTGGTTTTCGTGCCATTAGGGTCCATTGGATGGCATCATGGATAGATCTTAGGAGCTTTTTAAATTCATGTTATTGTACATTAAACAGTTCCACAAATTTACGCCATAAATGATTGAGGTGGCTGGAGTGGTAGTCATGGTCATTTTGTGTGCACATTTTAATAAGTTTTTAAGTGATAAGGTTGAAGAGTTTTAAGCAATTTTCCACAAATAATGTTCAAAAAAAACTTTATTACGACTTAGGTTTCGATGTTTTACACATCATCTTCAGATCTTCTTCACATCTTCAGGTCATGTGTAAAACATCGAAACCGGGGTCGTAATAAAATTCTTTATTTACTTTTACTTGTGGAAAATTACTTTTAACTCATCAACTTTATCATGTTGAAATTCCACGCCATATCACCTGATTCTTCAGAAAGTTTTTAAGTAGTCAAAAGAAGATTCTTGGACCTCATTCCACTTAAGTGAATCTGTTTATGCGTTAGAACTACCATACAGACAGTAATGGAAATTATACCAGAATAATATTTTTAATTTTTCCCTTTTTTAAAGCATGTTATTGCTTGTATTTTCGGCGTGGTATTCGCAATTTAGACAGAGTTATATTGAAATATGTTGTTTTCGAATATTGGACTCAGTGTGACGCCTTGATATTTGTTAGCAACCATTATGATTTAAGTAATGTATTATTTCGCGTTTAGAAGAAAGTTTGTACATATGCAATCGAATTATTACGAAATATATGTCATGGTCCATAAGGCTATGTGTTAAAATAGTATTGAATTTCAAAATAAAATAAAAAAATCGGTATTATGCAATTTTTTCACTATAGATATCACAATTGAAAACACGTATTCAAAGTTTCACGTAAATCTGTTAATGAACAAAAATTGCTCCAACCGTCTTAATTTTATCAAATGCCTTGCGTTTATTCTGGTTTATTTTATTTTCCACTCTCTCTCCCACAGTTTCCGGCTGAGCTTCAAGCGCCGAGAGCACGGTTCTGGGGAGCGTGAGCGCGGCGGGAGCGAGCGTGGTAGCCGGCGGGGTGTTGAACACCGCTCGGACTCGAACGCCGGATACCAGTCCGCGCCGCAGTCCTCAACGCCGACCTACTCCTCTTCTTCATCATCGTCCGCCGTGCCCGCCAAGTTCATCCGAGCAACGTCGGTCAAGGCACACACGCTCAACCCGCGCTGGAACGAGAAGTTTCGATTGTGAGTACCAAACGATCTGTGACCATCTCTAAATGACCTCGATCCACGGAATTAATGCCACCACGATCTACTGCCCTTTGAAAAAAAACTAATTAATGACTACCCATACATTTTTAATTAAAAAGTTATACTTTGTTTTTTCCACATTAAATTATAACATAAGAAATTGTATCAGGCTTAACTTTGTGGAAGTCACAAGCATTCATGATTAATAATTATTTGAAATCGATAGACCATACTAAATGATGTAGATATAGCATACTATGCAATCGATAAATTATAAAATTTAGTGCTAAAATCCAAAAACATATCTTGAGCAGCACAAAAAAGTAAACCGTTGATGGATAATTTAACAGCAATAGTCGAGAATTATCTATAGGGTAATGCAGGGTTGCATACCTTTACGACTTTGCCAAGAAAGCTAAAGACGCGAATTCGCGTCTTTAATAAATAAGCGAGTTTTGTTATTAAAAATTTTCTTGAACTAATTTTAAATAATATATGAGTGACTGGCCGAATAAATATGGCAAAAAGCGCTTTCCGTTTTTCGTGATTGCACACTATAAATGTTCCGGGTTGAATGTGTTAATCCACACTTATTTAAACTAATCGACCCAGGTTTCAGCAGCTATGTGCCATTATCAAGGGTAATGGCACATAGCTGCTGAAACCTGGGTCGGTTAGCTGAAATAAAAAAGTATGGATTAAAACAAAATAATTTTTAACCATGAATTAAATTATAGCTCTGTAAATATATAAAAGTATAACTTTTTATTCAAAATAATAGTAAGTCCCATAAGGTCACGCTGGAAACCACCAACTTTAATGACTAAATTTAAGAAATTTTTAATGAACACTTTGATATATTATATATTTTTATTACCTATTTTTCGTTTTCAGTTAATTACTTTGTACTTAAGCTAGATATTAAATAATTGCTTTTTAGATTAATTTAGAGTAGTTAAATATTACACCTCTAGGCAGAGAGGAGAAACGAGAAAAAAGTAACGCCACGCGAAGGGCCCCGGAAAATTATTTAAATATCAAGCAATTAAAAATCACGGCAACCATTAGAATAAATACAATAGAATTATACACACATTATTGTGCAACCGGTCCGGTTGCACAATGTCTGGTTGCGGCCCTAGTTACGGCTAGAGTCACGGTCAGACGTGTCTTTTCTCATGTAAAACCGTGATTCTAACCGTAACTAAGGCGTAACCAGACATTGTGCAACCGGCCTATGGTGTTTTAGGAGGAATCTGCCTAATGTGCAAGAATTTCTAATACATTTCATCGATTAATATTTGAAGGATTACTTAGTCCAGTCAGACTCTTAAGCAATGAATACCAACGTATATGATTTACAATCAGTCAAATGCAATAATCCACACTTGAGGGTATTGTTGCCACGTGATTGTTTTCTTTATTTTGTCTACAAAAAGTCCTCTTATGCCTGTTGCTCACGGTAAAATATTCCATAAAAGAGTTTTATAAAAATGTTTATCGAAAGTTTTATGAATCGTACGTAAAACGTACTTGCTCGCTCACGGTAAAACTGTTCATAAAACCGCAATGTCCTGCCATCTATGAGACGCTTTGCGAACACTTGAAGTGATAAATGCACTCTCTTTTGGATGACTGTTAGGTTAAAAACTATATGTATTGTTTATTTACTTACTTTCTGATCACACGTAACGGTGCTATGGCTCTAACGCATTCTTCTAACAAGAAGGATACTGCCCCAACGTTCCATGAACTTCCAGCCATGTTTGTTTACGTTTTCCTTGTTTGGCGTCCCATGGATACGAGACTATTATCAACGCGATGAGCGGAACGTCTCATTGGTTGTTGCATAAAACGGTTTTATGGAAATAGAACCTGTCCTATTCCGTAAAACGTTTTATAAAACCAGGTTTTATAAAACGGTTTTATCGTTAGCAAGCTCATTTTTATAAAATTAGTCGATTTTATAAAACGTTTTACCGAAAATTTTACCGTGAGCAACAGGAATTATACTGGTTTCGGTGGCTGATTATTGTTTTTGAAGCATTTAAAATAAATACGAATGCTTAGGTCAATGAAGTTAATAGTCTTTTATGGTAAATGAATACCATTTCCTTGCATGGGAGAGAGCTGTCTATCAGTGTGTTCAAGTAACAATTCCATGTAAGAAGCCGTATCTCAGCCAAAAATGAAGATAAAATGATAACTGTTATTTGAATGTTCCGTTTCAATTCTTTTTCAAGTCAAAATTTCATTTCAAGTCATTCGAATTTTTATCTTTACTTTTTGTTCAGTTATTGCTACATAAGATCTCCATTCCTGGCTACGGTGCCAGGATTACCAAAATAGTTGAAAGACAACGAAATAGTTGTTACAATAGTAATGTGCATTTTATTAGTGGATGGGAAAAAATGCGCCACAAATTGAGAGCCAAGCAGGCAATCGTTTTCCATCCGACTTAACTCGCATCTGGTTTGAAGCAGGGTTATTGGGATATTAAATTTAATGACACGTGGAATGAAATGCAGTGAGAGAATCGATGGAACGTTTCGTCGCAGTAATAATGATAAAGCAGTTATGGTGTTTGAATACGTGAGTGATCAATGTACTGCGAGATATCTATCTATCGGAAGTAGAAAGGTGAGAGAATAATTAATATTTAGCACTTAGTGGAAACATAATCATTTTCGAATGAAAAAGGTAGAATTTTCTGATTTATTTTGATTCTCACAGCTCCACAGATTCATTTGAATATCAGCCTGTAAAATGCCGAGAAGAGACTTGCTCGTATGCCTTTTGCATGAATATTTTTCCATCGAGGAGAACATGCATTATTTATTATTACTATTTGTATTTGAAGTAATTATATTCTTGAATAGACAACATGAAGTTTATTGAAAATAAATGTTGTATTAAGAAAATATTTCTCCTTAAACATTACGTGGGCTTGGCGGCCGCGGCATGGATAAACTACGTCACAGGGAACCCGCGAGTGATGACATCACGAAACAGAATCACTTACAGTATTTCCAGGTGAAGCTCGGCTAGTTGTTCATACTTTGATGAAATTACCATTTTTATTTACTTTTTGTAAGACAACGTACTATTAAGATCTGTTTCTTACTCTTGAAATGCATTGTAGCGACTCCGTGCGGTGACGTCAAGACAATGAGACTCCATTTCGGATCACGTGACATTCAAATTGTTATGCACTATTGAAAAGCAATTGTTAATGTATGCGATTGATGAATGTGCGTATGGCATATATATGAGTTCTTGAGGAAATTTATTTTCGTGTACACTACTTAAATACGAGAAATAAATTGTATGCGCCTTCCCCTATTTCATGGAATAATTCGCTTTTTGATTCACTTTTTGGTAAAAATGGCATTTTTATGTGACCGAAAAGTAGTCGTCAATACTACATTTCACTTGTTTTCTCCTTAGTTTCTTGTTAGTTTCAAGTTAAATCAATTTTTTTAAACTTGTGTCAGAGAATAGGGTTCTGATGACTCAATAAAATAGTGAATTGGTTTTTACAAATTGAGCAAATACAAAAAAAATCATTTAACGGTAGAACCACGTTGAAGCACCCCGAAAGAAAACTCAAAGGGAGGAGTTAAGTAAAGAGATGGAGCGATAAAGAAAGAGAAATTATGGAGACAATGCTGAGAATATTTGATGGAAAAATCTAATAAGCAACCAAAAATTCGTTGCACAATTCTTCCTAGCTATCTCCTCACATGATCTCCGAAAATGTTCCATTAAGGGCGTCGCTCTCTTTCAGAATCGCAAATCGATTTACGCATCTGCCGTTACCTGGATACGAGGATTCCTCATTCCGTGACCCTTGAGCAACTTCCGTCCCTTAGGGTCTTCCCATCGTGTCTACTCTCTCAATATAGACACAGCCATTCATCCCAAATAATTTCCAATAAAGGAATAGGCAACGTAAAAAGCTGGCTGCCATGGCCGCTGCGCGCAAGCACAAGGAAGCACCACCCAAAACCCGAAACGATTCATAGTGAATTCTTATCGCACTTCCCCCGGGATTAAATTCTTCAATCTGACCGACGCTTCGGCGTTTATTTACGACGTCACAAACGGTATTATAATATCTCTGTAAATAAACCTTTAAAATTCTTTAAACAATGGTCGGATATGCAACTTCACGGGTCACCGCCAAAAAACCATTCATATTTACTACTTAATGTGAAAATTCGTCTTAACGCAGCGTTCGACATTTATTGCGTCATCGCGCGAAGGTTTCACAATATTATCTTTAAAACTAAGGCATTGGAAAGGAAAAATAACCGTGATAACTGGTTTTATTGTTTTCTTATTCCATGCAAATCCTTCATCAATTTTACCATCAACTCACCTTCGAAGGTTTTCGGAGAAAACTGAAGACGGCGTTTTTTTTGGAAATGTGGTCAAATTTGATCCTGTATCTAAGTGAAGGGTGGGAACCATGAAAAATGAAGTGGCATTCTAGATAGACCAACCATTATAGATTTTTTATGTGAAATTTAAAGTTTATATCTGATACTACCCTGATGATGATGACAAGAATGTCTCCTTTTGAAATCTTGGCCAGGATGAAAAATTTAACTCCTAGGGAAGTCCCAGAAAAGCCCACCATGAAATTAGGGTTGTGAATCAGACATTAAGTTCCAGTTAATTTTCGGTTGTGAATAAAAAAAACATATATTTACTCATTCAAGCATTATTTCAAATTGGTGAAACATTTTTTGTGACAGAAAAAATAGTAAAACTTTACAAAAATTTGAATTACGAAATATGCACCTCTAAATATCCTGCCCAGAAATAGCTCCTAAATAATGTCTGATGTACATTCTTTCAAAGTATTTCCAAGTTTCTATTTTAAAGTTAATTGTACATGTACACGAAATGTGCTTCATCAGGATTTTTACAAGGTTCCCTTCAAATGTTGTCTGTATCAGTTGAGGGTTGCCTTTCCCATGCTTGGATGCTGAGGACGATTTCGAGGTATGCTGCGTTTTTGTCCTCTTTATTGCTCAACAATCCTTTTTAAGTTACAGGGAGGCGTCTTCTCTGTATCATTCTATTTCATGTATTTGCACCTGTTATGCCTGCATTCGTTATAACTGATACTGCTCACTTCTACCCGTGGCTTCGCTCAATTGATTAATGAACTACTTACAGTAGTACTCCAATTATCCGGATCAATTGGGATCGGACCCCGTCCGGATAATCAAATATCTGGCCGAATGGATAACTCACCATAAAAGGTAATTTCTTTGGAAACTTCTTAACGTATTCACTTTAGATTGATCTAAGAACGCTAAAGAAACGTATGTGCTGTAAGCAATAACTGCCAAACGAAATCAACGGTATAAAAGATACAGTACACGATCCGAATAGCCTACTGCCGTGACTGTAAAAAGCCGATTTTTAAGGATTTTTCCCCTAAAAGCGATCCGGATAGTTGGAAGTTCGGATAATTGGAGTTTTACTGTAGTTACTATTTTTAATCCCACCCTAAGGCTTCCTCTGTGCTTCCTACAGTATCTATGAAACTCCAATCTCCCCTACCCTTCCGTTGACCTCCCCCTTCGTTTCCACCCCTCCACTCCCTCCCACCCCGCCCCCATCCTATCCACACCCTCCCACCACCCCCTTCCTGCTCCCCCAATACTCCTCTTTCCGCCCACTCAACTCACCCTCTCCATCCTCTCGTCTCTTCCCTCTCTACTCTCGAAACGCGACCGTTCGACCTTTTGGAACTCTCTAAATTGAAGTAGTTTGGAGTGGACTCTCTTCATTTTTCATCCAAGTTCAGCCGAGAAACAAACGTCCACTTCCATTCGTTGTTTTCAAATAGTTCAATTTCACTGGTAGACAAATGACTATAATGTTTAAACAATAATCACTAGGTATTTTTATACGAAAGCATTTTATGATATTTCAATGCCTGCTACAATTTTTCTATGTCCTGCATGTAAGGATAAGTGATGGAAAACTGTTCATAAATGTGGAAAAAATGTATTAACCTTGAATTAATTTATTTATTTATTTATTTCCACATCTCCGAAAACAGGACGAACGGCCTTTTACATCGGGTGTATTAACATGTAACAATGGACGAACACAAACACCCATGTCCTGAGTGGTGAAATATCCACTCAGGCGGGACTCGAACCCGTGACCCTCAGATTAGCAGGCGAGGACGTGAGCCCGTCGCCACCGGGGCCGACAATGACAGTAATATAATAGTAAATAATGACAGTATTTTGTTTCTTCGAGCATTTATTCGTCCAAATAAATATTTTGGAACTCGAAATTGAAGTAGTTTTCAGTGAATGCCCATTATTTTTTGTAAAGTTCTTCCTAAAAACCAAAAAATTCAAAAAGCTGGAAAATGTAGAAAAATTTCCACAATAAAAGAAATTAGAAAATACAGTATTTTTTTCAATACTAACATATTATTTATTTCGTCTATCTTTTATACATTGAAAGATTGAGAAATGAGAGAAACTTTGCTATGCTGCGGTCCTCTTAAAATTCTCTGTATTGAATTGAAGTGGGCTGAGCCTATGCAAAACACCGTAAACGCAGATTTCCACAAAGTCTACTTACAATTAGATGTAGAAAAGAATAGTGATTTCCCATACTATGTACTATACTGAACAGTGTTGTTGTCGTATACTAGATACCGTACTATAAAGGTAGTTTGAGCGAGATATCACTTCACCTAGAATTTGATGAATTTGACCTAATTTTAAAGAAAACTTTCTAATACTTCCAATTACAGTGAGACTTCCCCGAACGTGGCTTCCCGCAACGTGGATTCTAATTAACGCGGTTTCTAAATCGGCACCAAGCTTTACAGAACGCGGTATGAAGCTTCAGTTTACGCGGTTTTCGTTGGAGAAACTTTTTTTCCATTTTTTTCCTTGTAAGATCGAAACCTAATTAAAATTAATGACCGATCTTAACAATTGATTTTATTTCACCACGGAGGTTTCAGTTTTTTACTTCACGCAAAAATTGAACCTCAACCTCTAGCACGACAATTAGCTATTTTCATGCTCTACTTATCCCGATGACATTTCCTTTTCGATGCAGAAATAAAGGAACTTCGTTGCAATTAATCATTATTTCCGGGCGATATTTTACTATTTTCATCAGTCTTAAGTATTTTATCGCAACCACTGGTGCTACGCTGATTGTTTCTCGGAACAATGAACACAGGATTTGGTGTACCTATCTGGTTGGTTATACATACGTACGAAGTGCATTTCCGCACTAAGATCTCTTTTGACCTGCTATTATTCGGGATTACAAAGTAAGCACAATCTTTTCCAAGGTTTCCCAGTTCTCTTTACCGCCACTAGTATTCCAAGACGGGATCCCGTTCTTCTACCCCTCTTCCTACAGGAAGGGACTGGATGACGATATCTATACTGGAAGGTCAGGTTTAGGAGATATGCTAGTTTCGACGTGTTGTTATTTGGGGAAACACAATGTAAGCCTCTCCAGGGTACCCCTAGTTGTTTTCCTCTGTATCTTGTCCCAAGACGAGGTGGAATATGCTGAGGGGAATCACTTATTCCGCGGCAGTGACTCGTAGTGCATCATGTGTTTGCTAGTGTTTTGCACGTGTGCAACGAATTGTGTGCTTTTCTCCTCGTTTATCTATCGAAATAGACCAGACAAAAGTCCTACTGATAATCCTGGGAAGAAAAGTTGGAAGGCGTTACTTTTGTTGGATAAACTTACAATATTGAATAAACATCTAGAAGGACGTCCAGCCGCATCATTAGCACGACAGTACGATGGTAGCGAATCGACTGTAAGGACTAAAAAGAAGACTGAAGAAAAAATTAGTTCCAGTGTTAGTTCCGGTGCATCCGCTAGGTGCATCCGCATGTCAACAGACGGAAAACACGAGTAGAGAAAATGGAAAAACATTTGAACATTTGGATAGAAGACCAGGCAAAAAAGCATGCTCTTTCGGATGGAAATATCATTAGAAGCAAAGCACTTCAGATTTATCACCACTGGAAAGCGCAAAATGGAGATGAGTAACAAGAAGGATTTTTTTAAAGCCAGCCGAGGGTGGTTTGATAAATTTAAAAAAACGCATTCAGCTTCATAATGTAAAGATTGCTGGAGAAGTCGCATCTGCTGATTATGAAGCAGCCTCTATATTTTTTGCCCTCGTGCGATTCTGGTGGTCCGTATGCCCCTGTGATCCCGATAAGCCATTGGCTTGTCGTCAGGTTTCGCAGGGGCAAACCACCAGAACTTGATAGAAACACCTATGCTCTGGGCAAGCGAAAAACCGACTCAGGCGGGACTGGAACCCGCGACCCTCGGATTATCTGGCGAGGACTTTACCCCGTCGCCACCGGGGCCGGAAATTCCCAGCTTTGTTTGTGGAACTCATCGGAAGATGTGATTATCGGCCTAAGCAAGTCTTTAATGTGGATTAAACTAGTTTATTTTGGAAAAAATGCCAAAGAGAACATGGAATGCCTAATGTCGGCACCTGGCTTTAAAGTTGCTAAGTTACTGCTCTCTTATGATTTTTGAAGTTTTGATTCTGTTTCATAGTTAAATGTTTTTGTACCATAAGACACCACTGTAATTGTTTAAACTATGTGAATTATTGTTTCTTAGATAAATAATGCATAATTACACGTAAAAGTTATGGAAAAAAGGTCCTGAATGAGTATTCTTTTCCACCTTGGAACGGAACCCCCTTATTTCCGTTAGGTCATTGCTTCCCCCAACGCGGATTCGTGCAACGCGGCATAGTCGCGGAACGTAACCCCCACGTTCGAGGAAGTTTCACTCTATATCTAAATACTAACCACCTGCCGAACTACCTTTTGAGCAATTTGCCCAAAAATATAAGCTGTTGGGCACGGGATAGATTATGACTGCGCTCCTGAGGGCGAATATTGAAGAAATTATAGATTTCGTCAAAAAACTAAGTCGTAACCAACAAAAGTAACTAAAAGTACAAAATAACGATAGGAGGTCGCGCTAACGGTCTACAACTGTCGTCCCATCTTGCGAGGGAGATTCCAGAGATTCACTCCAACTCGCCGTCGTATTTGGCATTTAAGGACGTCCGCCATCTTAGTACATGAGTTAGCCGCTAGTGGCGCTGGTAGCACGCATTTGAAACAGATGCCATTCTGCAAACAATTTTTACAATTAGTTTTGATGAAATTTTTATTTTCAAATGATAAAACTGAAGTCGGATTCAAAAACTGCATTGTGAATATTCTATTCCTCACCAGGAAGTCCGTTTAATAAGTACTGATGATTTTTGGGCTTTGGGGGGTTGGAAAATACACGGAATCGTGCTTACGTGAAGATATAAGAATTATTTTTCGTTAAGAAACACGAATCAGGAAAAATATAATACAATATACTTACTTTGTTCTATGGTGGAACATATGTAAGTTAGTTGATTCAGCGTTAAGATCAGGTGCTTTTCCGGCGTAGCAGTAGCACTATTGTTTCTTGGGTCTTCCGCCGGGTCAAAGGGCTGCATTTCGACCGAGGTGTCATGTATCGAAACGCCGCGACGTTTCGATACTCGACTCGAACATCATCCTCAGGGTCAATCATGGATCATTTACTCTGAAGTTGGCCTCTATGGAAGTATCGAGTGTGGCGAAGTCTGACTTTGCATTGCTACTTTCAGAGCACCGTTCTGCTTACACATTACTTTCGGCTTTTTCCAAAGAAATAAATGACGGAAGTAAACAAAAAATACTGTATTTTCTAAAATCGCCTAAATTCGGCAGTCATTGCGTTCTTACATCTCATTGCTTGAGTACCACCGCCATTCGTGGATTTTCTAAATTTTTATAAGTTACATTAAATTTTAATGCGCACCGTTAAAGTATGAGAACTGTAATAATCCCTATTATTCAATACTAGAAAAGTCATACATCTCACCTTGGTGTTCTTTTTGCATCCAAAGTATTTCCCGGAGCAAATAAATATTTGCATATTGACAATGGGGCCTCCTCCGGCTGATTTATTCGTCATTTAAATTTTAAATTCCCACTTTTAGTTATATGGACAGGGTCTACCCGGATGAGATACGGTCTTATCGCATAATGGAAATGCTAATTGCAGGCAAAATGTAAATTTTCCATGCAAGTGCGTACCCCGGTCGATTACTACCGCTATTGACCCTTACTGCCGCAAAATTACATGCTTTCGCATCGAATTACATCTTGCTAGTGCAAGTCACCTTTCATAAAAGTACAGCTCTCTTAAAATTTCTTGGCTCAACGCAGAGTAAGGCAAATTTGGGACATGGGCTATGGAGCTTTCTAAATACCGCGCAACGGGGGAGGAAAGTTTTTTAGTGTGGATGGTCAGAAAACCTTGCCTAATTGCTGAACAAACGCAGCACAAACGCTTCGGGAATGGGATGAAACACCACTACCTTCTGTCCCATTTCGACTCGTTCACAATGGGACCCCAAGATAGCGTTTCTGATAAAGTCATAGCGATGGTTGGTTTCATATTGCTGGAGCGGTAATCGTGGGTCATTGAGCGCATACTTAAATAATTTTTTAATTGGGTTGAAAAAATTCTTGGGCCAAATTTAATTGAAGTGTATCTGTTCAAGCGTTGGAACTCACCATACAGGCAATAATAAAAATGATACTATAGTTATATTTTAATTTTTTCCCCTAATTAAAGTATGTTATGACTAGATTTTTCGGCGCGGTATTCGAAATAGATGAAATTGCATTGAAATGTGTGGTTTTCGGATTTAAGACTCGGCGTGGTACATTGATATTTTTTAGCATTAATTAAAATTATCAGAAGTGCATTATTTCTCGTGTAGGAGAAAATCTCTTCTTATGTAATCGCATTATAACGAAATATGTGCCATGTTCTCTAGGGCTACGTGCTAAAATTGCATTGAATTGCCAAAAAATAAATGTGGTAAGATGCAACTTTTTCACTTTCATCTATGGGTATTACTAATGAGAATGCGTGTTCAAAGTTTCACGAACAAAAGTCGCTCCAATCACCTTGACCACTTGGCTTGCGTGTGCGTTCCTCGTGAGTCGTGCCTCTTTCTGGAAGTTGTTTTGTTCCATTGCCTTTCCCTCTTCTCTCTTCCCCTCTATCCTGATCCTTCACCCCCTCCACTTCTACCTCCCCTCCTTGCCGCGCAGGTCTGCGCCAGGAACTTTTTCGGGAGCTATAACTTCCATGTGTAAAGCCACCTTGAGGACGATTCTCGAGTAGAGAATGGAAATGCAGCTCTTGACACATTGGAAGACACGGAAAAAATCGATGTTATTCAGTGATATTTTTGCCCATGAACCCTCTCTAAACACTCTCCCTCTCTCACAAGTCCACAAAACCTCACCCTCTTTCACATTCTCTCATTTCCCTTCCTGACCCCGAACCCTGTATAACCCTTCCCTTCCAACCCTGACATCCCAGTCCTTTCACTCTCCCTTCAATTTCCTTCATCCCCTCGTCCTCAAAAATGTCCTCCCTTTTACTCACCCGCCACGTAGCCTCACCCTACCCTTCTTTCTGGTTCCCCGGACATCCTTTTTCCTCGCTGTAAACAACTCTTGAACGAAATACGCTCGTAATAATGGCGTCAACACTATTCCACATGCTCCCAGGCTCAAAGGAAAGAACTTCCGTTTCGGCTGCAAATGAAGAGCACCTACATTTTGGAGTTGACTCAATCCAGCTCTTAAATCTTGATTGTCCCTGTAGGTTTATTTCTGATTTATTGATGTTACACTATCACGAGTTAACCCTACTCCGTGCAAGGTTATGGGAGACGAGTGAAAATAATAGTTGTATGTACTTCACGTGAAGTTCAACATCAATTTGGAGTTTTTTCAACCATTTCCTTCATAATGGTTTTTCGTGGGTGTATTGATGGTATAGCCGTATTCTTCTACCATTAATTAATCCTAGGTAATGAGGAACAAGTGAATATTAAACTATCTTCATGTGATGCTTACATGTAAAGGACAAATTTTATTTCTAAATCAGATCGTTTTGTGAAAATATTTCTTGTTAAAAAAGCATGCGTGCTTAGCAGCGTAAAAGCACTTCACTATTTTGAATTCCGCTGATGTCTCCTATGACGAGTATCTTAGTCATTGCTGCGACAAATGTTCTTGTTATATTCCGCTGGTTTTCCAATCCTAATTGACGTCAATATTCGTATTTATTTCTATTACGGAGGATGATTAGAGATGATGATCTTAATCATTTATTTGTTAATGAATAATCATTATGAATCCTAATTTTAGCATTTACAAATGTGTTGTATTAAAACCTATTAGTGGAAACTGAAAAATTATGGTACCAATAATTCTCAAAAATGAATAAAATTCCAAAAGTATATCTTTATTCAGCTAAATAAATGCTAACGCTAAATTACAGTGGTTTCCGAGTTTTAATCTGAGCGAAATCTCAACGTGCTGTAGCTTACTAGCTGCAAATTGCTTTCTCTTCACGCCTATATAATCTGAAACTAATATTGATGCATGATTATAAGGTAATCTACCGGTTAAGGCTGGGTAAAAGGCTAGTCGCTCACTCAGTGATTCAACCCGAAGGTTGGTTTGGATAGTTGAGGGTAGAGCTCACCCCGGACTTAGCCGCAGGCGTGTGAATTTCACATATTCAGGGTAGGGGGGCTAGTTCCCTGGGCCACCTCACACTCCGAGGATTTTTTGTTAGGGGGCATCCTAAGGCTTCACCCGAATTTCATCTACATCTACTTATTACCCCGCAAGCCGCCTCAATAGGCGTGTGGCGGGGGGTGTTAGGACACCAGCCGTTTAAAGATAAAAAGGAAACGTTCTAATGAAATTAAGTTTTGAATTTATTAAAGTCCCTTATTGTTCGGGGGAAAAACGAATTCCCATACTTATCCGTTCGGCAAAATATCTCTCTTAATTTATCGTTTCTGTCGGACCTGGAAATATAGTGGGGTTCTAATATGATGTTCTCCGTGTCGCTCTGAAAGATATCTATTCTCAATTGTTCGCAAATTTGAACCCGGAACCCTTCGATCAGTAGCCAAGCGCTCTAACCAATAGGCCACCACGCTCCCCTAGTAGGTAGGCTAGTAGGTAAGTAAAAATTCTCAAGATTTTTACATGTACAGGGCCCTGTCTATCAGTATTTCTTTTTAAATCGCTGCATACTTCCTGACTTACTTCATCCTATCCATAAATCCCATTCTCTTTATTCCCCTTCCCCAACATCCTCCCCTCTATTACATTCATAAGTAACCCTTCGCCCCTCATTACCCCCTCCAACAATTTATCTTGACTCTTCCTAATCTCATCCAGAGGTTTCCTTTCCTCATCCACCATACTTAGCACTTTCTCGTCTGTTTTCCTTTCCGTCCACCGCACTTTCTCCATCCTCCGCACCGACAAACAGTGGGCTGAAATAGAAAAAAGCTGGCCAAATCCCAAAAACAGTTTTTTTTCAGTCCGGAAGTTGAAACTTTGCACTATTATTTACATAATTGGTGCATATGATGTTGCAGCCGTTTGTCATAATTCGTACGTGTTAAAAATATACATTGGCTCAATGTTGGACAAATTTCGCAAAATCGCCCGTCTTATTTTTTTCCGAAAATCACCGAATTCAAGCTCATTCTGAACCTTTCGTGATGAAGATGTGGAATAAAAACTGGAAAATTTGGTATAGTGGTTCTTTTTCATTAAATATTTATTGTTTTTTGAGCAAAGTTGTGATATTTGTCAACGTTACAGGACAAAATGGTTGACCCTGTTTTTCGTCAATTTTTCACCTTCATGTAGCAAAATAAAAATAATGAACCACGACCGACACTGAGATAATAGCAAAGTGTTTAGATTGTGAATCCGAAGAAATCATCTGCGACCGTTTGCGACGCCGAACATAAAATCGATTTGTCGATCGTGCGGCTCAGTCCGTATCTACCCGCCGCCGGGAACGGGGAATGCTGTGACGCAGCGTATGTTGGGAAGCGCTATTTTCCCGATATTTTAGCCTTTGAAAGGATATAGCCTCTTTATTAGGTTAATTCCAACCATCTAAGAAACTAAAACTTATTTTGAACGGTATCAACCAGCAGCTGATGTCTAATTGCCGCTCCGCCCTCACTGCGGTGGGTTTCGCTAAAAGGGTACTTTTATGACCCCGCGGACCGTTTGTGTGTTCTGCCAGAGAATATACCCAACTTCTTTTTTTTGGACGGCCCAAATTGTAAACATCCTTCATTAATTTATCTGTAAAATATGCCCACAATGTCAGTGGTTGAAGTTGATTTGAAATTTTAATGATGGAATTGAAAGTCAAATGCACTTTCATTGAATGATATCTAACGTAATGTTAGAAAGCAAAAAATCGAATGATATCTTACCTAATGCTTGAAATCAGAAAAATCTCGTTAATTTAACTTGAAAACTTACTGATTTAGGTTATGGATTGATAAAGTAAAATATATTAATACTAAATTGTTGGAGAACATTAGAACAAATCCCTCGCAATATTAATGATATTTTTCTGGGCCGGCTGAAGAATCCTTACGTCCTTAATCTATCAATTCCTGTTCAGCATCGCTAAATATTATGATATCCTTTTATTTTAATTGAATACTCTATTATAATTACATAATTATATAATAGTTAAATCTTATTAGATCCTCTGGCATACTCCTGATCTATTTTTGCATTAATGGTGAGGTGTTTGAAATTAAAGGGTCCGATGTAAGGATAAGAAATAAGTCCTAGTTGGTGGCCAATCTCGATTTTTTTCCAGTAAAACATTCTCTAAATTTTCTTGGATTCTTATCTCGTGCCTCTATTGCATCTTCTGATAATTGACCCAATAAAAGAATTACCTCCTTTGCAATTTCAGCTCCGTGTATGAGAACGTTGTGGACCGTGGAAGGCATGTAGAACCACGGTTTGAGTTTAGAGAGAGATATTAGGGAGAGCCATTTTTTGTTTCGTCTCAGGAATCATTCGTTATTCCTAGGACTAACTTCCCACTCCTGTTGGTAACGCACCTAGAAAAAGAACATCAGGAACTCAGAAAGGGCCTTAGTAGCGCCACTATTACCATCGAAGTGAAATTTTACTGATAGATAATTCAAATGCCTATCAACGGTGGTTTGCTGTCAAATATATACTTTTTTATGCAACACTAGACGAGATATTTCGTGGTAAGATTTAATTTTTACTAAATATGTACAAGACTCTACCTTCTCCTTATAAAAAACTATGCATATATTTTCGCTCACACACGGGGGACAAGAAATAAACAAATGAGACCGTGATAGCATTAGGAAACTAATACCGATATAACATTTAAGACATTTCCACTCATTAGCTGGTAGTAGTAGAATAGGCTGCAGGCGTTCGAGATGTCGCACAGTGGGCTGAAATAAAAGAAGCTGGCCAAATCCCAAAAACTGGTTTTTTCAGTCCGGAAGCTGAAACTTTGCACTATCATTTACTATAGATTGGTGCATATGATGCTGCAGCCGTTTGTACGTGTTAACAATATACATTGGCTCAATGTTGGACAAATTTCGCAAAATCGCCCGCCTTATTTTTTTCCGAAAATCACCGAATTCAAGCTCATTCTGAACCTTTCGTAGTGAAGATGTGGAATAAAAACTGAAATTATATGGTATAGTGGTTATTTTTCATTAAATTTCTATTGTTTTTGAGCAAAGTTGTCATATTTGTCAACGTTACAGGACAAAATGGCGGACCCTGTTTTTCGTCAATTTTTCACCTTCATGTAGCAAAATTAAAAAAAATGAACCACGACCGACACTGAGATACTTACATCACGATAATAGCAAAGTTTTTAGATTGTGAATCCGAAGAAATCATCTGCGACCGTTCGCGACGCTGAACATAAAATCGATTTGTCGATCGTGCGGGTCAGTCCGGATCTGCCCGCCGGGAACGGGGAATGCTGTGACGCAGCGCGTGTTGGGAAGAGGACAGTTGTACTCTGGTGCTTTTCTGTAAACACTATTTTCACAACGGAAACACTATCTGTAAACACTATTTTCACCTGGTTTGGTTTTGATAACTGAGAAACTCTGGCCACTTCATCATTTCCGGGCAGCCTTTGAGGAGATATTTTTTATCTATTTTACCAGAATTCGATCACCCATACAGATATGTGTTCTAATTTCGTACACCTCATAATATTCAGAGATGCTAATGAGTGGAAATGTCTTAAATGTTATATATTCTTTTAATATAATAATAGTATTCTAGTCCTCCTTTCTCAGAGTCCACGTTTCTACCCCGTACAACGCAACACTTCAAATCAAGCTCTTTACTAGCCTCTTCTTTATATCCTTACCCAAGGTCCCCTCCACAGCTCCCTTATATTACTGAACGCTTCTTTTGCTAGCGCAATTCTCCTAATTCCGTTGTTAAAGTGCCCATTTTATTCTAGCGTACTACCCAAGTAATTATATTGCACTACTTGCTCCATTTTGTGCCATATTACTCTTATGACAAGTCTAGCTTTCTTTGTCCAAGAAAATCTGATAAATGTTGTTTTCGTATGATCTATCTTCATCCGTATTTCCCTGGAAATATTAATCATACAATTAATATTGAGAAAATAATATTTCTCAAGTCCCACATGGTCACTTATTAAGAAATCTTACTTTAGGCACCAGTTGTTGCTTGCGACGGTATTTCAAGTTAGGGGAAAATGGTTGTAATGTTGTAACGTTATTCAACACAGCACTTAACATTTCCATGACGATTTATTCGTTTCCGACCGTTCGTTTAGTAACTCGCCCCCAAACAGCCGTATTGCTGATTATTGATTCTCGAAATTTCTTTTTCTCTCTAGAACATTCCAGGCTTGCTGCGCTACTGGTGAAAGTACAAGCAGTGCAGTACCACCAATTAAGTGAGAATTAGAAATGTGTTACATGTCAATCCAACTAAAACTTAGATTATAGTTGTAGTGGAATCCTCAATAGATAAAATATACTCTCTGTTACCTAATCGTATTTGGATTCTTATTTTCGGCAATTTCGCTTTTATATCGCGTTAATCACATATACTGAAATTTACCCACTCCAACGATGATGATGATGAGATCCTTCCTGCTCATAACCTATCATAAGTAGATACAGATATAAATCAACGAAAGTTATACGATCATATCAAAGACAATGTTTTTCTCTCGTGAGTAAAAAGAACATTTTATGAACAAAAAAATTAATAAAATATAAAGAAATAAAAACTCATTTCCTTTTCATGAGTAAGGATATCCGGTAGCGCTTTCACGAAATTAAATTTGGGTCACTTTCGTCGTTTCGTTATTTTTTTCGAAAATTAACTCAATTTAGCATCATAAAACGTTTTACTCGTTAATGCCCCTCTTCGTCTGATATCACTTTTCTCTCCCTCCATGTGGAATAAATGAGGAAAAGACGACCGAAAAGATATTTCTGAGTAATTTTATCGAATTTTGTGTCCCGTTTTCTTTGCATTTCACCAGGAAAGAATGCTTACTTTCTGCTTTTTTATGTTCATTTACAACAATTGACTTTGTCAAGAGCAAAAATTCATTCAGCTGCACTATTTAGCAGGAGATTATGGACATAACTCTGTGAATTTATATTTATGTAAGGAATTCCTAACCTGTTGCTGTCTTTTTTACTACTCTATTCTATTTTTCGTCCTTTACTCTATTTTTTCTGGCTATTGCTATACTTTTAAGCAACGAACCCACGTTTCATCTCTCTTCCTGGAGGCGTCGCGTCATCAGGTGAAGTATTTACGTTGACAGCTCGTCAGGCATAGTATTTTCAAAGAAAATACTTTAACATACGAGTTTTCAGCAAAGACACTTTGGAGAAATAGGTGAAACGTTTTGCTAAAGCAACCAGAGTGAGGCATCCCGGAAATAATAAAAAGATATATAATTAAAAATTGCGGGCACCTGAAGAATAATTTCATCCTCTTCTTCATTTCCTTCTTCTCTTGCCGTCGATCCTTTGTCCTTTGACCTCCTCTTCGTCCGCTGTCTCCTATTATCTCCCCCCACCCTTTTGCACTACACCGCTCTCTCTCTCTCCCCCCCCCCTCCCCATACCAATCTGAACCCACTCCCACTTTGACTCCGTACCTCTCCCTCTCCCGGCGGAAATTCAATTACTTCGCAATCCAAGTAATTGAGCGACGGAGTGGAAGCGAGCGACGCAGTTGGCTTTGCGCGTGCGACTTCACGAAAAAATGTCTTTTCTTTTCCCCTCTTCTTCCATTTCTGCACCTTGCTCCCATCTCCTCTCGTATACGCACTCGGGAGCGCTTTGCCGTGGTGGCTATGGGAATATGGGTGACGGATCACTGCGTCGCCCAGCAGCATGGGGCTTCGAGTGTGGGCCCAAAATTTCAAAGTGTTGAAAATTTAAGGTCTTAAAGCTTAAATATTTTTCCTTTTGGTGCAAACATAATGTGCGCGAAATTTGGAGCCAATCAAACAACGGATACCCGTGTCGCAGGGGAGCCAAATTTGCAATTTTGGAGGGTAATAAATGGTTTTTATTTCTTTATACTGCGATACAAATTCTAAATGTCGAGATATTTTCCCTGCGAAAGGAGAAATCCTTATATTATGCACATTTTTTAAAGCTAAAACATCAGTAAAATCCCGTTATCATTCGCTAAATAATGGTTATTAAAAACAATTTCCGGCCCCTGATGGCAAAGCAACACGTCTCCGTATTCGTTAACTTTTTCGTCTATTTCCTAATTTGCTCATTATCCTTCGGGTATTCCATCTTGTAAATAAATTGTATAACACAATTAAATTGCACATTGCACACCATTTCTCACCCTCCAAAATTGCAAATTTGGTACAGTACTGGTTGTGGTAACTGAAATACTGTTGGACTGTGCTGGTTGCCGTGGCTTGATTCACTCCAAATTTCATATACGCTATGCTTGCATCAAAATGAAAAATGTTTAGCTTCAAGACCTATTAAATTGGAAAAGCTATGTCTGGAAATTTTGGCCCACCCTAAGGGGCTTGTTATACATGAGTGTGCCGATTGCGGCGGCATGTAATTACACTTTGAATATTAGAACAAAGCTTACAGTGTTTGGAGCGATTTTTTTATTGCAGATTTGAGTAAAACTTTGAATACGTGTCCTTGTCGGTGGGTAATATCTTTTGTAAAAATTGTAATAAATTGCAGCTTATCGATTTGGTTTTCAGTAATTCAGTGCTATTTTTACACGTAGCCTCGTGTCACATGACATACTATATTTCGAAATAATTCGATTTAATTTTTACAGATTTTGTTCTACACACGAATTAATACATTTCTTGCTGTTATAATTGTTGCTAACAAATATCAAGGTGTCACGCTGAGTCCAAAATTTGAAAACAACATATTTCGATTAAATTTCTTCAAAAATTTGAATTGGCGTTTTAAAATTCATAACGTGCTCTAATTGAGTGGAACAAATTAAAATAAAATTCCTGTATAATTTCTATTACTGCCAGTATGGTTCGTTTCCACGCATAAACAGATGCAGTCGAATGAAATGTAGTCCAAGAATTTTTTCGACTTACTTAAAAAATTAGTAAAATGTGCACTCAATAACCCACAATTACTGCTACAGCCACCTTAATAAAATACCATTGCTGAAATTATATCGTGCGAACATAACTAGCATCGTTGGGCTCGGCTCCAACGTGATTCGATGGCTAAGGTCATTTCTAACATAATGTCTGCCCCTTGCCGACAGGGGCAGACATTATGTTAGAAATGACCTTAGCCATCGAATCACGTTGAACTAAAATATTATTTCAACTATGAACATAAATTAAGATGGTAACACAACTTGAAAACATAATTAATGGAAGTTACATCATTTAAGATAACCGTGAAGCTATTTGTGAAAGAATCACAGTGACATGTAATTTCACTTTGAAAATGAGTACACATTTTACAACAATGTAAATAACATAACTACAACGCAACAAATTAAAAAACATAACTTCAGAGTATAATTTAAGAACGTAACATTTTTTGAGCACATGAACATAACTAAAGGAAGTAACACAACTTAAGGTTACAACACACCACTGTGCTAGTTATACAGGAATGAGTCAATCGTATTGGCATGTAATTTCACTTTGAAAACGGGAACGCAACTAAGAGCAACATAACTTAACATCAAGGATTATAACATGAATTAATCTTGAACAAAATAATATAACTTTAGAACATAACTTAAGAACTTGACATAACTTAATTACGTGAACATAGATAAAGGAAGTAACATAACTTAAGTTTTAACAAATACTCTTTCTCCTTCTTCTTTTGCACCTCGTCCCCATTACATCTCCCTCAGCAAAGACCCATATGCCTTCTCCTCCTTGATTGCGTTTGCTGAAAATATGAGTGTACAGACCATATGGTTACCCAGCATGGGACCTCTAGTCCTTGAGGGGCATTCGCTGAGAATATGAGTTGAGAGATCGTGTTGTGTTTACCAGAACAGGGCTTGTAACACAAGAGTGTGCCGACGAAGGTGGTGGGTTATATATCACGCACGTACTCTGGTGCGAGATTGAAAATGAAGCGAGGTAATACCGGAACTCAACAGGCTGATATATCTGCCGGAAACGGAGGCGGATTCCATCCCTACTAAACCGAACAATATTTTATGAAAAACTATAAAAAGTTATGACTGAAACCGGAGCAGAGAAGGTTCAAAAGGTTACAATATTATTTAAAGTAATTAACCTATTCATACTTATATAATGATTTACCTCATTAACGCTCCAATTTTCAAGAGATTATTCCATGTGACGGAAATATTTGACATCCCCATATACCGAACGTCAAAATTTGAATAATTGTTTTATTTCCCTGCTAGTAAATTTTAGAACGCGTTACGAAAGGATGTAAAATCATTCGTTGTGTTTTATTGTTCAAAAAAGTGTTATTTTCATCCGTCTATACTCTTCCTTCAGCTATACTTAGATCAAAGACTTCCGTAAATCCTATGGAAGCTCGCGAATCTGATGCTCACCATGCATGCTGCTATACTCTAAAGTCTCCCCCGCAGTTTATCTATACGTATTCTCCCAATAATGTAATATTAACGTAAAACTGGCAAAGGGAGAGGAGTGATCAATTCTTGCATAAACGTTTTTGGGGAAAGAGATGGTCTAAGAGTGCGAAAGAAAAATCGCCAGCATAATAATTCAGTCCAAACCAATGTCCTTTGTACTGCATCTGTAATCGTCCGTGATGTCTCATCATCCAATATACTTCATAGTGGATACTCTCATGTCTCAAAATATGTCAAGTAAGTGATGTTGGTGGTTGTTAGGGTTTCCGACCGGGTCAAACTCTCCATTTCTGCCGACGCGTCGTTTCGATGAACGACTCGATCATCGAAACGTCGGCAGAAATGGAGAGTTTGACCCGGTCGAAAACCCCAACAACCCCCAATATCGCTATACGCCAGGAAAGCCTTAGATCGTTCATGTCAAATAAGTTTTTCTCTTCTAGGGCCCGATTCTGATCTTCCACCAGTCATTGACTGGTGGAAAGTTCCACCCTTCGTTCATTGAACGACTCTTGATCCGTTCAATGAACGGCTCAATGACCCCCTCTGGAGAGCCGAACGTTACAAACTTATGCCGATTTCCAACTTACCTCGAAAACGCGAACAAAACAATGGCTACCTTCCGCACGCTTACTTCCGTCGGAAGGTTTCCACCACGACACTAGCGCTGTTCAACCAAGTGGATGACGGGTGGAAGGGAAGCTTGACTTTCCACCAGTCATTGAACGATGAACGATGTAGTGAACGATTCTATGGTGGAAAGTGGAACATGATGACGTAGTGTCGGAAAGTCATGACGTTTTGGTGGAAACTAATGACGTTTTGGTGGAAAAGTTGAACATCGGGAAAGCATCAGAATCAGGCCCCTACTCAGCATAGTTTTCATCAGCGTCTTCTCTTCCCTCCTCTTCGAAGAAGATTCTTCGTTGATGATGCAATCCATTCAGTTGATCTACATCATCCTTCTCGTAAATCTCTGTTCTATTGCTTCTGTAGCACTTTTATTTTATTCACAGCTACTTTTCTTTTTCTTGCTCCCTTTTTTCGACTATCTCGACGAGCGTTTTTTCTTTCCCCTCTTCTTTTGATTATATTTTTTCATTGTTGCCCGTTGTTACTTACCCTCGGACCACGATCGACCTCGGTTGACAAAGGCGGCTTTACACATGGAAGTTACTTCCATGACAGTAGCCTTGCAAGTCACTTGCAAGTGGTACTTCGATGTGTAAGCACGTACTTCCATGGCAGTAGGGGTCGATATCGGAGCTTATCGACCGCGGTTCGCACTTGCAAGGGAAATAGACTGGCTTATATTTTGCCTGCTAGTAGCATTTAGATTCAGCGACAGTATTTCAAAACATCCGGTGAAATATTCTGCCTGGTTCAGCTAAATTGAAAAACGACATTTTTATCAAATAAGAATTTTCTTGCGATTGAAATTTGATATTTTTTTCTGTTGATGAAAACAAAATATTTCGTATAATTGATTATATCATGAAGTATTAAATGGTATAGTCAACAAATATTTAACCCAAAGTGGACTATAGAAATGTGTATAATAATACTATTTTACAATTATATGTTAAAACTTACTTATTCATATGAGATTACAGTACCTGTAGTGTTTTAATTTAATTATTCATTGATTGTTTGATTTTACCTCCTTTCGCCTCTTTAGTTCGGAACGCAAATTTTACCTCGGAAGTATTGTGTAAGCAGAGTGAAGTTACCTGCAAGGAGCGATAAAATCGATACTTCACTGCACTCGCTACTGCCATAGAAGTGAACTTCCATGTGAAAAGGAAGCTACAGAATCAATGCTCACCGCCACAATCGATTCCGACGGCAACAATTGATTCACGTCTTGGTGTCACCACCGTACTATTACGCTTCCATCCACTTTCGTTCGTCTGCTGTTATCCCCTGATATATCACATCATGCGATGTACTCTAATGTTCAATTAAGAGCTTCTTTTTCGTTTCAAAATGTATATCGCGGTGTAATACTGAAGTTCAATATGGCCCGCATCCCTAACCTCTGATCACGGTGTTAACAAGGGAGGGGTCGATGGGGGGCACTTCTCCCCGAAAACGAGGCCATGGCTGTGGGCAGGCGCCGACGTGTCGCGATGCCTATATGCGGCAAAGCGCTCTTTCTTCCACGTAAATACGCTATGTGGTTCCGGAACCGTACCAGACTTTAATTACATATGGAACACCGGCCCTTAAATATTTTGTCACTTCTCGTGCAGAGCTTCATGAGCGACAGCGTGTTAAACCACAGGGTAGAGTGGTAATGACACTTGGTGGCAGTTGCCTGCACGAAGCGTGCTCGTCTCTTGGAGGTGAAGGGTCGAGTGAAACGGTTCGGCTGGAAAGAGAAGGGGAGAACACACCACATGGTAGGTAAGGCAGCCAACATAACTCCATTTAACTTGAGAGGGCGGAAGAGTGTCAGCAGCGTGCTTCACGAGAACTTTTACGATCCATTTAAAGCTGGATCAAAATACACGGATATTGCTGGAAAACCATCGAAGGAGCTCATTTAAACAAGTAGATTAAGAGCCATAAAGTGGAGAACTATAAAGTTAATGAGAATATCATTATCAGCATTTTGAAGCTGGCAGAGAAGGTTGGGAAGCTTGGGAAGCTTGTTAGTCAAGCGTGTTTGGAGAAAGTTCGCGTGGAATGTGGTCTTCCTCTGGGCCCTCTGTGCTACTTCCGCCATGTTGCGCTGTCACTAAAAATATTTCAATGGCCGGGAATGCTGTTGGTGTGGCGGTTTTTCCCATACCGAGGGCTCGGGTTCGTAAACTTGCCGGGGTTGACATCTTTGGTAGGAATTTTGTTACGTACTTGGGTTTCATATGCCTTAAGTGCAGTGCTCCGACAGTAGATAGCTCGACAGTTATACTGTAGTCCTCTATATGCCTTTCGTTAAAGAGTAGGCAGATTCCGACGCCGGATGCCTCTCTCTCCTCTCCCTTCAATCCCCAAATGATTCTATCGATACCCGACCTAGTGAGCGTTACCACCATTGAGTGAAGAGTATAACTGTTGATGAATCAGTTACCAATACGTAGATAAATCAATTGAATCATGAATTTCGAAAAGGGCTCATCTCGGTAGTTTTTGAAAATGGACCTTTTCCCACTTTTTACATCTACACGTATAGACAGATGTTTTGTGAGCGAGAATATCTCATATCTGCTGTTCATAAAGCTTTCAGGTGCTGTTACAGAAAAAAATTACGCTCTTACTTGCTACGCTAATGGCTTGACAGAAATACAGTTTTTTTGTCTCCTGAAAGTTTTCAAAATTCCTATATGAGCCCATTTCGAAATTCATGATTCAACTGCAATATTTACCCAATGCTATTACTCGCGTGCCTTTTCCTTTGAGGCGCACTTGATCTCAGCTCTCAGTTGCTACCCCGAGTCACAACCACTGTTCTAACTGGAATACCAAAAGATCCCGAGCGTGACTTAATAATATATCAATTTATATAATTCGATTCTCAAAGTTCTCTCGGGTTTCCCACCGGGTCTCGGGTTTCCCACATGAAGGCCGACGTCTCGGCACTCGACTCCAGCACTCGGACGACGCTCGAGGATTCGAACGTCGAAGCGTCGGACTTTATGGACCCCCGTGACCCGAAAGAACTTTGAGAAGCTCATACGCTGGCGAATCACCAGTCCCTATATCGAATGCGGTATTTTATTTTAGTTATACTTACTGTGGGTCAATAGAATTAGACAAGGAGATGTACGCAGAAGAATAGAAGAGAGGAAAAAACGACTTGGTGCTCTCAACGGAAGAGGAGATCCTGATGGATCGGCAACGCCCTGAGACTCAACGAACTCGCAAGGCTTACATCAGAAGGTTGGAAGGGAGTGGACACTTTTCTTAAGGTGGCTGGAGCGGTAATCGTGAGTCGTTGAAGGCACATTCTAATAACTTTTCAAGCAAGTCAAAAAAATATTCTTGGACCACATTTCAGTTAAGTACACCAGTTTATACGTTGGAAATCGCCAAACATGCAGTAATGTATATGATGCAAGAGTTGTATTTCAAATTTTCGCCTTAATTAAAGCATTGTTTTGACTTGTAATTTCGGCAATAATTTACGAGAAAATCATATCTAAATAACCTTTTCTTACTCGGCATGATACCTTGATATTTGTTAGAAGCTATTATAATAATATGAAATGTATTATTTCGCATTTAGGAGAAAATATGTACATAACCAATCGAATTACTTATTTCAAAATATATGCCGTGTACCATAAGAGTAGTAGTTAAAATATCAATCAATTGCCAGGAAACCAAATCGGTAGCATGCAGTTTTTTTCACTTTTATCGATAGATATTACTAATAAGGACACGTATGCAAAGTTTCACGCAAATCTGTACACACACAAAAATCGCTCCAGCCACCTTAAATGCATTTGGGTTTTTACCAATATGCAAAATATAATTTTGCTAAGTAGCTATAGAGTTGGTGGTGGGGAGGCTATTCGGTTGACTGCAGGGACCTGGCGGGAAAACTGGACTGGACGGCAGCCCTCCGTGTAAGGTTATCATGATTACGAAGATGCTATGAAACCTGTACTTTCGATAAATGGTTGACTTCGAATGTGAAAGATCATTGCATGATGCACACATTAATTGGTTTTTGTATTTCTCCCCATCAAAGATTACTGCTCCTTTGAAAACAGTCATTTATTATCTAAATTTGCAATGTTTTCTTTTAGACGTGAATGGTATCTATTGTAAAAACCTAACGTTTTCCCCAAATTCTTTATCTTTTGAGCGCCGAATGGTAAAAAGAGGATTTTTATCTTCCTTCCAGCATGCAACCGTGGCGATAAAAACCCAAGTGGTCAGCAACAGTATTTTCTGGCGTAGTTTTTGCCCCTATAAGTTTTAAAATACGTTTTCCAGTCGATTTCAGACCGACCAGAAAGTTCCAAAGCGATCCGACTCAGAAGCCAGCCGAGGAAGCCGTATCACAACCTCCACGGTTGTCACGAGTATAAAAATTATATGTAATTTACATCCTCAAGAAATGTAAAAAGTCTGAATTTAAAGTTAAGGAGGTTCCGCCGCGACTGTGTGAGTCAAAACAAATACTAAATTCCATATTTTTGATATTTTGTCCAAAAAATCCTGCTTTCGCTGATGAAATGCATTACCTACAGAAACCCAAAAGTAAGGTACAACGTATACAGATTATTCCACGAATGTATTTTAAATGAGCACTTTTTTCCATCTATAGTAGCCGACTGCATCGCCATTTCCTACGAATTACCGCATTTTTACTTCAATTACGGCATTAATTCTTCAATAACTAAAAAAATAAGGCGGTAAGATATTTTATTTTTATTCAATTTTTCTGGATTATTTCCTTCTTATAAATAGTTTTCCGCAAAAATGGCATTTATATTTTATGGAAAAATACTATTTTTCCCCGTGTTTCTCTCATTCCCCCATTGAACACCATATGATTTCAAGTTCAATTATAGAATAAAATAGCGTGGAAAGGTGTTATTTTGTTGTTTATATCAGATAGAGGACAAATATTTCCACAAGTAGACATAATATGAATAAAATGACATTTAAGTCATTTTACAGTGGAACCACCTTAAAGGATCACTGCATGCCATTTACGTTGATTTTTTTTAGCACTTCCCAGTACAGAAAATCGCTCCACTGAAAGTGACCTATTTTTCAGCGAAGTTGCACGGCAGCTTGCACAAAAAGCGAATGACATCCTTCACGGTTATCATGAAACTTACATCCTCGAGAAACGTCTTAGTGTGACGTTGAAAGATCATTATTGCATAACGCATACATTATTTGGTCATATCTATCCCCATTATCGAGTATAGAGTCGTTGAATATGATATGTTTTAAGCAAAGTTTGCAAAAGTTGCAAAAAGTGGGATCGGGTTTTCGTAGCATGCGATACTCCCATAGGAATCATTCGGAAGTTCACTTTTTCACGTGTGATAATTATCACGGAATTACGAAAGTCGACACCTACCCCTACCTACCACCTACCCCCCACCGGAATTGAAACAGTTGAGGACACAAATTCACCAAAACCCCACTCAACCTGTCATCTGTCCCATTCCTTTCCTCTATTCTCCCTTTATTAGCCAATGTCCAAGGGCTGACTTTCACTAATTAAATATAAAAATTGAAATTTATGGGCACTTAACAAGATCGCACTCTTAAGTGCATTTTACCCTCCACAAACGAAAACTGGCCTCAGATACCATTACTCTATGCTCAAAAATGTTCAATTTACTAACTCTGTATGTAAGAGGTATTACTTCATTAAATAAATATAAATCCTGATTAAAGCTAACTTGTAAATAAATGTTTTATAGCTTGTCTGAGTTTAAAATTTTGGCTTTACAATTTGGATAATTTGTATTGTATTTTTTATATATAGGTACCCTTAGGAATATATCATTTTTAAATTACATTACTAACATGTCTTACATCTATCTATTGAGTGCAGAGACATGATCTCTAGACAAATAGATATTACTACCATTTCTTCAGATCCGGGTCTAGTGTTCCAGTAAATATCTGGATACAGGGCTTTGCTAAAACACACCGCATCATGACTTTGCACTGGCTCGCAGATGCTCGAAGAATTGTGAATGAGGATTTTCATTCACAGTGAGGTTTTGGTGAAACATTTTATTTCTCCATGAAACAGTATAGCCTTATTATTTCGAAGAAGGGAGAGCCATACGTGCGCATTTACTTCAATCGAGAGAACTGTGAGATAAACTAAAGACCTTGCGTAATTATATTTTAAAAACGTAAATGAATGTTCAAAATAAAACAGCAATTTGGAATGATAGCTATTTAACACTAAATTTCTCACACAGGAGTTTCGTCATATGTGACAAGGTAACAGGCACTTCAATTAGTGCCTTCAAGTGACGCACCATCCTATGCGTGTAGCAAACGTTATGCGTTAGCCTTTTCCTTAAGCAAGCACAGAACTATAAAATTAACAGTTTTATAGTTCTTGGCAGAACACAGAACTTGGTGGCACTCACCCGTACAGAAAATGACGTCTGGGAGAGAAGATCATACAAGAGAGGTGGGATAAAGATCCTTAGGTTCTCTCTAGAAGTCTCCAACTGAGCCATTCGATGACTTTTCCCGGTCATCAACGCTTAATTCGTTCTCAGTTACCTCAAACGCTCCGCTGGCGAGTGCCACCAAGTTTCGCTATGCCTATACCAGTGGTTTTGTAACATGTTTCTCGTAATAGAGTATTTGCACAATTTTTGGAAACTATGTTAAATTTTGCTTTGGTGCGTAAAAACCATAAATCCAAAATTTTACTGTCGTAACTTTCCTACTTTTTAAACAATAAGCTATTTAAAATCACATTTCGAACCTTGCGCACAAACGGACCGCGGCCATATTGAATCTGCTGTGACGTAATCGCCCTTACTCCACAATCGCTGCCGGGTTTCTTTACATTCGTTCTGTGTTGTATTTACTGCCTTGTGTGGTAAATATCCTTTTTTACAGGCTAAATAGTTCCAAAAATTACCATGTAAATGCCTGATGATATCAATTAAAAATTACTGCGAAAAAGAAGAGCTACAAAGAGTATTGTTTCGTGCCATAATCCAATGTTGCTCAGGAAATCTCCGATCATTAACGCGTCCACACCCGGAAGATTATTGGAACTTGCCTTTGCGAATCCAACTTTTATGATGAGCACCAACGTTTTATTTCAAATATCGAAATAACTTCGAAAAGGCAAATACTATTTCACTCTCAACGCACAGCTAGGCTATTTCGCTTCTGCTAATATGGGAGATGACGTCACACTACGTTTAGACCTAGGAAATTTCGATGCTAAAACAATGCATATTAAAAGCTATTTATTAAATTAATTAGTAGGAATTATACCTTGGTATTTCGTACGTGGAATTTCGAAACCAAACACTACTCGCTACAATAAATTTCAACAAAATACCTCACTTACGCAAATACTCTATTGAATGAAAAACAGAAATTCCGCACACATGATTTATTGGTGACCAAGTTTCAACGCTTTTAGCGTCATCATCAGGCTGAGGCATCAGGTCTAATCTTATGTGTTGTGGAATATCTAAGGGTTTCATTTAAGGAGGTTCCGCCGCGACTGTGTGAGTCAAAACAAATACTAAATTCCACTTTTTTTATATTTTCTCAAAAAAATCCTGCTTTCGCTGATGCAATGCGTTACCCATAGAAACCCAAAAATAAGGTACAAAATATGCAGATTATTCCACGAAGGAATTTTAAATTAGTACTTTTTCCAGCCATAGGAGCCGACTGCAGCGCCATTTCCTACGAATTACCGCATTTTGACTTCAATTACGGAAGTAATTCCCTTATAAATAAAAAAATAAGGTGGTAATAAGCCTATATTTTATTTTTATTCAATTTCTCTGGATTATTTCCTTCTTATAAATAGTTTTCCGCAAAAATGGCATTTATATTTTATGGAAAAATACTATTTCTCCCCGTGTTTCTCTCATTCCCCCATTGAACACCATGTAATTTCAAGTTCAATTATAGAATAAAATAGCGTGGAAAGGTATTATTTTGTTGTTCATATCAGATAGAGGACAACTTTTTCCACGAGTTGACAGAATATAAATAAAATGACATTTAAGTCATTTCACGGTGGAACCAACTTAATCATGAATTGCTTCCGCGAAGTGACACTGGAAACTACCTCGTGTTTCCCGTAAAATTTTACCGTGAATTAGGCATGACTTACTGTTCTGGCATTAATTATTCGGAGCATACTCAAAATACATTTCGTTGTGTACGAGGTAATTGTATACTTCTTGGCACCACGCCAACTTGTGGGACCACGCCAACGTCTGTTGTGATAATGGGCCAAATTGATGTTGAGACAACCATGGAATATCCGTCCCATGGAAATTTTGTTTTCAGTACAAATAATTGTAAAGTTAGATCATAAGCCGATTATCACAGGAGTTCTTTTTACAGCCTCCCATTGCTCCTCATTTGTCAAACCCCACGCTATTCAGCTGTCAAAGGTCACACCTGCACCCTCCTTTCCCATTTCCCCCAAACGAATTCAATGATGTAATTAAACACGTCGCGAAATGTAATTCATTTTATTCAATTATGCCAAATCGAGCAAATTGCCAAAAATAAAAATATTTTGGCAAATAATTCATCAGCTCATATGCGGCAATTATCGATTATATATTACTCTTAGGCATTAATTGATATTTAATTGACCTGGACATAATTTTTTTATCATTTAAGCCCCTCTTATATTTTAGGTAGCATTTTTTAAATTAGTCATAAAAAACATAATCAAGCATAAAAATAAATTTCTCCATGCATGCATGTGGCTTTAATTGGATGAATATTTTATCGACTTTAACTTTCTCATTCATTTTTAATTAGCGAATACAGGTCTCTTTGTTAATTTCATTTCTTTCACTAACCCAGTCAGTTGATGCTCATTTTTTTCTCTTTACAGTGACATTGACGACATAGCGAGTGATATTCTCCACTTGGATATCTGGTGAGTTCTATTCCATTGCCTTTTTTTTAACTTGACTGAACGTAAATGGTATTTCATGAAAAAAAAAAATTTTCGGAGTATTTAACGTGATATTGCTCGCTTCGCTTCTTTCAATTTACTTGCGATCTACTTAACTGCGACCCCTTTGTCCATTTCTCAGCTTCCGAGCCTGTGCCCTTCCACTTCCATAGTTGATTAACCTCGTCCTGATCGCATTAACCGAGCTCTACCACCTTCCCTTCTCTCCTCTATTATTTTAGCCTTGCTTGCTATCTTCCTCGCGATCTGGCAAGGCGCCATGTCTCAAGAAATCAACGGATTAAACATCCAAGCTGATGGAAATGGTGCGCAGCCTTTTATTTTTCGTAATTTCCCTGGCGCTATCAAATCCTTCATTTGCCATTTCGCATTTGCGACTTCCTCGTACCTTATAACCCTGTCCTATCTCCTCGACATCCCTCACTCTCTCGCAGACTTTCCTAGCTGCTTTAAGATGGTTTGAGCGAGATGATTTTTTACATAAAATTCAATGAGCTTGGCCTCATTATGTATAAACACAGTATCACATTTCCAGTGAAATAAAATAATCAGCCAACTACCGAACCACTTTTTGAGACATTTGCAAAAAAAAATACAAGTCGTTTTCCATGGGATATGGTACGGCTTCAAAGATACTTCATTTTTTTTTAATTATTTCTTACGCATAGGTCGCGTCAGAAATTTAATGGTGTGTGGTTCATCCACTTTCTCAAGCATTTTGAAAAATGAATTTATTAAATGCCTTATACCTTTATGCAAAAGAGCAAAAAAATACCTTCGGTTTTGAAGGCGTTTTCAGCGCACGACGTGGAATAAATGAGTGAAGTTGAAGCTATATACGTTGTGTGTATTTTGTAATTTACTGCAAATTTCAGTCGTATAAAACAAAGTGTTTGCGTCCTTAATATTGCAATATTTACTCCACGAGTCTTGGAATTCATTAAATGTCACATTGAAATTCGAATATGGTATGTGCCTATTATGACTAGGGAGAATTCTCGCTTACACTGCCTTAATTTCGTTCCTCAAAAACCGATGAATCAATTGTCTAAATCAAGCACCGCTTAAGTTTCTCGTGGGCCGAGTAACCTTCACTTTATAAAGATGAGTTCCCCGTTCAAACAATAATTTAAGAAACTTCTCATTTCGTTACCTCTAACTCTGAAATGCAAATGCTAAATTTTGCTTGGTTCAAAGATTTTGTTTTCGTTAGGAACTTCTGCTATTCAAAGGCTAATGAAGATTTGGAAGTGAACCTATTTGCACTCCCAAAGATACTAATACTGAATAAGTGATTTAATATCTGATAGTTTTGTCTTGGCTTTACTGAAGACTCCAAAGGACCTTAATGTAATTTTTTTTTTGTAATATCTATGATGATGAATCAAACTCTCATGGTCTTATTGTTTGCATCTTGTGATTTTGCAATCCATAAAATCTTTGGACAATCGTAAGTTCAAAAACATCTTTAACTTAAAGCTTACACTATTATGTTATAAGGCTATTATGTTTGTCAAGAAACTAAACCTTAGCTGTTGCTATCTTAGTAACTTTTGTTTTTGTTACCCGTGCAATTGTTGGCTAATGGCAAGATTAGAAAAAATCATAAATTTAAATCTTAGGTTTTAATTTTGCGTAATAACTAAAACTTAGGTTCGTACATTACTTGAAGCTTGTGTTTTCCCGACCCAGAAAATCATACTTACAATAAGTTTATAATTTAGGCTATTATTTTTGTCGAATATAAGTTAAACCTTGGTCATTACTATTGTTGGATAGCTTCAGCATCGGAATAAAGTCTGAAGAGAGTTTTTCATCAGAAACCATTTGGAAATATGTGAAAAAAAAACATTTTCTTTTAAAACCCTGCCGCGTCACTGTAATAATTTGCACTAGTTCATTTATTTTTTGACCGATGGTCTTTGTGATTTCTGTCGTGATGTTTGTTCGATGAATCGGCATTCATTGAAATGAGATAATCCAAAATTCAAAAGGGAAAGGTACCCTTTTAACAAAGGAAATAAATGTAAATTCTGCTCGCGATGACTTCGGTTTTATATGCTTTGAAAGGTCGTCGTAGATTCGGAAATTTACCCTCAATTCTCCTCCTATCTGCTGCCCTGCCAAAATGACTTTCTCATTTACATTGTGTTCCATAGGACTTAATTGCTCAGGAGAAATGTTGAGGGAGTTAAGGGAGGATATATGCAGATGGGAATATGTAATGTCCAATGCTTCCGAGACTTTGATTATAGCGGTCGCACCGATAGAAGTGCAAACGTTTGGTTCCGACGGTTCTCGTAAGTTAATTCGGACATTCAATACTTTTGGCCACATTTCAATGTAAATGCTATCGACGTGTTCAGTCTTGTTCCAAAATTACGGGTGTTCAGAATTCAAAAATTTAAGTGGATTTAGTCACAACCACTGCTGATAACGTACCTACTGGCAATTGCGAGCGCTCTAGCGTTTCCCAGCTGAGCTGCATCAATCTCTCCGCTTCCAAACTATCGGTTGTAAGTCGATACGGCGTATGTTGAGTGGATTGTCAGTCGATCCATCGTATGGCGAATCTGTGGTATGTTGAATAGGCCGTAAGTCGACGACTAGCCATAACATCGTTCAAGAACCACTGTTCCAAGCGGGGCTGTTGTTACATGCGAGTCGACGACGTTAGAACTGTTTTTTTTTACTGTATTGTTTTCGTTTTACTTTTATTTTCGGAATGACTTACACCAAAGAACAGCAAATTTTAGTTTTTTTAAAGTTATTTAGAGATTTTTTTTATTTATATGAAAAATTGCGTGAAACTTTGCATACCTACGTGTTTTAAGGAGAACTGATAAATTGAGTTCGATTCGCCGATAGTCAAGCGTTAGTTGGCTAATCAGCTAAGGGACCACAGTCATGGACAGTCCGCCTGAGAGAAGATTTTCCGGAAGTAAGAAGGCAGGGCTGAATAGGAGTGGCCTGCGAATAAAATGGAACCAGTGGAACGGTTTACCTATCTAGGGAGTGTATTATGGAAGAGAATTTGGTTTAAAAGTATGATCATTAGGCAAAGGATAACGTTAGCAACGGAAGCATTTTCGAATATGAGAGAATTGATTGAGAGGTGGCCATTTCTTGACCAAGACCTTCCTCTGAAAAAAATTAAAATATTTTTTTTAGAGAAAGAAGTCACATAAGATAACATATGGATACCAAAACAAGATTCATCGCCCATTGGCCCGATCAGAATAGCGCGCCATTTCCGTCTTTCGTCACACCGAAAACATATTTCTCCACACGAGCCTATTACCTTTCAGCTGTCATTTCAGATTACTTCAATTACGTTTCGTCACTTTTTGCGTGTTTCCGCTAATCTCGATTTTAATTATTCCGATGAAAATTTTAATAATACACGCGTAGCCGATGAGGGAAAAAAGTTTATAATTAACTCTGTATAATGTCTGCTCTGTGACGTGGGATAGGAAGGAAAACCGCAACCGATGTCTAAACGCATAATAAATTACGTTTTCGTTGTAACTTCCACATTATTTAATTATTGATTGCGTAGTTTGTTCATAAATGGACATGTAACTATTCATCGCAGTAAGTTTTTATGCGTTTCGAAGTGTTCATCGCAAAGCGTGTTCCAGTCGGGCCTACTCTGTCATCTGCGCGAAATACATTGTGGTGGATCTCTGCGCAAAAATACCTGCAGTTTCAGGACAGTTCTCCATTAAATACTACAACAAAAAGACAGGGATTGTTAAATAGCTGATGGAAGGACTACTGGCTATAAAATAAGTCGGGATACCCGAATTTGAGATGCTCTATCCTATAAACTAAGATCAAGAATTACTTGAAAAAATGCAACTTAAATGCTATTTATTATTTTATGTTTACTGTTGTGCGTTCAAATGTTTTTACCTCAGCATTACTTTTTATAAATTTAATTTTTAAACAAATCCACGGCTTTTTTCACGAATAAAAAACAATTGCTAATATTTGAGAGGATGGAATTCTGTTACCTGTCATTTTAATAAAAAGCGATTTTAAAGTGAGAAAGTCAGAGTTATTCTTAACAGTATGCTGAAAAAAACTACTCTATGTTACAAAAAATGCTCAAGTTTTGGTTTAAAAAAATGGTAAAACTCTGTTATCTTCGAAGCGAATGGCTCGCTTGGAAATTCAGTGGAACCGTTCTGTGCTCTACAATGGAATTTAGGAATATATAGACGAAAAAATACGAAAATACTAACTGTATTGTAAATATTGATTTTTGTTATATTAACTTTGCGGGTACCGTACAGCCAGCTTTATCGTGGGGGGGGAAGAAGAAGGGCGCGGTTGCCATGCATTATTGTGTCGGGCGTCTGTCGAGGATTTTGGGACCGCTCTTGAATTTCTGGTGGTCAAAGTTCTACGCCCAATTGACTCAAGAACAAACGGAGCTGACTACTTTTTTGCCTGAGCGTTTTGTTATTTTTCGTGTAGATTATACGCAGTCAGCAAGTGCTGCAAGGCCGACAATGTAATTAAAGTCCCCTCCCGGTACCCGGTTATTGATCAATCGCGGTAGGAGTGGTTATTGATGTTGGTAGTCGGTAGTGACTCGAAGTCTACCCGGTAGGTTAATTTTACTTGAAAACTTCAGGTACAGGTGGCTTCAGGATAAAATGAGCGATATTATTTTAACCCCGCACTCTGTCTCTACGTCTACCTCAGCGTGGTACCCTGCAATAGCTCCTCAAGTGTGTGTGGCAGGGTGAAATTCCATACCATGCATGCACTAACCGGGAAAAGCATTGTCATACTGTAATTAGCTATTCTACTAAATATACTTTTTAGTTAAATTAAGTAACGTAGTTCATGGAAGGGAATTCGCATGCAATACAGCTTCAAACCATCATTGTTCCCATATAGGATAACCCATCATCACGGAGGTCATTATCTCTAACTACCAACTTTAAAAAAAAACAATTGTTAACTGCTGTTTTTTGAAAATTGAAAATAGTAAACAGCGGTTTTATGAAATTTTAAAACAGTGAAGAGCGGTTTATCAAAAATGGCTATTTTTCAGAAACCCTACATGGGACGCTACCTATCGATATTTCTAGACTATTGGTCATCGATGTCCCTCATCCTTAGTGGAACCTCCTTCAGGTGGTTGGAGCAATTTTTGCCTATGAACAGATTTGCGTAAAACTTTGCATACGCGTTCTTATTAGTGATATCTAAAGACGGAGAATGAAAGAAATGCATTTTGAAGATAAGGTTTTTTTTGGAAATTTAATGTTTTTTTAACACGTAGCCATATGACGCACGAGCTATATTTCGTAATAATTCGAATATATACGCACAGAATTTCTTATTAACGCGACATAATATATTTAATATCATTGTAATGGCTGCTACAGAAATATTAAGGTGTCACGCCGAGTAAAAGATTCAGAAAAAGAAACATATTTAAATATCATTTTCGCCCAAATGTCGAATACTACCTGCACCGAAAACTTAAGTTATAACATGCTTAAATAAAGGCTAAAATGAGAAATGTAATTTTTTCATAATTCAAATTACTGCATGTATGGTGATTTCCGCCACATAAGCAGATGTACTCAAATGAAATGTAGTCCGAGAATTGTTTTTCAATTTACTTGAAAAATTACTAAAATTTGCGCTCAATGATGCACGATTACTGCTACAGACACCTTAAAATGTTAGGATGTAACAGGCTCAGGCTGTGTTCCAATCCACATCTAGCAGTACTAGCCTTACCAAATTTTCCTAAATAAGCGGAAGTGACGTCACATTTTAAGCCTTTGGACTAACTTCACGACAGCGAGAGTACGACTAGTACGAGCATAGGGTTACTAAGAAGGCGTACTAGATCAAGGAGGTTAACATGAAATGTAGGAGGTATGACCGTGAACGCTCATGGGCGAAAGTGAAGTAAGAATAGGGATGCCTGGGAAGGATTTTGTGCCGAGTAGGTGTTGCCAAACCAGTCACAAAACATCGTGGTTTTTAACTTAGATTTGACGAAAATCGAACGCGACTGCCGGACACGTAAGCCAGAGGAAGGTCTAAACTGTGCCGACTGCAATGGCGGAATTGGCTTCAAGAATCAAGTGGTATGTCGCCTCCATTTCTTATCTAACCTCCTTGTATTACTAAAAAGATCACAAAGGCGTACTAAATAAACATGGCTTCGAAGCGTGCAATGAATTAGTGGTCATGTGAGTACGTTAGTGAATCATAAAATATACTACAAACGATTTATGGGGATTATTTCTTCAAGTATTGTTAGTAAATATTATGCACTTATCAGTTACTTTTTCGTATTGACAACTTATTTGTGAGTCACGTGTTAACGGGTTTAGGAGAACAATGTACCTAGTGTTTGATTAGTTGTGTGTATTTATTTATTGTCTTTGCTCTAAACTACCGTTTTAATGACGATTAATGCTAACATTTGTTTGATAAGCGTTTTAAATATCAATGTAACAGGAAGACCAGTAAAATGTTTACGTTGCGAACGTTATCCATCGATAAATCACTGTCACGCCTAAAGGCCGTATCACACTACGAGTTGCGGCGGCTATTCCGGTTGCGGTTGCAGGTTGGTTCCCGACCTTATTACTTACGGCGACTTAAAATTTAAGTCCGTGCTCCCGACCAATCATCGCTCAAGCCAAGCCCACTGGTTGCAACCGAGAAAATAGACCCGGGTCTATTTTTCAACCGCGCGGCTGCAACCGTAACCAATGGCATGCGTCAGATTCATCACGTGACTACGTTGTTTTGGTTATCAGATGAAAGGCGCGCCATTTGTTTATGTCCAGCTACTGGTGCAAAGCGGCAAATCATTGTTGTATGCTAATGCACATGTACATGCAATTCGTTGCCTGCGCTTATGCAATGCTTGTTGTAAAAGCCCCGCGTGCATCGCGTACAACTGGAAGAACACAGTAAATAAGCTGACGTCCGCCCGCTCACCTCCTGCGCGAACAGGCAGTGTGATCGGCCAACCCGCAACCTGCAACCGCCACCGTAACCGGAACCAAGGAGGTTAAAATGAAATGGAGGAGGCATGACCGTGAACGCTCATAGGTGAAAGTGAAGCAAGAATAGGGGTGCTTGGGAAGGGTTTTGGGCCGAGTAGGTGTTGCCAAACCAGTCGCAAAACATCGCCTGGTCTGTGGTTTTTAACATAGATTTGACGAAAATCAAAAGCGGCCGCCGGACACGTAAGCCAGAGGAAGGTCTAAACTGTGCCGACTGCAATGGTGGAATTGGCTTCAAGAATCAAGTGGTATGTCGCCTCCATTTCTTTTCTAACCTCCTTGACCGGAACAGCCGCCGCATCCCTTAGTGTGATACGGCCTTAGCACTGATCTTCACCGCTGGAAGACGCTTGCTGATGTGTTTTTGTTATTAATTCGTCAGTGGCCTCATCCGTGTACGAGCGATAACTGTCCGTTCTAATTTGCTGTTACACCCCAAGCGTATATAAACCCATTGTACATGTACATGGTGTATACTTGGATTGGAAAACGGCCACAGCTTTAAAATCCTTTCTCTTTCTCTTCCCTAGGGACCATGATGACGAGTCTTCGGTGCTGGAGGCCGTCAGCAAGTTGAACGAAGTGCGTGGCGTCAAAGGCCTGGGTCGCTTCTTCAAGCAGATAGCGCAGAGCGCACGGCTGGGCGGCGGAGGTGGGCAGGACGATTTCCTCGGCTGCGTCAATGTACCGCTGCAGGTATGAGCACACTATTGTGATTCCGTCCCATTTGACCGGTTCGGCCCTTTTCGAGTGTACATCGGAAGGCAAGTTTGCATTGAATGTGCGTTATGGTAGTTAGAGCGTGATATCGCTTCACATAAAATTCGAAGAATTTAGTCTCATTATAAAGAAAATGATCTCATAATCCTCAATGAGAACAAAATATCAGTCACATACTTTTATACTTTTCGAAATATTTGCCAAAAAAATACCAGCCATTTTCATTGGGAAACGGTAGGAGTCAGTGACGTATCCAGGATTTTGGTTCGGGGAGGGGGGGCTAATCTGAAGCCTGGGGGGTCCTCTATTGGTATAATTTTATTCACTATCAGTTTATTTATGGCTAACTTTTTAATAGAAAATTTCTTTATATTTTTTTCTTTTCCCCCTCTTAAACCCTTGTAATTTTCAGCCAGTATATTACATGATAAAACTAAACTAATAATATGATTTGAAATTTCTGGCGGGGCTGAAGCCCCTCAAATCCCCCCCCTCGCTACGTTCCTGGACTACGAGTATGCACTCAAGAGAGACTTGATTTGAAATAAAGAAATGAAAAAAATATTTTTAATCATGCTTTTCTAAAAAAAAATAAAATTTTATTCAAAAATCTAAAAAAGAAATATCTTAACATCGTACTAAAAAAGAACAAAATAGTGTTTTCTCAAGTGAATGAAAGATTAGCCTAGCACTGGAAATAATGAAATTCAATGCAAGTAAATTAGCCACACAATGACTAGATCACAACGAAAAGCATGCTCTCTTTCATATTCGATTTCAACATAAATTCACTAAATATGGAGATTTTTTTAGAAAAGCATGCTTAAGAACTTTTTTCATTTTTTTTATTTTTTAATTTTTATTTCTAGTTTAAAATGTTTATAAAACAACAAAATTTGTTGAATAAACAAAAAAAATAGGACTACAAAAACTAGGACTCTTTACTAGCAAAAAATCGCCAAGTTGTGGCCTTGATGTGACGAATTCCTAATTGTTTTTCGGGACGAGAGTCGGATGTTTTACCAATATTCCACCTCAAATCACAATATTGGAAGGATATTTTATTGTATTATTAGTTTATAGTAATAAATGAAGTGGTAACCATGCAAGTAACCATGGAGCCATGGAAAAGCGAGTTAAAGAAAATCATGTAATAAGCCGCGTTAAATTTATTGAAATATATCGATTCTATTGAAAATATATCGATAACATCACAAGTAGTAATGGAATATTCTATTTTCACCTGACTTAAGTCACTGTGCAAATTTTCATAATTTTATGACGTCAAGAATTGAGTTATATTAACCTGAGTTAAAGTTATCGAAATATATATCGAGCGAATACTGATTGTCGGCCAAGTTAACGCTAACTAACTAACTAACTAACTAACTAACTAACGCTACCACCCCACTTTAAATGACCAAGTTTAAGTCCAGAAATGATTTCCACGTCAATTCTTGGAAAGCATGGGAGTTAATGGAGACTTCTGTGTAGAGTTTCGTTTAATTTTGTACGACTTAAATAATGAGATAAATGATATAAATTTATGACCCTGAGACTTAAACTAAATTGCGCATTAGAGTTTAAATTTTATTTTTGTAGCGTCCGATTAAAGCTTAATGGTCTATGAATTAAAATAGAACACACTCTTTTGTTGTTTTTATTGCCCATTTCAATGTTATAGCCATGGTTATGGCCGCTGTAGCATTTGAGGTTTTAATGACAACGGGTTTTTTTTAATCTTATGGAAAAGGATGACTCATGCCGTAGCCGGATGAAGGAGGAATTGGTTGACATGTGACACAGAGATTTTCAATGAGGTTCACATAATTAATTTTCTCAGCACGTCTAATTTCTTCACGAATTTGCCTGAGAAATAATTACTATCCGAGCTAAGATCGGCCTCCTGATACAGCAATATTTTATCATTATTCTCTGTATCCTAGTTTTATTGCCAGTCGTTTCCGTTTCGTCGTCTCATTTCCGTAGTTCCTCTTCAGCTGTAAATCTTCAATGAGGTCAAACTTCATGGCGAATGAACGTAGTACTCCGATTATCTTGTGGCACAGTTTCAACCGGAACGCACTTCGAGAACTTTGAAATCATGAATTATAGCGTCGCCACGGTTAAGCAGCGCCCTGAATTAGCAGCGCTCTATGTCTGTCTCTAGAGATTATGTAGCATGCGAAAATTTTCGCGTTCCCCAGCATTGGAGGTGGTCAGCTTCCTTTACGATCCAGGTTTAAAATCTGCAACACCGTTTGATGAGATTAGCTGTGAGGTAAACAAAGCAATCTGCTATATGTTTGGTGGCTAATGACGTTAGAAGGAGAATTACACTAGCAATTGGAGCATTCAGCAATAGGAGGGACCTGATGACGAGTATCATACATAAGAAAGTAAATAGAAGGTTTCTGAAGAGTTTTATGTGGAGTGAGGCGCTTTTCGCTGCGGAAACATTTACTCTTGAGGAAAGAAGACGAGAATTTACTGCAGGAGTTTGAGATGTGGGAGTGGAAAAGAATGTGCGGTGGACGGAAAGGAAGACGAACGAGGAAGTGCTTGGAATGGTGGGTCAGGAGAGTAAACCTCTTGAGGAGATTAGGAGGAGGCAAAGTTGGGGATAGGTGGAAGAGGTAATGAGGGGCGAAGGGTTGCTAAAGGCCGTGACAGAGGGGAGGATTTTGGTTAAGCGGGGAAGAAAGAGGACAGGCTATACGGAGGGGATGAAGAGAGGTAGGACGTATGCTCAGATGAAGGGGGAATCGTGTTAGGGGGCAGCGCGCCTGCGTTAGTAAAACTCCAGAGGATTCACACCCTCTTCCATTCAAACCTATCTTAATTGATAAAACATCTTATTAATAATAATTTTCAAATGTATATACATGCTTCTTACTGCCCATTTTGCTGTCAAAAAAATTGCAACAAGCTTCTACGCGTCTGCCTCACCATTAGGCACATTTTCATCTGGCGCGGACGCAGACAATTGTAAAATTTTGGGGTTATTCTAGTGAAGCAAGTGGTTAATTCTTAACTTGTGTTTTATTATTCCGACATCCATTTTTCATGATTTCTCGAACATTTTTTTTTGTCTGAGAAGTGGACTTTTATTCTCACTAACTATCTTTGTTGTTGAAAACCACCACATAAATGATCCGTGGTTGGGAATTACTTGTGTATATGTCATTCATTTGATATTTCATCCTCGTAGGTAAGACGTATGCTGAGACGAAGGAATAAATCGTGTGTGGGGATAGGGTGATAATCTAGAAGATTCTTACTCTCTTCCATGTAAATCTACTCTGTTCGGTAGATTATGGTATTAATAATACCGATGGAGGAAAAGTTCCCAATTGTAATGATCGTCCCTATACTTGACCTCAAATATCCTCATTCATTTCATCTTTAAATTTAAATCCCAGACGACGCATTAGGGAGCCTTTTGTCGCAGTTCCTCGTTAAAAGTCAGCCTCGTGCTCAACAGCGAAAGGCTGGAAAGGATATGCAACGTCGTATAATAAAGTTCGAGGTTTCCAGCGGCTCTTGCAGAGTGCGCGGTTTCCCTACTTATTCCGCACGGCGAGGCGGGTCGTTGTCGAGCAAGGACGAGGTGATGGAGAGGGGGAGGAAGAGATGGAGGCTGGCGGTTTCCGAGGGGCATGGGGAATTGGTCCAGGCTAGGGGGAGGTAACTGTGAGGGGGAGATGCTCTAGGAGCAGATAGAATTACGGTGGTTAGGTCAAGCCTGGGTGAGCGAGGCAGTATGAAAGGGCGACAGAGGGCGATAGGAAAGTGAGTAAGCAAAAGTAGGATAGAGGTAAAGAGATTTAGAGAAATATCGTTAGTGAGTTCCTAGGCCCTTTCTAAACGATCACATTTTTCACCAAATTTCGTGAGAAACACTTTTTTTTTATTTTAAGGCGTTCTTTTAAAGGTAGGTTTCCACTGGCAAGTTTATTGCGCAAGTTACTCGCGGCAAGCGACTTTCAATGTAAATTTCAGGTGTTAACGGCTCTGCGAGTGCATTGGCAGAACTTTAAAAAGTTTCGGAAAATAGCTTGTAGAAGCGTATTGCTGCTAGTGTTTGCCAGGCAACCAATCTGTCTCTGCTGTAACTCGTGAAAAATGTTTCGTCTGAGTAAAATCCTCCGCAAGTTCTTGCAGAAAAAACTTGCGGATGTAAATTGCCAGTGTGAACTCACCGTTAGGTTTATGAAAGAGAGATTTGTTTTTAGATCGACGAATGATCGCCTTCACAAGAGTGAGATCCATAACCCACAAACAGTTGCCCCTAACTATTGAGGCAGGAGAGTTATTTTCATAAGTTTTACCCTGAAGAGGTGGTAAAGAGGGGCGTAAAAACATGCAATATTTTTACACAAATAATTCACAGCCAAGGTAATTCTTGCGGTGATCATTCGAATTAAATAGGCTCCCTCGCTACTATACGAATCAATCGACTGTTGCAGGAAATAAGCAAGCGGGTTAACAAGAATGAGAGAAATATTGTTAGAAAGTCCCTTTCACGAGGTCAACTTTTTCGACAAATTCCTGCCGCCAAATCTTGCGCGGGAGACTTTTGCATGATGAAAAACAGTCTTTGTTTCCCCACGTCCTTCCCTTTTTCATCCCGTCCATGAAGCCTGTTCTCTGTCTTCCCCTTCCCCACTTACCCAACATCCTCCCCTCTTGTTACATCATTAAGTAACCCTCCGCCCCTTATTACCTTCTCAAACCACCTACCTTGCCTCTTCCTTACTCATCCAGAAGTTTCCTTTCCTCACCAACCACACCAAGAACTTCCTCATTTGTCATCCTTTCCACCCACTGCACCTTCTCCATCCTCCACCGTACCCACATCTCCAACGCCTGCAGTCTATTGTGGTCCTCTTTCCTTAAGTCCAGGTTTCTTCCCCATAAAACACTATACTCCATATTAAACTCTTCACCAGCCTCTTCTTACAAAAGATCTTTACAAAAGGTCCCCATCGTCTGCTCCCTCCTATTGCTCTGCGCTTCTTTCGCTAGCACGATTCTCCGTCTAATGTCCCTGCGTCTACGCCCATTTTCTTCCTTTGTACAACCCAAGTAATCAAATTGTTACCCATTTATATTGCCTTCTTCTGATATTTCTCTTGCGGCATCGCTTGAAATTTTCAAATAATTTGCGAACAAAAAAATAACCTCCTCAAAATCGGATTGAAAATCTCACTATTGTCTTCTTCTGATTTCTGTCTCGGTTATAGGTTGATAAATTTAAAGAATTTTGAAACAAAATAATTTTGAAATACGAAACTTTGTTCGTTTATGAAAAAAGGATGAGATAACCCGTAGCTGAAGATTTGAGCGATTGGTGAACTTGCGACAACGTGGTTTTAATCGGTCGTTTTAAAAATTAAAATTCTCAGCTCGTGTGATTTCTTCATGAACTCGCCTAAATAAAAATTACAATATGATTGAAGATCGCCCTGCATTTATTATAATATTAAGCACAATGTATAGATAAAACTCAGCAGGCAGAATTGAAAAATGCATGGAAATACATTTAGGAATATAAAGCTAACGATAAACGTAAAAGCTTACTTAGAGGCTAGCACTCGAAGAATATGTAATAAACTGAAAAATAAGACTAGAAGAATGAAGTAAGGGAATCATTGAACAGTAATTATTTTCGAATAACTTAAACCCTTAGCCATGCCATTAATTGATTCTTTAAAGCCCTTTTAATTTTAATTATATACATTATATTGTAATCAGTACAAAAAGTAACAAGGAAAGTTTTTGATCACGTTATCAGCTAAATAGTGTGTTTTTTCCATAAGTTACACGAATATTAAATGAAGAGGTTTTACTTAATTATGCTTCGGAACATCTTTCATCCGAACCCTACGTCGTTCTGCATGAGTGATGTAGTACATGGCTTAGGCGCGCAATTTCTTCATAATTATAAAGCATGCAAGGCTTTTGTGGATATTATTTCCGTTTTGCATTTTCCTAAATAAATTATTACGGCACCTCAAAAATTCCGCTAGTTACACCTCTGTTTTCGGCATTTTAACTGCACAACTGATCCATTGAAGATGGTCGACTGCGCATTGCAATGGCTTTTATATTACGCTCTGCTATCGCATCGTCCCATCTCTTCCCTTCTTAAATATACGTCCGTAATAAGCAAACAGAAGGGTGAAGTAAGGGAATCATGAAACAGTAATTTCTTTCGAATAACTTGAATCATAAACCGTGCCATCAAATGAGGTTTTCAGACAATTTTAATGTTAAGTTTAATAAGTGTACTAGCAACATAGTATGAAAAGGTAGGCTTTTTCATGTTATCAGATTGAGGATTCGCATGTTTCGTAATTAGCGCGAATATTAAACGTAATTCTAAGAATATCACTTTGCGATTCAACACAGATCTATTTCAAAAGAAACTACTGCCAAAAAAATTAACCGTGGTTCACGGACTCTACAACCTAAGGATGAACCCGGCCATCCCGCACCTTATACTCCTCACAGCTAGCTCTATGTATGTATGGACCATGTGAACTTCTATAAATGCGTATCGACACTCGTATGAGAATAGCATGGGGCAAAGGAGAAGAAAACATAATAATAATAACATGGATGCGAAGGAGGTGGAAAAACGGAAGAAATATCAAGACCTGCTTTTCGAACTTCGACAAATGTACCCCGGACACTCTGTGAAACTAGTGGTCCTCATCATAGGTGTGCTCGGTGGAGTTAAGGGCTCGCTGCTAAATAACATCAAGTTCATTCCGTCCTGCGTGGTACAGGCGGAATCACTATTTGCACGCATGCAGAAGGCCGCCATCCTGGGGTCACTCCGTCTACTGCGTACGCATGACCCGACAGCAGCGTAGCAACTCATCCGATGGGCGTCGGACGTGGCTGTGATTACTGCCCAACCCCTCTCGAGTCTCCGGCCATTATGACGGCAATGAAACCTGATGCTTGCCGGGGACTCGGAGGGAAGTGTTACAACTGTAACTATGAAAATAATAATTTATTTACTCCCCAAAAAACATTTTTGTACAAACTGGTAACAACAAAAGAGCTGGAGCTTTAGGTGGTTTCCAAGGTCATAAGACCAGAATTGAGCCACCAGTAAATTGCAAAAAATGTATGCAATAAAAATAAACGCAGTAAGTGTTACATAAATATTGTTACATGAAAATACCATCAAAATAAATGCTCAATATTTTCTTGAGAAAAAAGTGCTCGACATGTGGAATAAAATAGGGAAGAGTTGGATAAAACGGGCTGGTCTGATAAAACGGGGTACCGAAGTTTTCTCGTTTGGTATGTGCTGCCATCTTCTAATCAACACTCTAACTTCTTCTTAAGCTTCTTCCAACCATTTTGAGAGTGCAAGCAATCGGAAGAAGGGTGGATAAAGTGCTTAAAGTGTTGTGAATGGGCTCATGAAGAGTGCGCTGGTATTGACGATGTATATGACGAACCATATAAATGTGATTTTTGTGACTAGAGTAAATATTAATTGCTTGAAAAAAGAAGATTTAGGTCTACTAGGCATATAGATCTATTCTAAAACCTGGTACCCCGTTTTATCAGACCGGTCTGATAAAACGGGGTACTTGACATAAAGCAAGTAAATATTAATTATCTTTGTTTCGTTTCATTAAAATGTTCTAATGTTGTCACCAACTTCAAGCAGAAAGATGAAGCACTTGTTCATTAAAAATTAACAGAGACTTATTATTTAGTTTACGAGATATGGTAATTTATTTGTTAAGTACCCCGTTTTGTCCAACTTTCCCCTACCCGAATTTTCCTCAAGAGGAACCTCCGGGTGTCCTTCGGTACTTTTGCACGCTAATCGTCGCTTGATACATCCTCAGTCACCTCTTATTCTCCACTTGCGAGTGCCACCAAGTTTTGCTCTGCCATAAATCACCTGAAGATGTAACTCTTTCACGAAAGTGATCGTTTTTTTTAATAAATCTTTGCGGAATTGCGAAGTGATATTATCATTGTTTATGTGATGAGACGATAAACCATAAAGTGGAGCTTGAGACGGTGTCTTACGAATATTAAAAAAAAAACAAAAGTGTTTACTTCATCTTGCGTCGGAACCTCTTTAATCCGGACCTTATTTTACTCTGCATGAGCAAACAACGCTCAGCTTCTACTGCGCTTTGCATTTCCGATTTTTTGTTGGGTTTCAAATTAAGCCCCACGGTATCGGGTGCACAATCATCCTCATGCCCTGAGGAGAAGGAATGATGAGATTTTCATATCTCGCGAGTTGTTCCACATGTTCCGCACAGCATCCCGGTCGGATAAGCCTTGCCTCGTGACCTTCCCGCTCTCTCATCGTTGCTCGAAAGCATCACACCGCCTCGCGAAAGGAGTCTATTCCAACGTTTTCTTCTGCTCTCGAAAATAAAAGGAAAAGGCTAAGCGGGAAGGATTTGAGTTCACTCGAGTACGATGCGTTTGTAAAAAAAAATATTCAGCGACGCGCATAAATACCCGAGTACCTACCTCAAGTCAAGTGCGACGAAAATGTAATATTCTTCCGCAGATTGAGCAGTGGGAAATGAAATTTGCATTTTCAGCCGTCGCTGAGGAACGGTGCCGCCTGACTGATGATGTCGGCTATTTGCCGAATGGCTCTATTCGCGAATAAGGTATTCAAAAAAACTCCTAGCCCTTTTGTGCAGAAAGTATTGTTACTACGTTCGGCATCCAAAAATATTGTTTCCCAAATAATTTTTGGTTTCTCACAGTCATTACATGGTATTGAATAAACGACGTTACTCCTCAGTTCTTTAGTCACTGTTAACACGTTCCTTTTTCCTTTCCATTCCTGACGCCTGACGATTGCGTTATAATCAAGGAATGGGAAAGGCGCGTTTACACGGTATATTTTCCGTTCCATTCCAGGGCAAGACAAAAGTGACAATCGGGCAGCGAAATCCTGCCTTTTCAATCGTTAATGAATAACAGAAAAATGTATGCTAACAATATATGACGAGGGATGAAGGTTTTTTCAATTGAAATTAGCTGTGAAACTATTCATAAATGCAAAAATGAAGTAGGCCTAGGAATAATATTTGTTTGAGAAGGGATTTCTTTTAATTTTATAAATTTTAACTGTCATACAAAAATGAAGTATACATACGAACAATATTTGTTTGAGAAGGAATTTCTTTATATTTATAAAGTTTAACTGTCACCCTCCATTGCCAAGGAAAATATTGTGCCCACTATGTCAGTGATGGTGGATGGTTAGCCGACAAAACATTCACGTATGTATTTCTATCCTTCGTCGTCTCTGGATCAAATATACAATGATGCGTAATATAAGACTCAATTGTCCAAGCGAAATAAACTACAAATGTCGATATTGAAATGGTGGACTGCAAATCTTACCGCCATCCAATTTATCCAGCTAATTGAGTCCCTCCATTAACACGATCCTCACCACCATCACGACATGATCACGATCATCACAATAAACAAACTGACTGTTTTCGAATTCGTGCGATAGGTAGCAGAATGATCTCAACTTTCAGCCAATCAGCGCTTTCCAGTCCTCAGCAGAATAGAACGCCCGGCTTTTTTAATCTAATATGCTTTAACTACGCTTAATAATATTTTTATTTTTGAAACAACCTAAATATACAACCATTGAAACAAACAATAAATAGCCACGAAAATATAATCAAGCAATTAATTTGGAAGGAACTCTCTTTGAGATAAATTTAAAAATGAAATGTTTATAAACTTTTTAACATAAATATGTACTAAAACTTGTAAACTATATTCCATTGATGTAAAAAAGCCCGATATTTTCAGTTGCCCTGATGAAGCATAAATAAAAATGCGAAACTTTGCCAAAGAGTAATAAATATTTTAAAAATTCCAACTTATTTAAGGTGGTTCCACCGTAAAATGACTTAAATGTCATTTTATTCATATTCTGTCTACTTGTAGAAAAATTGGTCCTCTATCTGATATAAACAACATAATAACGCCTTTCCACGCTATTTTATTCTATAATTGAACTTGAAATTACATGGTGTTCAATGGGGGACTGAGAGAAACACGAGGAAAAATAGTATTTTTCCATAAAATACAAATGCCATTTTCATGGAAAACTGTTTATTTGAAGGAAATAACACAGAGAAAATGAATAAAAATAAAATAAAGGTATCTTACCACCTTATTTTTCTAGGTATTGAAGCATTAATGCCGTAATTGAAGTCAAAATACGGTAATTCGTAGGAAATGGCGCTGCAGTCGGCTCCTATGGCTGGAAAAAAGTGCTCATTTAAAATGCATTCGTGGAATAATCTGCATATTTTGTACCTTACTTTTGGGTTTCTATAGGTAATGCATTGCATCAGAGAAAGTAGAATTTTTTTGACAAAATATCAAAAATGTGGAATTTAGTATTTGTTTTGACTCACACAGTCGCGGCGGAACCTCCTTAACCTAAATCTCCTGAAAGGAGAAGAAGAAAATAAACAAACATTTTACTGCTTGTGATATCAAGCTATTTGTTCTATACATTCTGACGCTTTCTTATTGTCATTCTTATTCATATTCTAATTCTCATATTTATTTTTATTCTCATCCTCGCATTCTGACGCTTTCTTATTCTTCGGGATATGTTTTAGCACCGCTTTTACGAAGTCCTCTGGCCAAACCCCTTCCTTGTAAATCCTAGGAATTAGTTCAAAAAAGATCATCTTCCCCTAATACATAAAATGTTTCAGTTTTTCCGAAATTATGTTATCTACTCCCAAACCTTCCCTTGCCTTCATCTCTCGTAATGCCTTCTATATTTGCTGTCGAGAATCTCCGATCCGAGTTTAGCCTTATCTATTGATCTGTCATTCTCTATATCTAGGTTCACAGCTTATTGGCATATTGCCGCAGTCGTAAAGCTCTATTACGTCCACCTATCCGGGAAATCTTCTTGTTCGATCAATATCTTCCCTGTTTTGTTTTCAACATTATGTATCGTTTGCCCTCTTTTACTTCCAGTGCACCCACTTCCCCCTTTTTCTATAGTATTTTCATTTCTTCGTATTGTCCTCTCCACCAGCTTTCCTTCGCCCCATTGGTTACTCGCCGAGGTTCATTATTTAATTACTTGTACTTCATCTTGTCTAGGTCAATTTCGGCGTTTTTCCACATCATTCTCTCCTCTTTTTTCCTAATTATTTCTTCTGTGACCCATCGCATCTTTATCCTTCTCGTTCCAATTGATCCTATTTTAGTCTCTTGATATAACACCGAAAAAGTCAAGACATTTATTTGAACACTGCAGATTCGCAGACCATGTTTGCACTCGCCTGTACAGATATTGACGTAATGGAAAGATTGGCGTGTTATTCGGGGAGACGATCGGCTACCATTGTCATTTGCACCATTAAGAGAGTTTTAGTGAGATACATCCCATTTATGCCATATTCCAATTTTATTTTTAGTTTTAAGAGGCAGTAAGAAGCTATAAATGGAAGATAATGACTCCCTTCTCGGGCCAAGACAAGATATATGTATTTATCTCGTGCAATAATTGCACTGAGGAAACATCATTCGCCTCGACCGGAACTCGAGCCTATATGCCTCAATACAGCGTCGAGAGCTTTAGCCAATTATGCTACCGAGGCGTCATTCTCCACTGTGGATTTTAAGCGCTAAGGGCACTCACGATGACTACTTTTTAACATTATATGTCTGGCAATCTTGAATATTTTTTTCCTTTCAAGCCCACTAAGGCCACGCTTCGGTAGCTTCACTGGCTTAAGCACTCGGCGCGACATTGAGGGATCCCGGTTCTAGTCCCGGTCAAGGTGAATGATTTTTCCTCTGTGGAATTCTTAGTGCACATTTGCGGGTGACTGACGGGTGTTCAGGAAATACCGCGGCTAGTCCCGGTATCTTCAAAATTTGTCATATGTTACCATGATCATTACGTGTTTCTACTAACTTAGCTTTCTCACCACTACTGAGGTGAAACAATTTGAGTGCTGTAATAGAAATTAAGATCTCTCGATGGTTCCATAATTAATTTCCATAATAGAGGGAAGTAGTTTGACGTTCGGGCTAAAGGTAAGGACGCATAATCTAGGGGTCTCCAGGACCCTCGAAGGTTGTTAATTATTCAAACTCAGGCTGCCCACGCTTCTTCTGGAGTGTTTTGCAAGGAACTGTCGGCAGCACGGCCCTTTGCCCGTCCTTCAGAAGGGACTTTAAGCTTTGGTGACTGACCCATGTGCTTCTCTTCGTTAGCATCGGCATAATGCCTTCGCCGCAGTCTTCCCTTACCTCCCGTTCATACGGTCGATGCCTAAGAAAATATGGTGGTTTTTGCGATAACCCTGAGGCTTTTATCCTCGTGAAACCAAATCCGTGAAGGATAACTTTCTCCCAGCAGAGACCGCGCCAGTTGTCTGCATACCTACTGACGTATAAATGGACGGCGGGACGGGGGACGAGGACGAAAATTGGAAGTCGACCTAAACTTAACTTTTTTGCGTCAGGCGCTCCGTGAAATGGTGGAGTGAAGCGATGAAGAATTGAGATCGGAAAACAATGACGTCGAAAAGTGTTATGACTGGTTAGGGCAGTGAAAATTCACTCACGTTTTTTTCTATCAGGTGGTTCTCGAACTTTTTTTTTCAATTCTCTCCTTTCAACATAGTCCACAATATCATTCCCCCCTCAAAATATAAATTATAAATGATACAGGATTTGGTTTTTTCCCGGCGTATGCTGTCAGTGACATTTCTTCCACCAGCTCAGGTATTTGGTATGATGATATATGTCATAACCCTGAAGACGATGGTGGAGGCAGCTATCGAAACGTCCGTATCAAAATACCTGACCTACTGGAATATCCGAGCAGACTTCACCATTAAAATGATAGTTTAATTCCTGAGATGAAACTAATGCGCATGTTTAACAATCAGTTTAATTTGTGACATTCAATTAACTTTTCGAACGCCACTGAATAAATTAATACGTACTACACTTTTATAGGGTTCACAAAGTCTACAAAATATCACAATTTGCTGAATAGTGATCCCAATTCTCCCCTAATTCCCCTTAATCCTATCAGGGGTGGAATTTCCCACGGGGTGAGGATCCTTGATCAAGAAAAGTAGTCAACGAGTAAAATGCTCGCCGCCACGAAGCATCAGGAAGTTTGACACATTCGGCACATAAGCGACCCGCATGAAACTTCAACGCTCCAATCGTGGCTGCGTTACACTTAATTTAAATTACGATTCAGTTGTTTCACGACACAGAATATACCGTTTCCTTTCACATTCCCCTGCACAATGTTTAAGAGAGTCCTTTTAAGTATAAAAACCGTTATAATTTCTTCAGAACATGTTTAGTTATTAGTCGAAAATAGCAACATTTTAAAACTATTTTGCCGCTCAAGTATATAGTAGTTTGGAGCATATTTAACTACAGAATTACCTTGGAGTCAGCACGAAGTGGCTGCATGCGATTTGCAGCCGTAATCCCATTCACCCAACTATTAAAGGAATGATAAACTCATTTTATCAGTTGCTGCAATGACTTTATACATTCTACTCAGGCGTTAAAGGATTTAATTTTTTACTCTATTTTATTCCATCGCTTATATGTCAATTTCTGTCCTGAGGTGTCCTTGTAGAAACTTCTATCATTGGATATATCATTATGAAGATGGATACATCCTTCCATATCAACTGTTTGGCATTGGAATCCGCTGTAGTCAAACTTGCAAGAGCCGTGGTGCTCGACCAATTATCAGTTTTAATCGGAGTATATTTTCGGATTCCGTCTGATTTTCGGTAAATTTTCAACATTCAATTGCATGTAGACAGGGTAGGTCATATTTTAAGTTTTATGAAATTTGGCGTGAATGACTGTCACTCCAAAAGGCAACTTTTCCGCCCTTGGGCATTTGGAAATTCGAAAAAAAAATCGATCCACCCTATACATTCTTCCATACCCATGGCGGGTGGACGTCATAGAGCGAGTAGCCAATGAAAAGCGTTTCCTCTTCCAGCGTAGTTTCTGGCTCCCGGCAGCCGAAGAGCGCTGTTGGTTCTTGTGAATTGAAATTCTTGTAAATGCACGTTGGGCGGCGAGGAGTCACGTTAGCCGCAGATTTGTTTCCTTATCCAACGAAGTCTAACTCGCACGCTGTAAAATTGGCAACAAGACAATACAAGACCGAAGCGAACCTCACGACAGTCGGAGAGAGACTTGAGTCGCCTCCGCCCAATTCATTCCATGCTACTCTTCTGCGGTTTGCTGGAAAATTGAAAAGTACACCAGCGCATTCAAGGTCAGCCGCCATGATTGAGAAGAAGGGTTTAGTGAACAAATGCGATCCAAAAAACTGATTCACCTGCGAAGAAAAGTCGATTAGTATGTGCCTCTTTCCTTTTTATTCCTAGGACATCCCGTCTACGGGCCTGGAACGGTGGTACGAACTGGAGGCGCGGACTTGCCGCTCATCCGTCCAGGGCCGCATCCGGCTGCGCCTTTGGCTGTCGACGCGCGAGGACCGCGGCACTTCGGAAGAGGAGGACGATCACTGGGCGCAGTCTAGGCGACAGGCCACCCTTACACACCTCCTGCTGTCGCACCAGCTGCGCATACACAGGGCAAGTATCTACACCTACGAAGTACCGTGCGAGCCACCTCCAGGGTGTGTGGCAAATGGTTATTCGACTCCAGGCATGCAGCACTCGTCCCAGTTCAAGATCAAACACTACACGCTCCTCCCGGCGTGTACTATTCGTTTCAAAATTCTGTCACCCGAGTTTGAAGCGTAACATCTCATAAAACGGGAAAAGCAATTTCAGTCACGTGCTGATAAATGTAAAGCTTATTGATTTCTTCGTTTGTTGATAGTATGCACTTCTGTTAAATACTGATTTTTTTGTGCTATTGCGATAAGAACGGATAAACTGCCATTTTTCGGGCTCCTAAACGAATGCATTGTGTTCGGTACTTCATTATGACGTAACAATGATAGTGAGCAAAATTTCCTGTATAGGTACACTTTGTAGCTTAAGCCTGTGCAAGTACTTGTATGAAATTACTCACCAATAACTTTTTAGTCGTTTAACTATTATTTAACAATTGAAAAAGTAATTAAAAGTGGGCGCAGACCAAAAAGCAATCAGAATAACAATGCTTAGCCAAATCAGAAACAAGGAGAGTCCTACGTTGTCGAACATGCAAAAATGCACTGCTGATCAAGGTACTATTAATTACTGCACTAATAGGTACTATTAATTAAATAATACCACGATCTATTAATTCATGCAGAAAGTAAAATCTTGCGGGATATTTCAAGCGGGGTGAGGTGTTATTAATGGTGCTATTTTTTTAGCCACTAGTACTAAGTTTACTCTACCTAGGGAGGGTGGTAATTTCATAATAAATGATCTATCGCAAATATCCCAAATATGGTCCCTTGTTGTACGCGGCAAAAATGGCATTTTATATCCATCGGTTCTGCTATCTATTTCCTTTCATCTCATGCTTGTGATCGCTTCTACCGTAATACTTTGGCTTTAGCAAAATATGGAGGGCTCTGTGTTAAAGTGGATCAAGTCCAACGAAGAAAATTATAAGGATAACGCGTTAATAGTTCCGTGTTTTCCTCCCTTAAATAAGCTGTACGCAGCGCTCTCGAGAACTTCTGCCACGAAGAGTAACTTTGGACACAGTTCTCTCTTGAATTAAAAAAATATACGACTCTAGCCATTATAAATAGTTTCCACTGAGCCCTCCATATGTTGAACGTCCGGCAAAAAATCGTCTGCTTCGAACTCACGCAAAATATTTAACGTACATTTTTCCCTTCGATCAGCTTAGAGTGTCTGAGCTTTCGTCTTATAATCAGGGTTGATCTACCTTGAAAAACGGTGCCATTATTCTAAAAAAAACTAAGCGTCGCAGAAAAATTTTGCGTGAAAACGTAACAGTTTGAGGCCTATCGTTCTATATAATGAAGGATACTTCAGTCCCAGTATCATCCTTCTATATCTATGGCCGTATTCCAATCCACGTTAAGGCATACTAACCGTACTTAATTTTCTCCAAAATCAGGAAGGGACGTCACAATTTCAACCGTTGGGACCAACTTCCAGACCATGGCTTATACATACATATCTCTATATTCGTGTTCCAGACCATGGAATGGCTGGTACGGGCTAGTAAGAGAAGGCTTACTAGCCGGCCATACCAGTCGTACTAATTAATCATGGCGTCCGCTATGGCAAAGGTTGCAAACTTTGTGAGAGATAGTGATGGCAAATTTGAATGCATGTGTTAATTGATCTGCCATAATTAAGTTCAAGAACTGTTATATAATATTCCTGCGTGACTTTCCTTCGCCATTAGAATTATATTTCTTAGGGTTTTCACGAGGAATTCCAAGGTGACGGCAGCCGTCACTTCTTTGGTTGACGTATTTTTCTACCACATGTACGTATGTACGTACAAGTGCTAGTTGCCTGGTCCACTTTGCAAGTATGGCCCAAGCTCGTACTGAGAGTAGTATGTACATGGTATATATACTAAGGGGGCATACCTGAATTGGGACCCGGCCATTACTTCCTCTTCTCCGGCTCTCCAGGGGCCATCTTGCGAGTGGAGTGGCGAGCTCCCACCCGTGGCGCAGGCCATCCTGCACCAGCACGCCATCCAAGGCGACGTGTCGGAGCTGCAGGCGACTGCAGGCCGGTGGTTGGCCCTGTGTCGCCTCTCGATGGCGCCAGCCTCCACGCCCGTCCGTCGAGCCGCACCTCACGCCTCGCTGCTGCAGGAGAGGCCGGCCCGGAAGCTGCCGCACAACAGCGTCAGGGGCGGCGGGGGCAGCGGGAACACGCTCCACGCACACAACCAGCAACACGGGCCCCAGGGGATGGCCTCCGGAAGGTAAGTAGTTGGGAGGGGGAAGCAGTTGGGGTTGGTTGTCCGCGAAGACAGATGTGGAATACGACGGATGATGAATGACCGTACTCTTGTCCAAGTTAAGGCTTACTTGTTTTCCCTCCAAGTAGGGTGACATCACCGTCTTAAGCCTGTCCGTTTCAAAAGTATATATACCCGAGTTTGAAGTAGCGTAGTTACATAACGACTCTTCCGATTACAATGTAGTTTACATCAAAATGTAGCTTATTTTAATCTACGTTGAGCATATGTAATGAATATTTTTAATTCAATTTTTAAAGGTATGTTCTTGAGGTGAGAAGAGAAAAAGTACCCGTTTTTCGGCACTCTCCGCGCAATCACTTATTCGACGAGCTTCTAAAACCAAAACCAATAGATTAATCAACGTTATATTATAGCCACGGCTATATCGTGCTTTTATAAATTCGATTCCGAAGGTTTAATTCTTTAACTTTATTTTAACATGAGTTGTTGTTAGCTGTGACGTAAAATTTTCTCAGCAACGAAAGATCCGAGAAACGCGCGCGTCGCACTGTCGTATTTGTCTTGGCGTTGTCTGTGTGATCTTGCTGTGCTTTTGATAGTGCAGAAAGTAGTTTATTTTATATCGATTTAAGGTTATTGTCAATATTTCACTGGAGCTACTGCCGGCCGTCGAGAGGCGACAGCCTGCCCGGCGTAACTTAACGTTTTGTGCTAACTTTAAGATTTTTTCAAACTTCTCTCCTCCTCTTAATGGTCTCCTTGACAACATATGAGCTGTAGACGTGATGCTGAAAGGTCATGATCGGATCCAAGTTAAGGCTTAACTTATTACCCCTCAAATTCTGGTGACGTCACTAGAATTTGAGACCATCATCGTAGACCTTGGTCTAACTTCACGATTCGAACTAACTTCGCGACCTCCTCCAAATGCTCTCCGTTGGTTGCTTGAGGACTTGAGGGACCAATGGAGTCAAGTTGGTCCAAGCGTAAGAGCTTAAGCTTGTAGGTATCATTTGGTAGTTGATCTTGTACAAAAACTGGGTATGTTACCTAGCATTGCAGCGGGGGAGTATCAGGTGGCATAACCAGCGTAGTGGTTATATCGCGTATTTAATGGCATACCGGATGGAGCCGTGAACATTCTCTTATTATTTTATTCAACAGCGTCCATACCTACATCTACTTCCTTCCTCATAATGTTCTGGCGTATCCTTGCACTTAAGTCGGAGAATACATATATAAAATAGTCGCTCTCGCTTGAAGGCATCTGTTTACTCTGGTTGAGTTATGCTTTGTTCTCCGAAGAGGACACTGCGACGCAAACATTTCCGGGATCGCAAGCTCGCATAAACTTGCGCATAATGTGTTACGCCGCAATCCGCCTAGGTTTGCGATGAGGATTTGATGGGGAGGGTTGACCGCTGAGCTGCTTGAACAATGCCGAGCATTTTATAAAATCTCTCCATCGCGTTTGCCTTTGTTCGAGTGTTCCGGGTACTAATGGCTTCATCGAGTGTCTAGGGGTGCTTCCAGGGATTATGGTGGCCGCGTAGGGTTGGTCAATAGGCTTAAGGCGTGTAGGGGAGAATTCATGGCATGCACTCAGGGATCAAGGCGAACCGCTCGTTGTTATGAGATGCCTAAATTTTACTTTTTTTTTCTTCCTAAATTTTATACTCCTATACGAGCGATAAGTGTATGTGTGAGAATGCATGTAATATTTACCTCGCAAACTGCTCTTACGACTGTGACGAATCATCGTAGCTTGAGGCTTTTTTGTACGAGAAATTCATTGGGTTAGGTCTGATCTCCGGGAAAATTCGTTAAGGACCCGAGTTTGAACCCATAAAAGATTTACGAGCCAAGTCATGAAAAGCATGGGAATCAATGGGGATTTTAACGCAAGATTACTTTATTTTGAAGAATTTAAAATATGATAAAAAAAACTCTGAAAATAATTAGACTTGGACTACATTGTGCGAAAAATTTTCAATTTTATTTTTTTAGCGTCCGAACTCCATTTACTGGTCTATAGATTACAACAGTGGATTCGTGGTTCCTCCAAGCGCGGAACGCCGCCTCCTCCCGGCCTGAAGCTCGCGCTTATCGCCAGGGGTAAAAGGAGTCGGCGGGGAGTAGGAAGGGAAAAAATAAAAGGGTATGGGAAAGGGAAGCTTTCGATCTCAGAGCCATTAATAGGCTAAGGGACATTTAACGAAACGGGAAGCAACATTTCCTCTAGGGCGTTTGCTGCATTGAATTCTATAAATGAGGAAACAACGGAGTCACAGCCGGTCGTCCAGGGCCCGGCCCGCCCGGTTCTAGATTACGACAATTGAAATCGAAGCGCACTATTTTAGTGTGCGACCGCAGGCTATTAAACTACGGGACGTAAAAACCGATTGCCTGCATAATGAGCGCTGAATGTAGTACATTGTGTACAGGTCGGTCCTTCACCTGAATTGGAACACGACCTTTGATATCTTGTCGCGTAAGCCAAGGGTCAAGGTCTCGATCCTCGCAGTATTTTTTGTAATAAATGAAAAGTGATCGCCTTTGTTGGATTTCAACTATCTTTTGTTTCATTGCTGTGTGTTTTTTCGCAGGAGGAGTCCGAAGCCGAGGCCCCGTAGAGGGGGCAGCCGTCGTGGGGGAGGAGGGGGCGGCACATCAGGCGGGAGGAGGCGGGGCCGCGGGGGAGGTGCGGGCCGCCGGCGGGGGGGCGCCAATTCGGAGGTGCACAGGGACTCCATCGACCTCCGGCTGGCCCTCAAAGCCCTTCAGCAGTTGGAGATGAAGTGGGGCAACACAGAGCCCTTATCCAGAGAAGAGGTGGGCTAAAAGTTCGTTTTTTTGTGAAGTAGGTAAACATGCAGGTTCGGCATTTGACAAAAATATAGTGGCAACTCTGGTACTAACCGATGGTCTTGCCCATGTATGCGCTATTTTCAAAAGTGTTTTATCTAAATTTCTCCTAAACTCTATAGCCACCAACTACCTGCATGTGTAGAATTTAAAACAAATGCCAATGTTTTCTAAAAGAATGTAAAATATTATTATTAGATATGTATTTGATTTTGATGATATTGAGGTGATATTTGATATTTTATTAGGATTGTCCATTTATAAATTATAGTGATGGTATTTTATATACTATTTTAACACCATCATTGAAACAAGAATAAACTATGAAATTTAGATGCAATAATCAATTATGTCCCAGATGAAAATGTTTGCTTTCCGTTTCCTTTCCTTTTGCCTGCGGAAAGGAAACGGAAAACAACTTTGCTTTCCAATTGACTTCCGATGCTTTCCGGTTGGCTTGCATTGTGGCTAGTTGCCATCCGATTGCTTTCCGATTCCTTTCCCCTTGGACTTAGAATTATTTCAGAGAATAAATGTGATTATATTGCCATCCGATTGTTTTCCGTTTCCCTGGCGAAAATGTTCCGCTTCCTCGACCGGTCACGATGGGTACACATAGCGGTGATTCGATTAAGGAAGCGAATCAACGTTTGATGTACGGTTCTTTGACTGTTGAAGTAGCGAGCACGAAACGTACAGAAGCAGTACTTTCCGCTTTCCGACAAGGAGATTTAAGAAGAATCAAGCTGCCCAGAAATGACAGTAACAGGTTGATACCACATAAATCGAGGTAATATTACCTCGATATATGGCCCGCAGGCTATGGGTCCGCAAAGTGCGCCCCCTAAGGGTCGCGCCCCTGGCAGTCGCCCGCCTGGCCAGCCCCTAGCTACGACGCTGAAGCTAACGTGCGGGAATTGGAAAAATCTTGTTTATTGGCAGTAATATTGCATTTATATTCATACAATGTGGCAACATAGGATAACAGTTAACTGGCATTAATTAATGGCAAATAATTTTATCAAGATTTTATGGTATTTCCTCAAACTATCACGGAATTATCATTTAATGATTATAGTTCTCGAAATCACATTTATCCACGGAAGTAACTAGATATATACGTCTTTCTCAACACCGATAAATTAGTAATGGGTGCGAGAACAGGTGCGTTGCGTCGTAGGTTAGGTATCAACGTAGGCGATACAGGTACTATATCGTTAAATAGATACGAGGTAGAAAATTACGACGTACTATATCATGCCATTGCGCAATTACATTCATAGTGATTAATGAAAAGTTAACTTTTTTTTATTTTGAGGGAGCAGCGAGAGGAGGAGGAGTTAGTGGAGAGGTAATACGATATTCCGGCTCGTGAAAGTTTTCGTCTACTAGGTTTCCGACTATGGAACGCTTCCATACGCTAGGTTTCCGGCTCGGGAACGCTTCGTTTGAACGCTTCCTTGTCTCATTGTATGTTTCATTTCGCTTCGGAGACAGTTTAGTTACGGTTCGTTCACATTCCGATTCGCTTCATGTACTAACGTTAAATCTCTGCTTCGTCGACGGTTCGTATCCGCTTCCCTCTACAATATTTTCGCCAGGGTTCCTTTCTTATCGACTTTTTTTCGGAAATTCGGAAAATGTTCGGAAAGTATGAATTTGCTTTCCAAATTGCTTTCTTTTTGCACCATTGGCAGGCAATCGGAAATCAACCTTTGGAAAGGGTGTGGAATGCAATTTTTTTCATCTAGGGTACTTACTAGAATGCTGTTACCCTAGCTTAGGCATTAATCTTTGGGGTAGCCTAAACATACTACCTTTTTGCTAAAACAGTATTATTGATGTAATATTTCATATAGAATCGGTCAAATATTATTATAATATATATTCCGGCCCTCAAGAAACTTTTTTCATTTGGTTGGAATGTAATTTTTTTGTGACTCGATTCAATTCCTCTTGGAAATAATTTGGTTAATTGGAACTGGTTCGAAGCCATGAGAGGAATTTTCATGAGAATTTTGAATAACTCTTTCAAAAAATTTCCATATGCACATTTGTCTGCAAAATACTTTTCATTTTTTCTTTAACAGGAGGAATGTTTGGCCGAATCTTTTAATGCCTTTATTGACTTTGGACTGAAACTAGTTAGACGTCATAGACAAATCTTCAACCCAAGAGATCGGCTGGCTCTATGCCGATTGGATGCCCTGCTCAGGTAAACTCAAGTTCTAAGTAAATCAATGATGTTGCTTCTAGAGAAGTAATTACCAATAATTACCTAGGCTTGAATTAAATTATCCCAAGAGGAATGTACTATATTTTTCTTGAGTTGCAAAAAAAGTATGCAGTTGAAAATATGTTCAAATATTTGTCTTAAAATGTATTTACTTTGAAGTCTTATTGTGATTTGACCTTTGAACTTAACATTTCAATCAATTGTATTTGTTGCCACCTTCACTCCCTTGCAGGTGTTTGGGCTTCATGTCTTCCATGAAAGCCTTTTGGAAGGTATGTCCTTTCAACAAGGAAATAAGAGGAGAAGTCATAGGATCACTTAGGAAAGGAACTGCAGAATGGTAAGTTAAGTATAACTTATCATCAAGTAATCCTTCCCTTACCAAAAAACTCATCCATCCTCAACTGTGCAGATGACCTCAGTTGTCTTTTGCATTCCTAAATAACCAACCAACCTCTCCTTTCAAATATATGCAACCAGAAAATATAAAATGCACCATTTATAAGAGTTGTAAATTTTTCTACACAAGAGAAATAATGCTGTGTTAACATGGTGTAGTGACCAAGTAGGGAAATAGATCCCAGGTGTCATTTGGGATTCCACCCTCCTGGACACGGGACCCAATCCTTGGGCCAACGGGCAATGATTATCTCTATCCTTACTCTCAGTGACAGTCCCATTCATTGCATTTGACCACCGTCAACTGTTTATTTTTGCAGTGGATACACTTTTAAGCAACTACATATTTGTTGCTTATTTGGAAATATACAAGGTTTTGAAGTGTGCTTTTTATGTTCAACATTTACTAATTTTAACTGGAACTCTAACATTTTTTTTCACAAATTTGTTGGGACCATCCTTAATGAACAACTTTGTAAATAATTTCTATAAAATTCCATTTACAATTTGTAAATGTGCAGAAAAACATAATGAGTAGGTATACTTCTGAGTCTATATGTATTTTCAGAGTATGGAACAAATGTATTTTTCTGTTGAAGCGCTGTGTAAACAAATATTTGACCATGGACAGGGGGTGGCACTGACCCAAAGGGTTGAGATGACCTCCACCCACTGGCCGAGGAAAGGGTTCGGTGTTCTTAGACCTTGATTCCCAAAACAGACGAAAACATACCTGTGCAATTTCTAATACGACAGGGTTCTGTACATTGGAGTCAAGTAAAATTTTCATGGCATTCGTAACAAGAAAAGCATTTCCCATTGCAAGGCTCTGGTATCTAAGGGTGAAAAAATTATTTCAATGTGACATTCAACATGTATATACCCATGCACTATGCAGCAGTCATTAACCAGACATGGAGAGTGTAATATATATATATATATATATATATATATATATGCCAAAAAATGCCAAGCCTATATCATTAGGGCAAGTAATTTAACAAGACAAAAATAGAAACCTCTACACCAAATCCAGTGCTTTCCTGTGCAATTCCTTAAGTTAAAGTTGGTTAAAAAAGGGGGCCCACATATGGTCATTTAAAATTTAGCCTATTTATCCCTCAAGATTTTATGGAATGTGTGCCATATTGTGTTTGAATCTGTGTAAGTGGTTTTGAAATCAATAGGGTTCAATCAAACAGAGTTTCAGCTTCATAGATAAAGATATGGCATTGCTCTATTGTTCCAAGAGTGATATCTGTAATGTAAATTATTCCTATGACACATGATATATGTTAATTTAGTTGTTTCTCAACCTCTTTTTGTACAGGTACGAAGAAATTAGAAACAGAACCCAATCATCCGCTTCACCTTTAGAAGGATTAGTCAATTTGATCACTTACATGCTTGTTGACCTGCAAAAAGGAATTGATTATTATGCATCAATGTTTGAAAGGTATGTAACCCTGTAATGTATGGACTTTATAGAACAGCTAGAAGTTTTATAATATCTATCGGAACCTAATGTTCTGCTTTTTTAATGATTTAACCAACTGAGCTACATTGACTTGATGACACCAAGAGAGTGTATTAGTGCTTATATAGTGCCTTTGCTATCTCCACATGTGTACAGCAATTTAAATGCATAGACCATTTCTGTACACAAGTCCTTATAAATCTCACAAGAGCAGTGTATAAGTTGTCCACACAATAGCCAGCAGCATGTCAGTCTTGGTTAAAAATTATAATGAATGGATGGATGCTGGTTGGCATTATCATGTTGCAATGTCAAGTTAAGACTTTGATCAGTGTTAGTGGTTAAACTGGGAACACACTATGTAGCGTTCTAGACACTTCTCTGTAATCTATTCCATACTGGAATGCAATTTTTGCTGTTGCTGCTGCTCATTTTATTCAGTATAAATAATCATCCATCGCCAAATCTTAAAATTCTGGCAGTTCTTCTAGCTTTGGTGTCATCTTTTTTGTTGCATCCTTCACCAAAGCCAGGCTTACCACAGCTCGCTTGTCTTAAGTTTCATGTAAGATGTAAATCAACTTGAACAGAACCAACATGCAACCCATCTACACAGAAGCTAGAGCAACACTCAAGAGTTGGGTCAGTAGACTGTATAGTAGATCTAGTGACACTGCCCAAGGCTGCTTCCAAACAGTGATGCTATGTGTAAACATTCACTACAAACAAAAGTGATGTCTTGTAGATATGTATAGCTTATATATTCACATTCTTCCTGTTGCTTTTGTATCCCATATCAAATAACATCCCTTACCTCAACCCTCATTCCTACTAGGGTTGCCATGTCATCACGAGTTGATTCCAGGAGTTGTCCATTGTCGGGTTAGGAAGTTCTGGTATATTAATTTTAAAAAAATGTTAATTGCTACCATGGGGAATGTATATTCTGCAACACTAAACAGCATAATGGACACCTTCCAACTCTTTTTATCTTAAATATATTATAACGTATGTACCTTTAGATTTTGGAATACAAATATACTTTTTTATAGTTATCTACTTGGAGAAACGATTTTGTCACATTTAATGAAAATTGAGAAAGCATTTTTATGTGTATGCAAACTTAAAATTATATACTTCTATCTCATAGTGAACATGAACAAAGTTTGTAAAAGTCTATAAACTATAGACCAGCATAGTGCAATTCTACTTTATTAGTTTGAATTGAAGATTAATTTATACTTTTAAATGAGAACATAATTAAATAAATAAAATTTTAGATTCTTTTACATATTTTGTAAAATTGCTGGCAAGAAACAGATGAACCAGAGTTATTAATAGTAGCAAATGATATTAATAGAGAGAATATTTTTATTAAATATTATTTAAACTTAAATCTGGAAATATGTATAACCCTCAATCCTGGATTCAGGAGATTTTGGAAACCCTTTTCCAAATCCAACTACCCTGGAGAATACAGGAATCCTAATCCCAAATCTCCTCCCAAATGTCCCCTTTTCCTTCATTTCTAACTCAACCTGTATTTATGACTGATTTCATTCAATTTATTCAATGAATCCTTGATAATGATACTTTAGCATTGAAACTGTGGTTGGATTACAATAAAAAAATTATGTGGAAAAGAACATAGGTTATTTTTAACATTTTGTCTTGAGCTCCCATGAAGTTAGGCCTTTGGAAGCAGAAAGCACATAACTTGTATTGATTTTGCATATACAATGTACATATACAGTGTATATTATTCATACTTATGTATCCACTCAATAATTAGGTGCCTTTCTTTTCTTTGAACAAAGAAGACTTATCTTGTCACATTGAATACATTTGTTTGACCCAGTTTCCTCTCAATTAAAAATTATTTCATAAAAAAAATAAAAATAACCTAAATTTAATGTTTGTGCAACATATATGCATTGGTTATTTTATTAGTTTTCCGAGCACTGCCATTCAATTTTATTAGTATAATGCAAAAGTATTTTTACTTCCACAGTACAAACGGCATACCTTATTTTGGTGTGGTGTACAAACAATTGGATAAGTTGGTAAGTAGCTTTCAATTTTCATATAATATATTCTTATGCTCTCCAGAAAATATGCAATGGATCTGGGAATGTGGAATATATGTAATGAGGAAATGTGGTGAATAAATGCTAAATTAAAGTTTCTAACATTTAGGGTGGTGTCGGTACTCTTTTTCTGACTGCATTCTAAAAAAATATAGTATTTATCTCCTCCAAGTGAAGAAACTGAATACATAGCTTTTTTTCTCATTTACTTAAAAATGTAAGAGTTTGATTTTAATGTCTTTAGAATAGGTATCTGTAGTATCCTGTAAAAATGTGACTGTCGATATTCGCGAGTCATCATGTGACACGAGCGATGCAGGCAGTCGCGGTTGATCAGTCGACAGTAATAAACGTGTCCAGCAGAGCAGAGTTTTATCATTGAAAGAGTAAAAGACACGACATTGGCGATGAGGATAAAAGAGATAGAGACGATAGTTATATCGGAAATCATCATATGAAGTTCCAACGATCATATAGTTAAATCGGAAGATATCAATATTGTTTTTCACTTTCTTTGCAGGGTAACCACTTACTTTTGGTTTAGCGTAACTAACGAACACACGATTACACAGGACATGTGCATAGGTACTTTATTTCTTACACGCAGACTGATACAACCGTTACAGCAACTTGAAAACAAAAGAACATCGAAAACATAATAGGCGCCAACTTGAGCCTGTCGCAGACAAGAGAACGGTTGATTCCGCAATGTTGGGATCACAAGAAAACCAAATACAACAACACTTCCCCTTGATTCCACACATTGGGGAATACCTCAACAGTCCAAAAAAAACTTTCTTAGTTCACTTAATAATACATTTCACTTCACTTGTCACAATAAAGATTTTAGGGCATTCATCAACCACAGTCCATAGTCCAATTGCCCAATAGAATAATTTAATACTTTCAAGACACAATCATATAGACATTAGTCCTACCATTGTACACAGTTCCTGAGTCTTCCTTGCACTAAGTCCTTTAGTTAACAAGTCTGCAATATTAAGGTGAGAGGGAACATACTCAAGCTGAATTAAACCCTTTAACACAACGTCCTTAATATAATGGTATCTTATGTCAATAGCCTTAGATCTATGATCAATTAAATCATCTTTGGCCAGGGTAATAGCAGGTATATTGTCAGCCTTGACACAGGGGATCTCACACATAAATTTAAGATTCATCTCCTCAAGGATGTTACCCAGCCATAAAGCCTCCCTAGTGGTCAGAGCAAGGGCAATATATTCAGATTCTTGGGTGGAATTTGCAACTACAGTTTGTTTCTTACATTGCCAGTGAATAGGGCCACTAGCTAGCATTACAACAGTCCCAGAGAAAGATTTGCGGTCAATCTTATTTCCCGCAAAATCAGCATCACTGAAAATTTGGGCCTGCATGTCATTTTTCTGATAAACAATGGCATAATCAATAGTCCCTTTAACATATCTAAACAGGTGTTTTACAGCTGACCAGTGGGTTTTCATTGGATGAGAACAAAACTGACTCAGATATGATACAGCAAATGATATATCAGGGCGAGTGCCATTGGCAATGTACAAGAGCATGCCTATGGCCTTCCTGTAATCACTCTCATTGACAACAGCATCAGGCTCATCAAGCCCTTTCGTGACACTAGCACTGAGAGGACACGATACACATTTTGCATCAGACATTCCAAATTCACATAACATTTGCTCTATATATTTCGATTGATCAATGGATACAGAATTACAACTCATTTTTCTGACTCTTAAGGACAATAAATTACTTATGCTCCCAAGGCATCTGATCTCTACATGCTTAGACAGATTTTCCTTGAACCAGTTGATATTTGCTTGATCAGCACTCCATATAGCTATGTCATCAACATACAAAGCAGCATATATCTTACGTTTAGAGCTGAGGAATAAGCAAGGATCACCATAAGTGGGGTTGAATCCCATTGACAAGAATATTCCCTTCATTTTGGAATACCATTCCCTGCCTGACTGTTTCAAGCCATAAAGACACTTGTTTAATTTACACACAAAGTCACCTCTGTCACTCACCTTTAGACCCTTGGGTCGTTCCAAATAAATAGTCTCTGGTAAATTGCTGTTTACATAGGCTGACACCACATCAACATGTTCCCCCAAAAGATTTTGTTCAACAGATACAGCAAGCATTAGTCTGATGGTTTTACGTTTTACTACTGGGCTGTATGTTTCAAAGTAGTCAAGTACACGTACCTGTGAGAAACCTTGGGCAACAAGTCTAGCCTTAAACCTGTGTGGATTACCATCATTTCCGGTTTTTACACGGAATTTCCACGTTGAGCCGATCACCTTCTTGTCGATGGGTCTTGGTACGATGTCCCAGGTTCCCATCTCCTCCAACTTGGTGAGCTCCTCCTCCATGGCAGCTACCCAGCTGTCACGGTGGTGACTCAGCATCGCTTCCTCCACGGACGTGGGCTCGTACGGGTCATCTACTTCTGACAGCGTCACCATGGCTGAGTGGCACTCAGAGCAGCCACATGTGGTAGGCTTGTGCAACCTACCGGAACGCCTTGGGATGACAGCTATCTCTTCAACTGCAATGGGCACAGCACCATCATCTGGCAGGTGGATGTTTTGGGCATAGTCTAATCGTTGAGGGTCAGGTAGTTCAGATGTTGGGTCCTGAACTTCCAATCCGTCACTCTCCACCGGTCCATCCGCAAAATCTTCGTCACTTTCTTCGAACATGAATATGTTATTCGATGGATTCTCGTGCCTTCCCTGATCGGTTGACTGCATCTCCTTGAGTGGGAATGTGCTTTCATGGAACACAACATCTCGCCTCACGATGGCACGCTTCCTTGATATGCTCCAGAGTCTGTAGCCTCCCTTTGTGCCCTCTTCATAGCCGAGCATGATACATTCCTCAGTCTTGCTATCGAGCTTTCTCCGATTTTCCACAATGGCCTGTGCTCTGCAGCCAAATGGTTTGATTTTGATCAGGTCTTTCATGACAATCTCGCATCCTCGCATCAGAACAATGGGTATTTCATTCCCAATAGTACGGCATGGGCATCTATTTCTTATGTATGCAGCCGTATTTAGCGCTTCTGCCCACATATCTTTGGTAGCTCCAGATTCGATGATCATACATCTTGCCATTTCCATGAGGGTCCGGTTCTGCCGCTCACTCCTGCCATTTTGCTGTGGTGAATGAGGTACAGTCTTCTGGTGAATTATTCCATTCTCTGTCAGGTACCTTTCAAATTCATCAGAACAGTATTCGCCCCCTCTATCCGACCTTAGTTTCATTATCTTCTCACCGGTCATTTGTTCCATCATGGTCTTATATTCCTTAAACTTTATGAGAGCCTCGCTCTTGCTTTTCATGGTTTTCACAACAGTATACCGGGAGAAATCATCAGTGAATACGATTGCATATAGTGATCCACCCTTGGATGGTGGGTCAAATTTTCCCATGACATCGGTGTGAACAAGCTCAAGGGGTTTGGATGCACGGGCACTCGTTGCAATAAATGGCTTCCTTTGTAATTTTCCTTGAACGCATATGTCGCACGCTTCCATTTCTTTTCGTTTGAGTTCAGCAAGTGGTGGAATTTTCTCCAATGCTTGGGCATGGACATGGCCAAGGCGTCGATGCCACACTTCCTTGGTTGTCTCTACACTCAAAGCCAAAGATGAGTTAGTTGGCCTTTGCATAGGATGATCACCGCTACAGAGTTCATACATCTTTCCAGCTTTCTTGGCTTCGAAGATCACTTCACCATTCAGTGAGCCTACAGCAACTTGATCTCCAAACGTGACAACAACTCCTTTTTCAGTTAACTGGGGGACAGAAATCAGATGGCAATACAGTCCGGGTACATACTTGACATTCTGAAAACACAATTTCTTGCCTTCTCCATCTTTCATCCTCGCATACAGGTTTACAGCCCCCTTCCCTTTAATGGGTAGTTTCACGCCATTTCCTATTTTCACTCTTCCCCTCACCCCCAATAAGTGTTTGAATGCATTGGCATCATGGCACATATGGTCAGTCGCTCCCGAGTCCAGGTACCACTTGTCTTCTTGCGTCTGGTGTCGTGTCGAGTCGGATAACAGTAGGATGGCATCCTCTTCGTCTGAATCCTCGCTACATGCAACATTCATCTTTGACTCACACTCACGGCGTTGCTTCAGCCTGGTCTCCTTGAACTCAGTCCATACAGGGCAGTCGCGGGCAACATGACCTGGTTTATCACATGAGAAGCACTTGAAGTTGGGTGGGGTGCCCCTTGTCATGTCCCTTCCCCTGGCCTTAAACTTAATTCCTTTCTTGTGCCAGTGTGCCGGCGGCGGTTCCTTAGATTCCTTTGAAGTATTCAGGGCAACTGAATCGTCGTTCTTCATTCTGCTGTTCCTTTCCATCCTCCTTTCTTCAAGCATTAATTTTGCTTTCACCATGGATGACGTAATCTTATCTTCGCTGTCCTCCAGGGATCGTATGAGGCCTTCATATTGCGGTATGGGGAGTCCGAGTAGCAGGAAGTACGCGAAAGATTGGTCGCTAAATATGACACCGCCTTTACGTACCTTTTGCATAGTCTCTTGCATTTTACTGACATACTCTTGCATCGGCATGCCGGGTTCTTTCATCGTAGTGGTTAACTCACGCAAATGCACGACTGTGTGCAACATACTATACGTACCGCACATTTCTTCGAGTGTGGACCATATCTCCTTGGCAAAAACTGATTCCCCGACATCATGTAACATCGAATCATGCACGGAATTATAAAGCACGGCTCTGGCCCGGCGATTAATTCTGGATTGTTCCTGGTTTAGCATCCCCAACGCTTCTTCCTGATTTACATTATTGTGCACAGCGTCTCCGAAACCCGGGTCTATCGCCATCCAACAGTTCTTGTCTATCATTTGTGCCTCTATCCTCTTGCTCCATGCATAGTAGTTTGAACCGTCTGCCTTTAATATAGCGCGTCTGAATTCCATTCTTTCGTCGTGGTCCGCCATCTTGCTTGGGCCGTAATTTACTTACTTATTACGGTAATGTGCTTCACACGTAACTTAATTTCACTTTCCTAGTAATCCTTAGTGTTCGCTAGTGTCCCTGGGCCCATAACCTATTGTTTTTCACTTTCTTTGCAGGGTAACCACTTACTTTTGGTTTAGCGTAACTAACGAACACACGATTACACAGGACATGTGCATAGGTACTTTATTTCTTACACGCAGACTGATACAACCGTTACAGCAACTTGAAAACAAAAGAACATCGAAAACATAATAGGCGCCAACTTGAGCCTGTCGCAGACAAGAGAACGGTTGATTCCGCAATGTTGGGATCACAAGAAAACCAAATACAACAACAATCAAAACTGAATCGTTGAAGTGATTTTATTGAATCAGAAAGACAGATAAGAGAGACCAAAGAAGATCACAAGAAGATCTTAAGGTTGATAATTTACAATTGCGCATATAGAACGAGATTAAGTGCTGAAAAACACAATTGTGATGATAATAACTATTTACTAGGGTAAAAATTAGCTAATTGGAACGCAGGTAGATTATGACCATGGAAGAAGATGACGGCTGAAATAACCATAGTAGAATGTTAGTAATGGAAACAAAGGGCCTAAGTGCATACAGTACGTTCACGGCGGATAATAGTGAAAATGGCGGCTTTGATTCAGCAGGCGAAGGGAGTTGCTTAATTTAGCGATACTACATGAGCAAAACGTTTTCGGAAACATTGGAAGCTAAGAGAAATGAGAACGACAACATAAGACTGCCCAAGGAATGTCTATGAAAAAAATACTTCCAAATCTGAAATGGCTGCGTTCCTCGCACTGATATTTTTGTACGAGTCCGACTTCACATTCTAGAGGCATTCATGGTGTCTGTACCTCTCAATAAATTTAAATGTTTCTCCCTCCGACAACGTTTACCTTACGAGCTTTTTTTAATTGCCGGTCTCCGCCATGTTTTTACTTTCGATGGTTGCGATACACAGGGATTGACTGCTTTCAAAATAGAAAAGATTCTACTTCGCTGATAGCTCGAATTCAGGGTCGATCTCGTTTGACCTATTCGAATATTTTCAAGCGGGCATAAAGTTATGAAAAATATGTACCTGCATTTTATTGTTATAGTCAATTCATTTTTCTGAATATATTTGAATAAATGCCTATGTGTAGGGGAAACTAGACTAGGCCTTTCTTAGTTAACATAAGTGCACATTCATATGAATTTACGTGATACTTCGCATAACTGGCGCATCCTTACTGTGGCAAATTGTTCTGACGCAATGTGTCCCAATTGACCGGAATCTACTCTACTTTGTACCATGACAATAGCAAACTCTCCTTTTCCAGCGTGTCGTTTTGAGTCAACACGCGTCAGCGACTCCCAGCGACACGGAAAAATTGGAAAGCAGAAAAGTCGCTGCCAATTGGAAAGCACCTGTAGTATCCTGTAAAAATGTGACTGTCGATATTCGCGAGTCATCATGTGACCCGAGCGATGGAAGCAGTTGTGGTTGATCAGTCGACATTAACAAACGTGTCCAGCAGAGCAGAGTCTTATCATTGAAAGAATAAGAGACACGACATTGGCAACGAGGATGGGACGTGCAAAGACTGCCAAGGTTTTTAAAGTTGTATTTAGGTATTTATAGTTGAGCCGATAAATCGGCCCGCTGGCAGTGAAAGGGTTAAGAGGTGACGTGATTTTTTGGTTAAACTTCTTCAAGATTGTGTACATGCTTGTGTGTCTCCTCAAGTTCATTATCTCAGTCAGCCAACTTCTCTTTCATTTGTTCTGTTTGGCTGCCAAACCTATCAACTTCATGATCTAATTCTTCCTTTTCACTTTTTGTATTAATCAACTCGGATTCCAATTGATTACTTTCTATTTTATCTTGCTTCAGTTGGTTTTGTAACTCCTGCACCTCAGATTCCAATTCCTTATTTTTTTCTAGCAGCTTCTCCTCAGATTCTTTTTCTGTGATGCTATTTGTTTTCAGAAGTTCATGCATTCCAAATGCAAATGCATACATTGCAGCTGAATTCTCCATGATTTGGCTGTTCCATGAGTTCCATTTTCCTTCTTCATGTTTTCGATCTCAAGATGTAATCGTGACTTTTCCGACTTTTGCTCATCCATCAACTTCTGTATAGCTTCATTGTGGTGCCTTTTTAAATGGTCCAAAGCCCTCTCTGAATCTCTCAACAGCTGTTCATGGTGAGACAGCTGTTGTTGTCATTGTTTCTGTGTCATTGTTTCTGTTTCCACCTCTTTGATTACAGTGCCAATGTCGTGTCTTTTACTCTTTCAATGATAATGACTCCGCTCTGCTGGACACGTTTATTACTGTCGACTGATCAACCGCGACTGCCTGTATCGCTCGGGTCACATGATGACTTGCGAATATCGACAGTCAAATTTGCCATAGAATATATCTTAATTCAAAACATATGATAAATATGGTAGAGTCATGATATCCAATGCAAAAACTTCCTTTTAATTAACAGATGACTTTTAATTTGAAATAGACTCAGCCTATCATGAATAATTGACTCACCGTTTTCATCAAGCTGGACTATTATGGAGTTGACTATGGGTGTCAGAATTATCAAAGTATGTGGCAATTCCTTCAAAATATCTTGCAGTATCACTAATTATGTATGCCATTATCCCCTTAGAGAGTTTTAACTTGGTGCTCCAATTAGAATAATTTTGCTTATTATCAAGTAAAATAGAATTATTTTAATTAGTACTTTTTGTCTACTTTTTGAACTGTGACATCTGGACTTTAGATGCATCATCCAAGAAAAAGTGTTACATAATTTCCTTGAGGTACTCTTATCATGTCAACATATTTTACCTCGAGAAAGAAACCATATGGTGAATGCTGAATGTACAAAATTTAACTGTGTTACCTTGCATACAATACATTGGATTTTTGCCGAAAAGCTTTTCCACTATATTTCAAATGACCTGTGTTTTTAATTTAAATACTCCAACTTTGAAATCATATGATATGTGAGCTGTAGAATATTTTTTTAAATGTTTTTAGGTACCTACTTAATAATTCTTTCTAATTTTAGATATGAGTACTCAATTTTTTTCTAATCTTATGCTCTCTTTAGTTGGCAGAGGACGTTTCTAAAGTGATGACAAAAATTGAGGTAGAAAACCAGATTGTATCATTAATTCAAACTAATTATTCTTCACAAAGTATCACCAATCACCCTTGCTGATTTTTGCAAATGGAATTGAAGCACGTACAAGCACCATAGTCACATAAATTACTCCTCTTCTGCACAAAGTCTTCTTGATATTCTAAAAATCTACTTTAAGCTAGATGTTAAGGGTTGCCACTCCCTTCGTCCTTTCTAATGAATCAATTACCTGCTGATCATCTTTAGAGGGAGCATGTTGCCACAGGTTTTCTTAAAATATTTTAACAGGTTGCACTATAAGATAAACTTACCATGCTAATTATTTATGAGTATGGTAATCGCAATACATGTGTAGGTAAATGAGAATTTCAATTTCAATCGAAACAATTACCATTAAGAATAGAGCACTTACTTATATAACAATTCATGATTAGGTTTTTCCAATCGTTTTCATGTTGCATGATTCCATAACATAACTGGCCTCAAAGTCTGCACAAAATCAGATGCATCCTCTATCATGAAGCATTGACATTTCATTTCTGTAAGCACATTGGTGTTTCAAAAATGACTGTCATAGTATTTTTATGTTGTGTACAAGTCAGTCATTGAATAATTATTGAGGCTGAAATAATCTGTTCTATGCCACATTTTTTCTTACATATTCATCAAATATGAATGGCTGATCAAGAATAAAATGTGTGTCATCTTCACAAGTATCATTATAAGTGAGAAAAATACATCAGTAAGAATTGTTTTACTTCAATGAAAAAGGAGCCTAGCTTGTGAAATCATGCAGCTTTTTATGCAACATTCTGTTTTATATTCTCTTTTAATTTTAACTAATATTAAAATATAATTTGACGCATATTAGTTTTTCGTGGCAACCCTGCTTAATCCTTTAATCAACTATTAAAAATAGATTGCACCATCGCACGTTTTTTTCCATCATAGAAAAATAGCTCAATATCACCTCATTTTCACATGGGCCAACTTTCTGTCAAGTTTCATGAGAGGACTTTGACCATGTCTTCAAATTAAATCTTTGTTAAGGACTGTGCACCAGTAATTTTACAAGAAACAGGCCTTAAAACTTCCTTGGAAATCTTTCCAATGATTAATCAGAGGCAAACAAGATTTGCTATGGGTGAGGATATGGAAAATAAATGTATTATTTGAAAATAAACCTGCACAGCATGGCTTGCGTATATTTTCATGGTTTTTGTGCACAATCATAATGAGCAAAATAAATTGGAATTTCCAGATCTACAGAAAAGTTTTGAGGAAAATAATATAGTGCAAAAACACTTGCAGAATATTGGCTCATGTGACGTGACCATTACTTTAAATGGTTCTTGCCAATTTTTTTTGTTAAATTTCCACTGTTGCATTGTTGATTAGAAAGTAGAACCCTAGGGTTCCCTAGCTATAATCATTTTAGTATTTATTAGCACAGAGTACCAAGTATCATACATTATATTCCACATGCAAGAACTAATTACATGTATCACCTACCAATGTTTCGAATAATGAAGGATTTTAACAGACATTGTACATCAACAGATATTTTTTATTTATCTCAAAATGTATTCAGAAAATTTGTGCATCAGAATGCCTAATCTTTGTATTTTTTCTTTTTATTTTTTCTAATGTAACTATTCTGTCTATTGTAATGTTTTGTAAAAGGACATTTTTCTGTATAATAAATATTATTATTATTATTATTAAATATTATAATTATGCACTCAGCAAATTGAAATGAATGGCTATAATTTTAGTTTTTATTTGATTAGGAGTTTTAAAGCAGAAGCCCCTGATTTTAGAACAATACGAGAAATCTGAAATTGGCCAAAAGTGACAGACTTATTGACATTGAAATATACAACCTCTGTGAAAACATTGCAATACATATTTAGAGTTTTTTAACTAAAAAGAGGGAAATTCAAGGCATGACTGGTTTACATATGAAGATACTCGGATAATTTAGTTAAAATAAATAATAATACCTATTTTCATGCTATTAACTGTCATAATAGGATAAAAAGATGATGTTCTTGATTTAGAAACCTGATGCTCATAAAGATTTTTGGATATGTTGTGGGATCATGCTGGTGATTATCTATTAATTTTACATCATCATAATTTGTCTTTTGGTACCTACTTCTTTAAGGTTGTAAATATCAAAATCATGACTTAATTTATCCATGCATGAGTAATTACTTTGAGTTAGAATATTTACCTACATTGAATTTAGCTGTTGAATGGGCGATTTTCACATTAACAAAATCTGTAATTTTATAGTGTTGGTACATATATGTATTCAAAAAAGCATCCATACTTGAGAATCCCAAATGAGAAGTAATTGTAAAATTCACAATATTTAATTTATTTCTTTGTTATTCTTACAATTAGAAACACTTACTGATCAATGAAACTCATTTATTTGGCAACTTTTGTTTTTTACAGCACAAATATCCCTAGAGGAAGATGCACATATTCATTTTGCAATACTTGTGTAGTTGTTTCCTCCATTTAGAATTACATATAGGTATACATACCTATATTGTATCTCAATGCTGCTTTTTATGCTACCTTTTCAGTAGGTAGGTACCTGCTCTTATTCTTAGGTACCCTTTTAATTGTATAATACTGATGTGCATTAGTTGTGATCTAAATTATTGTTAATTAATAATTTTACTTCTTGGATATTGTTTTCCTTTATTTTGATTTCATCACAGAAATCATTTTCAATGTCATTTTTTACAGAATATCAACTAAATTTGGAATTTTAGCAGGCATCATAACTTAAAGTTAATTAGTCAAAGAAAGAATTTTTGCAGTTTTCCACTTTTTTTTAGCTATGAACAATTTTCACCACATCTCATCTGAGACAACATCATCATTAATGAAATATAATTCCTGCTTATTCATAGATTCTATATTTTTCGCTCAGAATTCAAGGGAAAGTGCATTGTTAAAAAATGTACATCTTGTCTTAGTGAATCAGTGCTCAGTTGTATTACACACCCAAATTCTGCATTGAGTCCTGCCTTATAGAGGGCAAGGGCCCAGCCACATTGACACACCTGTTCCCACATGATCACCGAAGTTAAGCAATGTTGGGCGATGGTGGTTGGATGGGTGACCATACATACCTTCACCGTGGCGCTCTTGTCCCCTGTCTGCACGTGGCAGATAGGCATGGGGTTGGCACAATGGACCAAGTAGGTCTAAGTGCCCGGGCTCCATTCGAAGGCCCCCCTACAAACAATCTATCTATCCTGCCTCATAGTGGATGTTCATGAGCTATTTTTTCTTCTTAATTGATGTATGGTTCTTGATAATGCATTGCTAGTGTTGGAGTTGAAATTTTTCGATTTTCCATCACCTTCAAAAATCCATTTATTTATTATCGGATTGCTGTTGATGAGGTATATCACTCTATACTTATAAGATAGAAGGGTGCCTTTCATTTTATTCCCTCTGGAGTGTTTTTGAGGGGGCTCTTGAAAGACAGAACATATTTTCTTACATGAGCAGTCATAAATACCTTTCTGACGTAGGTTTTCGCGGCATTCAGGTTTGCAGTTAGGCAGGTTTCCAGGTTTCGTCCGCGTTGCCATTTTTGGTGGTGACGTTTCACCTACTGTGCTGTAGACGTCCTCAGGCAAGGCTGAAGAGCTTGACACTTCAGCCTGGCCTGAGGACGCCTACAGCACAGTTGGTGAAACGTCGCCACCAAAGATGACAACGTGGACAAAACCCAGATACCTACCTACCCACATATTTCATAGAATTAAGTTAATATTGCCTCCATTTCTTTTGATATCTGTGTAGAAATTTCTAATTCTGTTGGGTCATTAGAAGTGCATTTGCATACACAAGCTCTAGAGAGTCTTACTGAGTTTTAATACATATCCTTGTTTTTTTTTATGTCCTGAGGTACATCAAATATAAAAATTTGTAAAAATAATTTCAAATACCACTGTGCCAGTATTACTTTCACGTGAATAATAAATCCTATTACTACACAAATAGCAAGAATGTAAAGAAAATCTCAAAATAAATATAATAGGTATATTAAAATTAATCCAAATTTGGATATCACTTCAATTGAAATAATGGGCAACTGTACTGTGTCATTGATTTATTTCTCTTTGACTCTATTGACTCTTTTGGAACAATGGAAGGAATCATGTGAAGATGGTAACTGGCCATACCCATCATTCTGTCTGTTTGGGTAATTTTACCTCTGTGATAAATGCCAGGTACCATCAACTATATTTTGCCATATTTTATGCCGTAGCTACATGTGAAAAATGTATTTCATAATTTTTTATCTAGGTTTTCAAAATTAGCTGAACATTTTTGTAGTTATTAATATACACATAATATACCAATTGAAAGTGAACAATGAACAACATTTTTCTAAGAATGGGTTATTGCATAAAATATTTTCAACTATCTGATTATGTATTTATTTTTATTTTAGGGATATTTTTCAATAGCTTTTCATGCATGATGCATGTTTTTAATGGAAGTGAAAGGTTTGGTAGAAAGTATTTAGGTATGTAATTGCTAGAGAGAATGGACTGCGCTTTGAGGCTGAGTACATTAGGATACAGTGAATATTTTATTTCTGTCATTCCAATAGATTACCAGAAGCCTGAAGAGCACTATGTTGCAATAGTTCTGAATTTTAGTCTCTTTACTGTAGAAATTATATGTATTTAAATATGGGAATGAATATGTTTCGCAACATGATTACTCTTCAATATTTGAAACATTTAATGAATTTTTCAATGATTGCCTTGGCTTTACAAGATGAAATAATGTGTGTCTATTTTTTGTAGATTCATGCTGACATAGGATCAAAAGTTGCAGAGGTTTGCGCGCAAATGCGTGCGGGGATGGAAATCCAGGAAGATCAACAGATGGCCATGCAAGGCGGCAACATACCAACCATTTCGGTCCCATTTCTCCAGTTCTCATCTTTTGATATCGGCACACCAATATTTGAACTCCACTTGGCAATGCAAGAGTTTGTGCTGTAAGTATCTAGTCATCAAATCTGACTTAGAAGTTATAATATTACCATATTTTTCCAAATATACATGTGACCGTTCACCGAATCCCCCCCAAGTTGTCATCTCCGTTTTTCAAAAACTTAATTATTATCAACAGCTATCTTTAACTTATCCCATCAGTTTATCAACAAAAATTTTAATTAACCTAGTTATAGTTTTTAGTAAAACTACAACTCAAAAACTACAACTACGATATCCTTTTACTCGAGATATTGTACATTAAATATCAAAAGTATTATCTGAGTACTGACTACCATCATAATTGAATCTATGAATACAAGAACAAATGACTGAAATGTCTATCATCCACTACCCTGGTGAAAATAAACCATGACAGATGGTGTGACAATAATGTGCTGCACACTGTGCAAGTGTATTAGTCACAGTGTATGCATCATCTTGAAGAAAAATCAATGAGATGATAGCAAAAAATTTGAGCATTGTTGAATGCATGAACTTTGTTTTTCGCCCCTTTGTTAAGTGTACGGCGGTTGTTCATGAGCAGAAATATATCCATGACACAGTTGTGTCGTGGGTTGCATAAGGTCTTTGCTTAATCGCTAGACTGGTATTATGACATTGTCACGACGAAAAATTAATGAGATAATAAAAAATTTTGCTTAAATTCTTAATAAAGTTTATTTACTAATATGAGTAGTATTGGCTCATAACCATCTATTTTCCTCTGCTGTTTTGGATCATTAGCCACAAAATTTCTGAATGGTTTTCTCTTTCCATGCTTGAAAAGTCTCCCCTCCCACTCTTTACTGCCAATATCTGGTCAATAATGGGGGCCTTATATTCAGATAAATGCTAAAATTGATTCCATTCATCAGTAACACTCACTCTTGTCATCTATTAACTGCATAATCTCCTACTGTTAGAGAACTGGGCTGGTTTTGTGGCTGGAGTGCTGACTTTCCATTCCAAGGACCCAGGTTCATTTTCCAGCAATGCTGGGGATTTTTATGTGAAATCACTATCCCTACTTGCATGCTATGTGGAGAGTAATTCAATTGAAGCACCGTATTTTCCAGTCTACAGGATGCAACTTAGCACTGTGATTTTTCGGGTTAGATTTTAGAAGAAAAATACATACTATGATCAACATCTGTTTTTGTTAAAAATTTATTTGAAGAAAATGGGATTGCTAAATGTATTAAATTTATTTGTCATAGAGTTCCATAAAAAAATTAATTGTGGAGAGCATGCCTTTAGCTTGCTGCCGCAATGCAATCTGCGGTGAAAGTAGAGAGAACAATACAAAATCGAATTCATAAAAATGTAGCTTTGCCCTCCCATAAGATGTAGCCCAATTTTAGAATGAAAAAAGTGAATCTTATGGGACAATAAATATGGTACTCAGTTGTCCTGATGGGATGCTAAAATATGGATTCCATGGTACCTTTGCTAAGAGTAGACTAATGCTGATGCCAGGTTTCTCTTCGCCTTTTCTATGTTCCTTAAAACAATCCTTCCCTTACCAACAAACCCCCCTGCCCTCAATGCAACAAATTATCTCAGCCATCAATCACCTCCCAAAATAACCTACTAATCCACTTCTGGGGAATGAAATCGTTGAACTGTTGCATCGATATTTGTTGCATTTATTCTTGTTTATATAATGGGGATGAGTCAACCTGAATGTTTAACTCCTTCATTTCCACTCTATGGACATTCTAAGATGTAGAAAAATATTAAATCTTCTTGTTACTGCTGTAATAGCTTATTATGTAGCTCATTTCAAAATAGTCACTCAATAATAATAATTTATTTCTAGGTTTCGGGAACATCTAGCATCACAGGAGAGAAGAGCCTTAGCTGTGAACAATTATCATGAATGGTTTGAGCCAGCATTGGAAAAGTGGCTCCATGTTGCAAAATATAAGGTTTGAATACTTTAATTGCAAGGCAATTATCCACTGCCTTTAATATAGATAATTCAGTTGTTCTCCCCTAGAAGGAACATTCACGAATTGTTCCCGCTGGATTCTGTTTATACATGGCATATTGATGTCCACGATGAAAAAAAAAATTTTGTGAAATTCCCCGTGCCCTCATGGCCCATTAGCCAAGCTATTTGGATTTAAAAATTGGTCACAGGCAACCTGGGCCACTTCACCCTGATGTCACACTCACTGGCTGGCTGGCTTTGTTGAGCTTTCTGGGGCCAGCTTGCAGATGTAGCACAATGCATACGTGCAGCGGATGTGCAAGCTGCCATCATTCAAAGAAGTAGATGATGCAGGGTCCCCTGTATAACTTTGATTTTTTCCAGTCTGTACTATCTGTGCATAAGAGGCATGTTTCTTCAAGAAATTCTTCTCAACTCATCAAATGACTGAAGTGGAATTTGTTGAAGTTGTATGATGACAAGATAAATTGTGAGTGAAAACATTCTTGTAGTTTTCCACTTTTTATTCATTGTTTATTACTCGAATTGATGCTTGACAATGATGTAAATGCATTGAAACCAGTCGCATTAATCGCTGTTTTTTTAAAAAAAGAGGAAAACTGCAGCAATCCTTTCATTCATGATGAATAAGTGCTACCACATCTTTTATGAGACAACATCATTGATGACATGGTAATTGTCCACTATCCAAATTTTTTCAATTCACATTTATGCATTTCAGTATGACACAGGGGGTAGTATTTTGACCCTACACTCTATCTATAGAGCCAATTGAAGAAATAAGAGAGATACACTACCGAACTGATAGGTACAAAAATTCCTTCTATCTACGCACCATTAGTGATCATAACAAAAACAGCCTGGCACTAACATATGATGCATCACTAGCGTACAATCCATTTCTGTCTACCCCCCCTCCCATTCCTCATTCTCTCCCCTTTCATGACTGGTATCCAAACACATGCCTATCGGGCAGCTTCCAGGGTAGAATGTAGATATAGTTTAATGTATGGTAGAGAATTGGTGTCTGTCAATTGATCACTCTTAAACTAGCTAGTATTCATAAGTATGCTTAATATGTACCATATTTGCACGAATCTAAGACTATGTTTTTTTCCCTTCCGGGCTTCCGAAAAAAAGTGAGTTCGTCTAGCAGCCGGAAACAAAATCCATGACTTTTTCCCATTATGAATTTCCAAAAAAGGGCGGTCATCTTAAAATCAGGTCCATCTTAGATTCGTGCAAATACAGTATATTGTCTTTATAAACATGTACATATATATAGGGGCCTATTCTGTAACTAATAACGCCGGCGCTATCGGTGCTATTATGACGTAAAGCGCTATTTAGGCATTAAATAAAGCTCCCCTGATTCTCTAACACAAATAACGCCAAAAAGGGGACGTTGAATAGCACCAACAATAACGCCAGCCTTCGGCTCACGTTATCCATAATACCGACCCCTCCGATTGCATTTCAAGCTCACGTATCGGCACCGTCTTTTGTTTTCGTTAGAAATACTTCAGAAATGGCACGACTGGGGTATTACAGTAATACCATGACGACTGGGTATATGGTTTAACTGAATAAAACTAGAAAACGAGCTTTGTTTAAGCGAAAGATGAGTATTCCACTTAGAGACAATAATAATAACATGATTCCTCTCTTAATTTACTATAAATACGAGGTTGAATTTATTATTTTATGACTAGTATCCCAATAACGTAGTTACTTTGCAATTGATCGCTTCGCTACTATGGTATGCTACTTCTAACCGAAAGCAAAACTAAAATGGGTGATTCCGTTTTGTAAATCAAAAAAGATAGCCATGCCGTACAGGCATGAAAAAGATACGACGACCATAACATGATAAAAGCCTCCATGAGAAGAACAATGTAATTAGTAAACCATCATATGCTAGTTACAACCTCAGGCAATCAAGATTTTTCTCTCGTCCCTAATCAGGGGCAAGTTCTTTAGGTTCGTTCACGTTGCTAGCTTGCATTTGGGGTGTCGCTTCAACGTTAATCATTCATAGCACTGCTCCTAATTTTATATTTGCAACCACGGGTTTATTAGCAAAGGATACTTTTGGATTGAAAAATACAGCATGGAATGTACTAAAGAGTCTTATCCACGACGGTACCTTACATGATCGATTCTTGAGACAACATTTTGTCACAGTCATGACACTTATATCATCCCTTGCGTTCACAGAAGATCGCAGCAATCATGTACATGCCCTCCTAATCAATAATATACTACAATGGGATAGACATATTCATAAGGACTGAAATAGCTTCGACTCCACGGGATTGCATGCGAAAATTCTCGAATAAACCGTTGCCAGCCAAAAGCCAAAACAGCTATGAACATTTCAAAATTCCCTAGCCTTTTCAAATGCAATCCTTCCTCGAGTTCTCTCCTAATTTCCGCAACCACTGGTAACATATGTTCAACACAGACTTCCGACAAGTTCCGTTCACGAAATACATCTATAGACTTATATATGAATATAATGCGTACTAGTAGGTGACCATTATATATAACTCTCAAAAGCGTACACAATAATATATAACACTTGACTTTAATTATGCAATACATTACTCACATTTCCATTCATTTTCATCACGAAGAACATTCTTCGTGATTTGTTTACAGGTACAGCGGCGAGCCCAGCGAGCCGCCACGCCATTTTGCCACACTTTTGTTTTTCGAGATTAACTTCCACAAAGTTAAAATTTAATTATATCTTTGTTTTTTTGACGCAAATAAATATAAATTGAGAATAAATAAAAAAAATATGGGCAAAACCAGTATATTCCTGCCAAATAATAGCGCTTTTAAAATTTAAAAACATGTTTTGGTATTTGCCCTTAGATTTTCTCATACTGTTCTCCGACGTCGCGATAGCGTTATTTAACGTCCCCGAAATCGGCGGAACATAGCGTGGCGGTGTTTACAGAATCGCAAAAGGCCTTATTTGTGGGCGGAGAATACCGCCGGCGGTACATAGCGCTCCAAGTTACAGAATAGGCCCCATACTGTCACAGTTATTCTTAAGCTCAAAATATATTTTTTAATAATAGCATGTGTACATATAATTAATGCTCTCGTGTTGCCCTATACAAACAATTGTTCTTAGAGTTGATTTTTGGTAAATCAAAATTTAATTTGGTGATTTATCTTGTTCATCTTTATTAGGAACTAAATCCTAGAGATGCATGCTTAGAATTTGCTTATTTTTCATGTATGTAATTCCCCTTTTGTTACAGGCCATGTTAAGAGTGAGAAGAGCTTGTGAGCAAGCAACCCCACTTAATGGAACAACAGCAAATGGCAGTGATGCACCCCCTCATAGTACATCTGCAATCGACTGTGTTTCATGTTTCCACCAGATAGAAGAATTTTGGAGGCAGCTGTCATGGCCAGATCCAATATCTGCATACTCTCATCTTTGCAGTATTGTTGATGTAAGGTTCTTCAAAGGACAAGCTGTTAAGTTAGCTGAGGGGAATAAGTGCCCTCTTATCAACTCATAAGAAATATTTTTAAGATTAATATTCTGTAATCTATTCCTTATTATTTTATGTCTGTGAAGAAATAGCTCAGTTACCATTCAATTTCCAAAAAGATAGGTGCCAAAATTGTACTGGGTTTTCTGAATAAAATCATTATTGAAAATACACCTATAATATGCATGAATCATTCATGTATTTCTCAAAATCTTAATATCATTTCACAAAATGTTTATCCAATTGTTCATCCTAGATTGTAATAAATGAAAGGAGATTGATCACATTTTCCTTTTATTAATTCCAGATAATATGTAGTGCTGCAGAATACTTTTCAGATCTCACCAACCAAAAATTGCAAGAAACAGGCTTTTATGAAGATTCAGGTCCATATAAATTTAATGTTGAGGTAAGTTAAGATTGAATATATTCTTCATCTAACTCAATTTGTTCATTCTTCTTAACATGTTTGATGTTTAAGTGTTGGCATTGGATGAAAAAATAGCTCTTTGTAATTTGAAACTTTTAATATATGTTTATATACCTACTAGGTTTCAAAAGTTGCCCACTTATTCAAGGAAGATATTGACATAAAATGACACTTAATATCATGAGTTTATTCCCAACACTAAAAAAAATTACATTCTTTCCATTTATTTGTGAGAGAGAGAATGTACAGTTATCCGTGTGAGAATACTGCTGTTTGTAGTTGAAGTCCAATGTGGTCAAATGACTGACCCTGGGACTTGTTGATTGTAATTGCATATAGTAGAGTCACTGGAAATTGTCGTCATCGCAAGATGAAAGGGAGCATTGTCTCAGTTGGATCCAAATCAGAAGTGATTCTCGCTTTTATGAAATTTCTCTCAAGCAGTAAAATGATGGCATTTTAAAATTTTAGTGACTGGCTCCATCTTACAGCGTTCCTGAGTCAGTGAGTGAGTGACAAGGGCTTTTCTTTTATAGATGTTCATAAATTGAGAGTCGACCTAATGTAAAATTACATGAACTATAGAACCATTCAATCTAATCAATTACTAAATTTGATTGTTTCAGGCTTGACTTTGTGGAAACAAAAGATACCCAGTTTTTAATAATAAAAATTTGTAATTTTCCACACTTTATTCAAAACTGTGTTCGGTTTCACCTTGACAAGGCATCTTCTGGCACATTCTGAAGCTCTAACTTCCCCTTTAAAAAATAGAAAACATTGTATCTTGGTGACCTTCTACTCCTCCAAAAGACATTTCCCGATTCCCTTTCCTTTCCCTTTCCCCCCCCCCTCCCACATACTGTACTGTAATGCTTAGGTCGGTGTAAGTACTTCTAATCTATACCCAACTTCAAATAGTCCTTGGCCACAACCCTGTTATGCGTTTAAAAATGCTCTTCCTCCCTCAGTTTTTGTTTCACTCTGCCATACTCTTACCACCCTGCTCTGCTCCCCAGCTCATACCAACTCCCCCATTTTTTAACAAATTTCTCTCTGTATATATATAATGGTTGAAGCTTCATAATGTGCCAGAAGATGCCTTATCAAGGTGAAACTGGTCACAGTTTTAGATAAAGTGTGGAAATGTGCAAAGTTTTGCAATTCAAAAATTGATGCTCGACAATTAAATATTTTTCATATACCAAAAGGTTCTTCTGTAATGGCGATCTTTTCTCTAAGAAATACGTGCATACAAACTCAGCATAATTGTACAAAAACTACCCAAATAATGTATTTTTTATCAATCTTAAAAGGCAACCCTCGTATTTCCATAATAAAAATGATTCATCCTATGAAAATTTGCTTGATGTGGCATTATAGTGGGACATAAACCCCACGTTTGGCAAATTTTCACTATATACTATTTATATTGAATGAATGATAATTTTTCCTTGTCTATTTGTAAGCTCTTAACTCCACAAGGAATGTGAATCTTTGTATTAGATGTGCATGGTTGCCAATGACCTGGAAATGGTTCTTCGGTGTGTTTCCACTCTACGTGACAACCTTGGAATGGCTCCCGTCATGGCAGCTGTCGAGTCTGCTGCTTCTCAACAGCAGCATCAGCATCATCAGCAGTATGGTGGAATGACTGAAATGGGATCAGTGAACGCAACTGGTCCAGATTATCGAGGAGCGTTGTACAATCCAATTGAAGCTATGCAAGCCCACCTCGAGGGAATGCTTACAAGGATAATTGGGAGGATGGGAGTTCAGGTAAGATGCAATTTTTACATAAATATGTCTTCAGAATAACTTACTATGCATACCTTTAATATGCCTTTGTATAAAATGATGAGGGAGCCTGACAAATTATAGATAAATGCTGATTTTTTCTACAACTCTTTCACTGATTCAGACGAAAACTGAATTTAAGGTGTGTATCAATGTAGCAACACATTATAATTATCAAAATATGATTCAAAAGAAGGTCTCTTTATGCTAAGATTGGCAATCAAGGTTTCCCTGTATTTATTAGATTTAGCATTTATTGACAAAGACTATTACACAGAATTGTGTTTAATGTTGAATAAAGTATTATTATTATTATAAAAATGGCGACGTAGTAAAGATGTGCCTGCGAGCCCCGTGAGTTACAGCAACCCGCATTTCACACGTGCACCTAGAATAGTATCTTATTCATCCGCAGGGGCTAAGTAAAGTGTGTACTGCCATAGTTCACATTTCTACATCTACATCTACAAAATACCCTGCAAGCCACCTCAGGGGTGTGTGGCAGGGGTGGAGTACTCACCAACATGCATTACACTGTACCCTAAAGTTAGTGTAACTACGACTAATTATGCATTAGCATATATCACTAATGCTTATCATGAGACAAAGCCTCACAGGCATGCACTACACTACAAATATGCTCACAATAGAGCCAGTACCCAATGGAGCGCCCATCATGTCGCAACTAAAATTAGTTGAATCTTGTATTATACTTCCAAGTATCAAATAGTTGATATAATTAAAAAAATTCTTGGCTTACATCATTATAATTTTATAATCCTAATACAAACATCATTAAATAGTTGGTTGGTCATTTGGGGTGGCGATTGACAGCTGAGGATTATTTGTCATTTTGGGCAGGTAGGTTGGAAAGAAGGGGAAAGATTATTGGGGAATGGAGGAAGGGTGGAGAGAAATCCTGCATCAGCATTAGCCTGCTCTAAACAAAAGGTGACAAGTGGACCACTGTTTAAGGCCCTAATCAATATGAACGGAGTACTGTACTTGAAGTGTTCACATGGGAAGCCAGAACTCTAGCCACCACACCAACTGGTTCCTACATCATTATTAATATATTTTTTTAAATCTGATTCTGTCCTTAAAAATAATTAAATATTTTCCAATCTTTTTCTGGCACTGGCTCATCAATGGGTAAATTTATGGATAGTGTATTTTTGACGGTAATAGCAATGGTGCATCTTGTTACTAAGAGGATTTCCACCTGATATTTTGTGCTCAAATTTGCTAAGTAAAAATTGATCTTATTATCGTTTGCTAAGACATCCATTTTTTGTTATTAAATCTTCTCTGTCATTAATTCACCTTGTCGCACTTCAACAGTCCCAATAAGAAAGCATGAAACATCAAAATTTTCTCTTCATACTAATTTTTATGGTGAGTTTTCAAAAAAAAATTGTTTCAGTTATTTGATAATTCCAAAACTGACAGAAAAGGGCTGCTATATTAACAGGAAAAGAAGTGCCGTATGAAGTAACATGTAATATGCTCAGGCAGGCTAGAGTGGACGAGAGTGTGAGCCACTTACTCATTGTGCAGCAGTGGCAGAACACGAACAGCCCGACAACAGCATGAGGAGGGGGTGGAGGGGCAGAAGCACCCTCCCCAAGCCTCCAAGCGTTTCCGTGCAGAGAGTGCTCACGGAAGGCTGCGCATAAAGCTCTGTTAAGCTGCACAGCAAAGTCATTCGATATCTCACTTCTTTCGCTTTCAATAGCAGATGATGCAATATCTATCGACCCTGGCTATGCATTGGCAACAAGACATACTAGGGGGGTCTGTCAAAAAAAGAGCAACAAAAATCATTAGTGCTTATTCTCTTCCTTCAATATTTTCTTCTTTGATAAAGTTAAATGTTAAGCATTAATTAACCCTTTCAGTGCGGAATTACTTTTCAAAGAGTATTTCTGCGGGCGGCGGAATAATAAAAGAGCATTATTTACCATTACAAGCTTGACTCACACTGTGAGTCATCCGCCCCTGGAAAGGATATATCCATGACACACATGTGTGAGTCTTCCGCACTGAAAGGGTTAAGCTAAATAAACATTTTTTTTAATTTAAAAACTGTTATATGGAAATTCATGTCAAGGTTTTTGATTCACTTTACCACTTCCCTGACAAGCTCGCATATATTCGGGCACCGAGGTGGTGCAAAATCTGACAAGCCCGAATATAGTCGGGCAAGTCCACGATGTCCGTATCTTTTTCTTAACGCCCGCATATAGTCGGCCGAAGCTAGTAGTTTACGTTCCTGCCTCCTCCCATCCTGTTGAAGGTCCAGAGCCAGCAATGTGGCAAGCGGCGCTCTTTTCAAATAGTGATTTCTAATGTTAAAACAATGGTCATTTTTTGGTAATATTTCTAGCCATTCGAGGGATATAATTTTTTACGCATTGAAAAGTTATCCCCATACGGAATTTCATTCACCTACATTGTCATTCGTAACCATCCGTATATTTACTTCATGCATGGAGTTTCTTTTGCAAACTTTTTACGAAATTTACAACTTCAATTTTTGTCATTTATAGATAATTATTGCAAATTTATGATGTAAAACTTACGTTTTCGCATGACAAAATACTTTCTAAATAAGTAAATAATTTTTAAATAAGTTATTTTCATTTATATTTCGTCATTCACTCTTCATGAGCATTCAATTACATTTTTTTCAACATTTTAGAGGTCATTATAAAAATTGCATTTTTAATTTTGCGATAATTTTCACTGCTACGATGAGTTCCACAGTAATTGGAATAAAATATTTCTCTAGCAACAGAACATGAATCTTTCCTTGCCTTATTTGTTACTATATATATTTGTTACCATATATTTTTGTTACTATATATATTTGTTACTACATATATTTCTTACTATACATATATTTGTTACAATATATATTTGTTACAATATATATTTGTTACTATATATATTATCTAATTCTATATTATTTGTCCGCACATTTTTCTTCCGGTAATTTTTATATATGTTTAGATAAAATGGCGTAAGCGTAAATGTTTGGATATGATGCGAATGTTATTTCATCAGCCCCTTTCATTTTTCTTCTTCGAATACTGGCGGAAGTGGTGAAACATATTTACGAAAACAGCTATATGATGAAGACGTCTAAAGGTCGTACGTTCTCAATAGAAACCAACAAAAGTGCCCTGTGTATGTGCTACCCTAGCTCACATGAGTACGAGAAAAAATGAGAGATAGAGATAAATCCCAAACATGTGTAATGCCTTCTATTGTCATGTTTGACACTTCCCTGAGGTCAGAAAACACCCTGGCAACCTGGCACCCGGTTTCATGTCATGCTAATCTGCCACCCTTTGCTCCCCGGGCTACTTTCCCATCAGCCAACCCTTTACTAATGGGCTTTTCTCGATATTAATTTACCGTTAGTTGGAAAATCCATGCTGTTGCGGTACGCACATGTGTGTTTATTTTCCAAGAAATGGTAGGAATGGAAAAGACAAATTTTATGATGAGCATGGGATGGACTTTTCACACTTAGGGGCGACGTCCTTTGCACATCGTGATTGTTTCCATGAGTACTTTGTCGGAAGGACGATGGTGACAGTCTTTCATTGAGTTTCAGAGCATAAGCATCCTTGATTTTCAGAGCGCACGCACTTTTTCGCTGAAATTCCACCGATGCAAACATTCCATTTTTAGTTCAAACATTTTCGTTCTAATACGAGCGGTGCAGTAGGAGTGTATTCCATGGTAAATTCTTTGTTTTCGCTTGGTAACATTTGGCAATCAGCAATGGATTCCGGAGAGGAATCAATGTTGACCAGCAGTGATTCGGAGGTTATGGACATTGATGTTCCTGGCTCCTAGTTGATTCTCTCCGGAGAAAAAAGCTCTGAATCAGAAGGCGCAGCGGAACATTCGCGGCAAGCGGAGTGGGAGGAAATGCTTTCAACGAATCCTCCTCCAACACCACCTAGGTTTCTTTTTAAAGGTAATTTTTCGATGAACTTTGACCTGGTTCCCGACTGTGGTTCCCTAAAATATTTTTTTCAACCATGAAAATGTTGACTTTATAACTTGGGAAACTAATCACTGCACCAGTAACACTTTGCATGAAAAAGCGGGGCCGAGCAGTACTAGCATAAATCAGTGGCGAGCTGTGAAAAGCTCAGAAATTCATATTTTTTGCCCTTGTAATGCTACAGAGCAGAGTGCAGAAGCCAAATACTGAGTTTTATTGGTAGACGAGACCTATACTCTCCTCTCCCTTTTTTGGACACAATGTCTTACCGATGATTCGTAAAAATAAGGCAATATTTACATTTTGCCTATAATAACGATTTTGATCCCCAAACACACCCCAAAGCCAAACTAAATAAAATATGGCCGATTTATCAGAAGCTGGAGAAAAAGTTCAAGGCACTCCATACACAAGAGATGGACGTTACCATCGACGAGAGCCTGCTCTTGTACAAGGGAAGATTGGGGTGGCGGCAGTTCATGCCTATGAAAAGAGCTTTATTTGGCAAATATTGTTCTTTGTGAATCGAGAACTGGATACGTGTGGTCAATGACAATTTACACGGGAAAGGGGACTGTGTTGGATAAAGACTGCCCATTTACCCATGGCCTCAAAAGTGATGACGACTCTAATGAAGCCATTATTTGGCCAACGATATTGCCTAACGACGGATAACTTTTATACGTCTTCAGATCTAGCCGACTTGCTCGCTTCACAATCCACTGACTCGTATGGAACACTGAGGAAAGGGATTCCAGCTCTCTTCAAAGAGAATGAAGTAAAAGAATTAAAGTTTCTTTTTTTTTGCCATAAAATGAATTTTGCTATAACATTTTCAGGGCGAAAGTCGTCGCCATGCGGGTTGCCTAACTTCCATGAATGTTTGTACGTTGTTTCTTGATGTACTATGGACTAAAACTAATAGTTAACAAAAACGTTGTCGGCAAAATATATACTATTGTAATATAAACTAAATGTATTCCTCAAAAGATGTCTAACTAAGGTTTACGGGAAGGAAAGTTATACTGTTATGCAGGTGGCCTAATTCTCTTAAGTTTACAGGTTCTTACGGGGCAACATTCAGAAATTATTGAATAAAACATTAGTTATTTGGAATAAAAAATTAAGGAAAACATTTTCGGATTTTCCTCCCCTTAATGCTTCTGAATCTGAAATAAAAAATATGACTTTTTTTGACCATTTTTGTAAAAAAAACCTGTCAGGGAAGTGGTTAAAATTAGCATCATGTAACTAGAAGTAATGTGTAATAATCATATTTTAAAGTATGTAATATAAAGCCACGCATTTCTGCTATAAGCAGTTTTGAGTTTTTGGTGTGGAGCAGCTGTTTAGCCCTCTTGTAGCCCTTAGTTGTTAGCATCAGCTACTCAGTACTCTCAGCTCAGTTGCTCAAGTTCTGAGGGCTGATACATTTGTTAATGCATGTAACATAAATCTTCATAATTGCTTCTCCATATTATTTTTCCTTATTATGTAGTTATTTGTCATTCCTGTATTTTAAAATAAGAGTAAAATCAACCACTCAAATGTATAGTAGTAAAAGTAAGCTGAGGATAGATATCTAAAAAGGATTATGTACTACTTTAAAGTCCCTAGTAATCCTTTTTAGATATCTATCTTGAGTTCACATAATGATGCTGCTGTTTTCCTTAGAAATACAATGTTTTCACAGTTTTATGATGATTACCTGAAAATATATGGCACAGTAAATGGCTTGTTAAGTCATTTTTTTCACCACCTGAGATGAAGAAAAACATATTTTAGGAAGATGCAACCATGCAGGTGTAAAAATCTAGAGGTTTTTCTCGCTTCCATTTAAACCTACCGTAACCATGAGATTACCTTAATAGTCATTGAAAAATGCTCCCTAATGCTAGTGTCACAATTATTACCTATTTTTACAGCTTCGCCAGCCACTTGAGAAAGCTACATTCCACTTGGCATGGTCTCCTGAATCACTGCCAACACGTGAGGCCATGGCTCCCCTCTTCCGCTTGCTGCGCTCAGCTTTGAGTCCCCTCTCGGCTGCGCTTCTGCCACCCAACTTTACTCGTGCTTTACTGGCAACATGGGATGCCATCCTGGCTCAAATACGGAGGCAAATGGAGGCTTCTGCTACCAGTGGTGTAAGTGATTTCACTTGTGATTTGAGCTAAAAATTTTTAGGTAGTTCCATGAATTTTTTAATCAACCTATCTGAGTATGTTCTATCTGTATGGAATTCTGATAAAAGGTTTGATGTTCGAGTAAACATTTTTAAGCAGTTCCATGAATTTTCTAATTTTTCCATCTGTGTCTGAATTAAGTGTTGAGTAAATTCTTCAAGAGTCTCCAAACAGGTCAGGAGTTCAGGTACTGGTATTTTGATGGCAAAATCATTTTTGAGGAGGTTGATGTCAGGACGTTGATTTTCCTGCATTATATAATGTTAAGTTAAAGTCAGAATGTCACTGATTGGCTGTTGAGAGGAGACTTTTGTGCAAAAAACTGTATTTTCCCTCATAGTTCTTATCTTGTGGATAAACAGTTTCCATGCTTGGCTTGGCAAGCAGTCTGTATCCCACATCTCTTTTTTCCAGATGGATCTCTATGGCATTCTTAGTCAATTGTTCCCAGTATCTGTTGGCTCTGCCAATCAGTTTGGTGCAAAAAAGTCTCCTCTCAACAGCCAATCAGTGACATCCTGAGTTAAACTTACCTGTGTATAATGTGGAAAAATCAAAAAAACCTCCTTGAAAGCTATGGTGGAGTTAGTCATCAAAATATCGGTACATACCTACTAAAATTGAACTCCCAATCCGGTTGGAAACCAATGAAGAATTTAATCTAACAATCAGTGGCATGGCCAGGATTTTGTTTCAGTGAGGGTGGGTTTGGTGAGTATAGGCGGATGTGAAAATTTTTGCAAATCAAAGCAAAATTGAGGTTAGGCAATTAAGAGTGTAATTACAACTGAATTGTAACAGCCGATTCTTTTATAATTTTTTCACTGCAAATTTCTAAAAGAACACAATACCCTTGGCTTTTTGTTTGAAAACAAACATATTACTTGAAAAGCTTGTTCAGAATAAAGACAACTAAATTTAATCAACATTCTCAGAAAAAATTTAACTTTCTCCTTGAAAGCCCTCTTTTAAAAACAAATTCAAAATTCAAGGGAGGATCAGGGACCCATGGACCCCCCCCCCCCTCCCTGGCTATGTCACTGATACAATTTGCAGGGATAGCACCAAATACTTCATCAAATCAAATGTTGTCTTCCTTCATGCATGATAAGAGTATGTTCTATCTGTATGAGCTTCCAATCAATTGTTTAATGTTCAAGTAAAACTTTCTATGCAGTTTAATGAATTTTTTAATTTGCCCATCTGAGCATGTGTGAAATTCTAATAAAATGTCTAATTTTCAAGTAAGTTTTGTTATGCAGTACGGTAAATTTTTGACCTTATCCATTTGAGTGTGTCTGAATCAAACATTGTCTTCCTCCATGTAGGATAAGCTCTCATCCTTCTACAATCGACTGTCAGAAGCTTTGGCAATCCTGGCCCATTATTTCTCAAATGGTGACAATGGACGATGGGATTCTGAGGATGGACCAACAAGAGCAGTCGGCCCACCACCACCTCCTTTAACTCCACAACTTCTGGCCACACCATCGTATTCATCAACACGTCAATTGCTCTCCTACCATGTCTCGAGTACGCAGCAACTGATAGACATGTATCATGCTGAGAGGCTGCGCTTGCAGCAGCAGATAATGGCATCTGGGTCTGTGAGCAGTGAGAATGAGAGAGCAGAGTATGGAACTCTCACCGTGAGGGCATACTTCAACCATGACTCGCTCTGTGTGGAAGTGCTTAGTGCCCGGGACATCATACCGCTGGATCCAAATGGTAAGATTTGAGTTTTCAAAGTGGAGTCTTTGTAGAAAATTATGCAAAGAAAAGTAAATTTCTATTCTCAAAGCTGAGAAGTTGGAAAACATTTTCCCTAAGTATAATACTTGTTGAATCCAATACCTACTAGAGAGACTTCACTGGATTTAACTACGTGCCTTTAACTAGTTTTCTACCAGATTCAATCAGCTTATGGTCACCTTGAATTGCTTTCTACTGGCATATTCCAAACCTATCATGGGGAAAAATTCTTGTTGAATCTAGTCTCCTCTTCAATTTATTTAATTTGAATTAACCTAGCTAGACTTCCTCTGTACTTTTTGTTGAGTACTTGCCAACATCTGACATATTACTTGAAATTTCATTGTTTACGTGTGATTTGTCATCTACAAGCATTTTACAAAGTCAGTTTTTTGCTTAGAAAGGCAGCTCTAAGTGTGATATTTTGTTTGAATACCAAAGTCAGCACTTGGTCATTGGAGTCACGAGCTTGAATATGTGGAAATGTTTGCCCTAGCCCAAAAATGGTTGCCAGCCACCCACCCCTCAGGCATGCATACTAACAACTCAAGGTCATGCTTGTGTGATAGTTGAATATTCAATTGAATGTCTCATTTATGTGAACTGTATTTTTAGTCATGAAATTATAGTGTCATAATTGATCACCCTGCAAATGCTATATTACTGTTATGTATTTTACCCGCAGTACTACTCTCCAATTAATACTCAGATGTCTCTGGATTTAACTATTTATTATGCATCACGATACACACATACATCTGGCCCATGTGACCACACATACACTTCCCATCACTCCCACTAGGGGATGCCACCTGACTTCCTGGACAAAAGACTGTCGAAAAACATATACACCACATCTCCTCCCCTACTAGATTCCAAGACTTCACTGGTATCACAAGTCAAGCCGCTGAGGTGCCTTGGATGGTCTGTTGGAACGACGAAGCTCTGGACCTGTATTGCTTGAGGATTGGTTAGCAGTGGGTATCACCATTTCAGCAGCTGGGACAGAGGCAGGATAGGATGGGCTGGATCGAGGGGTAATAGGCAAGGGAGTCTGCACTGCTGACCATAGAGGTGCTGCATCCACAGCCGAGTTATCCGGATCTGCTAGCAAGTGGAAAGGGGAAACATGCGGTTTAGGAATGATTTTTGTAGGTGGCAAGCGTTTCAATTGATTCATGTGCACATACCGACATTGGCTTCCAATGTACACCCTGTAAGTAACCATACTGACCCTCTCCTTAATAACACCTTTTACAGGAACACTACCTGGTCTGATTTTAACCAACACAGCTCCACCCACCCTGTATTCTGGGTATCTAGAGCTTGGAAGGGCGAGACAATTTGAAGGTGGTTTAACTAATGACAAGAGGGTGCGAGGTTTATACTTGAGTAGCTTTTCAGAGGGGCTTATCTCACCTGTTGTCAAAGGTGTAGTACGATAGGCAAGTAAAATTTTGTCAAGTACTGAGTGAATGTTCTTGTCACTGAGGGCACCTGGGTTTGTATTCAACTCCTTGGCAAGTAACCTTTTAATGGTTTGAACAGCTCTCTCTGCAATACCATTGGATTGGGGATGGTATGCTGGGGACTTTAATACCTCAATGCCTCTACAGGAGCAGAAATCAACAAACAGCTTCGAGTTGAATGGAGGGCCATTATCAGAGACTATCTGTGATGGATAACCAAAATTACTAAACAATCCACTCAAGTTTTCACATACTTTCCTAGCATCAGTTCCATTTGCCATATGGTACACTTCAATCCACTTACTCTCACTATCAACAATAACAAGGAAATATTTTTTTTGCATAACAAAGAAATCAACATGCAGCCTGCCCCAAATATCAACCCTGGGCCATGATGCCTTTTGTGAACAGTCTGGTTGAAAGTTTACAATTTGGCATGCTTCACAATTTTTCACCTTCTCTTCAATATCTCTGTTCATATTTGGCCACCAGCATAATGAACGAGCAAGAGACTTCATTCTTACCATTCCTGGGTGTGACCCATGCAATAAATTCAGCATGTCATTTTGCAATATGAGAGGTATGATCACCCTTGAACCCATTAACAAACATCCATTTTCAATGGAGATATCATACCTTTGTCTGAAAAATGGAACAATTGCTGGCTCTTTGACAAAATTTGGCCATCCGTGCTTCGCAAAATCCATTACCTTTGACAATACCACATCCTTTTCAGTTTCAGTGGACACCTCCACATAAGTCAGGGGAAACTTTACAGGCAAAACACTAAATACATATTCCACTACATTCTCCTCAGGTACTGGTAATCGAGATAAGGCATCCGCAGGACAGAGCAAGGCTGACTTTCGATATTCAATTTTGTACATATATGCTGATAGTACAATGGACCATCTCTGCAACCTAGCAGCAGCAACAGTAGGCACCCCTTTGTCTGGTGCAAAAATGTGCCGTAGGGGTTGGTGGTCACTCACTAAGGTGAAGTGTTGCCCATACAAATACTTATGGGAACGCTTCACGGCAAAAATCAATGCCAATGCCTCTCTGTCTAACTGGGAGTAATTTTGTTGAGCACTAGATAGTGTACTGGATGCAAAAATCACAGGTTTCTCAACACCATCAATCAAGTGACTCAGCACGGCACCCACACCATATGGTGATGCATCCGCTGACACCACAAGGGGGTAGTTAGGGTTGTAATGCACCAACAATGGATGGCCCAATAAAAGTTTCTTACATTTACTAAAAGCTTGGTTGCATTCAAAAGTCCATTCCCAAGGTGCATTTTTCTTCACAAGATCATACAGGGGTTTTAGTAGACTTGAAATGTTCGGCAGGAAGCGGTGATAAAAATTTAACATTCCAACAAAGGATCTCACTTGTGAAACATCTTGGGGAACTTTAGCCTCCAGTATGGCCTTCATTTTGTGTGCTATTGGGCACACTCCTTTTGAATTTATGGTATGGCCTAAATAGTCCACTGACTCACAAAACCATTTACATTTATTCATGTTCACTCTCACATTGTATTCATTTAGCCTGTTCAGCACCATTTCCACCCTTTGTTGGCAATCTTTTAAATCCTTCCCTGAAATTAATAAGTCATCCAAATAACATGTAACCATGGGTAAACCCTTGACAATTTCTTGCATAACCGACTGAAAAATACCTGGAGCACTAGAAATGCCAAAGGGTAAGCGGGTAAATTGATAAAGTCCATCCTCAGTGTTGATGGTAAGGTACTTCTGTGATTCCAGTCCGACACCCAACTGCAAATATGCATTTTGAAGGTCCAGCGTACAAAACACAGTTCCCCCAGCCAATGAGCCAAACACATCATCTAATTTGGGCAAGGGATAGAAATCTGTAACCAAAACCCTATTTAAGGTCACCTTAAAATCAACGCAAATCCTAACACCTCCGTCTACTTTCGGAACACACACTATTGGGGAGGCCCATTCTGAATGTCTCACAGGTCTTAGAACCCCACTGGTTACCATTTCTTCCAATTGCTTATGAACTTCCCCTTTTAAGGCAAAAGGTACTGAGTATGGCCTGTGAAAAATTGGGATAGCATTCTCCCTAACCACCAGATTTGCCTTAAACTGCTTTATCATGTTTGATTTTTCCCCACTGAAAACATTTGGATATTTGCATGCATAACTTGATAACAATTTGCTGTCCTTCAACAGCGATTTACAACAATTTCCTTCCAACATTGGACTCGACTCAAACTTAAAAATATTGATATCATCCGCATCAAAATACCCCTCATTTGAGACACAACAAGAAAGTAGCCTCTTCCTCCATTGTGGAGACAAAATATCAAGCCAGGGACGACCCATGAGAGGTTTTACTCGCCCAGTGGAAGATACAACAACTAATTCTAATGTGTGGCTCTTACTAGCATTTCCACTGGCCCAAGATACGCTAACTTCAATTTTTCCTTTGACATTTATTTGATCACCTGTGACTGATTTCAAGGATAGGAGACACTTTTGGAGTTTTGCACCGTTGAGATAACGGTGATATGTCTCTTCAGATACCAAGGACACACTAGCTCCGCTATCTACCTCAAAAGCTAATAAAACTCTATTCACATACAAATTTACAAACAGGGGTGAAGTACCCAATACCGATTTTACAGCAGGCAAGTAAATGCAGTGCGACTCTGACCTTGGTTCCGCGGGATGGGTGTTTTGCGAGTGGCAAATGTCGTCTGACAGACCGATTTCCCAATCGTCAGAGTACACCTCACGAACCTCCTTGGTTCGACACATTTTGGCGGCGTGCCCCCTTCCATGGCACCTGAAGCACTCCCAATCCCGGGCGGGGCAGGAATCCTCTTTGTGGACTCTTCCACATCGTTGACACACAGCATTCCTCTGATACCAATGTGTCCGTCGCCCGTTCTCTTGACGTGGTCCCGGTGGTGCTGGAATGTCTTCTCTCCTGCGGCTCGAAACAGCATCTGGTTGGCGGCGGAAGGTCTGCTTAGCGTTAGGGGCTCTCCTATAAACTGCTCCCACTTCCAGATTCGAGAACTTGTTAGCACCGTCAAACGCTGAATTCCTCTGTGCCAGCTCCAAATCGGTGGCGATGATACATGCCTGTTCAAAAGTTAATTTACTCTCCAGAAGTAATCTCTGTCTGATAACCGCTGATTCCAACCCACAAACAAGCCTATCCCTCAACGCATCGTTCAAAAAATCTCCGAAATCACAAAACTCTGCAAGTTTCTTGAGGGCAATGATGAACTCCTTTACGTTTTCCCCAGTCTGTTGTGAACGGGTATGGAAATTGTACCGTTCCGCAATAGTCAATCGTTTAGGCGCATAATGAGCCGTAAGAACAGACAATAGTTCCTCAAATGACTGTTCCGTTGGCTTTTTTGGGAACAGCATGTTTTTCAACAGCGTGTATGTTGATGCCCCACAAAATGTAATAAACATCGGAACCTTCACTTCTTTTTCCGTTATCCCGTTAAGTAAAAAATACTGCTCAAAACGTTCGGCATAGGATACAAAATCTTCCTCGTCCGGGCTAAAAGGGTCCATGCGCCCGATTAGGGCAGTTTTTACCAGAGGGGTCACCATGGTATCTGATCACCAGTTAAGTACTCCGCAACACACGCAATGGATACTTACTGAATCATCACTCGTCGCCACTTGTTATGTATTTTACCCGCAGTACTACTCTCCAATTAATACTCAGATGTCTCTGGATTTAACTATTTATTATGCATCACGATACACACATACATCTGGCCCATGTGACCACACATACACTTCCCATCACTCCCACTAGGGGATGCCACCTGACTTCCTGGACAAAAGACTGTCGAAAAACATATACACCACAATTACCATTTCCATCCTTGAGCCCATTGTGATGCTGATTTCAAAGATGCATTCACATCAAAATGAGTACTTACCAGTTACTGTATGTTATGCCCTTAGCATACATGTCAGGGATGTCCATTTTATTCCACTTTCTACCAGTTCCATCTGGTTAAGTCTAGTTTTGAGGTAACCATATTCAACCAGAATTTTTCTCCAGGGGATGCAAAGTGGATGCTTTAAGATGATATGCACTATTAAATATAAATATATGGTGAAGATTAGTTAATACTTTGAGTGATGTGGGTGTAATGGAACATCTTCTGGTTAGATCTGAGAAAAATTACCAATATTCTAGCACAGAATAGAATGCAGCTTTAGAATAAATATATTTCCATTTATTGTATTAACATCGTTATAGTGTATTTATTGTATTGTTAAATTACTGAATTAATAAAATAATAATAATAATATAAACTGAAGAACGTAATATTTATATGGTCACATTTGCAACTAGGCATATTAATTTTGAGTAATGTTTATTTTTATTTATTAATTTATTTTATATTTATTGAGATCCAACTTCAAATCCCTTATGCAATTGCTTTGCTCTAATGCTTTTGGAAATTTGAAAAATTAAGTTATTTGAATTAATTTCTGCCTTGTACTGTTAAGGAGACATTAATTGAAAAACTATGCTCTTTTAATTTTTCATTATATATACTAACACTTATTGGCTCAAAAGCCATTTCATTCATCACAATAAACCTTTTTCTATTCTAGGGTTCAGCGATCCATTTGTAATTATTGAGCTGCTTCCGAGAGCAATCTTCTCTCATTGCAGTGAGCAAAGAACCAGCGTCCAGAAGAAAACCTTAAATCCTTTATTTGATGAATGTTTTGAATTGTGAGTAACCAAATAGAAGTATTTGCTAGTTTATATATCATTGCAAATATGTATAAAGTTATTCCTGACACATATTTGAATAGCGTGCAAAACAGCAAATTTTCTAACAAACTCAAGCATATAACATTACTGACCTTATGCCCTTACATGACACAGGTGATTGATTGTATGCCAACAATGACTGTATGAATTAGTGCTGCTACTATGGTCAAATATTACTCCACTTATTTTCCTTGTTTCTTTGCCAAATATGCTATGTGTCACTCTTTTGTCATTTGTATTTACCTATTTAGGCTATATCTTTTGCGTGAAATGTTAGTGATTAAATTTTATTTTCAATTTAGAAAGTTTGAAATTTCCCAACCCTAATCATTTATTACCCTGCCCTTCACTGATAATTTATTGGTCACTGGCACTGCTCGCCGTGCCAGCGATCATGGATAGGACGTCAAGATCATGATACGTTGAAACAAACTCATATATGTAAATATGCAGTCCATGAAAAATAAGACTAATCAAATACAAGTGTCTTTGTGCGAAGTATTGCCAGATTTTCTGTGTGCCATAGAACACTGGCTTAATGAGTTTGAACTAAAAGAATGTAATATTGTGAACTATAAGCTAATAACCTCATATTCAAGGGTAAAATATAGAGGTGGTGGTGTACACCACCACCTCTATATTTCGTGGGAAATACACCACGTGGGAATATACACACACAACAATCATGTAGTAGCTTGTAAGGGTCTCAGCTGTAATGTCTGTGTGGAAAAAATCTTTGAATGTGCCAGCTCTTTAATTTAATTGCCAATTTACTTTGCTACTGAAGGTGCTTGCTGCAAAGATAGATGATGAGTCAAGCCAGCTAAATATTCACCTCATGGTCCAACTTGAAACCCTCCTCATTACTAACAAATCACTGTGAAAGCATATGCTCAGAAGTAGCAAAGTTTTTATTTTGAAAAAATCAATTGTATTTACTTGGAAATGAGAGTCATTCAACAGTAGATGCTTTTCAATATTATTATTCATTTCAGAGTGAATAAAATTATAAAAAAGTACAACATATTTTATTTTTATTACGAATTCTAGGTTTATACCTAATCCAAAATTGAATATTTCAGCTCTGTCTCCCTTGAGCAGTGCCACATGGAAGGTGCTATGCTCCTTTTCACAGTAATGGACCATGATGTTCTCACTGCAAATGACTTTGCAGGAGAGGCATTTTTATCTTTAGGAGATATCCCAGGAGTGTCATCAGCTAATGCAACAGTTGATAACTTTCATGGATTAAAGCATACAGACTTACCCCTCATGCATCAAAAAAACAAACGTAAGTAATTTATGGCTCATAGAATAAAAATATAGAATTGCTATCTGAGCAGTTAGAAGTTAAAAATATAAATGTTTCATATTCCCCTCGTAATGCTAAATTGTTTTATTTCCAGATCATCCAATACTTCAGATTTTAGAAATGAGGCATAGTGAAAAAATGGCTCAGGACTTTGTAAAGAAGCAAAAACCACGCATCACATCATAGTCACAATTAAGCTGTTAATGACACTGGTATCAAGTTGAAGAGATGGGTGCCAAAGTAAGTACAAATGCTCTGGTATTTTATATTGGTGGCAATTGGAAATGTGAGTGTCACATCTCCATGTAAACTGCCAACTCAATGAACTTCAACAAAATTTCATTTGAATTGACCTCAAAGTATTATGTATATTTTTTTCAAACAAAAAGGAAACCATCATTGGTTGGAATAAGCGTACATGTTCCTAAATACAGATGTTACATAGGTGAATGTTGCTCAATCATGTAAGTGATACCTGTTAACTTTGAGTAATGCACAACCTAATTATGTACTTGATGCAATTTATTGATCTGAACCCGCAATGATCATATGATCAGATAATAAGTTAAGGTTGAGTTAAGATGGGAAATTGTATAGTAAAAATGGAAAAGGTTTTAATTGCCAGAAATTAAAATTTTCAGTATTCAATAAAATAAGTCTAAAACGTTGAATATTTACTAAAAAAAATTGTTATATATTTATAAAAATAGAAAATCAATAGAAATAACATATAGTACAATTTTTTTTTAAATATATAAGTGGAAGCCAAAATAAGATGGATAAATATATAAGTGTCATCTGCTTTTTGTGTAAAAGCATGTAAGTGCCTTGCTTTATTTTTAAAAATGATGTAAGTGAAGGGTTAGTTTTAACAAAAGGATGCAAGTCCAGTATTGTATAGAAGCTTTTTAATGGATACCATAAATTCAATGTTATAATGTGTTACAAGGATACATTATAATAAGTACAAAAGATGACTTTTAGGCATAGGCTTGACTTTCTGAACCTCCTGCTCCTTTCTCAATGATAAATCTACCTGAAAATCGAGTTTTAACATTAGTCAAAATTCCCACGCATATTAATTGTATCTTTTTAATAGATTTTTTTTTGTTTTTAGATTTTTACAGAAAACATGAAGGCTGCTCGAAAACATTGTGGCAAAGATTGTTTTAGGTTTCAGTTAATATCGGGATGTAATGTTATGTAGGACACAAACACCTGTCAATAAAATCATAAATATAAATATCAGCCTAACACATAAAAAAATTTAAAAACAATTTTTTAGGAAAAAAAATTTTCAGAACTTCTTAACAATTTTTTACTAAACACGATGGTCGATGACAGTTTGAATATGAATAGTACGGATTATATTATACATAGTATCAATCCAAGTAAAAATATGGGCTTTTATCAGTTTAAGTTTTGCCTATTTTTTCCGCAAAAATGTTTTTTTTTCTTTTTTCCGCATTACTTACATTTTACTCTGGAATAGTTAAATGGCTTAATAAAAAATGGCTTAAATAAAAAATCAATACCTTACTTGGTTGCAGTTTTGGGGGTGTCCATATATTGCGTAACATTCCAAAGGGGGGGAAGGGTTTGGCTTTGCGTTACAGTTGTGTTACGAGCGGTGAGGAGGTTTTGATTTCGTTACGTAACGGAACATACATCATGGTGGGTGGACTTACATCCTTCTCCGCTTCAACCCCGCATGGCTCTTGCACCGTGCTGACATCTTCCGACTGCTCTACAAACTCGGGAAAAATTTTCTGACACTTACTACCTTGTCTATCTTACTACGCCTGGCTTGTACTTCGCATTTCACCGAAAAAGTCATTTATTTATTTTTTGGCACTTACATCCTTTTCCATTTTTACTACACAATTACTCCTGAAGCTTTTGTTTAATGGCATTAAATGGCTTATACAGGTGAGAACTATGGAAGCTTCATTTGAATACCTAAGTAAATGGAGAATGGAAAAATTTGGAAGCGGTGTGGGGGAGGGGAATATGATTTTGGGATGGATAAAAGTAAAAAAATGTCCTATGTTACAGGGCGAGGAAGATTAGAGGTTTAGGAGAGGTGAATGGGTGACAGCAAAATTATTAAAAAGTTGATCATTACGGCTAATAATTTCAAATTGTAGCGTTTACCATTTTATTTAAATTGCCGAATCTGATAGAGTTTGTTAAATAAAAAGACCCATATTTTTCCGTTTTTCGATCCGTCACCTAGTTCTGGAGTTATAAGCGATGAAATACTGATGTCCATAACCCTTTCGTTGGAATGGGTGTGCTGAGACTTCTTATGTCATCCCTTCGTCCAATCACAACTGAGAATTCGCCCCTCCTTCACCCAATCAAAATCTGCTGCTCCAGTTGCTGTGTAGGCAGATCTCCCCTCCCCAACTCCACCCCCCACTCCACTCCCCAAAACAGCCAATGAGGGGAGGTGGATGACGTAGAAGGTCTCAGCGCAGATCATTCGATGGGCATCACCTTTTGCGTATTTTAATTTTCAATTTATGAGTAGATGGCTACAGTTATAAAGTTTATTTTTTCAATAAAATTAATTTTTTGTTTCCATCTGACAATTTCGTGAATAAAATAGCAATTTTGGTTCCGAGTAAATGCCCCCATTGTTCAAAAAGTCCAATTTATGCCTTTTGTCCATACAATCAGTGACTGGGGGAAGTCCAAGGGGTCGAGCCCACCCTCTCTTGAAATATAGACTTTATTTAAATCAAGGGCACTAAAGTAAGTTGTTATATTTGATTTTTAACAGAAATTGTTGATATCATATATTATTTTATTTGAATAATGTTTTCAATTAATATATCCATAATTTTCAAGTATGAAAAACCGTGGGTATTTTTTTCTTTCAGAAATTTGTACAGCAAAAATTTAAAAAATCGGCTGTTACACTGCAGTTGTAATCGCCCTCTTAATTGGCAAAACGTACTTTTTTACCTTTCAATTATTGAAATGAAATCTTGGTTACATCGCTGCATACAAATAAGGGCTTCAGCAACAAAATTACTAAAATGAGTAAAAGTGCACAAGTGCTCAGCAATCCATATTTAATATGTTCAATGTTTGGCTTTAATCTTGTGGATGGTGGTGCTGTATACATGTTTTGACTGCCTCCTGGCAGTGTACATCCAGCAGTGAGGAGACATCTAAGGCTCCTTCAAATCCCACAAAAATTGTCAGGGTATAGTTGGTTTCACTTGAAGCATACTTTATTTGTTACAACTCCTCTTTCATCATAGGTAATAGGGACAGTGATCAAAATCATTTTTAACGAAATATGTATTTTTTAAATTTACAGTGTTTTTTCTATTTCAGGATTCCTGACATCTCCAAGATGCAGTTCATCACTCCAGATGCGAATTGCATCCAACTGTTAAAGTCAATATTTGATGACACATCATTGGAGAGAGTTGTTATATTTGTGGAAGTGTTTATTTTTTTGTAACGTTCCAAAAGGTGGTAACCCAAATGCCTTCAACATTTTGGTTAAGTAACATTAAGGCTGCTTAGAAGAAGAGTAACATGCCCACAGTTGGTGAATACAATATTATCATTTATTTTTGCATATCATCATTGATTGTTGTTAATTTTTTGGACAAAAATTCAAGTAGTAAGAAATATTTTACATTCCCCAATTTTAGATTACCTAAGTTTACCATTTTCAAGAAGTGCAACAATTTCGGTTTCTCCCAGTCTATGGAACATGTTATTGTAGTTTAAAGGATGTGAAAGATATTGGAACCTAACATTCTTGGATAGGTACCTCAACCTTCGGTCGTTTACCATGAGAAAGCACAAATCCAAACTGAATTTCAAAGAAATAAAAGGAGAATCATTTTGTAATTTGAGTGTACAAGTACATAAATGAATAGATACACAACAAAATTTGAGACATGAAAACAATATGCTGAAGTGAGCAAGAATAATTAAAGTAAACCCTTAATCAACACCCTAAGCCACTCAGTGATAGGTTTATCTTACCAATGTAAATGAATGTTTCCACAAATAATGGCAAGGACTATTTATCTTATTTTTGTAATATTTCTTGTAAAATGAGTATTCAATCCTTTCCCTCTTTTGTACTCTATGTTAGTATTCCTTCTTTTTACTGCTTTTTTATAGAGTTGAAACCTTAGTTAACGCAAAGAAGCCTATATAAAGATAATTGATGTATGTACAGATAAATATTACAGGGCTGTAATTAAGAAATTGAATTTGTATTCATTCAAGAACTGGCTATGAGACCAAGTCAAAATGAAACTTATTTCTTAGTTTTAAGCAAATTTATTATCCCTCAGTCTTTACTAATGTTCACTGATCTTATTTTCACTTACTCATGGCTTAAGGTTTTTTAATTGAATTTTTATTCACTTGCAGGGTTTTTGAAGTGAAAGTTATTGAATGGCTAAAAGTCATGGCTAAATTTTCCCTTGTAACACTGAAACAGAATGTTTCAAAGATATTTATTCAAAGGAATAGAATCTCCTAATGTGCATAGTTTTATCATTTAAAACCAATCATCTTGCAAACTTGAGGTATCCACATATGTTTTATTATTGTATGGTACAGATTTTTTCTCTCTCCGAATCCTTATTTGATGCAGGATGGCTGTTTACTAACCTCTTTGATGTTTTTAAGTACTTTTGTTTTTGGAATAAGATAATTTTAAGTTTTTTCTTGTCATTTAGGCATGTTACAACTTTTAAAAATTATTGCACATTACTTGGTTGGCCATGGGTTTTACCTCCTGAAATATTTTTCCAGTTTATGGCGAAATAAAATCGATATATCCATTTAGATATTCATATATACACACAAATATATATATACATACATGAATATATGGAATATAATTTAATAATCATCTACATGCATTAACATGTTTTCATATATATAAAGTAAGAATATGTAATTGGTGTACGTTAAATTCTGTTCATTAATTGGATGTAACATAATGTTATACATGAAAACATATATTTCCAGTTGCCTGAAAAAATGCACACTTCAGCACTACGCTTATCATTGAACTACTCCCTTGCTCAAATCTTTCACTTGAAACTGAATATTTAGTCAATTAAATACTATCACGAGATCTGTTTTCTATAAATCTTAAGATGCCTTCAATGCCTAAATCTTTGAAATTGCATTTGGACTAAATTAACACAGCCAAATGAACTATAAAAAATTTTAATCTAAAATAAAATTTTAAAAATTGAAATCCCCTGGAGGAATGATAAAATTGTTTCAAATTAGCACTTTCTACTATCAGTATTATGTGAGCTGCACATATTGAATACCTATATTTACCTTTAAAGTAGTAGAAAAACCTATCTTCCTAGCCTAAATAAAAAAGCATCCTCTAAGCCACGGCTGTGCTTTATAAAATTTTTATACTTCAGAACTTTATTTCTAAATTCCTTTCCAAAGAGGCCTTCTTCTTATATTGGCCAGCACTAACAACAGTGACTGGTTCATATGTAGTTCAAGATTTAGAATCTTTGAAATTGATAAATATAGAGGAATGTAGATAACTCTACCACAGTTTGAAAACCTTTTTGTCACATAATTGAATGTTCTAAGTATACTTTACATGACATTGTCTTGCATGTCAGTGTGTAAGTGTGAAAAGGATATTTACTGAGCATTGCATTTGATGTAACTATATTCTGTCTATGACTCTTTTATTTTGGAAAATGAAAGGGACCAGGGAACTGGAGTCCTATTGCCATATTTGTGAAGTCTTAATAAAAAGAAAATGATGAAAAATAATATCCAGTTTTGACTGGTTAAATCTTTTGTACCATGTTTAATATCAAAACTATTAACTATTCCTTATTTTTTTGGCATATCTTATATCAGGTTAGAGATTTGAGGGATAACAAGGTAGTCTGTATCGACATAATTTTGGAAATGAATTTTAATTTATGATTCTGTCTGTATATTATGAAAATAAATAGAGGCAAGTTATGACTATGGGTAATTTTTCTTTTATGCATGAAAGATCGTTAGCGTATGGCCTATAGAAGTTGATTCTCAAACCAGTGCTGAGTACTTTCAGGGGTCACAGCCAATTCCCTACAAAGAATATCCCTGCAGGGATTTACAACAGAGTACATATAAGTGTCTTTTGCTTGTATGCCATACAAATGGAAATATTTACTTATTTTCTATCGGCAAAGAATTTTATTATTTATGAGACAAATTCAAAGATCTTGCACACGATTGATGTTTTGAGAACCTTTATAATAAATTCCTAATAACTAATAGAAGCAAAAGTGAAAACGAACTTCATTTCTCAACTCGGTCCTAAATAATATTTGGATCCCACGAAGATTTTCATGCCTACCAAAAAAAGCAATGAACTTTGTGGAAATAGCCATTAGAAATAACCAGGTTTGGACCAGGCATGGAACCATGGACCTTCTGCTTTTCAGATTTGTAATTCTAAAATTTTTTTCACAGTTGGTTAATTGCTTGAATAATAAAGTCTCCTATTTTTGAGCAATGCATAATTATCATTGTAGAAGATGAAGCATGCTTTAATATGATAACAGTTCCATGGAATGCTGGTAAACTGTATTGTATGGGTAATATAAATTTGAATTTTGGATTGATATGATAAAAATTATTCACATCTTGGAGAAAAGAAGAAATATGAAAACCTGTGCCGAACAAAGTTTACATAGAGTAAGTAAATTTATTCCAAATGAAAATGGATGAAACAAGTCCTAAACATTGAACCCTCTTAAAATATTAGAGATGAGAGTAGAGAAAAATCCGAAAATGTATGCTAAAGAAATACAGTTAAAATTATTGTCCGGCGAGTTGCATAAAAATACAGGAAATGATCATATACCCAAACAGAATGAGTATAAGGCCACACCATTTAGGAAAAAACTGACAAAACTTGGAAATAGAGTAGAAAATCCAGGAAATAATTAATAACTAATGATAACATAGTTCACTGAACTTTATATATAAACTGCCTTGGGTAATTTCACAGAGTGTTTAAATCATTGTCATAGTCTTAATTACTCATAAAAGATAAGGCAGTAGCTGTAACAAGATGAAGAACGATATATTTCAAAGGCAATAAGAATTATGCATGGAGAAAGAATTCATTGAATTCATATCGTACATAAATAATAAAATGCGTAGTCTAAATTATATATTAAACGAATCGCGCGATGAAATCATATGTTCAGTACATAATAGTGAAAGAAAGGCATCTCTACGACTTTCCGTTTCGAAGATTCCGCCTAACCCTCACGCAGCGCCACGATACAGCCAATGGAAGAGTCCATACTGAGGTGAAAATCGTCCCTAATTTCCCCGCGATAACTAAATCCTTTGCGCTCTTTTTAAACCTTTGCCTGAATTCAGAAGAAGGCAACAAAAAACTATTGATTTTTTTCGACCTCAAAAATCGGAGAAAATGCAAGGAAATGGGGTGTTCAAGGTCGAAATTTGGAAGGGTCTGGGGAAGTCGCCGAGCAGAGGTGTTGGCGAAGGTCACCAAAAGGCAAGCGAAGGACGCTGGTGGAAGTCAAGTGGGCCGAACTGAGTGTTTCTATTTTACTTGAGTGGAGAGAACAAATGAATAAAGAGAATTCTTTCTTACCACTTTCCGAACAAAATATCTCGTCAACCACGAGGATGGGAAGCAAGGGTGACACCTTATTTTGAAGTCAATAAAAAAGCATTTTTATAGGATGCCATTGGAGCGTATTAGGGACTTTCCTCAACAGAGATAAAATATTCTCTGTTAATAAAAGCGCATACCAAGTCCAGCTAGCTTCGAGGAGATAGGTTCGCGCGGCCCGAGTAGGGTAGAAGCAGAAAGTTTCTCCCCCCCGCGAGCTTCGCTCAGGGCTGGGTTGGTAAAAGCAAAATATTTTTTACTTTTTTATTAAAAACTAAATACTTCCGTTAAACCTTTAAGCTTCTTATTAGTAAGGTCTATAGGAAAAGTATGTTATCACGAGAAAGGGAGTAAACATCAAGAGATCTCCATCACGACGGAATGTAGAGATGAAGGACTCACCTCATTTTGAAGGTAATTAAAAAAAATATATAAATAGAGGGATGAGAATTCATTAATTCGGACGATTAAAGTACTGAACCCGGAAGCGAATGCTCGAATGTCGGCTCCAGCGGAAGATAAAAATTGAGAATATCAGGAGTTCAACACCAGGTGCGTATAACATGCCAGCAGGTATCCTCGTAGAAATTATCATTTGACTCTAAACTCCGGATATCTTGAATGCTACTCACACTCCTTCCACATCGACGACTGCCCGTTGGTTAAGATTCTTAGTGGGCGGAGCTTACTACATCGCTGAGGACTCACCACCAATCAAATGATATTCGCGACGACCAAGAGTGTTGAATTCACAAAAGGCAATGCTCACGGGATTGGTAGCGGAATTCTTATTCCTTACTTTGCCCCCACACAAAGTGGGAGTTTTCCAATAGGATCCCAAGGATTTGAAACGGTGGTGAGAAAGGTTTACTGCTGCATTAAAAGTCCAAGTCAAGTAGGACATCTTACGAGGATACCTCCTCTCATGTTATTCACGCCGGGCACGTATCTCGCGATAAATACTATTTTTTCTTCTCTTCCGGTCCACGAAAAATTTACGCCACGGAAATTATGCCAGGTATTAAGCGATTATCCGGAGGTAAGTATCAGGAGCGGATAACGAGCGAGGAGGTGTACTTATAAAAGGTTCCACTTGACTCACAAATAGTTAGGAGGTCCAATTGCTGTTTCAGCACGTCCAGTTCCCCGCCCTCTCTAGTCGTATTATTGGCTGTGGTCGCCAGGTGGGAGGAGCCTTAGAAAAAAAGAAAGCATGTCTACCAATCTGGTGACCCATTCCTTCAGGAGGTATGAATGCTGTTTAAGATAGTGATTGGATGAGTATCTCCCAAAAGACTACGACCTCAGCCGGGTTAGCGCTCTAGCCAATGGAATGCTCTCCTACTGAAATGAGAATTAAGTGGGGCTTGCTGATACCGGAATCGCGTAGTCAAGTGACACCTTCTACGAGAATACCTCCTTTCAGGTTATGTGCGCCGGGTAGAAATCTTAGATTTTATACGGTACATTTTCTCCGGCGTACGTCTGTTCTCGGAACTTTGAGATTCACATGATATTAAGATTTCGCTGAACATGTTCTCTCTTAAGTTCCAATCAATTGAAGCGTTTTAAGCGTATTTATATATCAATTTTAATGCACATGCAAGTAAAACATCATATCAGAAATCTTCTCCACAAAGATCTTTTCAAAGGTCTTTTCAATAAAACCTACCACATTAATTTTATTGCCAATGCAATTGTACTCTCCAAAACATGTTTATCAATATTACGAAAGCTAGTGAGCTTTACCTCTTACAAAGATGCTCGCCTTTGTTGGGTAATTGAATAATCACTTCACCTAAGTAATTCTTCTATGCATCTATTCACTCAAATAAAATTGTAAAGCATCCTACTATATCATCATAATAGTGGTATAGCGGATATTTCTGGTAATCCATGTAAAACATGAGAAGTTACGCCTCCTACAAATTAAAACTACTTATATATTTTCCTCTCCTTTATTCTAATTAATCTACCTACTTTTCATGTTTACAATTTGAAATGTGGACGCCATTATTTTTTATAATTGCATTAAATTTGGGCGTGAAAGAAGCTCCCCTCGTTTACTGCGCTCTTCATGATTGCAGAGCAAGTGGACGAGAGCCCGTTCGATTTAATCGTAACGCTTATAATCTTAAATCCTACTCACGGATACCTAGCTGCTATAAAAGTTGAAATGAATGCAGTTACCAATACAGGGAACGTGCATCATGAAATCAGTTTTACATTGACCTACTTGCAGTTATACTTTATTTTTTACCTTAGGTCTCAACGCTTCTGATTTCATATATTACAAATGTCATCTATCTGATTTCTAATTACATTTTATTTTACCTTACATACGGCAGTACAAGTATTATCCATTTAAATTTCTTCAAGCTAATGCTAGTTATAGCGTATAGTCTCATGTGACACTTTTCAATGACGATCATCTTCTGACCGAACATTGAGATAGTTCTTTCTTCTGGAATCATTTACTTTCGCGTGAATATTCTTTTCTTGTAATCCATCTCTGGTTGCAAGAGATCGTAGTTTTTTTAAGCGTTCCATGTTTCAAGTAAACGGTGTTGGGACAAGAAGGTCAATCCAAGGGACCGCTGCGGAAAGTGATGAACCCAAGGAATGGAAAATACCCCTTTACCGGTATTCACTTAGTGAGATGGAGCATCACACGAATTTTAATTATGACCTGCGTTTGGATATTTTCTGTGGATTCATGTTATCCCACTCACTACGTCAATTATGACTAATAATGGGAGTAGGCAAATGCAGTTTCACCGATTGAGTGATCAAAAAGTCTTCCTGTTTAAAATATACTTTTATAATACACCATATGAACTTTTGTTACATTTTGTCTGCATCACTGCATAGTTTACCTGCGCTGAAAGTGATTCTTTCTCCATACTTTTTTCTATTGCGTCACTCAGTTTTTACAACTTTCCGAGGCTGATATTTGTGACGATTAGAAATAAAAATTTATAAATTTAACTTTATTTATTGTAAGCGACTAATCCTTGTCTTCCGAGTGAATACTCTAGTCGCTCATCATTCCAGATTGTTTCCACTACATATTTTATCTGTCGAAGTACATCTTTGTCATATGAGACAGTTTTTCAAATGAAATTTGAGAAATATTACTCTCATTTAACAAATCATTCATGTAAAAAATAATTTATCGACGCATAGATATAAGTTAAAATAAAAGATTCGTCCTCCTAGATGAAGATGAAGAAACCCTAAATAATTGGAAATATCAAACATTAGCTATTAATTCGGAGGATAAAAGTACTGATCCCTGAAGCAAATGCTCGAATGTCGGCTCCAGCGGAAGATAAAAATTGAGAATATCAGGAGTTCAACACCAGGTGCGTATAACATGCCGGCAGGTATCCTCGTAGAAATTATCATTTGACTCTAAACTCCGGATATCTTGAATGCTACTCACACTCCTTCCACATCGACGACTGCCCGTTGGTTAAGATTCTTAGTGGGCGGAGCTTACTACATCGCTGAGGACTCACCACCAATCAAATGATATTCGCGACGACCAAGAGTGCTGAATTCACAAAAGGCAATGTTCACGGGATTGGTAGCGGAATTCTTATTCCTTACTTTGCCCCCACCAAAAGTGGGAGTTTTCCAATAGGATCCCAAGGATTTGAAACGGTGGTGAGAAAGGTTTACTGCTGCATTAAAAGTCCAAGTCAAGTAGGACATCTTACGAGGATACCTCCTCTCATGTTATTCACGCCGGGCACGTATCTCGCGATAAATACTATTTTTTCTTCTCTTCCGGTCCACGAAAAATTTACGCCACGGAAATTATGCCAGGTATTAAGCGATTATCCGGAGGTAAGTATCAGGAGCGGATAACGAGCGAGGAGGTGTACTTATAAAAGGTTCCACTTGACTCACAAATAGTTAGGAGGTCCAATTGCTGTTTCAGCACGTCCAGTTCCCCGCCCTCTCTAGTCGTATTATTGGCTGTGGTCGCCAGGTGGGAGGAGCCTTAGAAAAAAAGAAAGCATGTCTACCAATCTGGTGACCCATTCCTTCAGGAGGTATGAATGCTGTTTAAGATAGTGATTGGATGAGTATCTCCCAAAAGACTACGACCTCAGCCGGGTTAGCGCTCTAGCCAATGGAATGCTCTCCTACTGAAATGAGAATTAAGTGGGGCTTGCTGATACCGGAATCGCGTAGTCAAGTGACACCTTCTACGAGAATACCTCCTTTCAGGTTATGTGCGCCGGGTAGAAATCTTAGATTTTATACGGTACATTTTCTCCGGCGTACGTCTGTTCTCGGAACTTTGAGATTCACATGATATTAAGATTTCGCTGAACATGTTCTCTCTTAAGTTCCAATCAATTGAAGCGTTTTAAGCGTATTTATACATCAATTTTAATGCACATGCAAGTAAAACATCATATCAGAAATCTTCTCCACAAAGATCTTTTCAAAGGTCTTTTCAATAAAACCTACCACATTAATTTTTATTGCCAATGCAATTGTACTCTCCAAAACATGTTTATCAATATTACGAAAGCTAGTGAGCTTTACCTCTTACAAAGATGCTCGCCTTTGTTGGGTAATTGAATAATCACTTCACCTATGTAATTCTTCTATGCATCTATTCACTCAAATAAAATTGTAAAGCATCCTACTATATCATCATAATAGTGGTATAGCGGATATTTCTGGTAATCCATGTAAAACATGAGAAGTTACGCCTCCTACAAATTAAAACTACTTATATATTTTCCTCTCCTTTATTCTAATTAATCTACCTACTTTTCATGTTTACAATTTGAAATGTGGACGCCATTATTTTTTATAATTGCATTAAATTTGGGCGTGAAAGAAGCTCCCCTCGTTTACTGCGCTCTTCATGATTGCAGAGCAAGTGGACGAGAGCCCGTTCGATTTAATCGTAACGCTTATAATCTAAAATCCTACTCACGGATACCTAGCTGCTATAAAAGTTGAAATGAATGCAGTTACCAATACAGGGAACGTGCATCATGAAATCAGTTTTACATTGACCTACTTGCAGTTATACTTTATTTTTTACCTTAGGTCTCAACGCTTCTGATTTCATATATTACAAATGTCATCTATCTGATTTCTAATTACATTTTATTTTACCTTACATACGGCAGTACAAGTATTATCCATTTAAATTTCTTCAAGCTAATGCTAGTTATAGCGTATAGTCTCATGTGACACTTTTCAATGACGATCATCTTCTGACCGAACATTGAGATAGTTCTTTCTTCTGGAATCATTTACTTTCGCGTGAATATTCTTTTCTTGTAATCCATCTCTGGTTGCAAGAGATCGTAGTTTTTTTAAGCGTTCCATGTTTCAAGTAAACGGTGTTGGGACAAGAAGGTCAATCCAAGGGACCGCTGCGGAAAAGGATGAACCCAAGGAATGGAAAATACCCCTTTACCGGTATTCACTTAGTGAGATGGAGCATCACACGAATTTTAATTATGACCTGCGTTTGGATATTTTCTGTGGATTCATGTTATCCCACTCACTACGTCAATTATGACTAATAATGTGAGTAGGCAAATTCAGTTTCACCGATTGAGTGATCAAAAAGTCTTCCTGTTTAAAATATACTTTTATAATACACCATATGAACTTTTGTTACATTTTGTCTGCATCACTGCATAGTTTACCTGCGCTGAAAGTGATTCTTTCTCCATACTTTTTTCTATTGCGTCACTCAGATTTTACAACTTTCCGAGGCTGATATTTGTGACGATTAGAAATAAAAATTTATAAATTTAACTTTATTTATTGTAAGCGACTAATCCTTGTCTTCCGAGTGAATACTCTAGTCGCTCATCATTCCAGATTGTTTCCACTACATATTTTATCTGTCGAAGTACATCTTTGTCATATGAGACAGTTTTTCAAATGAAATTTGAGAAATATTACTCTCATTTAACAAATCATTCATGTAAAAAATAATTTATCGACGCATAGATATAAGTTAAAATAAAAGATTCGTCCTCCTAGATGAAGATGAAGAAACCCTAAATAATTGGAAATATCAAACATTAGCTATTAATTCGGAGGATAAAAGTACTGATCCCTGAAGCAAATGCTCGAATGTCGGCTCCAGCGGAAGATAAAAATTGAGAATATCAGGAGTTCAACACCAGGTGCGTATAACATGCCGGCAGGTATCCTCGTAGAAATTATCATTTGACTCTAAACTCCGGATATCTTGAATGCTACTCACACTCCTTCCACATCGACGACTGCCCGTTGGTTAAGATTCTTAGTGGGCGGAGCTTACTACATCGCTGAGGACTCACCACCAATCAAATGATATTCGCGACGACCAAGAGTGCTGAATTCACAAAAGGCAATGTTCACGGGATTGGTAGCGGAATTCTTATTCCTTACTTTGCCCCCACCAAAAGTGGGAGTTTTCCAATAGGATCCCAAGGATTTGAAACGGTGGTGAGAAAGGTTTACTGCTGCATTAAAAGTCCAAGTCAAGTAGGACATCTTACGAGGATACCTCCTCTCATGTTATTCACGCCGGGCACGTATCTCGCGATAAATATTATTTTTTCTTCTCTTCCGGTCCACGAAAAATTTACGCCACGGAAATTATGCCAGGTATTAAGCGATTATCCGGAGGTAAGTATCAGGAGCGGATAACGAGCGAGGAAGTGTACTTATAAAAGGTTCCACTTGACTCACAAATAGTTAGGAGGTCCAACTGCTGTTTCAGTACGTCCAGTTCCCCGCCCTCTCTAGTCGTATTATTGGCTGTGGTCGCCAGGTGGGAGGAGCCTTAGAAAAAAAGAAAGCATGTCTACCAATCTGGTGACCCATTCCTTCAGGAGGTATGAATGCTGTTTAAGATAGTGATTGGATGAGTATCTCCCAAAATACTACGACCTCAGCCGGGTTAGCGCTCTAGCCAATGGAATGCTCTCCTACTGAAATGAGAATTAAGTGGGGCTTGCTGATACCGGAATCGCGTAGTCAAGTGACACCTTCTACGAGAATACCTCCTTTCAGGTTATGTGCGCCGGGTAGAAATCTTAGAATTTATACGGTACATTTTCTCCGGCGTACGTCTGTTCTCGGGTCTTTGAGATTCACATGATATTAAGATTTCGCTGAACATGTTCTCTCTTAAGTTCCAATCAATTGAAGCGTTTTAAGCGTATTTATATATCAATTTTAATGCACATGCAAGTAAAACATCATATCAGAAATCTTCTCCACAAAGATCTTTTCAAAGGTCTTTTCAATAAAACCTACCACATTAAATTTATTGCCAATGCAATTGTACTCTCCAAAACATGTTTATCAATATTACGAAAGCTAGTGAGCTTTACCTCTTACAAAGATGCTCGCCTTTGTTGGGTAATTGAATAATCACTTCACCTAAGTAATTCTTCTATGCATCTATTCACTCTAATAAAATTGTAAAGCATCCTACTATATCATCATAATAGTGGTATAGCGGATATTTCTGGTAATCCATGTAAAACATGAGAAGTTACGCCTCCTACAAATTAAAACTACTTATATATTTTCCTCTCCTTTATTCTAATTAATCTACCTACTTTTCATGTTTACAATTTGAAATGTGGACGCCATTATTTTTTATAATTGCATTAAATTTGGGCGTGAAAGAAGCTCCCCTCGTTTACTGCGCTCTTCATGATTGCAGAGCAAGTGGACGAGAGCCCGTTCGATTTAATCGTAACGCTTATAATCTTAAATCCTACTCACGGATACCTAGCTGCAATAAAAGTTGAAATGAATGCAGTTACCAATACAGGGAACGTGCATCATGAAATCAGTTTTACATTGACCTACTTGCAGTTATACTTTATTTTTTACCTTAGGTCTCAACGCTTCTGATTTCATATTTTACAAATGTCATCTATCTGATTTCTAATTACATTTTATTTTACCTTACATACGGCAGTACAAGTATTATCCATTTAAATTTCTTCAAGCTAATGCTAGTTATAGCGTATAGTCTCATGTGACACTTTTCAATGACGATCATCTTCTGACCGAACATTGAGATAGTTCTTTCTTCTGGAATCATTTACTTTCGCGTGAATATTCTTTTCTTGTAATCCATCTCTGGTTGCAAGAGATCGTAGTTTTTTTAAGCGTTCCATGTTTCAAGTAAACGGTGTTGGGACAAGAAGGTCAATCCAAGGGACCGCTGCGGAAAGTGATGAACCCAAGGAATGGAAAATACCCCTTTACCGGTATTCACTTAGTGAGATGGAGCATCACACGAATTTTAATTATGACCTGCGTTTGGATATTTTCTGTGGATTCATGTTATCCCACTCACTACGTCAATTATGACTAATAATGTGAGTAGGCAAATTCAGTTTCACCGATTGAGTGATCAAAAAGTCTTCCTGTTTAAAATATACTTTTATAATACACCATATGAACTTTTGTTACATTTTGTCTGCATCACTGCATAGTTTACCTGCGCTGAAAGTGATTCTTTCTCCATACTTTTTTCTATTGCGTCACTCAGATTTTACAACTTTCCGCGGCTGATATTTGTGACGATTAGAAATAAAAATTTATAAATTTAACTTTATTTATTGTAAGCGACAAATCCTTGTCTTCCGAGTGAATACTCTAGTCGCTCATCATTCCAGATTGTTTCCACTACATATTTTATCTGTCGAAGTACATCTTTGTCATATGAGACAGTTTTTCAAATGAAATTTGAGAAATATGACTCTAATTTAACAAATCATTCACGTAAAAATTAATTTTTCGACGCATAGATATAAGTTAAAATAAAAGATTCGTCCTCCTAGATGAAGATGAAGAAACCCTAAATAATTGGAAATATTAAACATTAGCTATTAATTCGGAGGATAAAAGTACTGATCCCTGAAGCAAATGCTCGAATGTCGGCTCCAGCGGAAGATAAAAATTGAGAATATCAGGAGTTCAACACCAGGTGCGTATAACATGCCAGCAGGTATCCTCGTAGAAATTATCATTTGACTCTAAACTCCGGATATCTTGAATGCTACTCACACTCCTTCCACATCGACGACTGCCCGTTGGTTAAGATTCTTAGTGGGCGGAGCTTACTACATCGCTGAGGACTCACCACCAATCAAATGATATTCGCGACGACCAAGAGTGTTGAATTCACAAAAGGCAATGCTCACGGGATTGGTAGCGGAATTCTTATTCCTTACTTTGCCCCCACCAGAAAATGGAGTTTTCCAATAGGATCCCAAGGATTTGAAACGGTGGTGAAAAAGGTTTACTGCTGCATTAAAAGTCCAAGTCAAGTAGGACATCTTACGAGGATACCTCCTCTCATGTTATTCACGCCGGGCACGTATCTTGCGATAAATATTATTTTTTCTTCTCTTCCGGTCCACGAAAAATTTACGCCACGGAAATTATGCCAGGTATTAAGCGATTATCCGGAGGTAAGTATCAGGAGCGGATAACGAGCGAGGAGGTGTACTTATAAAAGGTTCCACTTGACTCACAAATAGTTAGGAGGTTCAATTGCTGTTTCAGCACGTCCAGTTCCCCGCCCTCTCTGGTCGTATTATTGGCTGTGGTCGCCAGGTGGGAGGAGCCTTAGAAAAAAAGAGAGCATGTCTACCAATCTGGTGACCCATTCCTTCAGGAGGTATGAATGCTGTTTAAGATAGTGATTGGATGAGTATCTCCAAAAGACTACGACCTCAGCCGGGTTAGCGCTCTAGCCAATGGAATGCTCTCCTACTGAAATGAGAATTAAGTGGGGCTTGCTGATACCGGAATCGCGTAGTCAAGTGACACCTTCTACGAGAATACCTCCTTTCAGGTTATGTGCGCCGGGTAGAAATCTTAGAATTTATACGGTACATTTTCTCCGGCGTACGTCTGTTCTCGGGTCTTTGAGATTCACATGATATTAAGATTTCGCTGAACATGTTCTCTCTTAAGTTCCAATCAATTGAAGCGTTTTAAGCGTATTTATATATCAATTTTAATGCACATGCAAGTAAAACATCTTATCAGAAATCTAATTCCACAAAGATAACGTCCTTTCAATAAAACCTACCTCATTAATTATATTGCCAATGCAATTGTACTCTCCAAAACATGTTTATCAATATTACGAAAGCTAGTGAGTTTTACCTCTTACAAAGATGCTCGCCTTTGTTGGGTAATTGAATAATCACTTCACCTAAGTAATTCTTCTATGCATCTATTCACTCAAATAAAATTGTAAAGCATCCTACTATATCATCATAATAGTGGTATAGCGGATATTTCTGGTAATCCATGTAAAACATGAGAAGTTACGCCTCCTACAAATTAAAACTACTTATATATTTTCCTCTCCTTTATTCTAATTAATCTACCTACTTTTCATGTTTACAATTTGAAATGTGGACGCCATTATTTTTTATAATTGCATTAAATTTGGGCGTGAAAGAAGCTCCCCTCGTTTACTGCGCTCTTCATGATTGCAGAGCAAGTGGACGAGAGCCCGTTCGATTTAATCGTAACGCTTATAATCTTAAATCCTACTCACGGATACCTAGCTGCAATAAAAGTTGAAATGAATGCAGTTACCAATACAGGGAACGTGCATCATGAAATCAGTTTTACATTGACCTACTTGCAGTTATACTTTATTTTTTACCTTAGGTCTCAACGCTTCTGATTTCATATTTTACAAATGTCATCTATCTGATTTCTAATTACATTTTATTTTACCTTACATACGGCAGTACAAGTATTATCCATTTAAATTTCTTCAAGCTAATGCTAGTTATAGCGTATAGTCTCATGTGACACTTTTCAATGACGATCATCTTCTGACCGAACATTGAGATAGTTCTTTCTTCTGGAATCATTTACTTTCGCGTGAATATTCATTTCTTGTAATCCATCTCTGGTTGCAAGAGATCGTAGTTTTTTTTAACCGTTCCATGTTTCAAGTAAACGGTGTTGGGACAAGAAGGTCAATCCAAGGGACCGCTGCGGAAAGTGATGAACCCAAGGAATGGAAAATACCCCTTTACCGGTATTCACTTAGTGAGATGGAGCATCACACGAATTTTAATTATGACCTGCGTTTGGATATTTTCTGTGGATTCATGTTATCCCACTCACTACGTCAATTATGACTAATAATGTGAGTAGGCAAATTCAGTTTCACCGATTGAGTGATCAAAAAGTCTTCCTGTTTAAAATATACTTTTATAATACACCATATGAACTTTTGTTACATTTTGTCTGCATCACTGCATAGTTTACCTGCGCTGAAAGTGATTCTTTCTCCATACTTTTTTCTATTGCGTCACTTAGATTTTACAACTTTCCGCGGCTGATATTTGTGACGATTAGAAATAAAAATTTATAAATTTAACTTTATTTATTGTAAGCGACAAATCCTTGTCTTCCGAGTGAATACTCTAGTCGCTCATCATTCCAGATTGTTTCCACTACATATTTTATCTGTCGAAGTACATCTTTGTCATATGAGACAGTTTTTCAAATGAAATTTGAGAAATATGACTCTAATTTAACAAATCATTCACGTAAAAATTAATTTTTCGACGCATAGATATAAGTTAAAATAAAAGATTCGTCCTCCTAGATGAAGATGAAGAAACCCTAAATAATTGGAAATATTAAACATTAGCTATTAATTCGGAGGATAAAAGTACTGATCCCTGAAGCAAATGCTCGAATGTCGGCTCCAGCGGAAGATAAAAATTGAGAATATCAGGAGTTCAACACCAGGTGCGTATAACATGCCAGCAGGTATCCTCGTAGAAATTATCATTTGACTCTACACTCCGGATATCTTGAATGCTACTCACACTCCTTCCACATCGACGACTGCCCGTTGGTTAAGATTCTTAGTGGGCGGAGCTTACTACATCGCTGAGGACTCACCACCAATCAAATGATATTCGCGACGACCAAGAGTGTTGAATTCACAAAAGGCAATGCTCACGGGATTGGTAGCGGAATTCTTATTCCTTACTTTGCCCCCACCAGAAAATGGAGTTTTCCAATAGGATCCCAAGGATTTGAAACGGTGGTGAAAAAGGTTTACTGCTGCATTAAAAGTCCAAGTCAAGTAGGACATCTTACGAGGATACCTCCTCTCATGTTATTCACGCCGGGCACGTATCTTGCGATAAATATTATTTTTTCTTCTCTTCCGGTCCACGAAAAATTTACGCCACGGAAATTATGCCAGGTATTAAGCGATTATCCGGAGGTAAGTATCAGGAGCGGATAACGAGCGAGGAGGTGTACTTATAAAAGGTTCCACTTGACTCACAAATAGTTAGGAGGTCCAATTGCTGTTTCAGCACGTCCAGTTCCCCGCCCTCTCTGGTCGTATTATTGGCTGTGGTCGCCAGGTGGGAGGAGCCTTAGAAAAAAAGAGAGCATGTCTACCAATCTGGTGACCCATTCCTTCAGGAGGTATGAATGCTGTTTAAGATAGTGATTGGATGAGTATCTCCAAAAGACTACGACCTCAGCCGGGTTAGCGCTCTAGCCAATGGAATGCTCTCCTACTGAAATGAGAATTAAGTGGGGCTTGCTGATACCGGAATCGCGTAGTCAAGTGACACCTTCTACGAGAATACCTCCTTTCAGGTTATGTGCGCCGGGTAGAAATCTTAGAATTTATACGGTACATTTTCTCCGGCGTACGTCTGTTCTCGGGTCTTTGAGATTCACATGATATTAAGATTTCGCTGAACATGTTCTCTCTTAAGTTCCAATCAATTGAAGCGTTTTAAGCGTATTTATATATCAATTTTAATGCACATGCAAGTAAAACATCTTATCAGAAATCTAATTCCACAAAGATAACGTCCTTTCAATAAAACCTACCTCATTAATTATATTGCCAATGCAATTGTACTCTCCAAAACATGTTTATCAATATTACGAAAGCTAGTGAGTTTTACCTCTTACAAAGATGCTCGCCTTTGTTGGGTAATTGAATAATCACTTCACCTAAGTAATTCTTCTATGCATCTATTCACTCAAATAAAATTGTAAAGCATCCTACTATATCATCATAATAGTGGTATAGCGGATATTTCTGGTAATCCATGTAAAACATGAGAAGTTACGCCTCCTACAAATTAAAACTACTTATATATTTTCCTCTCCTTTATTCTAATTAATCTACCTACTTTTCATGTTTACAATTTGAAATGTGGACGCCATTATTTTTTATAATTGCATTAAATTTGGGCGTGAAAGAAGCTCCCCTCGTTTACTGCGCTCTTCATGATTGCAGAGCAAGTGGACGAGAGCCCGTTCGATTTAATCGTAACGCTTATAATCTTAAATCCTACTCACGGATACCTAGCTGCAATAAAAGTTGAAATGAATGCAGTTACCAATACAGGGAACGTGCATCATGAAATCAGTTTTACATTGACCTACTTGCAGTTATACTTTATTTTTTACCTTAGGTCTCAACGCTTCTGATTTCATATTTTACAAATGTCATCTATCTGATTTCTAATTACATTTTATTTTACCTTACATACGGCAGTACAAGTATTATCCATTTAAATTTCTTCAAGCTAATGCTAGTTATAGCGTATAGTCTCATGTGACACTTTTCAATGACGATCATCTTCTGACCGAACATTGAGATAGTTCTTTCTTCTGGAATCATTTACTTTCGCGTGAATATTCTTTTCTTGTAATCCATCTCTGGTTGCAAGAGATCGTAGTTTTTTTAAGCGTTCCATGTTTCAAGTAAACGGTGTTGGGACAAGAAGGTCAATCCAAGGGACCGCTGCGGAAAGTGATGAACCCAAGGAATGGAAAATACCCCTTTACCGGTATTCACTTAGTGAGATGGAGCATCACACGAATTTTAATTATGACCTGCGTTTGGATATTTTCTGTGGATTCATGTTATCCCACTCACTACGTCAATTATGACTAATAATGTGAGTAGGCAAATTCAGTTTCACCGATTGAGTGATCAAAAAGTCTTCCTGTTTAAAATATACTTTTATAATACACCATATGAACTTTTGTTACATTTTGTCTGCATCACTGCATAGTTTACCTGCGCTGAAAGTGATTCTTTCTCCATACTTTTTTCTATTGCGTCACTCAGATTTTACAACTTTCCGCGGCTGATATTTGTGACGATTAGAAATAAAAATTTATAAATTTAACTTTATTTATTGTAAGCGACAAATCCTTGTCTTCCGAGTGAATACTCTAGTCGCTCATCATTCCAGATTGTTTCCACTACATATTTTATCTGTCGAAGTACATCTTTGTCATATGAGACAGTTTTTCAAATGAAATTTGAGAAATATGACTCTAATTTAACAAATCATTCACGTAAAAATTAATTTTTCGACGCATAGATATAAGTTAAAATAAAAGATTCGTCCTCCTAGATGAAGATGAAGAAACCCTAAATAATTGGAAATATTAAACATTAGCTATTAATTCGGAGGATAAAAGTACTGATCCCTGAAGCAAATGCTCGAATGTCGGCTCCAGCGGAAGATAAAAATTGAGAATATCAGGAGTTCAACACCAGGTGCGTATAACATGCCAGCAGGTATCCTCGTAGAAATTATCATTTGACTCTAAACTCCGGATATCTTGAATGCTACTCACACTCCTTCCACATCGACGACTGCCCGTTGGTTAAGATTCTTAGTGGGCGGAGCTTACTACATCGCTGAGGACTCACCACCAATCAAATGATATTCGCGACGACCAAGAGTGTTGAATTCACAAAAGGCAATGCTCACGGGATTGGTAGCGGAATTCTTATTCCTTACTTTGCCCCCACCAGAAAATGGAGTTTTCCAATAGGATCCCAAGGATTTGAAACGGTGGTGAAAAAGGTTTACTGCTGCATTAAAAGTCCAAGTCAAGTAGGACATCTTACGAGGATACCTCCTCTCATGTTATTCACGCCGGGCACGTATCTTGCGATAAATATTATTTTTTCTTCTCTTCCGGTCCACGAAAAATTTACGCCACGGAAATTATGCCAGGTATTAAGCGATTATCCGGAGGTAAGTATCAGGAGCGGATAACGAGCGAGGAGGTGTACTTATAAAAGGTTCCACTTGACTCACAAATAGTTAGGAGGTTCAATTGCTGTTTCAGCACGTCCAGTTCCCCGCCCTCTCTGGTCGTATTATTGGCTGTGGTCGCCAGGTGGGAGGAGCCTTAGAAAAAAAGAGAGCATGTCTACCAATCTGGTGACCCATTCCTTCAGGAGGTATGAATGCTGTTTAAGATAGTGATTGGATGAGTATCTCCAAAAGACTACGACCTCAGCCGGGTTAGCGCTCTAGCCAATGGAATGCTCTCCTACTGAAATGAGAATTAAGTGGGGCTTGCTGATACCGGAATCGCGTAGTCAAGTGACACCTTCTACGAGAATACCTCCTTTCAGGTTATGTGCGCCGGGTAGAAATCTTAGAATTTATACGGTACATTTTCTCCGGCGTACGTCTGTTCTCGGGTCTTTGAGATTCACATGATATTAAGATTTCGCTGAACATGTTCTCTCTTAAGTTCCAATCAATTGAAGCGTTTTAAGCGTATTTATATATCAATTTTAATGCACATGCAAGTAAAACATCTTATCAGAAATCTAATTCCACAAAGATAACGTCCTTTCAATAAAACCTACCTCATTAATTATATTGCCAATGCAATTGTACTCTCCAAAACATGTTTATCAATATTACGAAAGCTAGTGAGTTTTACCTCTTACAAAGATGCTCGCCTTTGTTGGGTAATTGAATAATCACTTCACCTAAGTAATTCTTCTATGCATCTATTCACTCAAATAAAATTGTAAAGCATCCTACTATATCATCATAATAGTGGTATAGCGGATATTTCTGGTAATCCATGTAAAACATGAGAAGTTACGCCTCCTACAAATTAAAACTACTTATATATTTTCCTCTCCTTTATTCTAATTAATCTACCTACTTTTCATGTTTACAATTTGAAATGTGGACGCCATTATTTTTTATAATTGCATTAAATTTGGGCGTGAAAGAAGCTCCCCTCGTTTACTGCGCTCTTCATGATTGCAGAGCAAGTGGACGAGAGCCCGTTCGATTTAATCGTAACGCTTATAATCTTAAATCCTACTCACGGATACCTAGCTGCAATAAAAGTTGAAATGAATGCAGTTACCAATACAGGGAACGTGCATCATGAAATCAGTTTTACATTGACCTACTTGCAGTTATACTTTATTTTTTACCTTAGGTCTCAACGCTTCTGATTTCATATTTTACAAATGCCATCTATCTGATTTCTAATTACATTTTATTTTACCTTACATACGGCGGTACAAGTATTATCCATTTAAATTTCTTCAAGCTAATGCTAGTTATAGCGTATAGTCTCATGTGACACTTTTCAATGACGATCATCTTCTGACCGAACATTGAGATAGTTCTTTCTTCTGGAATCATTTACTTTCGCGTGAATATTCATTTCTTGTAATCCATCTCTGGTTGCAAGAGATCGTAGTTTTTTTTAACCGTTCCATGTTTCAAGTAAACGGTGTTGGGACAAGAAGGTCAATCCAAGGGACCGCTGCGGAAAGTGATGAACCCAAGGAATGGAAAATACCCCTTTACCGGTATTCACTTAGTGAGATGGAGCATCACACGAATTTTAATTATGACCTGCGTTTGGATATTTTCTGTGGATTCATGTTATCCCACTCACTACGTCAATTATGACTAATAATGTGAGTAGGCAAATTCAGTTTCACCGATTGAGTGATCAAAAAGTCTTCCTGTTTAAAATATACTTTTATAATACACCATATGAACTTTTGTTACATTTTGTCTGCATCACTGCATAGTTTACCTGCGCTGAAAGTGATTCTTTCTCCATACTTTTTTCTATTGCGTCACTTAGATTTTACAACTTTCCGCGGCTGATATTTGTGACGATTAGAAATAAAAATTTATAAATTTAACTTTATTTATTGTAAGCGACAAATCCTTGTCTTCCGAGTGAATACTCTAGTCGCTCATCATTCCAGATTGTTTCCACTACATATTTTATCTGTCGAAGTACATCTTTGTCATATGAGACAGTTTTTCAAATGAAATTTGAGAAATATGACTCTAATTTAACAAATCATTCACGTAAAAATTAATTTTTCGACGCATAGATATAAGTTAAAATAAAAGATTCGTCCTCCTAGATGAAGATGAAGAAACCCTAAATAATTGGAAATATTAAACATTAGCTATTAATTCGGAGGATAAAAGTACTGATCCCTGAAGCAAATGCTCGAATGTCGGCTCCAGCGGAAGATAAAAATTGAGAATATCAGGAGTTCAACACCAGGTGCGTATAACATGCCAGCAGGTATCCTCGTAGAAATTATCATTTGACTCTACACTCCGGATATCTTGAATGCTACTCACACTCCTTCCACATCGACGACTGCCCGTTGGTTAAGATTCTTAGTGGGCGGAGCTTACTACATCGCTGAGGACTCACCACCAATCAAATGATATTCGCGACGACCAAGAGTGTTGAATTCACAAAAGGCAATGCTCACGGGATTGGTAGCGGAATTCTTATTCCTTACTTTGCCCCCACCAGAAAATGGAGTTTTCCAATAGGATCCCAAAGATTTGAAACGGTGGTGAAAAAGGTTTACTGCTGCATTAAAAGTCCAAGTCAAGTAGGACATCTTACGAGGATACCTCCTCTCATGTTATTCACGCCGGGCACGTATCTTGCGATAAATATTATTTTTTCTTCTCTTCCGGTCCACGAAAAATTTACGCCACGGAAATTATGCCAGGTATTAAGCGATTATCCGGAGGTAAGTATCAGGAGCGGATAACGAGCGAGGAGGTGTACTTATAAAAGGTTCCACTTGACTCACAAATAGTTAGGAGGTCCAATTGCTGTTTCAGCACGTCCAGTTCCCCGCCCTCTCTGGTCGTATTATTGGCTGTGGTCGCCAGGTGGGAGGAGCCTTAGAAAAAAAGAGAGCATGTCTACCAATCTGGTGACCCATTCCTTCAGGAGGTATGAATGCTGTTTAAGATAGTGATTGGATGAGTATCTCCAAAAGACTACGACCTCAGCCGGGTTAGCGCTCTAGCCAATGGAATGCTCTCCTACTGAAATGAGAATTAAGTGGGGCTTGCTGATACCGGAATCGCGTAGTCAAGTGACACCTTCTACGAGAATACCTCCTTTCAGGTTATGTGCGCCGGGTAGAAATCTTAGAATTTATACGGTACATTTTCTCCGGCGTACGTCTGTTCTCGGGTCTTTGAGATTCACATGATATTAAGATTTCGCTGAACATGTTCTCTCTTAAGTTCCAATCAATTGAAGCGTTTTAAGCGTATTTATATATCAATTTTAATGCACATGCAAGTAAAACATCTTATCAGAAATCTAATTCCACAAAGATAACGTCCTTTCAATAAAACCTACCTCATTAATTATATTGCCAATGCAATTGTACTCTCCAAAACATGTTTATCAATATTACGAAAGCTAGTGAGTTTTACCTCTTACAAAGATGCTCGCCTTTGTTGGGTAATTGAATAATCACTTCACCTAAGTAATTCTTCTATGCATCTATTCACTCAAATAAAATTGTAAAGCATCCTACTATATCATCATAATAGTGGTATAGCGGATATTTCTGGTAATCCATGTAAAACATGAGAAGTTACGCCTCCTACAAATTAAAACTACTTATATATTTTCCTCTCCTTTATTCTAATTAATCTACCTACTTTTCATGTTTACAATTTGAAATGTGGACGCCATTATTTTTTATAATTGCATTAAATTTGGGCGTGAAAGAAGCTCCCCTCGTTTACTGCGCTCTTCATGATTGCAGAGCAAGTGGACGAGAGCCCGTTCGATTTAATCGTAACGCTTATAATCTTAAATCCTACTCACGGATACCTAGCTGCAATAAAAGTTGAAATGAATGCAGTTACCAATACAGGGAACGTGCATCATGAAATCAGTTTTACATTGACCTACTTGCAGTTATACTTTATTTTTTACCTTAGGTCTCAACGCTTCTGATTTCATATTTTACAAATGTCATCTATCTGATTTCTAATTACATTTTATTTTACCTTACATACGGCAGTACAAGTATTATCCATTTAAATTTCTTCAAGCTAATGCTAGTTATAGCGTATAGTCTCATGTGACACTTTTCAATGACGATCATCTTCTGACCGAACATTGAGATAGTTCTTTCTTCTGGAATCATTTACTTTCGCGTGAATATTCTTTTCTTGTAATCCATCTCTGGTTGCAAGAGATCGTAGTTTTTTTAAGCGTTCCATGTTTCAAGTAAACGGTGTTGGGACAAGAAGGTCAATCCAAGGGACCGCTGCGGAAAGTGATGAACCCAAGGAATGGAAAATACCCCTTTACCGGTATTCACTTAGTGAGATGGAGCATCACACGAATTTTAATTATGACCTGCGTTTGGATATTTTCTGTGGATTCATGTTATCCCACTCACTACGTCAATTATGACTAATAATGTGAGTAGGCAAATTCAGTTTCACCGATTGAGTGATCAAAAAGTCTTCCTGTTTAAAATATACTTTTATAATACACCATATGAACTTTTGTTACATTTTGTCTGCATCACTGCATAGTTTACCTGCGCTGAAAGTGATTCTTTCTCCATACTTTTTTCTATTGCGTCACTCAGATTTTACAACTTTCCGCGGCTGATATTTGTGACGATTAGAAATAAAAATTTATAAATTTAACTTTATTTATTGTAAGCGACAAATCCTTGTCTTCCGAGTGAATACTCTAGTCGCTCATCATTCCAGATTGTTTCCACTACATATTTTATCTGTCGAAGTACATCTTTGTCATATGAGACAGTTTTTCAAATGAAATTTGAGAAATATGACTCTAATTTAACAAATCATTCATGTAAAAATTAATTTTTCGACGCATAGATATAAGTTAAAATAAAAGATTCGTCCTCCTAGATGAAGATGAAGAAACCCTAAATAATTGGAAATATTAAACATTAGCTATTAATTCGGAGGATAAAAGTACTGATCCCTGAAGCAAATGCTCGAATGTCGGCTCCAGCGGAAGATAAAAATTGAGAATATCAGGAGTTCAACACCAGGTGCGTATAACATGCCAGCAGGTATCCTCGTAGAAATTATCATTTGACTCTACACTCCGGATATCTTGAATGCTACTCACACTCCTTCCACATCGACGACTGCCCGTTGGTTAAGATTCTTAGTGGGCGGAGCTTACTACATCGCTGAGGACTCACCACCAATCAAATGATATTCGCGACGACCAAGAGTGTTGAATTCACAAAAGGCAATGCTCACGGGATTGGTAGCGGAATTCTTATTCCTTACTTTGCCCCCACCAGAAAATGGAGTTTTCAATAGGATCCCAAGGATTTGAAACGGTGGTGAAAAAGGTTTTCTGCTGCATTAAAAGTCCAAGTCAAGTAGGACATCTTACGAGGATACCTCCTCTCATGTTATTCACGCCGGGCACGTATCTTGCGATAAATATTATTTTTTCTTCTCTTCCGGTCCACGAAAAATTTACGCCACGGAAATTATGCCAGGTATTAAGCGATTATCCGGAGGTAAGTATCAGGAGCGGATAACGAGCGAGGAGGTGTACTTATAAAAGGTTCCACTTGACTCACAAATAGTTAGGAGGTCCAATTGCTGTTTCAGCACGTCCAGTTCCCCGCCCTCTCTGGTCGTATTATTGGCTGTGGTCGCCAGGTGGGAGGAGCCTTAGAAAAAAAGAGAGCATGTCTACCAATCTGGTGACCCATTCCTTCAGGAGGTATGAATGCTGTTTAAGATAGTGATTGGATGAGTATCTCCAAAAGACTACGACCTCAGCCGGGTTAGCGCTCTAGCCAATGGAATGCTCTTCTACTGAAATGAGAATTAAGTGGGGCTTGCTGATACCGGAATCGCGTAGTCAAGTGACACCTTCTACGAGAATACCTCCTTTCAGGTTATGTGCGCCGGGTAGAAATCTTAGAATTTATACGGTACATTTTCTCCGGCGTACGTCTGTTCTCGGGTCTTTGAGATTCACATGATATTAAGATTTCGCTGAACATGTTCTCTCTTAAGTTCCAATCAATTGAAGCGTTTTAAGCGTATTTATATATCAATTTTAATGCACATGCAAGTAAAACATCTTATCAGAAATCTAATTCCACAAAGATAACGTCCTTTCAATAAAACCTACCTCATTAATTATATTGCCAATGCAATTGTACTCTCCAAAACATGTTTATCAATATTACGAAAGCTAGTGAGTTTTACCTCTTACAAAGATGCTCGCCTTTGTTGGGTAATTGAATAATCACTTCACCTAAGTAATTCTTCTATGCATCTATTCACTCAAATAAAATTGTAAAGCATCCTACTATATCATCATAATAGTGGTATAGCGGATATTTCTGGTAATCCATGTAAAACATGAGAAGTTACGCCTCCTACAAATTAAAACTACTTATATATTTTCCTCCTTTATTCTAATTAATCTACCTACTTTTCATGTTTACAATTTGAAATGTGGACGCCATTATTTTTTATAATTGCATTAAATTTGGGCGTGAAAGAAGCTCCCCTCGTTTACTGCGCTCTTCATGATTGCAGAGCAAGTGGACGAGAGCCCGTTCGATTTAATCGTAACGCTTATAATCTTAAATCCTACTCACGGATACCTAGCTGCAATAAAAGTTGAAATGAATGCAGTTACCAATACAGGGAACGTGCATCATGAAATCAGTTTTACATTGACCTACTTGCAGTTATACTTTATTTTTTACCTTAGGTCTCAACGCTTCTGATTTCATATTTTACAAATGTCATCTATCTGATTTCTAATTACATTTTATTTTACCTTACATACGGCAGTACAAGTATTATCCATTTAAATTTCTTCAAGCTAATGCTAGTTATAGCGTATAGTCTCATGTGACACTTTTCAATGACGATCATCTTCTGACCGAACATTGAGATAGTTCTTTCTTCTGGAATCATTTACTTTCGCGTGAATATTCTTTTCTTGTAATCCATCTCTGGTTGCAAGAGATCGTAGTTTTTTTAAGCGTTCCATGTTTCAAGTAAACGGTGTTGGGACAAGAAGGTCAATCCAAGGGACCGCTGCGGAAAGTGATGAACCCAAGGAATGGAAAATACCCCTTTACCGGTATTCACTTAGTGAGATGGAGCATCACACGAATTTTAATTATGACCTGCGTTTGGATATTTTCTGTGGATTCATGTTATCCCACTCACTACGTCAATTATGACTAATAATGTGAGTAGGCAAATTCAGTTTCACCGATTGAGTGATCAAAAAGTCTTCCTGTTTAAAATATACTTTTATAATACACCATATGAACTTTTGTTACATTTTGTCTGCATCACTGCATAGTTTACCTGCGCTGAAAGTGATTCTTTCTCCATACTTTTTTCTATATCGTCACTCAGATTTTACAACTTTCCGCGGCTGATATTTGTGACGATTAGAAATAAAAATTTATAAATTTAACTTTATTTATTGTAAGCGACAAATCCTTGTCTTCCGAGTGAATACTCTAGTCGCTCATCATTCCAGATTGTTTCCACTACATATTTTATCTGTCGAAGTACATCTTTGTCATATGAGACAGTTTTTCAAATGAAATTTGAGAAATATGACTCTAATTTAACAAATCATTCACGTAAAAATTAATTTTTCGACGCATAGATATAAGTTAAAATAAAAGATTCGTCCTCCTAGATGAAGATGAAGAAACCCTAAATAATTGGAAATATTAAACATTAGCTATTAATTCGGAGGATAAAACTACTGATCCCTGAAGCAAATGCTCGAATGTCGGCTCCAGCGGAAGATAAAAATTGAGAATATCAGGAGTTCAACACCAGGTGCGTATAACATGCCAGCAGGTATCCTCGTAGAAATTATCATTTGACTCTACACTCCGGATATCTTGAATGCTACTCACACTCCTTCCACATCGACGACTGCCCGTTGGTTAAGATTCTTAGTGGGCGGAGCTTACTACATCGCTGAGGACTCACCACCAATCAAATGATATTCGCGACGACCAAGAGTGTTGAATTCACAAAAGGCAATGCTCACGGGATTGGTAGCGGAATTCTTATTCCTTACTTTGCCCCCACCAGAAAATGGAGTTTTCCAATAGGATCCCAAGGATTTGAAACGGTGGTGAAAAAGGTTTACTGCTGCATGAAAAGTCCAAGTCAAGTAGGACATCTTACGAGGATACCTCCTCTCATGTTATTCACGCCGGGCACGTATCTTGCGATAAATATTATTTTTTCTTCTCTTCCGGTCCACGAAAAATTTACGCCACGGAAATTATGCCAGGTATTAAGCGATTATCCGGAGGTAAGTATCAGGAGCGGATAACGAGCGAGGAGGTGTACTTATAAAAGGTTCCACTTGACTCACAAATAGTTAGGAGGTCCAATTGCTGTTTCAGCACGTCCAGTTCCCCGCCCTCTCTGGTCGTATTATTGGCTGTGGTCGCCAGGTGGGAGGAGCCTTAGAAAAAAAGAGAGCATGTCTACCAATCTGGTGACCCATTCCTTCAGGAGGTATGAATGCTGTTTAAGATAGTGATTGGATGAGTATCTCCAAAAGACTACGACCTCAGCCGGGTTAGCGCTCTAGCCAATGGAATGCTCTCCTACTGAAATGAGAATTAAGTGGGGCTTGCTGATACCGGAATCGCGTAGTCAAGTGACACCTTCTACGAGAATACCTCCTTTCAGGTTATGTGCGCCGGGTAGAAATCTTAGAATTTATACGGTACATTTTCTCCGGCGTACGTCTGTTCTCGGGTCTTTGAGATTCACATGATATTAAGATTTCGCTGAACATGTTCTCTCTTAAGTTCCAATCAATTGAAGCGTTTTAAGCGTATTTATATATCAATTTTAATGCACATGCAAGTAAAACATCTTATCAGAAATCTAATTCCACAAAGATAACGTCCTTTCAATAAAACCTACCTCATTAATTATATTGCCAATGCAATTGTACTCTCCAAAACATGTTTATCAATATTACGAAAGCTAGTGAGTTTTACCTCTTACAAAGATGCTCGCCTTTGTTGGGTAATTGAATAATCACTTCACCTAAGTAATTCTTCTATGCATCTATTCACTCAAATAAAATTGTAAAGCATCCTACTATATCATCATAATAGTGGTATAGCGGATATTTCTGGTAATCCATGTAAAACATGAGAAGTTACGCCTCCTACAAATTAAAACTACTTATATATTTTCCTCTCCTTTATTCTAATTAATCTACCTACTTTTCATGTTTACAATTTGAAATGTGGACGCCATTATTTTTTATAATTGCATTAAATTTGGGCGTGAAAGAAGCTCCCCTCGTTTACTGCGCTCTTCATGATTGCAGAGCAAGTGGACGAGAGCCCGTTCGATTTAATCGTAACGCTTATAATCTTAAATCCTACTCACGGATACCTAGCTGCAATAAAAGTTGAAATGAATGCAGTTACCAATACAGGGAACGTGCATCATGAAATCAGTTTTACATTGACCTACTTGCAGTTATACTTTATTTTTTACCTTAGGTCTCAACGCTTCTGATTTCATATTTTACAAATGTCATCTATCTGATTTCTAATTACATTTTATTTTACCTTACATACGGCAGTACAAGTATTATCCATTTAAATTTCTTCAAGCTAATGCTAGTTATAGCGTATAGTCTCATGTGACACTTTTCAATGACGATCATCTTCTGACCGAACATTGAGATAGTTCTTTCTTCTGGAATCATTTACTTTCGCGTGAATATTCTTTTCTTGTAATCCATCTCTGGTTGCAAGAGATCGTAGTTTTTTTAAGCGTTCCATGTTTCAAGTAAACGGTGTTGGGACAAGAAGGTCAATCCAAGGGACCGCTGCGGAAAGTGATGAACCCAAGGAATGGAAAATACCCCTTTACCGGTATTCACTTAGTGAGATGGAGCATCACACGAATTTTAATTATGACCTGCGTTTGGATATTTTCTGTGGATTCATGTTATCCCACTCACTACGTCAATTATGACTAATAATGTGAGTAGGCAAATTCAGTTTCACCGATTGAGTGATCAAAAAGTCTTCCTGTTTAAAATATACTTTTATAATACACCATATGAACTTTTGTTACATTTTGTCTGCATCACTGCATAGTTTACCTGCGCTGAAAGTGATTCTTTCTCCATACTTTTTTCTATTGCGTCACTCAGATTTTACAACTTTCCGCGGCTGATATTTGTGACGATTAGAAATAAAAATTTATAAATTTAACTTTAATTATTGTAAGCGACAAATCCTTGTCTTCCGAGTGAATACTCTAGTCGCTCATCATTCCAGATTGTTTCCACTACATATTTTATCTGTCGAAGTACATCTTTGTCATATGAGACAGTTTTTCAAATGAAATTTGAGAAATATGACTCTAATTTAACAAATCATTCATGTAAAAATTAATTTTTCGACGCATAGATATAAGTTAAAATAAAAGATTCGTCCTCCTAGATGAAGATGAAGAAACCCTAAATAATTGGAAATATTAAACATTAGCTATTAATTCGGAGGATAAAAGTACTGATCCCTGAAGCAAATGCTCGAATGTCGGCTCCAGCGGAAGATAAAAATTGAGAATATCAGGAGTTCAACACCAGGTGCGTATAACATGCCAGCAGGTATTCTCGTAGAAATTATCATTTGACTCTAAACTCCGGATATCTTGAATGCTACTCACACTCCTTCCACATCGACGACTGCCCGTTGGTTAAGATTCTTAGTGGGCGGAGCTTACTACATCGCTGAGGACTCACCACCAATCAAATGATATTCGCGACGACCAAGAGTGTTGAATTCACAAAAGGCAATGCTCACGGGATTGGTAGCGGAATTCTTATTCCTTACTTTGCCCCCACCAGAAAATGGAGTTTTCCAATAGGATCCCAAGGATTTGAAACGGTGGTGAAAAAGGTTTACTGCTGCATTAAAAGTCCAAGTCAAGTAGGACATCTTACGAGGATACCTCCTCTCATGTTATTCACGCCGGGCACGTATCTTGCGATAAATATTATTTTTTCTTCTCTTCCGGTCCACGAAAAATTTACGCCACGGAAATTATGCCAGGTATTAAGCGATTATCCGGAGGTAAGTATCAGGAGCGGATAACGAGCGAGGAGGTGTACTTATAAAAGGTTCCACTTGACTCACAAATAGTTAGGAGGTCCAATTGCTGTTTCAGCACGTCCAGTTCCCCGCCCTCTCTGGTCGTATTATTGGCTGTGGTCGCCAGGTGGGAGGAGCCTTAGAAAAAAAGAGAGCATGTCTACCAATCTGGTGACCCATTCCTTCAGGAGGTATGAATGCTGTTTAAGATAGTGATTGGATGAGTATCTCCAAAAGACTACGACCTCAGCCGGGTTAGCGCTCTAGCCAATGGAATGCTCTCCTACTGAAATGAGAATTAAGTGGGGCTTGCTGATACCGGAATCGCGTAGTCAAGTGACACCTTCTACGAGAATACCTCCTTTCAGGTTATGTGCGCCGGGTAGAAATCTTAGAATTTATACGGTACATTTTCTCCGGCGTACGTCTGTTCTCGGGTCTTTGAGATTCACATGATATTAAGATTTCGCTGAACATGTTCTCTCTTAAGTTCCAATCAATTGAAGCATTTTAAGCGTATTTATATATCAATTTTAATGCACATGCAAGTAAAACATCTTATCAGAAATCTAATTCCACAAAGATAACGTCCTTTCAATAAAACCTACCTCATTAATTATATTGCCAATGCAATTGTACTCTCCAAAACATGTTTATCAATATTACGAAAGCTAGTGAGCTTTACCTCTTACAAAGATGCTCGCCTTTGTTGGGTAATTGAATAATCACTTCACCTATGTAATTCTTCTATGCATCTATTCACTCAAATAAAATTGTAAAGCATCCTACTATATCATCATAATAGTGGTATAGCGGATATTTCTGGTAATCCATGTAAAACATGAGAAGTTACGCCTCCTACAAATTAAAACTACTTATATATTTTCCTCTCCTTTATTCTAATTAATCTACCTACTTTTCATGTTTACAATTTGAAATGTGGACGCCATTATTTTTTATAATTGCATTAAATTTGGGCGTGAAAGAAGCTCCCCTCGTTTACTGCGCTCTTCATGATTGCAGAGCAAGTGGACGAGAGCCCGTTCGATTTAATCGTAACGCTTATAATCTAAAATCCTACTCACGGATACCTAGCTGCTATAAAAGTTGAGATGAATGCAGTTACCAATACAGGGAACGTGCATCATGAAATCAGTTTTACATTGACCTACTTGCAGTTATACTTTATTTTTTACCTTAGGTCTCAACGCTTCTGATTTCATATTTTACAAATGTCATCTATCTGATTTCTAATTACATTTTAATTTACCTTACATACGGCAGTACAAGTATTATCCATTTAAATTTCTTCAAGCTAATGCTAGTTATAGCGTATAGTCTCATGTGACACTTTTCAATGACGATCATCATCTGACCGAACATTGAGATAGTTCTTTCTTCTGGAATCATTTACTTTCGCGTGTATATTCTTTTCTTGTAATCCATCTCTGGTTGCAAGAGATCGTAGTTTTTTTAAGCGTTCCATGTTTCAAGTAAACGGTGTTGGGACAAGAAGGCCAATCCAAGGAACCGCTGCGGAAAGTGATGAACCCAAGGAATGGAAAATACCCCTTTACCGGTATTCACTTAGTGAGATGGAGCATCACACGAATTTTAATTATGACCTGCGTTTGGATATTTTCTGTGGATTCATGTTATCCCACTCACTACGTCAATTATGACTAATAATGTGAGTAGGCAAATTCAGTTTCACCGATTGAGTGATCAAAAAGTCTTCCTGTTTAAAATATACTTTTATAATACACCATATGAACTTTTGTTACATTTTGTCTGCATCACTGCATAGTTTACCTGCGATGAAAGTGATTCTTTCTCCATACTTTTTTCTATTGCGTCACTCAGTTTTTACAACTTTCCGCGACTGATATTTGTGACGATTAGAAATAAAAATTTATAAATTTAACTTTATTTATTGTAAGCGACAAATCCTTGTCTTCCGAGTGAATACTCTAGTCGCTCATCATTCCAGATTGTTTCCACTACATATTTTATCTGTCGAAGTACATCTTTGTCATATGAGACAGTTTTTCAAATGAAATTTGAGAAATATTCCTCTAATTTAACAAATCATTCATGTAAAAATTAATTTTTCGACGCATAGATATAAGTTAAAATAAAAGATTCGTCCTCCTAGATGAAGATGAAGAAACCCTAAATAATTGGAAATATCAAACATTAGCTATTAATTCGGAGGATAAAAGTACTGATCCCTGAAGCAAATGCTCGAATGTCGGCTCCAGCGTAAGATAAAAATTGAGAATATCAGGAGTTCAACACCAGGTGCGTATAACATGCCAGCAGGTATCCTCGTAGAAATTATCATTTAACTCTACACTCCGGATATCTTGAATGCTACTCACACTCCTTCCACATCGACGACTGCCCGTTGGTTAAGATTCTTAGTGGGCGGAGCTTACTACATCGCTGAGGACTCACCACCAATCAAATGATATTCGCGACGACCAAGAGTGCTGAATTCACAAAAGGCAATGTTCACGGGATTGGTAGCGGAATTCTTATTCCTTACTTTGCCCCCACCAAAAGTGGGAGTTTTCCAATAGGATCCCAAGGATTTGAAACGGTGGTGAAAAAGGTTTACTGCTGCATTAAAAGTCCAAGTCAAGTAGGACATCTTACGAGGATACCTCCTCTCATGTTATTCACGCCGGGCACGTATCTTGCGATAAATATTATTTTTTCCTCTCTTCCGGTCAACGAAAAATTTACGCCACGGAAATTATGCCAGGTATTAAGCGATTATCCGGAGGTAAGTATCAGGAGCGGATAACGAGCGAGGAGGTGTACTTATAAAAGGTTCCACTTGACTCACAAATAGTTAGGAGGTCCAATTGCTGTTTCAGCACGTCCAGTTCCCCGCCCTCTCTAATCGTATTATTGGCTGTGGTCGCCAGGTGGGAGGAGCATTAGAAAAAAAGAAAGCATGTCTACCAATCTGGTGACCCATTCCTTCAGGAGGTATGAATGCTGTTTAAGATAGTGATTGGATGAGTATCTCCCAAAAGACTACGACCTCAGCCGCGTTAGCGCTCTAGCCAATGGAATGCTCTCCTACTGAAATGAGAATTAAGTGGGGCTTGCTGATACCGGAATCGCGTAGTCAAGTGACACCTTCTACGAGAATACCTCCTTTCAGGTTATGTACGCCGGGTAGAAATCTTAGAATTTATACGGTACATTTTCTCCGGCGTACGTCTGTTCTCGGGTCTTTGAGATTCACATGATATTAAGATTTCGCTGAACATGTTCTCTCTTAAGTTCCAATCAAATGAAGCGTTTTAAGCGTATTTATATATCAATGTTTAATGCACATGCAAGTAAAACATCTTATCAGAAATCTAATTCCACAAAGATAACGTCCTTTCAATAAAACCTACCTCATTAATTATATTGCCAATGCAATTGTACTCTCCTAAACATGTTTATCAATATTAAGAAAGCTAGTGAGTTTTACCTCTTACAAAGATGCTCGCCTTTGTTGGGTAATTGAATAATCACTTCACCTAAGTAATTCTTCTATGCATCTATTCACTCAAAAAAAATTGTAAAGCATCCTACTATATCATCATAATAGTGGTATAGCGGATATTTCTGGTAATCCATGTAAAACATGAGAAGTTACGCCTCCTACAAATTAAAACTACTTATATATTTTCCTCTCCTTTAATCTAATTAATCTACCTACTTTTCATGTTTACAATTTGAAATGTGGACGCCATTATTTTTTCTAATTGCATTAAATTTGGGCGTGAAAGAAGCTCCCCTCGTTTACTGCGCTCTTCATGATTGCAGAGCAAGTGGACGAGAGCCCGTTCGATTTAATCGTAACGCTTATAATCTAAAATCCTACTCACGGATACCTAGCTGCTATAAAAGTTTAAATGAATGCAGTTACCAATACAGGGAACGTGCATCATGAAATTATTTTTACATTGACCTACTTGCAGTTAAACTTTATTTTTTACCTTAGCTGTCAATACTTCTGATTTCATATTTTACAAATGTCATCAATCTGATTTTTAATTACATCTTTATTTACCTTACATATGGCAGTACAAGTATTATCCATTTAAAACTCCTCAAGCTAATGCTAGTTATAGCGTATAGTCTCATGTGTCACTTTTCAATGACGATCATCATCTGACCGAAACATTGAGAAAGTTCATTCTTCTGGAATCATTTACTTTCGCGTGAATATTCTTTTCTGTAATCCATCTCTGGTTGCAAGAGATCGCAGTTTTTTTAACGTTCTATCTTCCAAGTAAACGGCGTTGTGACAAGAATGCCAATCCAAGGGACCACTGCGGAAAGTGATGAACCCTAGGAATGGAAAATACCCCTTTACCGGAATTCACTTAGTGAGATGGAGCATCACACGAATTTTAATTATGACTTGCGTATGGATTATTTCCATGGATTCAGGTTATCCCACTCACTACGTCAATTATGACTAATAATGTGAGTAGGCAAATTCAGTTTCACCGAATGAGTGGCAAAAAAGTGTTCCTGATTTAAATATACTATTATAATACATCTTATGAACATTTGATACTTTTTGTCTGCATCACAGCATAGTTTACCTGCGCTGAAAGTGTTTCTTTTTCCATACTTTTTTCCATTGCATCACTCAGTTTTTACAACTTTCCGCCTCTGATATTCGTGACGATTAGATATAAAAATTTATAAATTTAACTTTATTTATTGTAAGCGGCAAATCCTTGTCTTCCGAGTGATTACTCTATTCGCTCGTCATTCCAGATTGGTTCCACTATATATTTTATCTCTCGAAGTACATCTTTGTCGGATGAGACAGTTCTACAAATGAAATTTGAGAAATATTACTTTCATTTAAAAAAATCTTTTATGTAAAAATTATTTTTTCGACGCATAGATAAAAGTTAAAATAAAAGATTCGTCCTCCTAGATGAAGACGAAGAAACCCTAAATAATTGGAAATATCAAACATTAGCTATTAATTCGGAGGATAAAAGTACTGATCCCTGAAGCAAATTCTCGAATGTCGGCTCCAGCGGAAGATAAAAATTGAGAATATCAGGAGTTCAACACCAGGTGCGTATAACATGCCAGCAGGTATCCTCGTAGAAATTATCATTTGACTCTACACTCCGGATATCTTGAATGCTACTCACACTCCTTCCACATCGACGACTGCCCGTTGGTTAAGATTCTTAGTGGGCGGAGCTTACTACATCGCTGAGGACTCACCACCAATCAAATGATATTCGCGACGACCAAGAGTGCTGAATTCACAAAAGGCAATGTTCACGGGATTGGTAGCGGAATTCTTATTCCTTACTTTGCCCCCACCAAAAGTGGGAGTTTACCAATTGGATACTAAGGATTTGAAACGGTGGTGAGAAAGGTTTACTGCTGCATTAAAAGTCCAAGTCAAGTAGGACATCTTACGAGGATACCTCCTCGCATGTTATTCACGCCTGGCACGTATCTCGCGATAAATAATATTTTTTCTTCTCTTCTGGTCCACGAAAAATTTACGCCACGGAGATAATGCCAGCTATTAAGCGATTATCCGGAGGTAAGTATCAGGAGCGGATAACGAGCGAGGAGGTGTACTTATAAAAGGTTCCACTTGACTCACAAATAGTTAGGAGGTCCAATTGCTGTTTCAGCACGTCCAGTTCCCCGCCCTCTCTAGTCGTATTATTGGCTGTGGTCGCCAGGTGGGAGGAGCCTTAGAAAAAAAGAAAGCATGTCTACCAATCTGGTGACCCATTCCTTCAGGAGGTATGAATGCTGTTTAAGATAGTGATTGGATGAGTATCTCCCAAAAGACTACGACCTCAGCCGGGTTAGCGCTCTAGCCAATGGAATGCTCTCCTACTGAAATGAGAATTAAGTGGGGCTTGCTGATACCGGAATCGCGTAGTCAAGTGACACCTTCTACGAGAATACCTCCTTTCAGGTTATGTGCGCCGGGTAGAAATCTTAGATTTTATACGGTACATTTTCTCCGGCGTACGTCTGTTCTCGGAACTTTGAGATTCACATGATATTAAGATTTCGCTGAACATGTTCTCTCTTAAGTTCCAATCAATTGAAGCGTTTTAAGCGTATTTATATATCAATTTTAATGCACATGCAAGTAAAACATCAAATCAGAAATCTTCTCCACAAAGATCTTTTCAAAGGTCTTTTCAATAAAACCTACCACATTAATTTTATTGCCAATTAAATTGTACTCTCCAAAACATGTTTATCAATATTACGAAAGCTAGTGAGCTTTACCTCTTACAAAGATGCTCGCCTTTGTTGGGTAATTGAATAATCACTTCACCTAAGTAATTCTTCTATGCATCTATTCACTCTAATAAAATTGTAAAGCATCCTACTATATCATCATAATAGTGGTATAGCGGATATTTCTGGTAATCCATGTAAAACATGAGAAGTTACGCCTCCTACAAATTAAAACTACTTATATATTTTCCTCTCCTTTATTCTAATTAATCTACCTACTTTTCATGTTTACAATTTGAAATGTGGACGCCATTATTTTTTATAATTGCATTAAATTTGGGCGTGAAAGAAGCTCCCATCGTTTACTGCGCTCTTCATGATTGCAGAGCAAGTGGACGAGAGCCCGCTCGATTTAATCGTAACGCTTATAATCTAAAATCCTACTCACGGATACCTAGCTGCTATAAAAGTTTAAATGAATGCAGTTACCAATACAGGGAACGTGCATCATGAAATCAGTTTTACATTGACCTACTTGCAGTTATACTTTATTTTTTACCTTAGGTCTCAACGCTTCTGATTTCATATTTTACAAATGTCATCTATCTGATTCCTAATTACATTTTAATTTACCTTACATACGGCAGTACAAGTATTATCCATTTAAATTTCTTCAAGCTAATGCTAGTTATAGCGTATAGTCTCATGTGACACTTTTCAATGACGATCATCTTCTGACCGAACATTGAGATAGTTCTTTCTTCTGGAATCATTTACTTTCGCGTGAATATTCATTTCTTGTAATCCATCTCTGGTTGCAAGAGATCGTAGTTTTTTTTAACCGTTCCATGTTTCAAGTAAACGGTGTTGGGACAAGAAGGTCAATCCAAGGGACCGCTGCGGAAAGTGATGAACCCAAGGAATGGAAAATACCCCTTTACCGGTATTCACTTAGTGAGATGGAGCATCACACGAATTTTAATTATGACCTGCGTTTGGATATTTTCTGTGGATTCATGTTATCCCACTCACTACGTCAATTATGACTAATAATGTGAGTAGGCAAATTCAGTTTCACCGATTGAGTGATCAAAAAGTCTTCCTGTTTAAAATATACTTTTATAATACACCATATGAACTTTTGTTACATTTTGTCTGCATCACTGCATAGTTTACCTGCGCTGAAAGTGATTCTTTCTCCATACTTTTTTCTATTGCGTCACTCAGTTTTTACAACTTTCCGCGGCTGATATTTGTGACGATTAGAAATAAAAATTTATAAATTTAACTTTATTTATTGTAAGCGACAAATCCTTGTCTTCCGAGTGAATACTCTAGTCGCTCATCATTCCAGATTGTTTCCACTACATATTTTATCTGTCGAAGTACATCTTTGTCATATGAGACAGTTTTTCAAATGAAATTTGAGAAATATTCCTCTAATTTAACAAATTTTTCATGTAAAAATTAATTTTTCGACGCATAGATATAAGTTAAAATAAAAAATTCGTCCTCCTAGATGAAAATGAAGAAACCCTAAATAATTGTAAATATCAAACATTAGCTATTAATTCGGATGATAAAAGTACTGATCCCTGAAGCAAATTCTCGAATGTCGGCTCCAGCGGAAGATAAAAATTGAGAATATCAGGAGTTCAAAACCAGTTGCGTATAACATGCCAGGAAGTATCCTCGTAGAAATTATCATTTGACTCTACACTCCGGATATCTTGAATGCTACTCACACTCCTTCCACATCGACGACTGCCCGTTGGTTAAGATTCTTAGTGGGCGGAGCTTACTACATCGCTGAGGACTCACCACCAATCAAATGATATTCGCGACGACCAAGAGTGCTGAATTCACAAAAGTCAATGTTCAGGGGATTGGAAGCGGAATTCTTATTCCTTACTTTGCCCCCACCAAAAGTGGGAGTTTACCAATTGGATACTAAGGATTTGAAACGGTGGTGAGAAAGGTTTACTGCTGCATTAAAAGTCCAAGTCAAGTAGGACATCTTACGAGGATACCTCCTCGCATGTTATTCACGCCTGGCACGTATCTCGCGATAAATAATATTTTTTCTTCTCTTCTGGTCCACGAAAAATTTACGCCACGGAAATTATGCCAGCTATTAAGCGATTATCCGGAGGTAAGTATCAGGAACGGATAACGAGCGAGGAGGTGTACTTATAAAAGGTTCCACTTGACTCACAAATAGTTAGGACGTCCAATTGCTGTTTCAGCACGTCCAGTTCACCGCCCTCTCTAGTCGTATTATTGGCTGTGGTCGCCAGATGGGAGGAGCCATGGAAAAAAAGAAAGCATGTCTACCAATCTGATGAACCGTTCCTTCAGGAGGTATGAATGCTATTTAAGATAGTGATTGGATAAGTATATACCAAAAGACTACGACCTCAGCAGGGTTAGCGCACTAGCCAATGGAATGCTCTCCTACTGAAATGAGAATTAAGTGGGGCTTGCTGATACCGGAACAGCGTAGTCAAGTGACACCTTCTACGAGAATACCTCCTTTCAGGTTATGTGCGCCGGGTAGAAATCTTAGAATTTATACGGTACATTTTCTCCCACGTACGTCTGTTATCGGAACTTTGAGATTCACATGATATTAAGATTTCGCTGAACATGTTCTCTCTTAAGTTCCAATCAATTGAAGCGTTTTAAGCGTATTTATATATCAATTTTAATGCACATGCAAGTAAAACATCATATCAGAAATCTTCTTCCACAAAGATAACGTCTTTTCAATAAAACCTACCACATTTATTATATTGCCAATGCAATTGTACTCTCCTAAACATGTTTATCAATATTACGAAAGCTAGTGAGCTTTACCTCTTACAAAGATGCTCGCCTTTGTTGGGTATTTGAATAACCACTTCACCTAAGTAATTCTTCTATGCATCTTTACACTAAAAAAAATTGTAAAGCATCCTATCATATCATCATAATAGTGGTATAGCGGATATTTCTGGTAATCCATGTAAAACATGAGAAGTTACGCCTCCTACAAATTAAAATTACTTATATATTTTCCTCTACTTTCTTCTAACTAATCTACTTTTCATGTTTACAATTTGAAATGTGGATGCCATTCTTTTTTTATAATTGCATTAAATTTGGGCGTGAAGGAAGCTCCCCTCGTTTTCTGCGCTCTTCATGTTTGCAGAGCATGTGGACGAGAGCCCGTTCGATTTAATCGTAACGCATATAATCTTAAATCCTACTCACGGATACCTAGCTGCTATAAAAGTTGAAATGAATGCAGTTACCAATACAGGGAACGTGCATCATGAAATCAGTTTTACATTGACCTACTTGCAGTTATACTTTATTTTTTACCTTAGGTCTCAACGCTTCTGATTTCATGTTTTACAAATGTCATCAATCTGATTTTTAAATACATCTTAATTTACCTTACATACGGCAGTACAAGTATTATCCATTTAAAACTCTTCAAGCTAATACTAGTTATAGCGTATAGTCTCATGTGACACTTTTCAATGACGATCATCATCTGACCGAAACATTGGGATAGTTCTTTCTTCTGGAATCATTTACTTTCACGTGAATATTCTTTTCTTGTATTCCATCTCTGGTTGCAAGAGATCGTAGTTTTTTTAAGCGTTCTATGTTTCAAGTAAACGGTGTTGGGACAAGAAGGCCAATCCAAGGGACCGCTGCGGAAAGTGATGAACCCAAGGAATGGAAAATACCCCTTTACCGGAATTCACTTAGTGAGATGGAGCATCACACGAATTTTAATTATGACCTGCGTTTGGATATTTTCCGTGGATTCAGGTTATTCCACTCACTACGTCAATTATGACTAATAATGGGAGTAGGCAAATGCAGTTTCACCGATTGAGTGATCAAAAAGTCTTCCTGTTTAAAATATACTTTTATAATACACCATATGAACATTTGTTACTTTTTGTCTGCATCACTGCATAGTCTACCTGCGCTGAAAGTGATTCTTTCTCCATACTTTTTTCTATTGCGTCACTCAGTTTTTACAACTTTCCGCGGCTGATATTTGTGACGATTAGAAATAAAAATTTATAAATTTAACATTATTAATTGTAAGTGACAAATCCTTGTCTTCCGAGTGATTACTCTAGTCGCTCCTCATTCCAGATTGTTTCCACTACATATTTTATCTGTCGAAGTACACCTTTGTCATATGAGACAGTTCTTCAAATGAAAATTGAGAAATATTCCTCTAATTTAACAAATCTTTCATGTAAAAATTAATTTTTCGACGCATAGATATAAGTTAAAATAAAAGATTCGTCCTCCCAGATGAAGATGAAGAAACCCTAAATAAGTGGAAATATCAAATATTAGCTATTAATTCGGAGGATAAAAGTACTGATCCCTGAAGCAAATGCTCGAATGTCGGCTCCAGCGGCAGAAATAATTGAGAATATCAGGAGTTCAAAACCAGGTGCGTATAACATGCCAGGAGGTATCCTCGTAGAAATTATCATTTGACTCTACACTCCGGATATCTTGAACGCTACTCACACTCCTTCCACATCGACGACTGCCCGTTGGTTCAGATTCTTAGTGGGCGGAGCTTACTTCATCGCTGAGGACTCACCACCAATCAAATGATATTCGCGTCGTCCAAGAGTGCTGAATTCACAAAAGGCAATGTTCACGGGATTGGTAGCGGAATTCTTATTCCTTACTTTGCCCCCACCAAAAGTGGGAGTTTTCCAATAGGATCCCAAGGATTTGAAACGGTGGTGAAAAAGGTTTACTGCTGCATTAAAAGTCCAAGTCAAGTAGGACATCTTACGAGGATACCTCCTCGCATGTTATTCACGCCTGGCACGTATCTCGCGATAAATATTATTTTTTTTTCTCTTCCGGTCCACGAAAAATTTACGCCACGGAAATTATGCCAGGTATTAAGCGATTATCCGAAGGTAAGTACCAGGAGAGGATGACGAGCGAGGAGGTGTACTTATAAAAGGTTCCACTTGACTCACAAATAGTTTGGACGTCTAACTGCTGTTTCAGCACGTCCAGATCCCCGCCCTCTCTAGTCGTATCATTGGCTGTGGTCGCCAGGTGGGAGTAGCTTTGGAAAAAAAAGCATGTCTACCAATCTGGTGAACCGTTCCTTCAGGCGGTATGAATGCTGTTAAAGATAGTGATTGGATGCGTATCTCCCAAATGACAACGACCTCAGCCGGGTTAGCGCTCTAGCCAATGGAATGCTCCCCTACTGAAATGAGAATTAAGTGTTGCTTGCTGATACCGGAATCGCGTAGTCAAGTGACACCTTCTACGATAATACCTCCTTTAAGGTTATGTGCGCCGGGTAGAAATCTTAGAATTTATACGTAACATTTTCTCCGGCGTACGTCTGTTCTCGGAACTTTGAGATTCACATGATATTAAGATTTCGTTGAACATGTTCTCTCTTAAGTTCCAATCAATTGAAGCGTTTTAAGCGTATTTATATATCAATTTTAATGCACATGCAAGTAAAACATCATATCAGAAATCTCATTCCACAAAGATAACGTCCTTTCAATAAAACCTACCTCATTAATTATATTGCCAATGCAATTGTACTCTCCAAAACATGTTTATCAATATTACGAAAGCTAGTGAGTTTTACCTCTTACAAAGATGCTCGCCTTTGTTGGGTATTTGAATAACCACTTCACCTTAGTTATTCTTCTATGCATCTATACACTAAAAAAAATTGTAAAGCATCCTATCATATCATCATAATAGTGGTATAGCGGATATTTCTGGTAATCCATGTAAAACATGAGAAGTTATAACTCCTATAAAATTAAAAATACTTATATATTTTCCTCTCCTTTATTCTAATTAATCTACTTTTCATGTTTACAGTTTGAAATGTGGATGCCATTATTTTTTATAATAGCATTAAATTTGGGCGTGAAGGAAGCTCCCCTCGTTTTCTGCGCTCTTCATGATTGCAGAGCATGTGGACTAGAGCCCGTTCGATTTAATCGTAACGCATATAATCTTAAATCCTACTCACGGATACCTAGCTGCAATAAAAGTTGAAATGAATGCAGTTACCAATACAGGGAACGTGCATCATGAAATCAGTTTTACATTGACCTACTTGCAGTTATACTTTATTTTTTACCTTAGGTCTCAACGCTTCTGATTTCATATTTTACAAATGTCATCAATCTGAGTTTTAATTACATCTTAATTTACCTTACATACGGCAGTACAAGTATTATCCATTTAATACTCTTCAAGCTAATGCTAGTTATAGCGTATAGTCTCATGTGACACTCTTCAATGTCGATCATCATCTGAACGAAACATTGAAGAAGTTTGTTCTTCTTGAATCATTTACTTTCGCGTAAATATTCTTTTCTTGTAATCCATCTCTGGTTGCAGGAGATCGTAGTTTTTTAGCGTTCTATCTTCAAAGTAAACGGCGTTGGGACAAGAAGGCCAATCCAAGGGACCGCTGCGGAAAGTGATGAACCCAAGGAATGGAAAATACCCCTTTACCGGAATTCACTTAGTGAGATGGAGCATCACACGAATTTTAATTATGACCTGCGTTTGGATTTTTTCCGTGGATGTAGGTTATCACACTCACTACGTCAATTATGACTAATAATGGGAGTAGAAAAATGAAGTTTCACCGAATGAGTGATCAAAAAGTCTGCCTGTTTAAAATATACTTTTATAATACACCATATGAACATTTGTTACTTTTTGTCTGCATCACTGCTTAGTCTACCTGCGCTGAAAGTGATTCTTTCTCCATACTTTTTTCTATTGCGTCACTCAGTTTTTACAACTTTCCGCGGCTGATATTTTTGACGATTAAAAATAAAAATTTATAAATTTAACTTTATTTATTGTAAGTGACAAATCCTTGTCTTTCGAGTGATTACTCTAGTCGCTCCTCATTCCAGATTGTGGTCCACTATATATTTTATCTGTCGAAGTACATCTTTGTCATATGAGACAGTTCTTCAAATGAAAATTGAGAAATATTACTCTAATTTAACAAATCTTTCATGTAAAAATTAATTTTTCGACGCATAGATATAAGTTAAAATAAAAGATTCGTCCTCCCAGATGAAGATGAAGAAACCCTAAATAAGTGGAAATATCAAACATTAGCTATTAATTCGGAGGATAAAAGTACTGATCCCTGAAGCAAATGTTCGAATGTCGGCTCCAGCGGAAGAAATAATTGAGAATATCAGGAGTTCAAAACCAGGTGCGTATAATTTGCCAGGAGGTATCCTCGTAGGCATTATCATTTGACTCTACACTCGGATATCTGGAATGCTACTCACACTCCTTCCACATCGACGACTGCCCGTTGGTTCAGATACTTAGTGGGCGGAGCTTACTACATCGCTAAGGACTCACCACCAATCAAATGACATTCACGACGTCCAAGAGTTCGGAATTCACAAAAGGCAATGTTCAGGGGATTGGAAGCGAAATTCTTATTCCTTACTTTGCCCCCACCAAAAGTGGGAGTTTTCCAATAGGATACTAAGGATTTGAAACGGTGGTGAGAAAGGTTTACTGCTGCATTAAAAGTCCAAGTCAAGTAGGACATCTTACGAGGATACCTCCTCGCATGTTATTCACGCCTGGCACGTATCTTGCGATAAATACCATTTTTTCTTCTCTTCCGGTCCACGAAAAATTTACGCAACGGAAATTATGCAAGGTATTAAGCGATTATCCGGAGGTAAGTATCAGGAACGGATAACGAGCGAGGAGGTGTACTTATAAAAGGTTCCACTTGACTCACAAATAGTTAGGAGGTCCAACTGCTGTTTCAGCACGTCCAGTTCCCCGCCCTCTCTAGTCGCATTATTGGCTGTGGTCGCCAGGTGGGAGGAGCCTTGGAAAAAAAACATGTCTACCAATCTGGTGAACCGTTCCTTCAGGAGGTATGAATGCTATTTAAGATAGTGATTGGATGAGTATCTCCCAAAAGACTACGACCTCAGCCGGGTTAGCGCTCTAGCCAATGGAATGCTCTCCTACTGAAATGAGAATTAAGAGGGGCTTGCTGATACCGGAATCGCGTAGTCAAGTGACACCTTCTACGAGAATACCTCCTTTCAGGTTATGTGCGCCGGGTAGAAATTTTAGAATTTAAACGGTACATTTTCTCCGGCGTACGTCTGTTCTCGGAACTTTGAAATTCACATGATATTAAGATTTCGCTGAACATGTTCTCTCATAAGTTCCAATCAATTAAAGCGTTTTAAGCGTATTTATATATCAATGTTTAATGCCCATGCAAGTAAAACATCATATCAGGAATCTTCTTCCACAATGATAACGTCCTTAACGTAAAACCTACCACATTAATTATATTGCCAATGCAATTGTACTCTCCAAAACATGTTTATCAATATTATGAAAGATAGTGAGCTTTACCTCTTACGATGATGCTCGCCTTTGTTGGGTAATTGAATAACCACTTCACCTAATTAATTTTTCTATGCATCTATACACTAAAAAAAATTGTAAGGCATCCTACTAATTAATCTACTTTTCATGTTTACAATTTGAAATGTGGATGCCATTATTTTTTATAATTGCATTAAATTTGGGCGTGAAGGAAGCTCCCCTCGTTTTCTGCGCTCTTCATGATTGCAGAGCAAGTGGACGAGAGCCCGTTCGATTTAATCGTATCGCATATAATCTTAAATCCTACTCACGGATACCTAGCTGCAATAAAAGTTGAAATGAATGCAGTTACCAATACAGGGAACGTGCATCATGAAATCAGTTTTACATTGACCTACTTGCAGTTATACTTTATTATTTACCTTAGGTCTCAACGCTTCTGATTTCATATTTTACAAATGTTATCAATCTGATTTTTAATTACATCTTAATTTAAATTACATACGGCAGTACAAGTATTATCTATTTAAAACTCTTCAAGCTAATGCTAGTTATAGCGTATAGTCTCATGTGACACTTTTCAATGACGATCATCATCTGACCGAAACATTGAGAACGTTCTTTCTTCTGGAATCATTTACTTTCGCGTGAATATTCTTTTCTTGTAATCCATCTCTGGTTGCAGGAGATCGTAGTTTTTTAGCGTTCTATCTTCCAAGTAAACGGCGATGTGACAAGAAGTCCAATCCAAGGAACCGCTGAGGAAAGTGATTAACCCAAGGGATGGAAAATACCCCTCTACCGGAATTCACTTAGTGAGATGGGGCATCACACGAATTTTAATTATGACCTGCGTTTGGATATTTTCCGTGGATTCAGGTTATCCCACTCACTACGTCAATTGTGACAAATAATGGGAGTAGGCAAATGCAGTTTCACCGATTGAGTGATCAAAAAGTCTTCCTGTTTAAAATATACTTTTATAATACACCATATGAACATTTGTTACTTTTTGTCTGCATCACTGCTTAGTCTACCTGCGCTGAAAGTGATTCTTTCTCCATACTTTTTTCTATTGCGTCACTCAGTTTTTACAACTTTCCGCGGCTGATATTTTTGACGATTAAAAATAAAAATTTATAAATTTAACTTTATTTATTGTAAGTGACAAATCCTTGTCTTTCGAGTGATTACTCTAGTCGCTCCTCATTCCAGATTGTGGTCCACTATATATTTTATCTGTCGAAGTACATCTTTGTCATATGAGACAGTTCTTCAAATGAAAATTGAGAAATATTACTCTAATTTAACAAATCTTTCATGTAAAAATTAATTTTTCGACGCATAGATATAAGTTAAAATAAAAGATTCGTCCTCCCAGATGAAGATGAAGAAACCCTAAATAAGTGGAAATATCAAACATTAGCTATTAATTCGGAGGATAAAAGTACTGATCCCTGAAGCAAATGCTCGAATGTCGGCTCCAGCGGAAGAAATAATTGAGAATATCAGGAGTTCAAAACCAGGTGCGTATAACATGCCAGGAGGTATCCTCGTAGAAATTATCATTTGACTCTACACTCCGGATATCTTGAACGCTACTCACACTCCTTCCACATCGACGACTGCCCGTTGGTTCAGATTCTTAGTGGGCGGAGCTTACTACATCGCTGAGGACTCACCATCAATCAAATGATATTCGCGACGTCCAAGAGTGCTGAATTCACAAAAGGCAATGTTCACGGGATTGGTAGCGGAATTCTTATTCCTTACTTTGCCCCCACCAAAAGTGGGAGTTTTCCAATAGGATACTAAGGATTTGAAACGGTGGTGAGAAAGGTTTACTGCTGCATTAAAAGTCCAAGTCAAGTAGGACATCTTACGAGGATACCTCCTCGCATGTTATTCACGCCTGGCACGTATCTCGCGATAAATACCATTTTTTCTTCTCTTCCGGTCCACGAAAAATTTACGCCACGGAAATTATGCCAGGTATTAAGCGATTATCCGGAGGTAAGTATCAGGAACGGATAACGAGCGAGGAGGTGTACTTATAAAAGGTTCCACTTGACTCACAAATAGTTAGGACGTCCAATTGCTGTTTCAGCACGTCCAGGTCCCCGCCCTCTCTAGTCGTATTATTGGCTGTGGTCGCCAGGTGGGAGGAGCCTTGGAAAAAAAACATGTCTACCAATCTGGTGAACCGTTCCTTCAGGAGGTATGAATGCTATTTAAGATAGTGATTGGATGAGTATCTCCCAAAAGACTACGACCTCAGCCGGGTTAGCGCTCTAGCCAATGGAATGCTCTTCTACTGAAATGAGAATTAAGTGGGGCTTGCTGATACCGGAAAAGCGTAGTCAAGTGACACCTTCTACGAAAATACCTCCTTTCAGGATATGTGCGCCGCGTAGAAATCTTAGAATTTATACGGTACATTTTCTCCGGCGTACGTCTGTTCTCGGAACTTTGAGATTCACATGATATTAAGATTTCGCTGAACATGTTCTCTCTTAAGTTCCAATCAATTAAAGCGTTTTAAGCGTATTTATATATCAATGTTTAATGCCCATGCAAGTAAAACATCATATCAGGAATCTTCTTCCACAATGATAACGTCCTTAACGTAAAACCCACCACAATAATTATATTGCCAATGCAATTGTACTCTCCAAAACATGTTTATCAATATTATGAAAGCTAGTGAGCTTTACCTCTTACAATGATGCTCGCCTTTGTTGGGTAATTGAATAACCACTTCACCTAATTAATTTTTCTATGGATCTATACACTAAAAAAAATTGTAAAGCATCCTACTAATTAATCTACTTTTCATGTTTACAATTTGAAATGTGGATGCCATTATTTTTTATAATTGCATTAAATTTGGGCGTGAAGGAAGCTCCCCTCGTTTTCTGCGCTCTTCATGATTGCAGAGCAAGTGGACGAGAGCCCGTTCGATTTAATCGTAACGCATATAATCTTACATCCTACTCACGGATACCTAGCTGCAATAAAAGTTGAAATGAATGCAGTTACCAATACAGGGAACGTGCATCATGAAATCAGTTTTACATTGACCTACTTGCAGTTATACTTTATTATTTACCTTAGGTCTCAACGCTTCTGATTTCATATTTTACAAATGTTATCAATCTGATTTTTAATTACATCTTAATTTACCTTACATACGGCAGTACAAGTATTATCTATTTAAAACTCTTCAAACTAATGCTAGTTATAGCGTATAGTCTCATGTGACACTTTTCAATGACGATCATCATCTGACCGAAACATTGAGAAAGTTCTTTATTCTGGAATCATTTACTTTCGCGTGAATATTCTTTTCTTGTAATCCATCTCTGGTTGCAAGAGATCGTAGTTTTTTAGCGTTCTATCTTCCAAGTAAACGGCGATGTGACAAGAAGGCCAATCCAATGGACCGCTGCGGAAAGTGATGAACCCAAGGAATGGAGAATACCCCTTTACCGGAATTCACTTAGTGAGATGGAGCATCACACGAATTTTAATTATGACCTGCGTTTGGATTTTTTCCGTGGATGTAGGTTATCACACTCACTACGTCAATTATGACTAATAATGGGAGTAGAAAAATGAAGTTTCACCGAATGAGTGATCAAAAAGTCTGCCTGTTTAAAATATACTTTTATAATACACCATATGAACATTTGTTACTTTTTGTCTGCATCACTGCATAGTTTACCTTCGCTGAAAGTATTTCTTTTTCCATACTTTTTTTATTGCATCACTCAGTTTTTCAACTTTCCGCGGCTGATATTCGTGACGCTTAGAAATAAAAATTTATAAATTTAACTTTATTTATTGTAAACGGCAAATTCTTGTCTTCCGAGTGATTACTCTAGTCGCTCGTCATTCCAGATTGGTGCCACTATATATTTTATCTCTCGAAGTACATCTTTGCCAGAGGAGACAGTTCTACAAATGAAATTTGAGAAATATTCCTCTCATTTAACAAATCCCTTATGTAAAAATTATTTTTTCGACGCATAGATATAAGTTAAAATAACAGAATCGTCCTCCTAGATGAAGACGAAGAAACCCTACAAAAATGGAAATATCAAATATTTGCTATTAATTTGGATGATTTGAGTACTGATCCTTGAAGCAAATGCTCGAATATCGGCCCCAGCGGAAGAAATAATTGGGAATATCAGGAGTTCAAAACCAGGTGCGTATAATATGCCAGGAGGTATCCTCGTAGGCATTATCGTTTGACTCTACACTCGGATATCTGGAATGCTACTCACACTCCTTCCACATCGACGACTGCCCGTTGGTTCAGATACTTAGTGGGCGGAGCTTACTACATCGCTAAGGACTCACCACCAATCAAATTATATTCGCGACGACCAAGAGTGCTGAATTCACAAAAGGCAATGTTCACGGGATTGGTAGCGGAATTCTTATTCCTTACTTTGCCCCCACCAAAAGTGGGAGTTTTCCAATAGGATACTAAGGATTTGAAACGGTGGTGAGAAAGGTTTACTGCTGCATTAAAAGTCCAAGTCAAGTAGGACATCTTACGAGGATACCTCCTCGCATGTTATTCACGCCTGGCACGTATCTCGCGATAAATACCATTTTTTCTTCTCTTCCGGTCCACGAAAAATTTACGCCACGGAAATTATGCCAGGTATTAAGCGATTATCCGGAGGTAAGTATCAGGAACGGATAACGAGCGAGGAGGTGTACTTATAAAAGGTTCCACTTGACTCACAAATAGTTAGGACGTCCAATTGCTGTTTCAGCACGTCCAGGTCCCCGCCCTCTCTAGTCGTATTATTGGCTGTGGTCGCCAGGTGGGAGGAGCCTTGGAAAAAAAACATGTCTACCAATCTGGTGAACCGTTCCTTCAGGAGGTATGAATGCTATTTAAGATAGTGATTGGATGAGTATCTCCCAAAAGACTACGACCTCAGCCGGGTTAGCGCTCTAGCCAATGGAATGCTCTTCTACTGAAATGAGAATTAAGTGGGGCTTGCTGATACCGGAAAAGCGTAGTCAAGTGACACCTTCTACGAAAATACCTCCTTTCAGGATATGTGCGCCGCGTAGAAATCTTAGAATTTATACGGTACATTTTCTCCGGCGTACGTCTGTTCTCGGAACTTTGAGATTCACATGATATTAAGATTTCGCTGAACATGTTCTCTCTTAAGTTCCAATCAATTAAAGCGTTTTAAGCGTATTTATATATCAATGTTTAATGCCCATGCAAGTAAAACATCATATCAGGAATCTTCTTCCACAATGATAACGTCCTTAACGTAAAACCTACCACAATAATTATATTGCCAATGCAATTGTACTCTCCAAAACATGTTTATCAATATTATGAAAGCTAGTGAGCTTTACCTCTTACAATGATGCTCGCCTTTGTTGGGTAATTGAATAACCACTTCACCTAATTAATTTTTCTATGGATCTATACACTAAAAAAAATTGTAAAGCATCCTACTAATTAATCTACTTTTCATGTTTACAATTTGAAATGTGGATGCCATTATTTTTTATAATTGCATTAAATTTGGGCGTGAAGGAAGCTCCCCTCGTTTTCTGCGCTCTTCATGATTGCAGAGCAAGTGGACGAGAGCCCGTTCGATTTAATCGTAACGCATATAATCTTACATCCTACTCACGGATACCTAGCTGCAATAAAAGTTGAAATGAATGCAGTTACCAATACAGGGAACGTGCATCATGAAATCAGTTTTACATTGACCTACTTGCAGTTATACTTTATTATTTACCTTAGGTCTCAACGCTTCTGATTTCATATTTTACAAATGTTATCAATCTGATTTTTAATTACATCTTAATTTACCTTACATACGGCAGTACAAGTATTATCTATTTAAAACTCTTCAAACTAATGCTAGTTATAGCGTATAGTCTCATGTGACACTTTTCAATGACGATCATCATCTGACCGAAACATTGAGAAAGTTCTTTATTCTGGAATCATTTACTTTCGCGTGAATATTCTTTTCTTGTAATCCATCTCTGGTTGCAAGAGATCGTAGTTTTTTAGCGTTCTATCTTCCAAGTAAACGGCGATGTGACAAGAAGGCCAATCCAATGGACCGCTGCGGAAAGTGATGAACCCAAGGAATGGAGAATACCCCTTTACCGGAATTCACTTAGTGAGATGGAGCATCACACGAATTTTAATTATGACCTGCGTTTGGATTTTTTCCGTGGATGTAGGTTATCACACTCACTACGTCAATTATGACTAATAATGGGAGTAGAAAAATGAAGTTTCACCGAATGAGTGATCAAAAAGTCTGCCTGTTTAAAATATACTTTTATAATACACCATATGAACATTTGTTACTTTTTGTCTGCATCACTGCATAGTTTACCTTCGCTGAAAGTATTTCTTTTTCCATACTTTTTTTATTGCATCACTCAGTTTTTCAACTTTCCGCGGCTGATATTCGTGACGCTTAGAAATAAAAATTTATAAATTTAACTTTATTTATTGTAAACGGCAAATTCTTGTCTTCCGAGTGATTACTCTAGTCGCTCGTCATTCCAGATTGGTGCCACTATATATTTTATCTCTCGAAGTACATCTTTGCCAGAGGAGACAGTTCTACAAATGAAATTTGAGAAATATTCCTCTCATTTAACAAATCCCTTATGTAAAAATTATTTTTTCGACGCATAGATATAAGTTAAAATAACAGAATCGTCCTCCTAGATGAAGACGAAGAAACCCTACAAAAATGGAAATATCAAATATTTGCTATTAATTTGGATGATTTGAGTACTGATCCTTGAAGCAAATGCTCGAATATCGGCCCCAGCGGAAGAAATAATTGGGAATATCAGGAGTTCAAAACCAGGTGCGTATAATATGCCAGGAGGTATCCTCGTAGGCATTATCGTTTGACTCTACACTCGGATATCTGGAATGCTACTCACACTCCTTCCACATCGACGACTGCCCGTTGGTTCAGATACTTAGTGGGCGGAGCTTACTACATCGCTAAGGACTCACCACCAATCAAATGATATTCGCGACGACCAAGAGTGCTGAATTCACAAAAGGCAATGTTCACGGGATTGGTAGCGGAATTCTTATTCCTTACTTTGCCCCCACCAAAAGTGGGAGTTTTCCAATAGGATACTAAGGATTTGAAACGGTGGTGAGAAAGGTTTACTGCTGCATTAAAAGTCCAAGTCAAGTAGGACATCTTACGAGGATACCTCCTCGCATGTTATTCACGCCTGGCACGTATCTCGCGATAAATACCATTTTTTCTTCTCTTCCGGTCCACGAAAAATTTACGCCACGGAAATTATGCCAGGTATTAAGCGATTATCCGGAGGTAAGTATCAGGAACGGATAACGAGCGAGGAGGTGTACTTATAAAAGGTTCCACTTGACTCACAAATAGTTAGGACGTCCAATTGCTGTTTCAGCACGTCCAGGTCCCCGCCCTCTCTAGTCGTATTATTGGCTGTGGTCGCCAGGTGGGAGGAGCCTTGGAAAAAAAACATGTCTACCAATCTGGTGAACCGTTCCTTCAGGAGGTATGAATGCTATTTAAGATAGTGATTGGATGAGTATCTCCCAAAAGACTACGACCTCAGCCGGGTTAGCGCTCTAGCCAATGGAATGCTCTTCTACTGAAATGAGAATTAAGTGGGGCTTGCTGATACCGGAAAAGCGTAGTCAAGTGACACCTTCTACGAAAATACCTCCTTTCAGGATATGTGCGCCGCGTAGAAATCTTAGAATTTATACGGTACATTTTCTCCGGCGTACGTCTGTTCTCGGAACTTTGAGATTCACATGATATTAAGATTTCGCTGAACATGTTCTCTCTTAAGTTCCAATCAATTAAAGCGTTTTAAGCGTATTTATATATCAATGTTTAATGCCCATGCAAGTAAAACATCATATCAGGAATCTTCTTCCACAATGATAACGTCCTTAACGTAAAACCTACCACAATAATTATATTGCCAATGCAATTGTACTCTCCAAAACATGTTTATCAATATTATGAAAGCTAGTGAGCTTTACCTCTTACAATGATGCTCGCCTTTGTTGGGTAATTGAATAACCACTTCACCTAATTAATTTTTCTATGGATCTATACACTAAAAAAAATTGTAAAGCATCCTACTAATTAATCTACTTTTCATGTTTACAATTTGAAATGTGGATGCCATTATTTTTTATAATTGCATTAAATTTGGGCGTGAAGGAAGCTCCCCTCGTTTTCTGCGCTCTTCATGATTGCAGAGCAAGTGGACGAGAGCCCGTTCGATTTAATCGTAACGCATATAATCTTACATCCTACTCACGGATACCTAGCTGCAATAAAAGTTGAAATGAATGCAGTTACCAATACAGGGAACGTGCATCATGAAATCAGTTTTACATTGACCTACTTGCAGTTATACTTTATTATTTACCTTAGGTCTCAACGCTTCTGATTTCATATTTTACAAATGTTATCAATCTGATTTTTAATTACATCTTAATTTACCTTACATACGGCAGTACAAGTATTATCTATTTAAAACTCTTCAAACTAATGCTAGTTATAGCGTATAGTCTCATGTGACACTTTTCAATGACGATCATCATCTGACCGAAACATTGAGAAAGTTCTTTATTCTGGAATCATTTACTTTCGCGTGAATATTCTTTTCTTGTAATCCATCTCTGGTTGCAAGAGATCGTAGTTTTTTAGCGTTCTATCTTCCAAGTAAACGGCGATGTGACAAGAAGGCCAATCCAATGGACCGCTGCGGAAAGTGATGAACCCAAGGAATGGAGAATACCCCTTTACCGGAATTCACTTAGTGAGATGGAGCATCACACGAATTTTAATTATGACCTGCGTTTGGATTTTTTCCGTGGATGTAGGTTATCACACTCACTACGTCAATTATGACTAATAATGGGAGTAGAAAAATGAAGTTTCACCGAATGAGTGATCAAAAAGTCTGCCTGTTTAAAATATACTTTTATAATACACCATATGAACATTTGTTACTTTTTGTCTGCATCACTGCATAGTTTACCTTCGCTGAAAGTATTTCTTTTTCCATACTTTTTTTATTGCATCACTCAGTTTTTCAACTTTCCGCGGCTGATATTCGTGACGCTTAGAAATAAAAATTTATAAATTTAACTTTATTTATTGTAAACGGCAAATTCTTGTCTTCCGAGTGATTACTCTAGTCGCTCGTCATTCCAGATTGGTGCCACTATATATTTTATCTCTCGAAGTACATCTTTGCCAGAGGAGACAGTTCTACAAATGAAATTTGAGAAATATTCCTCTCATTTAACAAATCCCTTATGTAAAAATTATTTTTTCGACGCATAGATATAAGTTAAAATAACAGAATCGTCCTCCTAGATGAAGACGAAGAAACCCTACAAAAATGGAAATATCAAATATTTGCTATTAATTTGGATGATTTGAGTACTGATCCTTGAAGCAAATGCTCGAATATCGGCCCCAGCGGAAGAAATAATTGGGAATATCAGGAGTTCAAAACCAGGTGCGTATAATATGCCAGGAGGTATCCTCGTAGGCATTATCGTTTGACTCTACACTCGGATATCTGGAATGCTACTCACACTCCTTCCACATCGACGACTGCCCGTTGGTTCAGATACTTAGTGGGCGGAGCTTACTACATCGCTAAGGACTCACCACCAATCAAATTATATTCGCGACGACCAAGAGTGCTGAATTCACAAAAGGCAATGTTCACGGGATTGGTAGCGGAATTCTTATTCCTTACTTTGCCCCCACCAAAAGTGGGAGTTTTCCAATAGGATACTAAGGATTTGAAACGGTGGTGAGAAAGGTTTACTGCTGCATTAAAAGTCCAAGTCAAGTAGGACATCTTACGAGGATACCTCCTCGCATGTTATTCACGCCTGGCACGTATCTCGCGATAAATACCATTTTTTCTTCTCTTCCGGTCCACGAAAAATTTACGCCACGGAAATTATGCCAGGTATTAAGCGATTATCCGGAGGTAAGTATCAGGAACGGATAACGAGCGAGGAGGTGTACTTATAAAAGGTTCCACTTGACTCACAAATAGTTAGGACGTCCAATTGCTGTTTCAGCACGTCCAGGTCCCCGCCCTCTCTAGTCGTATTATTGGCTGTGGTCGCCAGGTGGGAGGAGCCTTGGAAAAAAAACATGTCTACCAATCTGGTGAACCGTTCCTTCAGGAGGTATGAATGCTATTTAAGATAGTGATTGGATGAGTATCTCCCAAAAGACTACGACCTCAGCCGGGTTAGCGCTCTAGCCAATGGAATGCTCTTCTACTGAAATGAGAATTAAGTGGGGCTTGCTGATACCGGAAAAGCGTAGTCAAGTGACACCTTCTACGAAAATACCTCCTTTCAGGATATGTGCGCCGCGTAGAAATCTTAGAATTTATACGGTACATTTTCTCCGGCGTACGTCTGTTCTCGGAACTTTGAGATTCACATGATATTAAGATTTCGCTGAACATGTTCTCTCTTAAGTTCCAATCAATTAAAGCGTTTTAAGCGTATTTATATATCAATGTTTAATGCCCATGCAAGTAAAACATCATATCAGGAATCTTCTTCCACAATGATAACGTCCTTAACGTAAAACCTACCACAATAATTATATTGCCAATGCAATTGTACTCTCCAAAACATGTTTATCAATATTATGAAAGCTAGTGAGCTTTACCTCTTACAATGATGCTCGCCTTTGTTGGGTAATTGAATAACCACTTCACCTAATTAATTTTTCTATGGATCTATACACTAAAAAAAATTGTAAAGCATCCTACTAATTAATCTACTTTTCATGTTTACAATTTGAAATGTGGATGCCATTATTTTTTATAATTGCATTAAATTTGGGCGTGAAGGAAGCTCCCCTCGTTTTCTGCGCTCTTCATGATTGCAGAGCAAGTGGACGAGAGCCCGTTCGATTTAATCGTAACGCATATAATCTTACATCCTACTCACGGATACCTAGCTGCAATAAAAGTTGAAATGAATGCAGTTACCAATACAGGGAACGTGCATCATGAAATCAGTTTTACATTGACCTACTTGCAGTTATACTTTATTATTTACCTTAGGTCTCAACGCTTCTGATTTCATATTTTACAAATGTTATCAATCTGATTTTTAATTACATCTTAATTTACCTTACATACGGCAGTACAAGTATTATCTATTTAAAACTCTTCAAACTAATGCTAGTTATAGCGTATAGTCTCATGTGACACTTTTCAATGACGATCATCATCTGACCGAAACATTGAGAAAGTTCTTTATTCTGGAATCATTTACTTTCGCGTGAATATTCTTTTCTTGTAATCCATCTCTGGTTGCAAGAGATCGTAGTTTTTTAGCGTTCTATCTTCCAAGTAAACGGCGATGTGACAAGAAGGCCAATCCAATGGACCGCTGCGGAAAGTGATGAACCCAAGGAATGGAGAATACCCCTTTACCGGAATTCACTTAGTGAGATGGAGCATCACACGAATTTTAATTATGACCTGCGTTTGGATTTTTTCCGTGGATGTAGGTTATCACACTCACTACGTCAATTATGACTAATAATGGGAGTAGAAAAATGAAGTTTCACCGAATGAGTGATCAAAAAGTCTGCCTGTTTAAAATATACTTTTATAATACACCATATGAACATTTGTTACTTTTTGTCTGCATCACTGCATAGTTTACCTTCGCTGAAAGTATTTCTTTTTCCATACTTTTTTTATTGCATCACTCAGTTTTTCAACTTTCCGCGGCTGATATTCGTGACGCTTAGAAATAAAAATTTATAAATTTAACTTTATTTATTGTAAACGGCAAATTCTTGTCTTCCGAGTGATTACTCTAGTCGCTCGTCATTCCAGATTGGTGCCACTATATATTTTATCTCTCGAAGTACATCTTTGCCAGAGGAGACAGTTCTACAAATGAAATTTGAGAAATATTCCTCTCATTTAACAAATCCCTTATGTAAAAATTATTTTTTCGACGCATAGATATAAGTTAAAATAACAGAATCGTCCTCCTAGATGAAGACGAAGAAACCCTACAAAAATGGAAATATCAAATATTTGCTATTAATTTGGATGATTTGAGTACTGATCCTTGAAGCAAATGCTCGAATATCGGCCCCAGCGGAAGAAATAATTGGGAATATCAGGAGTTCAAAACCAGGTGCGTATAATATGCCAGGAGGTATCCTCGTAGGCATTATCGTTTGACTCTACACTCGGATATCTGGAATGCTACTCACACTCCTTCCACATCGACGACTGCCCGTTGGTTCAGATACTTAGTGGGCGGAGCTTACTACATCGCTAAGGACTCACCACCAATCAAATGATATTCGCGACGACCAAGAGTGCTGAATTCACAAAAGGCAATGTTCACGGGATTGGTAGCGGAATTCTTATTCCTTACTTTGCCCCCACCAAAAGTGGGAGTTTTCCAATAGGATCCCAAGGATTTGAAACGGTGGTGAAAAAGGTTTTCTGCTGCATTAAAAGTCCAAGTCAAGTAGGACATCTTACGAGGATACCTCCTCTCATGTTATTCACGCCGGGCACGTATCTTGCGATAAATATTATTTTTTCCTCTCTTCCGGTCAACGAAAAATTTACGCCACGGAAATTATGCCAGGTATTAAGCGATTATCCGGAGGTAAGTATCAGGAGCGGATAACGAGCGAGGAGGTGTACTTATAAAAGGTTCCACTTGACTCACAAATAGTTAGGAGGTCCAACTGCTGTTTCAGCACGTCCAGTTCCCCGCCCTCTCTAGTCGTATTATTGGCTGTGGTCGCCAGGTGGGAGGAGCCTTAGAAAAAAAGAAAGCATGTCTACCAATCTGGTGACCCATTCCTTCAGGAGGTATGAATGCTGTTTAAGATAGTGATTGGATGAGTATCTCCCAAAAGACTACGACCTCAGCCGGGTTAGCGCTCTAGCCAATGGAATGCTCTCCTACTGAAATGAGAATTAAGTGGGGCTTGCTGATACCGGAATCGCGTAGTCAAGTGACACCTTCTACGAGAATACCTCCTTTCAGGTTATGTGCGCCGGGTAGAAATCTTAGAATTTATACGGTACATTTTCTCCGGCGTACGTCTGTTCTCGGGTCTTTGAGATTCACATGATATTAAGATTTCGCTGAACATGTTCTCTCTTAAGTTCCAATCAATTGAAGCGTTTTAAGCGTATTTATATATCAATTTTAATGCACATGCAAGTAAAACATCATATCAGAAATCTTCTTTCACAAAGATAACGTCTTTTCAATAAAACCTACTGCATTAATTTTATTGCCAATGCAATTGTACTCTCCTAAACATGTTTATCAATATTACGAAAGCTAGTGAGCTTTACCTCTTACAAAGATGCTCGCCTTTGTTGGGTATTTGAATAACCACTTCACCTAAATAATTCTTCTATGCATTTTTACACTAAAAAAAATTGTAAAGCATCCTATCATATCATCATAATAGTGGTATAGCGGATATTTCTGGTAATCCATGTAAAACATGAGAAGTTACGCCTCCTACAAATTAAAATTACTTATATATTTTCCTCTACTTTATTCTAATTAATCTACTTTTCATGTTTACAATTTGAAATATGGATGCCATTATTTTTTATAATTGCATTAAATTTGGGCGTGAAGGAATCTCCCCTCGTTTTCTGCGCTCTTCATGATTGCAGAGCAAGTGGACGAGAGCCCGTTCGATTTAATCGTAACGCATATAATCTTAAATCCTACTCACGGATACCTAGCTGCAATAAAAGTTGAAATGAATGCAGTTACCAATACAGGGAACGTGCATCATGAAATCAGTGTTACATTGACCTACTTGCAGTTATACTTTATTATTTACCTTAGGTCTCAACGCTTCTGATTTCATATTTTACAAATGTTATCAATCTGATTTTTAATTACATCTTAATTTACCTTACATACGGCAGTACAAGTATTATCTATTTTAAACTCTTCAAGCTAATGCTAGTTATAGCGTATAGTCTCATGTGACAGTTTTCAATGACGATCATCATCTGACCGAAACAATGAGAAAGTTCTTTCTTCTGGAATCATTTACTTTCGCGTGAATATTCTTTTCTTGTAATCCATCTCTGGTTGCAGGAGATCGTAGTTTTTTAGCGTTCTATCTTCCAAGTAAACGGCGATGTGACAAGAAGTCCAATCCAAGGAACCGCTGCGGAAAGTGATTAACCCAAGCATTGGAAAATACCCCTTTACCGGAATTCACTTAGTGAGATGGAGCATCACACGAATTTTAATTGTGACCTGCGTTTGGATTTTTTCCTTGGATTCAGGTTATCCCACTCACTACGTCAATTATGACTAATAATGGGAGTAGACAAAAGCAGTTTCACCGAATGAGTGGCCAAAAAGTCTTCCTGTTTGTAATATTCTTTTATAATACACCATATGAACATTTGTTACTATTTGTCTGCATCACTGCATAGTTTACACCGCTGAAAGTGTTTATTTTTCCATACTTTTTTCTATTGCATCACTCAGTTTTTACCACTTTCCGCGGCTGATATTCGTGACGATTAGAAATAAAAATTTATAAATTTAACTTTATTTATTGTAAGCGGCAAATCCTTGTCTTCCGAGTGATTGCTCTAGTCGCTCGTCCTTCCAGATTGTTTCCACTATATATTTTATCTCTCGAAGTACATCTTTGTCAGATGAGACAGTTCTACAAATGAAATTTGAGAATTATTCCTCTAATTTAACAAATCTTTCATGTAAAAATTAATTTTTCGACGCATAGATATAAGTTAAAATAAAAGATTCGTCCTCCCAGATGAAGATGAAGAAACCCTACAAAAGTGGAAATATCAAACATTAGCTATTAATTCGGAGGATAAAAGTACTGATCCCTGAAGCAAATGCTCGAATGTCAGCTCCAGCGGAAGAAATAATTGAGAATATCAGGAGTTCAAAACCAGGTGCGCATAACATGCCAGGAGGTATCCTCGTAGAAATTATCATTTGACTCTACACTCCGGATATCTTGAACGCTACTCACACTCCTTCCACGTCGACGACTGCCCGTTGGTTAAGATTCTTAGTGGGCGGAGCTTACTACATCGCTGAGGACTCACCACCAATCAAATGATATTCGCGACGTCCAAGAGAGCTGAATTCACAAAAGGCAATGTTCACGGGATTGGTAGCTGAATTCTTATTCCTTACTTTGCCCCCACCAAAAGTGGGAGTTTTCCAATAAGATACTAAGGATTTGAAACGGTGGTGAGAAAGGTTTACTGCTGCATTAAAAGTCCAAGTCAAGTAGGGCATCTTACGAGGATACCTCCTCGCATGTTATTCACGCCTGGCACGTATCTCGCGATAAATACTATTTTTTCTTCTCTTCCGGTCCACGAAAAATTTACGCCACGGAATTTATTCCAGGTAGTAAGCGATTACCCGTAGGTAGGTATCAGGAGCGGATAACGAGCGAGGAGGTGTACTTATAAAAGGTTCCACTTGACTCACAAATAGTTAGGATGTCCAATTGCTGTTTCAGCACGTCCAGTTCCCCGCCCTCTCTAGTCGTATTATTGGCTGTGGTCGCCAGATGAGAGGAGCCATGAAAAAAAAGAAAGCATGTCTACCAATCTGGTGACCCGTTCCTTCAGGAGGTATGAATGCTGTTTATGATAGTGATTAGATGAGTATCTCCCAAAAGACTACGACCTCAGCCGGGTTAGCGCTCTAGCCAATGGAATGCTCTCCTACTGAAATGAGAATTAAGTGGGGCTTGCTGATACCGGAAAAGCGTAGTCAAGTGACAACTTCTACGAGAATACCTCATTTCAGGTTATGTGCGCCGGGTAGAAATCTTAGAATTTATACGGTACATTTTCTCCGGCGTACGTCTGTTCTCGGAACTTTGAGATTCACATGATATTAAGATTTCGCTGAACATGTTCTCTCTTAAGTTCCAATCAATTAAAGCTTTTTAAGCGTATTTATATATATTAATGTTTAATGCACATGCAAGTAAAACATCATATCAGAAATCTTTTTCCACAAAGAAAACGTCTTTTTAATAAAACCTACCTCATTAATTATATTGCCAATGCAATTGTACTCTCCAAAACATGTTTATCAATATTACGAAAGCTGTGAGCTTTACCTCTTACAATGATGCTCGCCTTTGTTGGGTAATTGAATAACCACTTCTCCTAAGTAATTCTTCTATGCATCTATACAATAAATAAAATTGTAAAGCATCCTACTATATCATCATAATAGTGGTATAGCGGATATTTCTGGTAATCCATGTAAAACATGAGAAGTTACGCCTCCTACAAATTAAGACTACTTATATATTTTCCTCTCCTTTATTTTAATTAATCTACTTTTCATGTTTACAATTTGAAATGTGGATGCCTTTTTTTTTATAATTGCATTAAATTTGGACGTGAAGGAAGCTCCCCTCGTTTTCTGTGCTCTTCATGATTGCAGAGCAAGTGGACGAGAGCCCGTTCGATTTAATCGTAACATATATAATATTAACTCTTACTCACGGTTACCGAGCTGCTATAAAAGTTGAAATGAATGCAGTTACCAATTCAGTGATACGTGCATCATGAAATCATTTTCACATTGACCTACTTGTAGTTAAACTTTATTTTTTACCTTAGGTCTCAATGCTTCTGATTTCATATTTTACAAATGTAATCAATCTGATTGTTAAATACATCTTAATTTACCTTACATATGGCAGTACAAGTATTATCCATTTAACCCTCTCATGCATGAGTTACTAAATTCAAGCGATATAAATTTTTTCAATCGAGTTTCTACGTGTGATTGACCATAATATTGAAGTAATATTGTTATAAATAAACATATTTGCCATTTAATGGCAAAATTTTGACGTCCTCATATGAGGACATTATGCTTGAAACAGGTCATCGTGATAAAATCCGATAAACTTATGAATTGGATCTTTTAGGTAGAAAAAAATGTTCAACTATACTTTAGAATTATGATATCTTTAATTGTTTATTTAACATTCATCAAAACATATTTTTCGGGTGTTTGTTGCTACATTTTGTTAATTTATTTATGATATCACATTAAATATTTTTAACATCAACCTTGCAACAAGGCAAGGAAAATAACATAAAAATTACAAGCAAACATTTATGATAACTTTACAAAAAATTGGCACTTCCAGATAAAAATTATTTTTAAATATGAATTCTAAAACTACCATTGTTACAAAATGTTTAACATTTATTACAATATATATTTTTGGGCCCCTGAATGCACATTACGAGTGAAAACTTTCAAAACAATCTGGACATAGCGGAACCAAGCAAGTGCCGCACATGTACCTGGTTTTGCTTGTGCATCTCTTGTCCCGACACCTATTTGCGTTATTGCTTTCACTTTTTTTTTGATAGTGGCCACATTTACTTAGTCTTAGCTCATCTATGACCTTATGAGTCGGTTTTTTCTTCATCGGCAGCGAGGAAGGGCTTGATGAGTTTGACCGTCCCCTTTTTCTCGATTGCTCTGCTTTGCCACTGAAAATCAGTCCGTTTGCCACCCGACTCTTGAATTCGAGTAGATCCATTGGTACGTTATTGCTTTTCCTCCATAATAGCCAGGCGTTAACCACCACCACATTCAACATGTGGTAAAATATCCTCATATACCACCTTGAGTTGCGTATATCGTTCCTGTACAATGCAACAAGGGAATCCATGAGATCTACCCCTCCCATATGCTTGCTATAAATTTCAATGCTCATGGGTCGGTTTACATCCACATACTCCTTATTCCGTTTGCACCACCTTTTGGCTTTTACCATGGGTTGAATTCCGGCGTATGACGATATAGTATGCACTACATTATTGTAAAAACACCGAGCCACAGTTATACCATCTGAAGAAGTAGCAATGGAAGAACTCCCTCTCCCACCTTTCTTTAAGTCTTTTACATCCTTCAACTTTTTTACTGCTTCTTTTAACCTGTTTTCCCTACATGTTCCAACGTACCATATTCCAATGTCTTTCAACTTTCTAACGAGGGGAAGACTAGAGAAAAAATTGTATGCATATACCTTCACATTTAGTTGGTGAATATCATGGCATAACCTAAGAACAACATCACCAGTTGCACCACATTCAGAGGGTGGCTGTTCTGATGCCCCCTGGTACAATTAAAAACAGAAAACATATCCAGACACCCCAGCCCTAACCCACGTTTTGTATCCCCATTTCTTTGGTTTTTTTGGGAGATAATTTTTCAAGGATGAGCGCCCTTTAAAAGGAATCATCATCTCATCTATTGATTGGAATTCTTCTGGATCGAGGGCATTATGAAATTATTTGTGGAGAAAGTCCAAAAATGGTCGGATTTTAATCAACTTGTCCCTGTTATCTGCTGGTATCCTAGAAGAATCTGTGAAGTGCAGATATCGTCTTATCTCTTCATATCTATTAGTAGTCATGTTTTCAGCCACCAATGAAAGTTTCAAACCAGTGTCTGAAGACCAATAGAGTCTAACTCTGGGATATTTTACGTACGTCATGACAAGAGTAATTCCCAGAAAAACTTTCAATTCTGAAACAGTCAGTTTAAAATTGTCTTTGCCATTCTGAAATGCGTATAGGCAACTTTGCTCTACTAAATCTTTCATATATTCTTCTGTAATTAAACCTAAAAAGTAATCGACAGGAAACTCTCCATTGACGTTTACTTTCATCCGTGAATTAGTTGAAGGGGGAGATCCTAATAAAGGGTTATCCTTTTCAGCAAACCATATTGCATTACGATTAGCTGGGGATGGCGATCGCCCAAAACTCGCCGATATCAATGGACTTGTACTTGCACAATTGTTGGATGTTGCAATGCCACTGTTATCTTCGTCAGATGAAGAAGATATTTCTGAAGTGTTTCCTGGATCATGGAGAGAGCCATCACTATCCCAATCCATTCCATCCTCTGAATCTTCATTGAGGATTTCAACAATCTGACACTGCTCCAGTCGTTTTCTTGATCTAGTTCAGATGCATATGCGATCCTGAGGAATATATGCCATTTGTTAGGTAGTTGAAACAAGGTCATTCATGCAATATATTTTGGGAAACGATTATAAATATATATTGTTCCAGCCAACATGCTGATTGTAATACTTAAATATACTTAAAATTTTAACGAATGACAATATTATCAATTATTTCAAAGAGTGAAAAAAACGGAAACTGGAGCACCAAATACTTACCATAACGTCCTTAGTTCGTTTTTTGGGTCGGTATCAGCAAGCGAACTCAGTAGGTTGTGTTATCCTATAACAAAGTCTCAGTTTTAATAAACTTACATGCCACAAGTCTTCTTCACAAAAATACTATCTCAATTAACTCTATTGATTACTACAATCTCTTGACTTATGAACGTCCTCTTATTTATTACAAATAAATATTAATATTTGGTGGGAAAATAGTATTTAAAATAAAAAATATTAATATTTGCTGCAAAAATAATAAAATTTAAAAGTTACATTTAGTTACTTAGAAGTGATAAAAATAACTTCTATGTAAGCTCATTTCCTGTGAAAGGATCAATAGCGATTTTATTGCAAAACTTGTATAGTTATTGGCAATAGAAATTATGGTACTAATTAGAACGTAGTCATTGTACTGTTTGTAAATATCATACAACATTACTTATAATGACTAACACTCAAAGAAAGTAGCATTGATTTGCTAGACATGAAAGAATGTGAAAATCTTGGAATAAACAACACTCCACTATATGCATGCATTTGACCTTGTACACGCATAATGTCCTCATTTGAGGACGCATGACATTTGTCCCATTAAAATATTTACAGATATAAAATTTGTTTAACTTATTGCCGTAAATAATAAATTGAGCATCAAAAATCAAATATTTATACTCACAGGCGAAATCCACTGCTTGTAGACCCTTGAAATCACAGCACAAAAATGAGCTTCCATGCTCCGATCACAGCGCCAGTATCACTTCCACTCCTTTGCTGACTTCCAAGAGGGACAATTTAGCACTAATACAAATTTTCTTTGTCTCTGCTGGATCGGAACATCATGAAAAAGCTGCTAGCAGCTCAGGAAGCCGATACAGTTATATTTGGTTACATTGTAGTGAGAGAGATTTGGCGTCCTCATATGAGGACACCATGCATGAGAGGGTTAAAACTCCTCAAGCTAATGCTAGTTTTAGCGTATAGTCTCATGTAACACTTTTCAATGACGATCATCATCTGACCGAAACATTGAGAAAGTTCATGCTTCTGGAATCATTTACTTTCGCGTGAATATTCTTTTCTTGTAATCCATCTCTGGTTGCAAGAGATCGTAGTTTTTTTAGCGTTCTATGTTTCAAGTAAACGCCGTTGTGACAAGAAGGCCAATCCAAGGGTCCGCTGAGGAAAGTGATAAACCCAAGGAATGGAAAATACCCCATCACCGGAATTTACGTGGCGAGATGGAGCATCACACGTAGTTTAATTATGACCTGCGTTGGATATTTTCCGAGGAGTCAGGTTATTTCACTCACTGTAATATTAATTATGGAGATGGGTAAGTGAGAAGATCTCCACGTTTATCGAATTAATTTATTAGCACTTTTATGCAATGGTGAACGTTTGAGAGCCGACAAGGCACACACGTTTGACACCTACGGTGACAATCCTTTCGAACAGAAGGTAAAACAAAACGATCAGTAACTACTTTTGTCGTAACCCTTGCACTAGGATGACTTTAAGAGTGAATGTGATAGAAAAAAAGGACGATGAAATGGATGTGTGACATAAGGTCGAAGTTTCCCCGTAGATCCGTCGCAGTATATAGGTACCTCAATGCCAGGGACTAAAACCTTCTTTAATCGAAGGGAGTACCTGCTTGCAATTAGATCCGAAAGCTCCTCGTCGCCATTCTGAGACTCCGCGAGGGCGTAGTAGTCGGGAATTGAAGAGATTGATTCAATGCGTTAAAGAGCGTCGGCAACAATGTTAGCAGTGCCCTTTATGTGCTGAATGTCAGTCGAAAACTGTGAAATAAACGAAATGTCATTTCTCTGCTTCTATGAAAGGTATAAATCAAAGGTTTATGATCTGTGTAAATAGTAAATTGGCAACCGCCCAATATATGTCGAAAATGCTGCACTGACAGGTATATTGCAAGAAGATCTCTGTAGAAAGCTGGCCATTTTCTCTCATTCTCCGAAATCTTTTTCCAAATGAAAGCTAACGGTTGCCAAAACCGGTCAACATACTGCTGTAAACATGCGCCGACTGACTGACTGGAGGCATCAGTGAAGAGTCCTAGAGGTACATCGTTGCGCGGATGAACTAGTTACGTGACAGAAGAAGGGGTATCTTTACAAGCTTGAAATGCATCCTTTAATTCTGGAGTCCACGGAACTGATTGAGAACCTTTAATTTTGGAGCGCTAATTGCGTCACGCTGAGTGGCCGTAAACTCTGAAGCATGAGGCAAGAATCGGCGATAAAAATCAATCATTCCGATAAAGCGACGCAACCCTGAGCTGTCTCTGGTAAGGGGTATTCTCTAATTTCATTTACCCTTTTTACGGGAGGCCGAATGCCAAGAAGCGCTGACTACATAGCCCAAAAACCTAACCTCTGATTCACCGAAGACACATTTAGATGGATTCAGAACCATTCCATAATTAGACAATCGGCGAAATAAAGCACGAAGATGTTGATCATGTTCCTCGTGGGATCGAGAAAATATCAAAATGTCGTCTATATTAGCGTACCAAAAGTCTAAACCCCTGGTTACCTCGTAGATGAATCGCTGGAACGTTTGGCCTGCATTCCTGAGGCCAAAAGTCATGAAAGGAAATTCGAAAAGGCCAAATGGAGTTGATATAGCTGTCTTGCAAATATCATCTGGGTGAACCGGTATTTGCTGGTAAGCCTTCATGACGTCGATCGCTGAGAAAACTGAACAGCCGTTTAAACTGACCGAGAAATCGTGAATGTGACGGGCAGGATACTGGTCAGGGATGGTTCGTGCATTCAAAGCAGTAAAATCTCTGCAGGGACGCCAGCCATTATTTCCTTTCTTGGCCAAGTGAAGGGGAGATGCCCAAGGACTCTCAGAAGGACGGCAAGTGCCAACCTCAAGCATCTCAGCGAATTCTTTCTTAGCGACCACTAATTTCTCGCGGTTTAGCTGACGAGGCTTGCTGAAGACTGGAGGGCCAGGCGTTGTCCTAATGTGATGAACGGTCTCGTGCTTCACGATCCTCGGGAAAATTACTCACCGGGTAATTTCTGGAAACTCAGCGAGAAGAGAACCGAATGGGGAAGATGAACTGACGATTTTCACACCAGACCACTGACATTTCAAAATTTTTCCAGCCGTATGAAGACCTGTTTTCACGTTCAAAATCCGCTTAGAGTGACAGTCAGGTTAGAGATGGTAATGGGCGAGGTAGTCGGAACCGATGATGGGTAAGTCGACGTCGGCGATGACGAACTTCCAGAAGAAACTTCGCCTGAGTCCTAAATTCAAGGTTAAATTTAGCAATCCATAGGTCTTGATCGTACTATTATTGGCGGCGCTAAGATCGAACGTCGTTGCGACATGGCTACCTTTCAGCAAACGCCGCGGAAAGCAGGAGAGGTAGGACCCGGTATCGACGAGAAATCGATAATTAGAAGCCTGGTCGGTGACGAAAAGATGGCCTGCGTGGGAAAAACGATCAGTCGCTACTGATCGCTGTGCTCGTTTCCCTTATAGCTGCAAGGTGGAATACACTTCCTAGCTCTATCATGAAACTTCGAATGGTACCAACACCATCTACGACCTCGAGAGGGCGACGGGCTTCTCGATTTTGACCACCGACGATCGCGCGACCGGGAACGATGACCTTGTGAAACCGACAGCTCCGCCACTTGTCTTGACAAACCCTTGATGGCTAGGTACAGCTTATCATCCGTCGATATGCTGTTGGGAGAAACGGCATGGACGGCCATATGAGGAGTTGACACCTCGATGATCTTGTCAGCGAGCTCCGACAGCTTGTCTAGGGATAACTCCGCCTGGGCAGTCAGGATTCCTTGGACGTGCGGAGGCATTCGCCTCAGCCACAGTTGCCGGAAGAGGTTATCCGGAAGAGCGGTCGTTCCGGCGAGGGAGGGAAGATGCCGCAAGAATTGGGAGGGCTTGCGATCGCCGAGGTCCTCGTCCGACAGCAACTGGCGAACGCGCTGTTCCTCAGATGCTGACAGACGTTCTATAAGCTTCGATCGTAGAGTCGAATAAGGATTCTGAGACGGAGGATTCGTGATTGTGTCCTCAACCTCAAAGGCCATGCGAGAATCTAAATGTGAGGCAACTTAATGGAACTTCGTTACCTCGCTTGTGATCTCCGACAGCACGAACTGAGATTCCGCCTGCGAAAACCAAAGACTCGGTTTCTCGGGCCAAAATGGTGGTAGTTTCACGGCGACGCGACGAACCGCAGGCGGGTTCTGCTCGGTGTCTGTGTGGCTGCGTCTTGAATTAGAATCATTGCATTGCAGTTGCTGATGGAGCTGGGCGGTTTCCTCTCGTAAGCGTTGAAGCTCGTCGTCGCTCGGCAAAACCATTTTCACCAAATGTTGACTACTAATCTCCTTGTCGGGGTCACCAATGTGGAGATGGGTAAGTGATAAGATCTCCACGTTTATCGAATGAATTTATTAGAGCTATTATGCATTGCCTCTTACAATCTCAGTCCATGACTTAGTTACATAAACATAAACATCAACAAATCAGCAAGGCCTCTTGGCAACAATATACAAGATGATGGCACAATTTATGGTCGCCACACAATTATGACTAAAAATGGGAGTAGGAAAATGCAGTTTCACCGAATGAGGGGCCAAAAAGTCATTCTGCTTTAAATATTCTAGAATTATACGCCAGATGAACATTTGTTACTTTTTTTGTCTGCATCACAGCACAGTTTACCTACGCTGAATGTGTTTCTTTTTCCATACTTTTTTTTTCGTCACACAACTTTTACTACTTTCCGCCGCTGATATTCGTGACGATTAGAATTTCAAAAATATAAATTTAAGTATATTTATTGTAAGCGGCAAGTCCTTGTCTTCCGAGTGATTACTTTGAAACCACTCGTCGCTCGTCCTTCCAGTTTGTTTCCACTATATATTTTATCTCTCGTAATACATCTTTGACATATGAGACAGTTCTACAAATGAAATTTGGGTAATATTCCCCTTATTTAACACATCTTATCGTTAAAAATTATTTTTTTCGACGCAGAGGTGTAAGTTATAGGTAAGATAAGATTCGTCCTCCCAGATGAAGACGAAGAAAACCTAAAAAAGTGAAAATATCAAACATTTGCTATTTATTCGGATGATAAAAGTACTGATCCCTGAAGCAAATGTTCGAATGTCGGCTCCAGCGGAAGATAAAAATTGAGAATATCAGGAGTTCAACACCAGCGGGTCGATTCTGTAAATTTCATACGCGTCATAAGTGTCTTAGCTATTACTGGGAAGTTAACACGGCTACGGCGTTTTAGCAATCACATGCGATTCTGTAAGCCCCCGTCATAAGATTTATGCCGGAGGAGTCGTTCACGCCGTGCGAGCCGTTCGTGAACGAGAAGAACCAATGTAAAATGCCGTCACTTCTTCTTCCAGTCAATAAGTTGACTTGCGGAAATCAGTGACGAGTTTTAGACAATGTAGAGAGGGATAACATTTCAGGCATACCTACGTCACGCAAGATGGCGACGAAGAGTAAAGCGAAATACTGATTTCAGCGCTGCCACACGGCAAGATACGGAACTTTGAGCACCAACTCGCCGTAGTTTTACGCAAAACAATCACCATTAGGGTGGGTTGGGAAATGACCAACGGGGCGGCCCCCGCTAGGAAAGCCTCATACTGGAGGTTTACGCTGGAAATGCTTGACAGTGGCATTCCTGATAGTGTTTAATAGCATCCATTTAAATGCATAATAACATGGTGTACTGTGCTGTAATTGGTGACGGTATTTTTAATACAAATCAAGACCTTGATCCATAACTTCCTTAATTCATTCATTCATTCATTCAAGTATTCTACCAGCTGATTGGTAGGTTCTTGGACAGTCCCCATTTTGTATCCCAAACTAATAGAAATTGTCTCGCATTCCCTCCTAAGGATGGCCCGTTATTAGATCCCTCTTCTATTCTTCATATCTTCTACCTCCTCTTATTTCGTCCAGAATTCCTATCCTCTTCCTTCCTCTCCCACGTTTCCCCAGTGTTCTCCCCTGTATCACTCTCTTCAACATGCCCTCTCCTCTCAAAACCTCCTCCATCCATCTCTTCTGCCTTCTCCGAACCTCTGCCACAAGCTTCCTCTCCTCTCCGACCATATCCAATACCTCCTCGTTCGTTTTTCTCGCCATCCAGCTAACCTTCTCCAAACCCACATCTCAAACGCCTCTAGTCTACGCACATCCTCCCTTCGCAAAGACCAAGTTTCCGACCCATATAGCGCCACGCTCCATATTAAAGTTTTCACCAGCCTCTTCTTTACGTCTCTTCTCAGACCCCCCCTCATCAATTCCCTTCTCTTCGAAAATGCTTCTTTAGCTAGCGCAATTCTGCATCTGATGTCCTTACCACTAAACCCATTCGCCTCCAAAATACTACCCAGATACGTAAACTGCTCGACCTGCTCTATCTTCTGCCCTCCCACCCTTATATTCAGCCCCGCCTTCTTACTTCTAGAAAATCTCATTACTTTCGTTTTCATGTGATTGATCTTCATCCCATACTTTTCGCACTGCACCTCTAATGCATTCACCATTGACTGTAGCCCCTTGGCCGACTGACTAACCAATGCTTGATCATCTGCAAATCTCACTGATTTTATCAGCTCCCCTCCTGCCTTTATTCCTACCGCCTCCTCCCCCCATGCCTCTCTTACCATTTCTTCTGAATACACGTTAAAAAGCAACGGCGATAGTGGGCACCCTTGCCTCACTCCCCGTCCTATCGTGGCCCATCCCGATTCTCCATTGGCTACCCTAACCTGCGCAGTCTGATTCATATACAAATTTCGAATCAGACGCCTGTCCCTCCAATCGACCCCTAATTTCTTCAACACTCCCATTAATTTCGTCCATTCCACCCGATCAAACGCCTTCTCGAAATCTACGAAGCATGCAAAAACATCCTGCCCATACTCTAGGTTTCTTTCTACTAGCGTCCTCATCACCGCTATAGCGTCTCGCGTTCCCGTCCCTCTCCTAAACCCGAACTGGTCGTCACCCAGGTATTCATTTGCCTTCTTCTCTAGCCTTCTGTTTAGAATCCTCAGAACTACTTTGGCCGCGTGGGATATTAAGCTTATTGTCCTATAGTCTTCGCAAGTTTTTGCCTTACTCTTCTTCGGTATAGGAATTAGTACAGTCTTCGCGAAGTCTTCCGGCCACACTCCATCCTCATAAATCCTACGAATAAGCGCAAAAAGTTTTCCCCTTCCGATCTTCCCCATGGTCTTTAAAAACTCTGCAGGTATGCCATCTATTCCCACCGCCTTATTCCTTTTCATGTCTCGTAGAGCTCTTTCGATTTCGCTATCTAGGATACTTGGTCCGATGCCATCTCTGTCGATATCGTCTTCCCTTTCTATATCTAACCTATTGGGCCTTATTTCTTTACCATACAGCTCTTCCACATACTCCTTCCACCTCTCCTGGATCTCTCTCGGTTCTACGATCACCTTTCCCGTCTTGTCTGTTATCGTTGTAATTCCCCTTCCCTTATTACCACCCGTCAGTTCCTTTACTCTCCGATATAATGCATCTGCTCTTCCCTCTTTTTGGTATTTCTCTAACGCGTCGATCTGTTCACTCCACCACGCCTCTCTTGCTTTCTTTGTTTCTCTTCTAAGCCTGTTATTAAATTCTCGGTATTTTCTCTTACCTAGCTCTGAGTTTACGCTCTTCCATTTCCTTCTCTCCTCCATCTCCCTGATCATCTCCTTCGTGATCCACGGTTTTCTAATTTTAGTTGCGCTCACTACGCCTACCGTTGCTTTCGCAGCTTCTACAATTCCATTTTTCAAACTTCCCCATTCATTTTCCACTGATCTAACTCCATGATCCTCACCCATTATCTCATCCACCTTCTCTCGATACTTCTTCTTCATTGCCCCAGTTAATGCCTCCGTATTCCACTTTCGTACCCTCCTTCCCATCCTTATCTTTTTCAGTTTTACCCGACATTTCATGACTAATAAGTTGTGGTCTGTGTCTGCATCAGCTCCTGGATAAGTATGCGAGTTTTTAACACTATTCCTGTATCTGTGACGTACCATTATGTAATCTATCTGGAACCTATCTGTGTCTCCCGGCTTCTTCCAAGTGTACCTACGTCGAGGATGATGTCTGAACCATGTATTCGTAATTACTAGGTTATTTCTGCGGCAAAACTCCACAGCTTTCTCGCCCCGGTCGTTTCTCCTTCCTAGCCCGTAATCGCCCACCTCTCTCCCATCTCTTCCTTCACCCACCACCGCGTTCCAATCCCCCATTACTACCAGGTGCTTACTTCCTGGTATCCTACCAATTATTTCCTCTAGCTGATCGTACACCCCATCTACCTCCTCCTCTTTATGATTAGAGGTAGGCATATAAACCTGGATTATAACTAAATTAGTTGGTTCTGCTTTTAGCTCCACGACTATTATCCTATCACTCACCTGTTCTGCATACACTACTTTTCTACCTAGTTTCCTATTCATTACGAATGCAACCCCGCGCTGACTTTCATTCCCTCCACTATAGATTACTCTATAGTCGCCGCTCCAGTAATCTCCGTCATCCTTCCATCTTACTTCACCCAGACCCATGATGTCTACACCCACCCTCTCCATTTCTTGCTTTATATTCTCTAGCTTCCCCGCCCTCAGCATAGTCCTAACATTCCACGTGCCTATTCTGATAGTTTCGTTCCTCTTCTTTATCTTCTTTTCCTCTGCTGCTGCTACGTCTGAGCAAGGATTTCGTGTGATGACGACCGCAGGGGCCTTGCTCCCACCGCTGCCGGGCACGACACCCGGCCCTCTTGGCCGAGTCCCGTAGTTGCCAGGATTCATTATCAATTGAGAACTGTCCATAATTTCAAGGCTTTTGTTTTAATTGAGATAGTATTCCGTGGCCTTACTCAATAGTGTTTTTTACGTGACACCATCACTTCAGAGGCCGCCCCACTGGGGTCAGACGCCTTTTGCAGCCGCCTCACTGAGGTACAGACGCTGCGCGGACTACCATCCGTCTGTCTCCTAACCTTCGACCAATCTGGCATGGGTGACCCTACCAGGAGCAATGCTCCCGCCAGTGCAGCTCTAGGGGTCATCGGAGCACGCAAGCCCTTCAACCACGACAAGGTTGTAGTCCAAGAGAAGAGAACTTCCTTAATATTGAACGCATAATTATGGTTCAAAGACGGACTTTATCTCCGATATGCTCACAAAACATATACATTGCAAGAAGGAATTGAATCCGCGAGATGCGACTTTTGACAATCCGCGAGCGGAGACGTATCGCATTCTACGCGACCTTGCAAAGAGTTCAGGAGCACATGCAAGGTAAGAAAAGCCGACTGCCGGAACTGCTGTTTGCGCTGGAGGTAAAAGGCTGTAGTAATCATTATAGAACTTAAGCACTTTCGTAGCAGAATATAATGCTTAGGTGTCCTGAGCTTTGACAATATTAAGTAAGTTAAAGAACAAGGCCTAGGAACATTTGGACGAATAATAAAGCCAACAGTAAATATAGAATAAAGCAGAGAAGAATATTAAACATAAGATTGCATCTACTAATTACAATAAGTATAACTCTTGTATCTCTGTGCACTAATGTTATTGCAAAACACATTAATACTCATAGTTTATTTAACGTTGGTAGTATACCTATAGTGTACCTATAGTGAATGCATGTGAAATTTCACGTCCTGACAGGTATTTGCAGGATTTTTCCTCTATAGCGTCATTGATAGTATTTAAATTAACTTAAGAAAGGGTAAGGTGCAGAGCATGTTGGTGATGAATCGCCCCCTGCCATACTCCCTTGAGTGGGAATGCAGGGCATGTAATCTCTGTAAAGCTATTGCCTTGTATTTACAGGGAAAACCTCAGCTCCGGTCAGTGGCGGATACAGAAAAAACTCAGGGGGGGGGGGGCAAGTTATCGCGACGATTGTAGCTTTCAAACAAACTGACTGGCAGCGACTCTGCTTCCCTTATATATGTAGCTCGGTTGTTTCGAGAACATTCGGTGCCATTCGGTGGAAGTAATGTATCCGCCACTGGCTCCGGTAGCGTCCTTGCCTCGTCGCTGCACCTTCACTGTTCCCTAGATCGCGCAGATAATGTTACCTTTCCGCGCGCAAACAAATTATAAAAATTTGTCTCTCGAGGTTTCAATTCAGTCCTGCATTTTAGCTGTTTTCAGCTCATATCGAAGATTCCGCCTGTCCTTGAACCAAATTTCTGCGCTCAATATAATGGAAGTTGATATGATCAAGGTATTAACTAGGACAAATAATAACATCAACAGTCACAGTAAGGTGCACCAAAACAAAATGTCCTTCTATGAATGCCCCTAAATACTATTATGAACCTAACGTAATAAGAACTGTATTTGAACCAAATGTCTGCGTTCAACATTAAGGAATGTATAGTTTAAGGTCTTAATTTGGGAGAATAATAACGCCCAAAAGTCACATTGGAGTACACCGCATCATTACGTACTTCTATGTAAGCCACTAAATACCTACTATTACGCAATCTACTGCCATGTATTTCAAGTGTCAATCACAGTGCCGCAAAACGACTCTCATTGCCGTGTCCGCAAGTTTTTATCTTCTTCAAGGTCGCACTGCCACTGCTACTCTCCGCGCGCAGGTAAATTTTTTAAATTTGTGTCGTTGAGATTCAGTAACTTCTTGTATTTCAGCTGTTCTGTCCTCATTGTGACGATTAAAGTCGTCTTTGAATGAAAACTCTGGGCCCAATATTAAGAAAATTGAGTCATACTGTTAAAGGTACAATGTGCGATGTCGATGGGACGACGTCAATAGCATTTTACGAAAACCGGCATACTCCGGTAGATTTTATACTGAGAATTTCATGAGGGAAATATGCTGCAGAACGGACAGGTTTTTTATGTTTTTTCCCACTAAAGATTAGAGACCATAATGGCTGCCAGTGACATTTCAAAATAGGTTTATTGATAGGTAGTGTAGGTAGGTAAATAATTACCTATTTAATTTGTTCACTAATGCTAGTTTATTAATCTACAAACCATTATTAACAGCACGTTTTGCATGCTTCTTGTATCACTCCCTGTATATCAGTGCGTTTACGTAGTTGCAAAATATGTGAATACTCATAGTTTATATAACTTGGGTAGCATACCCATTGTGTATAGTGCATGCGTGTGAAATTAAACTTTCTGGCAGGAATTTGCAAGATTTTTCCTCTTTAGCGTCAATGCTAGTAGTTTAATTAACTTAAGAAGGGTATAGTATAGAGTATGCTGATGATAACTCACACTCTGCCACACTCCCTTAAGTTGGAATGGAGGGTATGTACTCTTTGTAAAGCTATTTCCTTGTACTTACAGGGAAAATTTCAGCTCCGGTAGCCAGCTATCCTTGCCTAGTCGCTGCACCTTCAATCTTCCCAAGGTCGCGTAGATTACCTTTCCCCGCGCTGATATATTGTAAAAGTTTGTATCTCGACGTTTCAATTCAGTTCTGAATTTCATCTTTTTTGAGCTCATTATGAAGATTACGTCCGTCTTTGAATCAAAATCCTCCGTTCAATATCAAGGAAGTTCAGGGTTAATTTAGAAGAATGCTGACATCAGCAGTCATCACAGTACGTCACAACACAAGGTACTTCGTTGAATACCCCTAAGTAACATTACGAAAGCTACTACCATGTATTCCAGGTGTCGATCATAGTACCTTGCCTTATACGCATATACTTTCCTTAAGGCCGTGGTATTACTCGAACACTCCTAGCGCTTGAAAATATTTAATATTTATACTGATTTGGCTCAATACCTTCTTGCATTTCAGCTGCTGTCCTCATTACAAATATTAAAACCGCCTTTGAATCAAATTTATCCGTCCAATATTAAGAAAGTTACGTCATATCAGTACGGTTTCGAAAAAGACTATGCTTTAACGCATAGAGTTGCCATAAATAAATGAGATAATCTCGCCCATTCTAAGATATTCACCACCGTAATTAATTCTTATCCCTCTAGTTAAAAATCTTTTTTAATTACCTTCAAAATGAGGTGACTCCTTCGCCTCTACATTCCGTCGTTACGGAGATCCCTTAATGTTTACTCCCTTTCTCGTGATAACATACTTTTCCTATAGACCTTGCTAATAAGAAGCTTAAGGTATAACTGAAATATTTAGTTTTATTATATAAAAGTCAAATATTTTTGGCTTTTACCAACCCAGCCCTGAGCAAAGCTCGCGGGCGGGAGAAACTTTCTGTTTCTACCCTACTCGGGCCGCGCGAACCTATCTTCTCGAAGCTAGCTGGTCTTGATATGCGCTATTATTAACAGAGAATAATTTATCTCTGCTGAGGAAGTGCCCTGATACGCTCCAATGGTATCCTATAAAAATGCTTATTTTCTATCCTTCAAAATAAGGTGTCACCCTTGCTTCCCATCCTCGTGGTTGACGAGATATTTTGTTCGGAAAGTGGTAAGAAAGAATTCTCTTTATTCATTTGTTCTCTCCACTCAAGTAAAATAGAAAAACTCAGTTCGGCCCACTTGAATTCCACCAGCGTCCTTCGCAAGAATACTGTATAAGTATCATACTTTATACAGTATCCGTGGTCCTTCGCTTGCCTTTTGGTGACCTTCGGCCAACACCTCTGCTCGACGAATTCCCCACACCCTTCCCAGTTTCGACCTTGAACACCCCATTTCCTTGCATTTTCTCCGATTTTTGAGGTCGAGAAAATCAAGAGTTTTTGGTTTTTTTTTCAGAATTCAGGCGAAGGGTTAAAAAGGGCGCAAAGGATTAAATTATCGCGGGGAAATTAGGGACGATTTTCACCGCAGTGTGGACTCTTCCATTGGCTGTATCGTGGCGCTGCGTAAGGGTTAAGGCCGTTTTACACGATGAAAGATTTTGTACAAGCGAATGTACGTTTGTCTCAACGAAATTAGAACAGGTTCTATTTCCCGTGCAGGCATTGAGACATTCGCACAAGCGTTCATACAATTTGCCGCTTTACACGATACATTTTGCCTCATGCAAGAGTTCACGGAAGAGTTTGTACAAACAAATGTACCGTGTAAAACGGCCTTTAGGCGGAATCTTCGAAACGGAAAGTCGTAGAGATGCCATTCTTTCGCTATTATTTTCTAAACATAATTTTATCGCGCGATTCGTTTCATATATCATTTAGACTACGTATTTTATTATTTATGTGACGTTTTGAACTCAATGAATACCTTCTCCGTGAATAACTCTAATTGTCTATGAAATATAAATTTCTAAAATAGATTCCAACAGGAGATTCGTCTCCCACGTAACCACAATCATATTTTATGTATTTATTGGGACGGTTTATGATCAATTATTCTGTTTACAGTAAATAATTCTATTTATTTATGAACTATATCTTTCATAAATATTTTTGTGCACATATTTTGAATTAGATTCTTAGATGTTATTCAATTAATCAATTTCGTGACAGAAATATAAACAGGGGAATATGTCTAAATAAACCATATATTCAAATAATTTCATCTTTCGCTATGCTATCCAATAATCTTTTCCTTAAGCAAAAGGTCATCGTTTGAAAATTCATTTTCCACTTTCTAAATACTATTATAATCCAGTTTTTAATCATTTAATGCTGCAATAGTAACAATTATGAGTAAAACTTGCTAAAATTAAGATTTTAAATTGATATAGAAAATTTATTGTAGCTAATTATATATATATATATATATATATATATATATATATATATATATATATATATATATATATATATATATATCTATATATATATATATCGGTTTACGACGTTCTACGTCTTCCGATTCCCAATTTCCATGCCTCCCGATCATTCCAGAGTTCTTCATCTAATCCTCTTTCTCTCATTTCTTTCTCTATCCCTTGTATCCAACTTTTCCTCGGTCTGCCTCTCCTCCGTCTTCCTTCCGGGTTCCACAGCAGCATTTGTTTCGGGAGTCTTTCATTTCCCATTCGTTTTACGTGTCCATACCACCTCAACTGCTGCGTTATTATATCATCTATTATGGTATCATTGACATTCATTATTTCTCTAATTCTTTCATTCCTTACTCTTTCTCTTTTTGATTTACCGGCTGCTCTTCGCCAGAAGTCCATTTCAGTCGTCAGTAACAGTTTTTCTGATTTCTCCGTTAGTGGCCATATTTCACAGCTGTAGGTTACTATGCTCTTTACTATGGTATTATAAATTCTCTTTTTGTTTTCAATGGATATTGTATTGTCCCACAATAAGCTATTTAATAGTGTTATTGCTTTTTTGCCTTTATTGCATCTATCCCTAATGGCTACCTCCATTGTTTTACTTTCTGCAATTTGCATCCCTAGATATTTATACTCTTTACAGTGTCCTATTTGTTGCCCACTTTCTAAAATAAGATTCTGTTGCATTCCTCCCATACACATATATTTTGTTTTGTCGATACTGATATCAAGACCCCGATTTTTGTATTCTTCTATTATTTTTCTGGTCATATATTCTAAATCTTCATAATCTTGTGATAGAATAACTTGGTCCTCTGCATAGCTTAAGGTGTATATGGTACTTTCTTTCAAAGGTATTCCCATGGAGTTGCATTTCCTTTTCCAACCCTTGAGCACTTGGTCTAAATATATTTTAAAAAGTGTGGGGGAAATACAGCAGCCCTGTCTTAGACCTTTATTTATTGTGAATCCCTGAGAGAAGTCGTTTCCCATTTTGATCTTGGCTGCACTATTTTTGTACAAATTTTTTATGGCTATTATTAAGTATGAGCTTATGTTAGCTCTTTTCAAGGCTTCCCACAGTTTCATTTGCGGCACCGTATCATATGCTTTCTTAAGGTCAACATATAAGAGGTGAAGTTCCTTGTTGTATGCCCAGGTTTTCTCTATCAGTTATGTTAAACAAAACAGATGGTCTACAGTAGATCTTCCTTCTCTAAACCCCGCTTGTTCTTCGGATTCCTTGTCTGCATACTCTTTCTCAATTCTATTTTTTACTATTTTGCCATATAATCTGCTAATTGTACTAGTCACAGATATTCCGCGATAGTTATCGCACTCGTTCTTATTGCCTTTTTTGTATAACGGTGAGATATAGGAAATTCTCCAATCTTCTGGTACCTCTTCTCCATTTAGACATTTAATAAAGAGTTCTGTTAATTTATTGTACAGTAACTCTGATCCATATTTTAACAGTTCTCCCGGTATTTCTCCAGGGCCAGCAGCTCTTCCATTTCTTAGGGATTTACAAGCCTGTTTAACTTCACTGCATTGCATTACTATAGGTGATGTAACATTTCCTATGGTTAGCAGGTGGGGTTCATTTTTATATTCTTCTCTATCCTCTGTCAATAATTTTTTAAAGTATATTTCCCATTTCTCTTTACTAATAGACGTAATTAAATCTTTCTTTTTATCCTGCCTCAATGATCTCAAAAACTTCCAGCTTTCTGTATTTCTGGTTCCTCCTATGTAGGTATTTAAGTGGTTGCATTTCTTTTCCCAGCTAGCGTTCTTTTTCTGGGTTAATTTTCGTCGCACTTTCGCTTGTGCTTCTTTGTATGCAACCTTGTCATTGTCTGATTTCGTGGTCAGATATTTGTTATATTTCGACCTTTTTTCTTCTATTTCTTTTTCAATTTCATGATCCCACCAATATGGCTTTCTTTTCTTCTTTTCATAGTAGCCTAACGACTCATACGCAGCTTCATGTATGCATTGAGATAAATGCCTATAAAGATCCTCTGTATTTGATAATGTTTTTCGGCAAAGTAGTTTTTCATCCAGACGTTTTTGGTAAAGCTGTCTAACGCTTTGTTGTTCTAGGCTGTCCAAGTTGTATCTTCTTTGCATTATTTCTACGTCAGGGTTATCTTGGCTTTCTCTAATCCTTGCTCTTCCAGGAAACATCACCTTAGCATTTAACAGGTGGTGGTCACTACCACATGTAGCACCTCGGTATATTCTGACATCTTGTACTCTTAACTTTGTATTTTGCTTTATGATGAGGTAGTCAATAATTGATTTGAGATCTCTAGTAGGTTGTGTCCATGTATATTTATGTATACTCTTATGCTCGAAAAAACCATTAGATATTCTTAGGTTATTTTGTTCACACATTGTTATTAGTCTTAATCCATTCTCATTTATAGTTTCTTCTCCGTATTTCCCAACCACTTTATCATTTGACTTTTTTCCGACTCTACTATTTAGATCTCCCATTATGATAAGTTCTCTTGAGTTTCCAATTTTTATTATTTCATCATTTAGGTGTTCAAAGAATTCCTGCTTTTCATTTACAAGCGAGCTTTCATTTATTCCATATACGCCCAGTATAGTGATTCTGAAGCCGAGCATACAGAGATTCATTTTTATCAATCTTTCATTGATTGGCTCCCATGATGTTACATTTTTTCTAAGACTCTTTCGAATCAGGATGGATGTTCCCTGTTGGGCCCTTTTATCCTTAGGGACCCCGCTATAAAAGTGATCATAGTAACCTACATTTTCTGAGCCTTGTCCCTTTTTCTTAGTTTCTGTGATTACAGCAATATCTACTTTCATTTTTCTTAGCTCATTTGTTACTTCTATTAGTTTCCTAGATACACCCTGTACATTCCAGGTACCAAAAATCATAGTCCTTTTCCTTAGCTTACGTCGTCTCTGCTTATCCAGTCCGTAGTTCCGAGGCTTAGTATTGGGTTTTTTAACAAATTGAGGTTTTATGAGTAACAGGGAGTTAGCCTGATGCCTCAACCCCCAACCTGGAGGGCCGGGGTTTGATTTTGGAGTTTCCTTCTCCTAGACGGGTTGCTTTCGCCACAGCTATAGAACCCCATCTGTCCTGCTTATTATTGCTAATTATTATTTTTCTATTTTAAGATACATGTATAATTAAACATTTTGGTCTTAATGTACAAATGGAAGGCATAATTTTGTTTTACCCAGTTCGCATCACTAGCTTCTTATTATAGTTCAAAACGTAGGTAATTTCTTACTATGTCGCACCTATATTTAATTAACTGGCAAAACTATTAGTTACAACCTTTAACATGCTCCATATTTGTTTCTCATCACCTACCGGTCACTCGAAGACGATGTTGAATGGTCACTATAGCATTGTAACTAATCTGCATTGGAAGGCAGAACACAACCATTGAAAATGGACTACTAAGGTAAGTTTACCCAGGTAAAAAATTAACCGTGGTCAGTGCCATCCAGATTTTCAAATCACTATCTCTTATCCTTTTGATGCATAACCACTTTACTTTCACAGACATTGGAAGGAGAAATGCACAATTATACAAGTAGGAGACAAGTATGACAATAGTATAATTTCAAAATAGCTAAGTAATGCATAATATCATCTATTGTAAATACATAGTCAGCATATTTTCATTATCCCGTGCATCATGTCAATTATTCGGTCACCTTGATAGTCTCCTGCCAGTGGCGGATTAAGGTAGGCCTGGGCGATATTGATAATTCAATATCGGGATACGATAATTTTAGCATATCGTCAGGTGGCGATATCGATAACTCATATCGTGACGATAAATATCGTCTTATTGTGCCCCGATATTTTATCGGGGCACGATAAATATCACGATAAACATCGCAATCACGATAAATATCGCGATAAAATATCATGATATCGCGTCCCGATAAAATATCAAGATATCGCGCCCCGATAAAATATCACGATATATTAACACGATATATTATCACGATAAATATCACGATAAATATCACGATAAATATCACGATAAATGATGGTGATATTGCGCTCGTTCAAATATCGCGTAAACGCACCCGATGAATTATCGTGATATTGCACCGGTTAATCGTGTCGGAAAAAAGACAGCCGTTGGGTTGGCCTTCGCTTAAGCTGGAGCAAGCACGTTTGAAAACTTACTATTCTGATATTTGCTAATTCAAATTCTCAGCAGTTCTCTCTCTCTCTCTTTCAATTTCAGTGGTCCGATAGTTTATAGGTGACGTCTTGTTCAAATTTTGGAAGGAACTGAAAACAACTGTTTGTACATTAGTGTATATATTGTCCACTGATCTAAATATACCGAAACAACCTCAGCAATGAGAGCAATTTCACGATCTTTATCGTGATATTTTATCGGGGCGCGATATCGTGATATTTTATCGGGAGGCAATATCATGATATTTTATCGTGATATTTATCGTGATCACGATATTTATCGCGATATTTACCGTGCCCCGATATCTTATCATGCCCCGATAAATTATCGGGGCACGATAAGACGATATTTATCGAGCAACGATATATCGTCAATTTATAAAACTCAAAATCGGATTGGCGATATATTAAAATATCGTGATATTTTACGATATATCGATTTATCGCCCAAGCCTAGATTAAGGATGTTGTTTTAGGAGGTGGGGGCGACCGCCCCCACCAGGGGCGGATTAAGGGGGGGCGGGGGGGGGGGCGCCCCCCCCCCCCCCGTAATTCCCGGGAAAATAGAAAAGATGGTAATCTTTAAGGTGATTCTCCGATGCAAGTTTTTATTACACAACGTTTTAAGATAATTGGAAAATATCTAAGAGCCAGTTGTCTAAACAGACACAGTATCCTAGATGCTTGCAATTGTACTTTAGTAGGCCTTTTGATGAAGTGTTGTGAAAGCTTTGGTGCCGTAACGGAATAGTTATAAGCTATTATACTATGTATGCAGACCTATATACACCTGTTTACTATGTATGCAGAGAATAGTGCCGCGAGTTTGGGCAGTTGAGAGGAGTGCGTCTGCGAGAGGGGAATACAGTCTCCACGTCTTCCTTCAACATTGCCTACTACGCGACACCCTCCGCTCTCGTGCTCGTCGGGACATGTCAGTTGCCCGGCTCTCGCGAGTGTATTGTTTCAGGTGTAGTGAACAAGTTCAAGAGTTCTTCACATGTTTATGACCCTGCGTCCTTTTTCCTTTATTCTGTGATATACCTGACGTGCAGATCAACCTTTCTCCCAGAGATGGTAAGTTCAGTCGGTTAATTACAAAGACAACTTATTTGCCTATCTCGCGCTCGCCATTAGGGTCGGACGGCCGGCTTCAAGCTCGGGCCCACATTAGCCTCCATTGCTATTTATCTGCTTTATGATCAAGGAATTGAACACCCACCTATTTACTGGACTTTCATTTTCATTGCGTTATCATAGAAATGCTGTCAGAGGTCCACCCACCGTAGTTTTGTCCCCTCTCCTTTCGATAGCGGTAAAATTGAGGACTCTCTAAGCAAAATAATTTTCAAGTATTACGCTACAGGGTGAGAAAAAGATATGCTTATAATGTTTTTTGCAACTCGTCGCAGAAAATAACTAAGGTTTACTTATGTTTACAGGCGTCTTCTTCTAGTAGGCCTGGTACTAAGCGGAAAACTAATAGTGCCTCTGCGGACCTTCGAAGATTTTTCTCTCGCGTCCAAAAACAAAAGACGCCAGAAGCAGCAGGAGTAAATGCATAATTTGTTAACACCATGCCTTCATGCTGCACAACTGACAATGAGACTCAAGCTGAGTCCATGGTCCTTTTACAATCCCATCCACTTAGCCACGAAAAATCGACTGAAGCTTCAATTTTTTCACTTCCTTTGGCTGAAAATTTCAACTGTGACGTAGTTCTCTTCATTGTACCAGGAAAGGAAATACCTGATGATAGGAAAAAAGCAGAACTTTTGGAAGGCCCTTGGACATCCACAAGCGACTACAAGTATCCCTTTTCAACTCATAGGAAGGGAACCGCGGAAGAGCGTCGTTACGTGAGGATAGAACATCTTGAAAAGTACCCTTGGCTTGTGGTTTCTTCCTCAATGAATGGACTTTTTTGTAGGTATTGCCCTTTTTTTCCAATCAACGGCAGCTTGCGGTACAAATTTGCAGTTAAAATCCCTCATTACAGAGTCGTTAAAGTTTTCAAAACTGCTAGGGAAACTAGATGATCTGGAAAACCACCAACACACAGTCTATCACAAAGGTGCAGTGCCCAGTTTGCCCTGAATTTTCTGGAAAATACAAAAAACATGAAAATCAAAACACAAGCCAATTGGACGGCTACATAAGGGAGAAAATCAAGGAAAATAGAGAAAATCTGAAGCTGATACTTAAAAATGTGATTTTTCTTGGCCGTCAGAACATACCATTCAAAGGTCATCGGGACGACGCGACGGTGCATTATCATTGGAAGAGCCCTTGACGAATGACGGTAACTTCCGAGCATTACTGCGTTTTCGTTGCTTGGTATTATAAAAAATTATAAAAATATTAAAGGAAAATAGTATTTTCTGAATATGTACTTATCTTTTTATTTCATTCCAACCAATTTTCATTTTGTACGACATTAAAGACGATTTCTTTCAAGGAGTTCGAAATCCTTGTGTAGGCTGCCGCGGGTTGATGGGTGGGAAGATGCAGGTCTTCCGCGTTTTGCACCGCGTTGTCTATGTTTCCTCGGACGACAGTTTCGTAGGCGTTGCAGTCGGCTTCTTCTGGTCGGTGAAATGAAGGTGCAGCTATTTGTCGTCTTATATATCTCAAGCGTTAGACCTGACTCCAACGGGTGAGATATATAATACGACAAATGGCTGCACCTTTACTCCACCGACCTGAAGAAGCCGACTGAAACGCCGCCGACACTGTCGTCCGAGGAAACATGGACCAACACGGTGTAAAACCCTGAAGACACTTCACTTCTTCACAAGAATGACATTCTTTACATCGTTTTTTTACGTTTTTCAAATGTGATTAGATAGATTTACTCAATAATTAATCACATCTCTTTTTTTTATATAGCCACACCAAAACTACGTTCCAAGCACTTCATTTCTTTTAATTATCCGAGGGAAGTCCACCCGTACCTCTATTTAGTTGAGATGTATTGCATACCCCCCAGGCGCCGCGGGAAGTAGTGAACCGCCCCCCCCAAAACAACGACCTTAATCCGCCCCTGGCCCCCACCCCACCTTAATCTGCCACTCCCTTCTGCTGATTTAAGTCTTGATGGGAGATAGCCAAAATGCCTGACTGTTATTTCTGAGGACAGATAAACAAAAGATGAAACCTGAAAAAAGAGAAATAGGATTATTCTCCATCTCAGCCAATCCATATGTAATAGCTCTAACATTCTTTCTTTTATGAATGTATTTTTTCTTGCATTTAAAGTACTCTTATCATTTAGGAAACAGAAAGGAAAACAGAGAGGTTGATACTTGATGTACAGTGAATTTATTTAGTTCATTTGGAACATTCAATATGCTATTACCAATTTCCTCATAACGAATGCAACACAATTCTGAATTCATGCTTTTGGCTGCCTCACAAACTGGGAAAACTCTACCCCCCTAAAACATTTATTGATTATCCACATCATTAAAATGCACATCTCAACCACCAGAGTGACACTATACCAGAAATATTACATGCTACATTACGTTTATATAACAATCCAGTAATGTATACTACTTACCAGATAAATAACACATTCATAGTAAAAAGAGAGATGGACACCAAAAAAATAGAAATATTCAAGACAATTTCTCTACCTTTTCTAGCATATGGCTCTGAAAGTTGGCCAATCACAACCAGAACAGAAAGTAGAATTACTGCAGCAGAAACAAAATTCTTGAGGAAAATAACAAATAAGACCAAAAGAGACCTGGAAAGAAACTCAGGAATTAAGAAAAAAATTGGAGGAGCCCTTAATGGAAAAAATGGAAAGGAAGTATGGAAGCAGTTATTAGATGAAGAAGTGTTCCTCAAACAAATGTTCGTCCCTTGTGCAACCCAGACCTTAGAGGTCTGCACTGATGCCATTTTGGGCAGGGGCACAGTTTATATCCCACATTGGAATGTCTCTTGCACATTTGGTATTGACCCCACCTGGGCATAAAAGCGCCATGGAATTGTTTGCTGCAGTTAATAGTTTATTAGAAACTGTACTGCTTTTTGGTATTGACTGGTATTGTCTGATATTACATTTGGTATTGACCCCACTTGGCATAAAAGTGCCGTGGAATTGTACGCTGCACTTAATAGTTCATTAGAAACTGTACTACTTTTAAATGATTTACAACAGATCTGTCAACAAGTCACATAATAATATTAAAATTTATCTTGAAAATACAGCAGCCCTATGAACCCTGAAGAAAGAGAATGGTATAAAGTTCCCTACTCTTGTAAACTTGTATTTCAAAATGTTTCAAATTTTAAGTGAAATGAAATGTAAAATTTAATGTAATGTTAACTATAATTTAATTAAGTTCAATAGAATAGAAGTTCTGTGAAAAAGTAAACTGTGTGTTTTCAAAATATGGATGTATACAACTTCCACAACGTGAAGCCTGAAGTAATTGATTTTATTTATTAATTACTTTAAAATGTGTAATTTTATTTCCACAATACCTGCATGCAGTTTTATCATAAACGTAAAAAAAAAATTTAGGATCAAACAGCATAATCTGTAAAAGCTGCTTCTTCCCAGAATAAGGATGTCACACTTATTTTTGAAACAGTATTGTTACATAAACTTCATCAGCGCTGATAAAATAAAATCTGACAGAATTTTTCGACAAATATCTCTAAAATACCTAAAGCAAATATTTTACTCATTTAGAAATTTTAATTGATGGAATTATAATGTAAGATGAAAGCAAATCTGTAAAAACTGATTTATCCCTAAAACAGATGTTACGCTGATTTTGTAATGACTGGCACATAAACCTCACGAACATTGCTATTTAACCCTTTGAGTGAACATTAAAGTTCCATTGATCCATGGGGTGAGATTTTCAAGACCATTGTTTACCTGTATGATGCTTGACCAGTGTTGCAACAGACCAGAGTTTATGACATTCCATGAATTTTCCAGGCAATAATTTTCATTTTTAACTGAAAATATCTATTTTAAAAATATCTTTTGGTATCTGCGGTATATTTTCGTTTTTTTTTTGTTCAGCAACAGTTTTTCCGTGCCATTCTGGTACTGTTGCTGAACCAAAAAAAGCTAAAATATTTTGTATACACCAAAAGAGATTTAAAAAATATACAGTGATTTGCGAAAATCTACAAAAAAATATCCATTCTTTGGAAAGTGCGTATTTTGAAGAAAGCACAAGAATAGGAGTAATAAAAACATTTACACAAGTACTATGGTGAAACAAATTTTCCTAACAACCTGAGTGCTGCCACTATTCCTCTGCAGGGAAATCTGCTTCCTTTCTGAAAGCATTATATCCTTAGATTTCATTCTCGCAAAGGAAAATTCAAACAGAGTACATCATCTTCCTTTTTTCATTGCCCAAGGTTAGTGACAGATTACCGGCAGCTGACCAGCCCATGAAATGTTTCACACTGGCCTGCCTACATGAGGGGGGCACATTGTATAATATTGTGCGCACATTTGAAATGTTCCATTGAACACACTCGTAAATGTTAACGGAAATCAGATAATAACAAATGGTTTATCTGAAGCAAAACTCTCAAGGGGAAGACCGATGGCAACTTAGTGTTAAGAGATGCACAGTAGTTGAACAATAGATTAGGGGTCATGCATAAACTATGATACCAACTTAGGGGGAGGAGGGGGTAGCCTAAAAACCTACAACGGGAAACAAAGGGGAGGGGGGTAACTCAAAGTAACGTAGCTGTTACAATGCTTGCGTTTCTTACTCGTCAACATCGCATTGACAATACTACAGAATTTAACATGTGGAAGGGTGCACGGGGTGTTTCTTACACCCTAAGCTTCTACTTTCACTCAATGTAACTGAACCATTGCTTCTACAATGTTGCAAGTCTTCATACCATTAAACTGCTTACATTTCAACCTTCTCCGGGTTAAATAGCGACCTCGTGACAACACTTTTCAAGGCAGCAGTCAGAAATGTAGGGAGGGGAGCAGTGGCGTAGCGAGGGGGGGGGGGGGGCGGACCCCCCCCCGAAATATTATGACATATAAAAAAATAAATTAAGCATGGAGCAGGTTAAAGTCTACAAATAATAAATTATCATATAGTTGTTTTAAAAGGTTTGTCCTTTTGTTTAAATAATAAATTATCTAACGATACGTTTGGGCTCGGCCGCTCGGGTAGTGTAATGGCGGTGTTTGTATAGCTGGCCGAGTTTCGACTGTGGACTGTCTAATTCGCCCTGTTTTTCAAAACTTTTCGCCTGATTTTGGACACCCCCCCGAACGAAATTCCTGGCTATGCCACTGGAGGGGAGAGAACAAAGTAGATGAGCACAGCACCTTGCGCCGTGATTCATGGATGATTTTTAGAATTAAAAAATTAATAGGTATTACTTGTTCCAACTGAGATTATATCTATTGTATTCTATAGTTCTATTATATCTAATCTGGCTACTTTATTTGTCTTATTTCAACCTAATCCTAAAAATAAACTCACTCAATAATTGAGAAAATATTTTTGAATTGAAAGCTTCATATGTAGAGACAACGTTACATGTTGGGGTGGGAGCAGGGTTGGGAAAAATACTACAGTTGTCAACGAAGGGGGAGGAGGGGGTAAACAAAATCACCTAAAATGGTAACGTACTTTATGCACAAACCCTTAGATGGGTTGCAGATTTGAAAGCACTTGCTTTTGCAGACACTTCATTTCCCCTGGAAGAACTTTAAAGAGTTTATTGCCAGATTACTTAAATCATTGGAGAGGGATGGGTATCCAAAAAAAATGTCACCAAGTCCAGGCGAGGGGAGAAAAACAGTTGGAATGGTCGAGGCAGGCTCAACTGTCGTTCAGATATAGAGGGCAATGGATTTGAATAGCAGCAGTTTATTAATGGCTAAAACACCACTGAGAGGGGTATGAGACGATGACCACTCGACCAAGATGCATGTCTCAAGATGATGATGACATCATTCTAAAGAAAAGAGAATGCCTAAAATGGTAGTACATACTCCTCACTTATTGAAAACAATCGGATATTTACTCGGAATATCAAAATTCTCATTACCCATCACCTTTCAAGGTTTTCCAGCCCCATTTTCAATTTCCATGACGTTTCCAGGTATTAGAGATCTGCAGCAGCCCTGTTGACACACAGCATGAATCACTCCCAGGGAAGAATACGCCCATGAGTCACCTGCACTGAAAGGGTTAAATACAAATGTAGTTTTTACAACAAATAACAACAACTTTCTACAGTTACAACACAAATACAAGTAAGTGCTCTAAAATAATTAAATCCAGTAGTAATTGTCTTTATAATAGAAACGAAAAATTAATGATGTTTTAACAGTAAGTACAAACTTACTGGTGCTTATCGGCAGGGGAATTTCATAATGGAGTCTATAATCGACCACCTTTCATTCGAGAATATATAAAAGTGCTACAAGTCATTCAAACTCCAAGTTTTAGTCACTCCCCTCATCAATTTTAAATACCCACCATTTTTTCCATTTTTTTTAAATGTCCATTTCATCATCCGTTCCTTTCACAGAGGAGGGTTATTTCACAGTTCTTTGAAATGTGCAATATACTAAAACAACTTTTCAGTCAGGGACCAGCAAAAAGTCTTTATTTCATTTTTAATTATGTTTTTATATGTGTGGTAATCTATTTAAAATCTCAAAGTGTACTTCTTACATAATTGAGAAAGCACCATTGTATTGAATATCCATATATTTTATTATAATAAATTCATCTATGTAGGTATATTATTCTTCACATGTTTCTCTTGTAACATGTTATGGGCAGCATTTGTAATGGATGTGTCACAATTATAACATTTTTTTTAAAGATAAGGGAAAGTTATAGAACTATATCAAAATATAGGATGGTGTACGAGTTTAAAAATATTACTTTTGCATGCCTACAGAGTCTAATCGATTTATATCCTCAGCATGTGAAATTGTGTGTTCACTGTCATACCTCGTTTACACAACTAGCTTGTTACCATTGTAAATTAAAATGTTGGTACCTAATTTCTACCTGCATTAGCACCAGTCTTTAATCACCATAGTACAACTTAACACTAGCTACCTTTAATGGGCAGCATCCTTGTTTCTCATCACCTACCGGTCACTCAATGATCACTTCAGCATTGTACCTAATGTGTATTCGGATGGCAGAAAACAACTCATGTAGATAGAAAACTACGGTAAGTTTACCTGGGTAAAAAAGTTACCATGGTCGGTACCAACTGGGCATTCGTATAACTGTAAGTATTTACAATTGTCAACTTCACTATTATCTTGGACAGGGTATAATTCCCCTTACCCTTGAAATAGATTACCATGGTAAAAAGCTGGTAGTGTGAACAGGGCATAAAGCATGTTAGAATGGAGTACCTACTCAAGATGGGGATTGAAAAAAGTCATTTAAAAACTTACCTTATCATTAATTTTGATGTAAGAGCTAGGATCATGTCCTCCTTCAAGTGAAAAACATGATATTATTAAGCATTTAAGGTTTTCCCAGCGAATAGTATAAGTGAAATTTTCTTGGGTTTCACACCGGGTAAGATTATTTAAATGTTTCGATGGTTGACTCAGCCATCGTCATCAGAATAATGAGTCGAGCTCCCACAAAAATGAGGCATCTGTGGCTATATATAACTGCCAGCATCCTCACTCGACTCATTATCTTGATGATGATGGCTGAGTCAGCCATCGAAACGTTGATCCATTTAAATAATCTTACCCAGTGTGAAACCCAAGAAACTTTCACTTATGATATTATTATATCAATAATGATATTATTATATCAATAATGATATTTTAAATACAGTACATCCTAGTACCAATCTAAACATTAAGTTAAAGAAATAATCAAGTGTGAACAAAGTTGAATATAAACATTAAATACAACAATAAAAGTAAGGCATAGGTTAATTTTAATTTTGAAATCAATAACTATTTATGTACCTAACAATTTCTCTGCTCAATTCAATGTTAAATTTTCTTTTTTTCATTAGGTTCTTCTTTTGTCGGGAATGGCTTATTTGCAGAACATGGAAAGAGAACTAACAAAGAATAGGAAAATGCTATTAATGCTTTGTGTACGACATGAGAGGATGCATGCACGTAAATAGCCATGACATGACCACAAGGGATGGATTTGATGTATGCGTAACGAGCATTTCCTTATACATACGTCTGGATGAATATCATTCCAAATTAGACAGACATCCCTTAATTTTAATTCCTTTTCATGACAGATAATTTTTTAGAGTTAAAACTAAATGAGCTGTAAACAAAGAGCTATACAATGGATTTTCTTGGGAGCCTGAATCAGTCTTGCTGAACCCTAGCTAAAATTAAATTGCTCGTGTATATTATGAAGAAAATTATATAATGTACTTAGGTTGAATTTATGCATTTTAAATAATATCTTGGGAATATTTAGAATTTTTATGGGTATTTTAATGACTGTACTTTCCATGTTCTTTCATATGCTTGATCTGATGATACTTCAGCTTTTAAAAATGCCAGAAAAGAGTTTAATTTGGAGTTTAGTGTTGTATGGAGCAGAAAAGTGGATGCAGAGAAAGAAAGGCAAGAATAGGCTGCAGGCGTTTGAGATGTGGGCGTGGAGGAGAATGGAGAAAGTAAGGTGGATAAAAAGGAAGAAACGTCTGGAGGAGATTTGGAGGCAAGAGTAGGTGGTTGAAACTGATGAGAGAATGCTGAAGGCAGAGTCTGAGGGGAGGATGTTACGTAAGTGGGGAAAGGGAAGACAGGCTTCCATGGACAGGATGCTGAAAGGTAGGACATACGCAGAGATGAAGAAAGAAATTATGTGAGGAGTTAAAGCCCGGTGCATATGAAAATTTTGAGGATTTATTATCACTTCCAAAGGACCTATCTTTATTGGTAGATTATCCAAATAATAATACCAAACATATTTTAAGAAACCCTTCCCTTGGACTACAAAGTTGGTTGGAGGGGGTAATGAGGAGTCAAAGGTTACTTAACCTTTAAAGGACTAGCGTGTATTAAAATGCATGCTGGGATGTGGGGTCCTACAGCCGTGCGTGCAATATAATGCACGCTGGGTGGGGTATTTAAACCCATGGAGTTTCTATTAAAGCCCATTTCACACGGTGATTGATCCAGCACAAGACCTATTATGCTAGCTGGTACTTGATACTGAGGACAGAACCCAGTATGATAGAAACCGTGATAGAAGGTTTCACACGATCATAGAACTTGTGCTTGCGATGAAGCGGTACTGTCATCCACTGTTGCGAACTTTAAAAAGAAAATGGAAGATTTCCATGAAAGGAGACTTTCGGGTGCTGCAGTAATAGTAGGGATTGTCGAGACATTCATGGCACATTGACTTCACCACCAAAGAGTGCGTAACACCCACGAATAAGTGTGGTGCTGATTAAAAAAAGTGAAGATCGCACTGCGCCAGTACAAGCTAACGTGATTGGTCGACGGCTACTAGGTACTACTGGGAGCAAGTAGCAAACTAATACCGCATCAATTATGAACTCAAGTAGCTCCGCCAGTATGATAGCGATTATACTGGCTAGCCAGCATGCTGGTTCTATATCACACGATACTGGAAGCTATTATACTAGCGAGTATCCTCGAACTTGTGCTGGATCAAGTATCGTGTGAAACAGGTTTAAGTGTTCAAAATTAAATTCAGCTGGCAGCATCAGAAGCCAGAATTTTAATCCATACGAAAAAGGTTAAGGATGTAATAGAGGGTATATTGGGTAAGCAGGGAAGGAGAAGAAAGAGAATAGGTTTTATGGATGGGACGAGGGGTAGGAAGAATGCTGAGATGAAAAAAAATTAAGTAGACAACACCCTGCACCCTACCTTAACTGGTAGGTCACTAAATAATAATATAGTGAAAGGGCCTTATTTAAAAAAATTGTTACATGTACAGATTTAGCATTCACAGCGTAGAAATGAATGGGTTTTACTGCAGGATGATGATTCAGCTCAATGGCCCATACATGAGTATGGGCCATTGAGATCAATTCAATCAAATCTAATATTGATTGGCAGGTACATATTATATCAAGCCCTTCCACTGCCAGCAAAATCTAAGAAGGGTGTACCTATAAAGAAAATGCCATATGGGTACTGAGGCCAAGATGGTTACTCCATATTCTATTTATTGTTGCATGCATATATCATATTCTCAGCCAGTTCCTATATGCAGAATGCAGCAGAGGACAAGTATGGAAAGGAAACTGGAATGTGTCTGCAGAGCTTGAACTCATTGCCATTCAATTTGTCATTTTCAATTAACTGCATTTCGAAATGGTACAAAAGAAAAATGGTCTTAATTGTCCATTCACACGTAGGTAAAAGAAATTATCTTTGAGCAAGAAAAGGAGATAGGTAATTCCTATTTAAATAGAAGACTAGGAAACCTGAACACATGATTTTGAATGGCGACCCATACTTTTTCTTATTTATGCCTTGTTTGCGAAAGGGAAATGTGAAAGATACATTGCAAACTATTGCATCAGTCACGTAACACCAAAGCACCTCTTCAAACACCAAGTAGGTACATCTCTTTTTTCTTTGCTGACTTGTGTTACAAGCTGTAATTTTTTAATTCCAGGAAAATAATGTCCCAATTGGGCAGGTAATACTCTCAACTTTGTACCCACATCACAACAGGTATAAGAAGCAGACATGTTAATGCTTGAACAAGGCTGCTTAACATGCTACTGCCAAGCAAAAGAGTGGAAATAGTGATCAATTGTGGTAGTAGGACTTAGGGGGCTTTCCAATTGCCTTGTGCAGAATAGCGCACATCGCAACAGATGGAAACACGAGCGCATGTTGAAACGGACAATTGGAATGCAGCTGCACTGAAGTGTTTCCTAGATTGCGGAACAATCGTGGTAAATTTGAATTGATTATACTAACAAGTGAGCTTATAATTACAATTAGATGATATGAGAGGCATTACTGATGAATGAAAATGTTCGAACAATGTATAAATGGCTGACAGAACATTTTATACTACAATGCACAGACTGTAGTTCTTATAAGAACGTCACGTAAATGTTGAAGTATACACAATTATAACACCATGAACACTCTCTGCCAGAAATATTTTGGGGTTCCTGAGACATGGCAGTACTATCCCCTGTATTTTCCGCTTCTGCATTCCTGACATATTCAGCTGCGTACAATATATATGTCTGTTCTTCAAGAAATATTTCCTTTTTCCCGAAAAAGCATGGGTGCCCAACCAGTACACCAATTTCTCCCTCCATTCCGCACCGATGGCATGGATATTTGATTTCTTTTTTGTATGTGTAAAAGTAGATGCAACGAAAAATTCATATCAACCAAGTGAATTATAGGTATCACACAAAATATATTCGTTTAATTAATTAAATAATTCCATTTTGAATCTGTACCATAACCTTATGATTTCGTTTCTTAGAATATAGTAATGCTCACATTTTCCATTTCCGATAATGAGAGAAATCACTTCTAGGGATAATTGCAGCCTCTCCATGCTGTCTTCCTCCAGATGTACCTACCTACTTACCATCTCTGATAGGTCCCGCCAAGACATTATTTGATACATTAGATATCCGATAAAAATATCAAGTTGTTAGAAATTGAAGAGATCGACGTTTGTTTATTCCAACAATAGTCTCTGATCCAAAAATAATGTAGTAATTATCAGAGTTTATACTTATTTAAGGGATTTTAGGCCTTTCATATATCATATTACTCCATAGTAATACAACTAGGATATTCTTCTTTTATAAAATTGGTTAAAATTACCTCTTGAAAAATAAAACAGTTATTATTTATTGTTTCAAGCAATCATGTTATCTTAAGACTCCTGTTTCTACTGCAACCTGCCATCAAGAGTTTCGTCTGCTAGGGCATATGGAACACAGGTCCCGATGTGTTTCCATCTGCGCTGCGCTAATGACGTCACGGCAACAATTGGAAAGCCCCAAAATCAAATCAGTTTGCAACAGATCAGCTCAGATGCACAATTGGAAAGCCCCCTTAGAACAAATTCGCATGGAATCTCCCCAAAAAAATACATCCCAGGAAATTCAGAAAACAAGTTAATAAATATAAGAGGTGCAAGGAGTTAGTAAGAAAAGAGTATCCTAAAGAAGAAAATAAAGCTAAAGCAATAAGGCTTTAAGTTCATACCGACCATATTCAGGGTATCATTGACTTTATCTCTAGGTTTTCTTAAGGATCAAAATAAATTTCACTTCCAGATTTTTTATTTCACCTTGTGATTTTTCAGTTTTTCCATCTACACAATTCCTCATACAACTGGGCTTTTACAACATTACCCAGAAGCATACACAACTGCAATATTAATAACAGCCAATGCCTCAACTAGCCATCGGTTTTTGTTTTTTTCCAATGAACAAAAATTTAAACATTGTAATAACTGATTTTTAACTATGCCGGTGGAAAGTGTCAATATTTAATCAAAATACTTCATAGAAGTCAATTGAGTGGCAAATGTCTTCTCAATTTAAAAAAAGACCATTCAGGCAGATTAACAACACAAAATAAATAAAGCACCAAGGAATGTTTTAAATTTGAGCAATATGTATAATGCTCATGAAATCATACCACAAGTACCAAAAAACACACCAGATGCTGATAATAACCAAATATACTCTTACACTTATTTAATTCCAATAAAACATATTTTCATGCTTTTGTTACAACTTATTCAGTCGGTTGAACCTATAACGGGAGCACTTGTTAAAAAATCACCTAATACAAAAATCCTGAGGTCTCCATAGGGACCAATGATTTATTTCATAATATCCTTACTCCCCGAATAGTCTTTTATGCCCTCAACATAAATATCTCCAAAAAAGCCTCATTTATTAGGTCAACACTACGTATGCCCAAAATCTGAAAAATTAAATGCTCATTTTATCAGAAAGAACATTCTTTTACAAGGCTATTACCATACGAGTAACATTTTTTTCGGCCCTCCCTGGACATCTGATGCCATCACGCCCGCATTTCCCACAACTTGCCTTCAAAGATGAATACATCCAAAATGAAACCTTCCATTTCTGAGAAGTATGATACCTCTTCCATTAAAAAAGTGCACAAGTTTGAACTTTTCTGTGGTACAAGACACCTTACTCGACTTAAAAATACAGAAGCAGGAGAAAAAGCAATATTGACTACGAAATTCACAATAAAAAATGGGGCAATCCTCCTACAAAATTAGCACTTCTCAGGACTTACTTTCCTGGGATTGACAAACAAAAATGTTTTACAAGATTAACAAACCAAGTCCTCCATCTCCTAAGGGTTTATCATACTCAAATAAAAATACCCCATTTGCACACACGCACTTGAAATTAATACAAACTTCCTTTGTAAGTCACCAGATGATTGCATTCACAAAGCTATGGTTCATTTGTCATACAAATGAGCAGTGCACTGTAATTTCTTATTATTAACATTTAAGGTTCAGTCATCTTATCCTTTAGTACACCTCTCCTGGCACCTGATTAAAATAACATAACCTTCCAACATAATTTGAACCGGATTTAGTAACCCGATTCATCCCCAGCCAGCAATGCAAACATCGAATATCAATAAATAAAGTATACATTAGGACAGTAGTTAGAAGAAAATTATGGCGAGTTAAATAATACTTATGCCTTTACATTTTTCTCAAACATGTTATGTGAGAAAACCCATAATCCACCAAGTAGGACAAAACACACGCATACGCACTACAACTTTAACTTTCATGAATAGTTTTTTTTCCATAACTTAGGGTTGATTCACTGTAAACAGCATCCAAGGTAATCTTATGCATCAGTCTTTTAATGGACAAGTTGATCTTCATTTCAGCTTGGATTGGAGATCAAGCTCCTTGCATCAGATCTACCCAAAACTGGAACTGGAGACGCACCAGAGTTCCTCTGAACTTTTTCTGTAAATGCAAGAGAATCACGATATCTTAGTCGGGCAGAAATAAAAGTTTCAAATGCAAGGAATCGCAAAAAGAAATGGCACTCTAAGATACGACCTCAATGTGATCATATATGTATACTGTATTTAACCGAATATAAGCAGATAATTTTTTGCAGAAATTAATAAAACAGATTCAAGTGCAAGAATAATCCATCACTTTTAGATCAATCTCTTGTATGATAATGGTTATAATAAAAGTAATATTCCAAGGAGGCAGCACCTCTTCTAAACGTACTTCAGTTACAGATACAGTACTTTCTGTAGTGAAACAACTTAACGGACAATTGTAATTTCTAAAATACACAATTAACATATTTGCCAAATGTTTGCAGAAAATAAATGACGTAAAATGAGAAAAATGTATACAGTTTTGGAATCCGCTACCAGATGTCACTGCAAGGCATGTTTACTTCATACAACAAGGAATGGAAAACCTTATGCATAAGCATTGGATTTTAAAGTGAGAAGTTGACCATAGAAAAGACAATCCATTAATTGAAAGATTCCTCCCAATCGCATATAAAAAAGATATAAGTAAAAAAATTGCATGTCATTTTGAAGGAATGGTGGAACTGAAAAGCTGGGAAGTTAAGAGTGAAGAGCAAAATTTTGCAATTATCTCCACGATTGCTTAAAAACATTTGAAGGAATTTTGATCAAATTTCAAATTGTCTCTTATGCAATATTTAAATCAGTTTCATCAAATTTTTTTGTGACGATTTTGACTGTGGGTCATTAGTTTCAGTTACAAATCAAAATATAATTTGCAATACCACAGTTTTGTCAAAGAATATCAACTTTTTATTTCCTCGAAAAACTGTGCTAAATGTTTGGAGGGTTGGCTAAAGTGATTTCTGTTCGGATAAATACAGTACAGCAACAACACCAACAAATAATGGCCGATTAAGTTGGAAAATATTTCCTCATGATACCATAGTAATTTTTACATTAAGAAAAGAGGTGCATAAATAAGTTAAAGAAAATCAAGTGAGATGATGATAGCAAAAATGAAGAGATAGAACATGCTCTTACATGCAGGCCTGATGATATATGCATGAAACAAACCATCAGTGGAAATATTCAAAAGCATTAACATTAATTCCTGGTACCATACGAATGCATTGAAAAGAGAAATGTGGACAAGATCAAGCAGCACCAAGTAAAGCCATGCAATGTTCAATGCCAGTCCACTTGGACCTATAAAGTTACAAAAAAACAAGCTCATTGTCAGTTAACAAACCAAAAACACCCAATTAAGCATTGCCACGAATGAAAGCAGCTCACCATTACAATAAAATAGACAAAGATTTATGTCCATACAGATTCTCTAATCACAAACATACCATACTATCCCAAAATTTCATAACCCTGAATGTAGTAAGATCCCAAATGATTTGAAGTGCATTTACAAAAAAGAAAATTTCTTTTAAAATCTATTTTAAATTTCTCCTCAAGATGATTTTCCAGTGTAGTTGCACAATGTAGCGTAGTAAGATGATTGCCAAATTAATATTTGTAGTAGTGATATCAAATAGATGTGATGAAACATGAGCAAGGAGTAATACTCGCATTCATTTTTTAACTTACAAGAACTTGAATATGGAGCAAATGAAACATTCAAATGTATGATTGGAGAAACACATTGCACTATGCTTGGGCTGATATGGTATAACCTAAGAGAATATCGATATGATAAGTTGGCTCTAATTCACTTCACACATCAGTCCCTTCAAAGCGTCATTGATTGTTCAGTTTTAGTTAAGCCCATTGAGAAATACAAGCAACACATAAAATATATTTGGTGAAGGCGGAAACAGTACACAGCAAACAGTATAAAAAAACTAAAAGCTACATTTAAATAAAGGGTCATCAAGGGACGTTGATTAATTATAGCAAATACGAATAACATAATTTAGGTTTTCGATTCTACAATTGTTTTTGGAGATAGATCCAATTCAATGGATGAAGAAACCAACGTACTTATTACTTATTCATAGCATACCGTGATATAGAATTTTGCATGCTATTACAAGGTCTGCTCAAAAAATATGTGGACTGATTTCATAAAACAAAATTTACTTAATTCAGTAGTTACATGTCTGGGTTCCCTTCCAAGTACTCTCCTCCCCAACACACACCCTTATCCCTGCGGTATTTCCACTTGTTGAAACAGACCTGGTACTTTTCTTTTGTAATGTCCTTAAGCTCCTTCGTCACATTCGACTAAATCTCGGGAATTGTCTCAAATCTTCTTCCTTTCAATGGTCTTTTGAGTTTGGGAAACAAGAAAAAGTCACAAGGAGCAAGGTCAGGAGAGTAGGGGTGGGGAAGAACAGTGATCAAGTGTTTGGTCAAAAACTCACGAGGGTTCAATGGGCTGGAGCGATGTCATGATGGAAAAACCAGTTCGGTCGTCCGTCATCAAGCGTGGCACAAATTTTGCAGCAACTTCAATTTTTCAGTCAAAATCTCGTAACAAGACCCAACTGATATCCCACACTCTTCAGCAAGCTCCCTAATGGTCATATGTTGATTTGCCCACACCAGGGTGTTGATTTTGTTGACCTGTGGGTCGTCAGTTGATGCGGAAGGACGTCCAGGATGCTCATAGTCTTCAATTGACTCAACCACCCTTGAAACATTCATGCCACTTGAAACATGCTGTACGCTTCATAGCAACATCACCGTAAGCTGTGTTGAGCATAGCAAATGTTTCAGTAGCAGATTTTCCAAGTTAAACACAAACTTTCACAGCAAGTCGTTGCTCTTTCAGGGGTCTGTTTCTCAAAGCTACAAGCTACAAGTCTATTCACTTGTAACTTGAAATTCTGTTTCTCAAACGTATAAGTCTACTAATTACAAGTTCACAAGTAACAAGTCCAGTTCACAAGTTACAAGTGTTTACTCACAAGTGTTTTCATGGTTACGCCACATTCTGTTTCTCAAACAGACTTGTAAATTACAAGTCCTTGTAACTTGTAAAAAAATTTCTACTAGTCCTCCGAGGTGAGTAAATCGCAGTAAATCGGAAAGAATAACTGGGAAAACAAATGAAAAGCGACTTGTGATCTCTTTTTCTCAACTGTTACGAAGGCAATAGCGACGAACAAGGTATCAGTAGATAGGACTTTTCCTGACTTATGACATAATATGCTCAGTCAAAGTTGAAACACATTGTTTGCTTAAAATTTAAAGTTAAAAGAAAAGTCTTATTGACTAAAACGTAATGAGACTAGAACACCCCCACGGAGACTTAGTGAATAAACAACAAATAAGAAAGATTTATTTCCAACAGGAGACATGTATGTTATGTCTTGCAATTTATAAATGATCTCATTGGATAAAGAATCAATTATTTTGGGGAGGTAGGAATGGCTGAAAATGCGAAAGTTACGCACTAGTTTTCTAGTATTATATTTAACTATTTAACAATATATACCTACTTTTCATGTCTCGTCATTATGTTTATACCTTGAGAGGTAAAAATGCAGAGCATAAGTTCCCGTACTAAAATGATAAATCGCTATGAAATATTCTGTTGTGAAAGTTCAATAGGAAACTCCATACCTATTTAAAGTCGTAATTTTTATGTGATGCAGGAGATACAAATGCTACGCTAAGGTGCTGTGGTTTTTCCTAATACGCCGTAGTCATATGTCCGATATCCTTAGTGCAACTTGGGGCTCAAGGACAAGTGAAATTAAACATAAATTGTGCATAAGTCCTAGTACAAAGTTACATAAATCGGTGGTAAAATCTCACCTTAGCCCATCAAAATGAAAGAGAAAAAAACAAACCACTGTGGGGATCGATCTCGTATCCTTCGGCATCGTAGTACTGCACGCTACCACTACACCAATTGACTTCATGAAAAGAAACTGTTCCCCTTGGATATTAATAATCAACATTCAAAATGGATGAACTCCTAGTCTTTGCTTGTCTGACGATAAAACACTATCCTGCTATTTATTCGTATCCATGAATGATAAACACTGCACAAGATGATGTCTTGATATGCAAGAATTGTGAATAACCTTCATTTTGAGTTTATCTTTCCCTTCATGTGATGGAATAAACAACTTTTCCTCATGGTGCTCAAGTTTTGCAGACGATTCGTCCTCGCTTGAGATATTTTAAGGTAAACTGTGAACCAAAAATTCCGTTTATCTTGTACTCACGTATTTATAGACACCGAGCAACATAGCACTGACTCTTGGTTATGGCTGGAGAAACTCGCGAAATATATTGAAAGCTTTAAATAATAGCTAAATATGGACTAGACACCCGCCATTTTCACTTGTAAAATCTTTGAGGAACCACAAGTCCTCAGTTTTTATTTGAGAAACACTTGTAAGTCACACTTGTAAGATCCGACTTGTAACTTGTAGACTTGTAAATTGTGGACTTGTAGCTTTGAGAAACAGGCCCCAGTCATTCATTCTGAAATCTGACATACGAAAAAAATCACACCTCACTAAAAACCTCGTTGCTAATCAACTAATGAAGATACGTATCTCTAATCGGGAAACGGCATAATCATCAACTGATCTGTGCAAAGCTAGTGACACCAAGCGGATTCCCCTGGAACCAACTGGAGCCGCACAATTCAAACACTCCACATATTTTTTGACAGACCTCGTATTCTTCAGTACTTATATTTTGTGATGGACAAAGAATCGGATAAGTGAAGTAGTTGGCACTTTCTCATTTAAATGTTATCCACAAATACCTCCACAACTTTCAAACTCTTTCTATCAGTAAACAACCATTTGATGACTTCACCACATCAAGAGCACTAGCTTTTCAGGGAAGCAATAGGGACAGGGACTTCTTAAGGTAGTAGAACATCATGTGTACATTGAAACACAGCACTGCTAAAAGAAATGTATTGGAGCACATCAATTTAATTGGTGCAAAACCTCTCTAGTCACTCAAAATCCACGAACTGTCAATGACCACTTTTTAATTGTTACAAAATAAACTGAATTAATGTAATGACAAAGAGTACTTTGTGCAAAACATGATTTCATTTGCTCAAAATTTCTTGAAATTAAAAGGAGAACTTATACTTCTTCAATCCCATTTAAATGAGAACTTTTCTTCCATTCCCGAACAAAATGGAAAGAATAAGATGTGATCTATGAGACTCAAATTATACTTACAGTTAACATGATTGGCCATGATATAATATTTCTCAGATGTGTCCATTGCTGATCTCAAACACTTCCTTAATACAAAGGCCAATTAATTTTTTAAACATGAAATCCTTTCACTTGATTTACCTAAGGCTATTTACTTCATAGGCTATAGTTTCAGCTCAAACTGATCAAGCTTCTTTACTTCTGCTGCACACTACATGTTAATTCCTTCCATCTTTGTTCCAAATTCCACTCTCGATACGAGAGAGAGGTTCTCTTTGGATCTGAAAAAAATTACCAAGTCAACTGAGATGCAGTAAATCTTCCTTAAAATAAGATGAATGGGAAATCACATTAAATATCTAAATCATCAAGTCCCACAAACTTGGGGCAAGCTCAGGTTGCAAAATCCAGCCACAAGTTTGGTCAAAAACTGAAGGGTTTGGTGTGGGGGCTTACATAGCCAAAATGACCACCACAAAAGATTTAAAAATTCCAGGTTTCCACTTTTCCAACCAAGTTAAAGCCTTCAGCAGTGGGAAACGTACTCCTATGCTTTCTTGGATGACTGCAGGGAAAGCATAGATAAGTTCATTGTCACCTCCTTCCCTCTTCTAGTCCCAAGACAAATTTTAAGGCCTGACCTTTCTGGGAGAGATTCAAATGGATATATTTTCTTATTATTCAGGAGTAGGGTCCTCCATTCCTCGGTATTTTAACCTTTCTCGCTGGAACCTTATGATGGAAACACTTCAAGTACCATTAGCATTTCACTCTACTCCTCAGAACAGAGCTCTCTTGCCGAAAGGAAACACAGGTATAAATCTAATTCGTCTTGGGGCCTAAGTCAGTGGAATGCCTCCCTTTCCTCGGCCAAAGGGTAATTATGACAATCATTGCAGTAGTAGCCCCACTAACAGCATGTGTTCATGGTCAACTATTTGCTCATGGAATGTATTTACTAACAGTGTGCTTGTTGAAAACTTTGAAAATATAAGTGTTTCTTAAGTTTCACTGTGTACTTACAAATTTTAAACAAAATCAATATTTTACTATCAACAAATTTCTGGTATAATGGACACTTCCAATAACTTTGTTGATAATATTGGTAGAGCTCCATTAAAAATATGTAAATGCAGAGCAAAACTTGAGGAATGCACTTCTGGGCCAATATTTTCAGAGTATGGAATCAATATTTTTTAAAGTTAATACGCTACATAAACAAGTAGTTGACTGCAGAGAGATGCTGCCACCGAGGTGATGTCAAGATTCCCATTGCCCAGTGGTTGGTGGTAACTGCAGAAACTAAAATCACACCCAAGAACTTTCAGGGCACCTGCAAAAGGCATTTGTTTGGTGGTTGAAAAAACTGCAACAGGTTAACAGGGCATTCATAGCATAAGGGTTAAGGATGGATAATCCCCCTGGATGAGGTTCATGACGAGTTGCTCATTTACTTAAACATTATAGTATGGCTAAATATTGGGGAATTTATCAATGTGCATCAAATTAATAAAAAAAAACAGCAACAGGAAATGTGGAGGGAATTTTTAACACAAGTTCCACATAAAATATTAATTTTTTAGAAATTGCATCTCCACTAGAACCTGAAAATGACCCCTTATGTCAGTCTCCAGGAGAATGTTACTTGATGTTTCATGCATCATGATTCTCTTCAGCCAATGCTGTATGCTCCCGTTACTTTCCTCCCATTCACTGTGGTTGCAAAGGAATGATGCTGCCGCATCTGAAGGGTTAATAAGGTTGGGACTCAAGTAAAAGCCAGTTTACCATTGGTGTCAACATGAACATCAACTTTAACCCTGATTTGAGTACATATAAGGTTTCTATGGGTATGTTTATGATCACGTGAAAGCCTCAAATGTCAACATTAAAGTTCAGCCAGTCTCAACTGTCACATTTCAAGCTCACGGTTGATGCCAGTTCATGTGCAGAATATGCACCAGGGGGGTTATTACGGAACTCATAACAATAGCGTTATGAGGTGAAAGTCTTTACCATAGCTACACCCAGTGACCATACTAACTTGAGCGATTACGGAACTCATAAGGCTCTTTATTACAACTAACCACAATAACGCCAGCTCAAGAGGGGGGTCTTATGAAGATAACGACCAACATAGCACGTTTGTGCAGGGGTTATTTCTGCAAACTTGCAAGGAATATAATAATAATCAAAGGTTATGTGAAGAATAACATTAAAAGAAACAAGCAATCACACTTAGAAATATTTTAAAAACATTTTGCAACTTTGCTGAGTTTCAAATCAAGTGCATTGCTGAAACTCTTGAGTATTTCTGATGACTGTTCAATTCTGAGGACTCCCAAAGTATATAAAGATAATAATCAAAGGCTATGTGTAGAATAATAAGATAAGAAGTAAGCATTTACAATTAGGTAAGTTGTGAAATGTTTTTAAAATATTTTCAAGTTTCAAAGCTAGTGAATTGCTGAGACTGGGACCATTTCTGACAAGGCAGCATACAAGATAGTGCAGATTTGATTGATAATATTCGTATTTTATGCAATAGAGGGTTCTACGAATAGGCAGACAGACAAACAGATATTTCATCATCTTCTATCATGTAATTACATATCCCTGCTGCACACTGTCACCTCTGCAAAATGTATGTTTATAGTTTCTCATTTCAAATACGCATCATTTTCAGACCAACATTCCTCAAATGTAAACTCTCCAAGGAGAGAATTAATCATGCAATAACTATAAAAACTGTGGGTGCTTCCTTCCTAAATGCTCTTTTCACTAATTTCCATACATTGACAATCAAAAGACACTTTTGCAGGCAGTACCTAATGAAATTTCAGACAATCTTGGATCGTTTTCGCACACGCTTCTCACTGAAATTCACATTAATTTATCAGACTCATACACACTTTGCACCATTTAAAAGCAAACCCTCAGCACATTGTGTACCCCTTTTTCTGCTCATTAGTCGAAAGGATTCTATTCATTTTTCGACAAAGCATAAGCCCGGAACAGTTTTCTCACACTTTATTTCCACCAACTCACTAAAGTAGCAAATATGTAATTATAACAATAATTCAATACTTATTTCAGGAAATAATGACTCGAAAACATTCTCAGCCTGCATCATTAAAATCAAGAAATTTATTTACATTCCTTGTGACGTCCGTCGCTAAACGATACTCATTTGTTTAGTCATGTTTGTTTTTCGTTAATACAACGTCCCATGCATTGGTCCACTGTTCCACACAGGAACGTCGAGCATTTCATTGGTCGATGCAAATTCTGAGAGAGTTGCACTGACTTGAATTAAGAATTTACCATAACACTATCTTTTTGTGGATAACGACCGAGTTCAACATTTCTACCATGAGTTCCGTAATCACTAGGGTAGATATTTTCAGGCCAGGACAGTAACTATTCAACGCAGTCATTATTGGACACCCCAAGTTCCGTAGTAACCCTCCAGATGCAGTATCTCATTTTTCCACTGAGCTGCACTTTGCCTCACAGGGAGCTTTCTGGCCATCCTTGTGCTATTCCAGTAATAAGCTGTATACATTATCATAGCAATTAAGAGCTGATAATAGTCAGACATCCATGTACTTGTTCTTCTGTCGATGGTAAACAAATCCTAGGTGGTGCTTGGCCACATGTAAAAATGAGCTGCATAGGCATCCAGCAAAAGATAAACAAATGTGACCGACAACATACATTCTGGTTCCCAGCTATTCATAAATTAAAGTAGAGAACATGAAAGCAATTTACAGAAAACGTTTGAACTTGACACCAATTGTAAACCAGCCTTAAGAGTCATGATTAAGAGATTCATGAGTACTGACCACTGGTCATCACCAGATAAATGAAATTAACCACCACTCATTCACAAAATGTAATGTCTTCTTTCACCACAAAACAAAAAGCTCACTTGAGTTTGTCTATTAAGTTATTTCCCATTCCACTTTTAAAAAGAACATTATGACAGAATCATGACAATACTGACACAGTGGCTCATAAATTAGTTCAAAGCACATTCTCAACAATAGCAGATGAATGAAGATGATCTGAACAACAACAAATATTCAATTTGAATAAATAATTTTTTGCAGAACATAATATTCCCAATCCCTTCAACGTACTATATTCTCTGGCTTACAAGATGCATGGTCATGTGAAACACCCAACTTCCGCTAACCTTTTTGTAAATATTAATAACCCTTCTATTACCATCTGATGTAGTTTACAAAAAACTGAGAAACGATCTTTCAATGAACAACATTAACCAATTCAGCAACATGGCTTGATCTGGGACATCATACTTTACTCCACTTGTGTTTTAATTTAATATTAATGTCAAGTGGATTTCAACAAATGTTTTCAAAACAACCTACTGGTATGTATATTTGCCATAAATTATATCCACTAATAATTGCTAAAAATGATATTGAAACGAAGAAATCCTAAGTAAAATAGGTGTTAATGTCCATGAGAAGTTTTCAGAATTAAGTCAACTAGCATCACCTCACCAAAACCTCATTGTCAGTAATATCCAGGCCATCTCTGACCTGGACATTAACTGAGTAAGTTGTATGGTGATTTCATTTGAATTCCTTCACAGAAAATAGTGCACCTTTTAAGCTGTTAAACACAGTATGTACCAGTCAACTTACCCCATATGGTTGAAGATGACGATGACTGGCTTCCCGAACTCTTGCCATTAATACTGCATTTTTTTCTTTCTTTTCTTTTCAAAAATTCACTGCATTGTTGATTTTTTCCCATCCCCCTGATTCTAAAGTCTACTCCAGTATCAACACGATCACTTGGAATACTAAGAACATTACCCTTTATCTTTTCCAAATTCATGTCTGCCTCAAATTCTTCATCAAACTTCAGTGAAAGTAACACCTCTCGTTTTGATTTTTTAATCTCTAAAGGTTTTTCCTTCTGCTTATATCGCATTATCCTCACACCCTTAAGATTTCCTGCAGTCCTGACATTACTTCTCTTTTTTGAGTTCCCTAATAAAACACTAAAATTTCGCTTTGTTCTGTCATCATTATTACGGACTGGTCCATCATTTCTAAAAGTAGCAGATGGGGATAAAAAACTATCGTTGAAGTAGTCATCCTTACACGCATCAAAATCACATTCACTCAACCACCTATGAACTTTAGAAATGATGTCAGAAGCGGCTGAAATATAAGTAACATTGATGTCAGTAACATAAGTCAATTTTCTCCACCCAGTCAGCAGTCAATTATGATGCAAGCCAAAGTTTCATATACCACCCATGCACGAAATAATCCCCAGAGAGCCATTATTTTTGGATGAGTTGTTCACCAAACTACTTCCAAAGCTCTCCCGGCAGGATCTTTGATATGCACATCCAGGGATTTTGAGAGTCTCAGTACCCACATACCCCTCGGCAGGATCTGAAATTCACATCCACACACAAACATTCACTCTTTTAACATGCAAGCCAAGAACCAGCCATGCCAAATCAAGTGCAATCGAAGCACATGCAGTATGCAAAGCAATTGTTGTCTTACCAGGGCCTCCTTCACCAGCAACAGTGTTGCCCGTCCCATTTGGCAAACTCTTGAGCTTGCTTGTACTAGCCGCTGTTGCTTTCCTTTCCGAATCCTCCATCATGCCACAGTTTGACCTATCGATTATTTTCAGAATGGACTTGAACTCAGTAGTCCCATTAATTACCACAGGACAAGATTCTAAGGAGCTCGAAGATGCCGACGAACAGGGAGAGGATGGTTGAGATGTGCTATAAAACAAAATTCAACACCATCAGTTCTCAAGTTTTTTTTGGACATTTCCAAAGAATGCACATGCAAATTAAAAGCAAAGATATTTTCAAGAGATGAATTCTTTTTTGTATACTTTGCTCCCCATAACAAAATAGGGGCATTTTACCCCTTTTTTGCATGCTAGACTGAAATATACTGGAAAGCATTTCTATGCATTAAAATAAAACTTTGTTCATTATTATTGTGATTAGGGATGGTCAGATCGGATATGTCGGATCCAAATATCTGCGAATATTATGCTTCACCGGATAATGAAATCGGATCCAAATTCATTGAAAAAAATTGGATCTGGATTCAAAATTTAAAATTAATGCTTTAGTGGATGAATCCTCAGATAAGAGGGAGTAAAAAGAACAGTTTCGATTCTCTCTTCGCATGCACCGATGCACTACATTACTTGTCCTACCAATGCAACAATTTGTTTCCAAGCTCTCTCGAGCAATACGCAACAGAATTTCAGGTTGTGGAAAAATTTTTTTAAAAATAAAGGAATGGAATTTTAATTTTAATTTTTTTTTCAGCCTTGTATCGACATTTGGTCATTTTTATCGATGAATCATTGTTCCATCCTACACAATGCATTGCTCGTAAGATGACAAGTGATACCATCAAACATCTTGCAAATTATTAATAAAAATCACAGGCCACGTACAGATAGGGCTTTAGCCGCGTAAGACTACGAATGCCATCTTTACGGCCATATCACGTACTACTAGAAGTAACACGGTACCTGATGGTGGTTCACATAGGGAGCGTTGTTAATAATGGAATTACTGAGGCTGATGGGAAATTTAGGTAGTAAAGCTGATGGGAAACCTTAATGGCGTAATTAAGGATTACAGCTTGCGCACTGCATTAAGGTTGTTCAGTCGTTTTTATTCTAAAGATTGTGTATTGCACTGAAGATTGTACAGTTTCAATTTATATTTATAATATACTTGATAAAAATGTCTTCCCTGGTGTGGGAACATTTTTCTTTATATACTTAGGATAGCCCTTTCCCCAAAGAGCCTTCAGAAATGCATGTATTGCCATTGATGGCCCATGGCATGGTCAACATGCGTAAAAGCAACAGGTAGCCGGTTGTAGGGAAATCCTACACTTTTGAAATAGCTTGGGCCAGCAGTGTGCATAACCGTATTTGCGGCACATAGTTCTGCACACTTATTTCCCCAAATTAGCTGCAGGAAAATCACTCTTGGGTCTTAAGTCTGAATCACACGATCATTTTTCAAGTTCTGGGATAATTTGAGCTATACTTTTCAATGATAGGAAAAATTATAGCTGAAGCCATCATTTTCCATATCACACGGTCAGTTTTGTCGTAACTACGATCATCATTCCCGCACCCGGGATTTTATTTACATAATCATCGACCCTAGCTGTTTACTACAGTGGAACCTCGATCAGTCATTCCTGCAAGGATCGTTTTCCCGCTACTATCGTCCGTTTTTAGTCCCGTATGAAGCTCCATATTGGTAACGTTATTTATTCCTGCATACATCGTTCTCTGAAGTATCGTTTTCCGCAACGCTCATTTGTATATCACGGTCCTGCCGCAACATTTCCCGCATACTGCTTTTGAAAAAAAATTAAAACAAAGAATTTACATTGTTTTATTTGCGCTGCCATCTCTTAAGACTAAAATGTAGAAGATACAGTCACACAATCACGTTGTGCACTTTTTAGTCCACTCCGTGACTGCGATAGTGTCATTCCCTGAGTTCATTTCGTTGCTAGTGGTTCTGTGTGCATTCATCCATAGTTTTCATTCACTTATTACTGTCAGTTTTTGTTTGTTTATAACTTTCATTTCATTTTTCTTCGGATCATGGCTCATCCAAAGAGGAAAGTAAGAACTTTGCAAGATTGTCTCAGAATAGTAGAAGAAGTAGAAAAGAATCCGGGGGAGAAACGTGTGGACTAATTCAAACACCTCAGGTTGTCGGCTAGCACATTAAATTCAATCATTGCGAAAAAGGACGCGATCAGAGAGCAAATAGATAAATGCGGTAACGCGTCCAAGAAGAGGAAAACTGCCAGGAAGTCGACATTCGCAGAAATGGAAACAGTGCTCTTTGCTTGATACCATCAGCAGATATTTTTCCAACCTTCATGTGGAGTAGTAGTTTCCAGATGGTGTGATATCCAATACCCATTTACCCTGCGTAAGCACTTTTATCGTTCGGTAGCCGCTCCTCCTATCTAGCTTCGCTTGCATTCCCAGATTCTTTTGTTTGCCCCGAATCACCAATGAGTCATGGTTCTCAGCTTTGTGCACTCTTTTCCGATTCCCTCTTGTCCCATCTCCCCTAACTCGAATGCGAATCACAAGGCAAGGAAGGCAGAAGTATGGACTACTCATGGAGTCTATACATATAATGGAGTATGTAGTATCCATGGGACTACTGCTGGTTTCCCTAGAGCTTCTTTCGGAGGGCTAAGGGATTCTGAGTTCCTCATCGACCTTGACGTGATGCTCCACCCCTACTCTTCTCTCCCCTCTCCCAATCCCCTCCACTATTGGAAGCCACGTGAGAAGTTAGGGCGTGAGAAAACGATAAGCGAAATGTAATACTTTTGGTTCGTGGTCGTAACTGACTAGGGACGTACAGCGGGGAAGGATGATGATGCAGCAGTTTTTCATTGTAAAAAGTCTTGGGGGGAAACAGGCAGACAGCAGGCCGGCAAATTAAAGGTCTGGGGCGGTATGGTAAGGACTACAGTTTACGGTGAAAATTTTGGTGACCTGGCAAATTCACCTTATGTGATTTTACTGGACACATTCCCGAAAACAATCATTTTGTTTTTATTATCCGCGTGATCGCGTCTGATAGTGCATACTTCTCCAACTTGAACTTGAATCTGAGAAACTTGAAGAATTTCATCAATTAACTCCTCATTATAGAGCATATACTTTGCCTTTTTATCGAAAAATATGGCAGTGCAGTGATGATCTCGGAAAATGCGGGATCTTTTTCATTAATTTTCGGAGAGTACATTCACAGTTCGAACCCGGATAATTCGAAGCCCAATTTTTTTGGTCCCTTGAATTTCTAATTAATGAGGTTTTACTGTATTTCTTTCACGTTTGTCACCCGATTACCTGTTCTTACATTTCCTTCTCATATAATTACTTAATTTACCTTAGAATAATATTTGCTCTACTTCATATCCAGTTTTAGGTACAAAATCCAAAACTTTCAGAATATTTCATCTAGGCTTAGAGATAATATTGATTTATTTTTGCCAAGAACTGGTGCTGATATACATTAAATTTCTTATTATTCATGCATGACTTTTTACCTGTCGCCGATATTTTCCACGATCTTTAGAAAATATAATCTGACTCAGGATTTTCATATTTTAATTCAAGTGGAGCTTAAATGCCTGCGCCCTTTTCATGCCATTCAAATTCACCTCATATAATGTCATTCTTTTCCTTGCTTACTCAAAAGGAATGTGCTACGTTTACATCGCCGTCTGCTCTACTTTTGCACGAGACAATGAGTGATGGAAGAAACTTCTAGATTGATTTTAAGTTTATTTTTTTTTAATGATAACCAATCGTAAAAAATAAAATGTTACCAACGATAAGTGTACTGTATCGCATAAGTGCTTTTATTGACGCGGCCTCACATGCGGCTGCATTCAACCCAAAGGAACCAGAGGTTTTCTTTGCCCACAGTCTGACGCGAAAGATCCCGAGACCGCAGCATGTACCCTTAACTTTGCAACTTGCTGATTAATCTGCCGACACAGGAGAGTAGACGCAGACAACAACGTATTAATTGCCACCCGGGTGTAGAGGATCTCCCACTGTCTTGATCGCGTATGATGACGCAGAAAAAATAGTGAGGGAGAAGAAAGTGATACGGGCTTCCAGTATACAGCAGATAAGGGCACTGTTTACGCCTCCATTGGTCAAGGTCAAGGGAGGTAGGAAGGAAGTAGGGGAGGGGAATAGGTGGAGGCGATGGCAACGGGACTGGCAGACGCATAAGTCAGCCACTCTATGTAACCATTTTGTTGTGGAGTAGGGCGTAATGGAAATATGAATACAATGACGTAGTCACCGCTAAAAGAATTCGCGATCGGGTGAAGAGAGCCCTCGGTGAGTCCTCAGGGCAGGATAAACTAACGTATTATGTGCGAAAACAATAATATATTGTTTGCTTTCCGTAAATTAGGAGTACTATAAGAAATAAAAGTGAAATTAAACCGGATAATCAAGAGTTCACTGTACATCAATAAAACTCCAAACAATCGTTTCCGACCGCCGACATGTGAGTTTTATTTAGTGTATGCACTAATTATTGACATAAATTTAAAGATTTCCAGCTTTGAGGGAACATTCCTGTAAAATTCCCAAGAATAATAACATTTTCCGTAAATTTACGCTCATTGGGCGCCCTGGTAATGATTTCCCGGATTATTCGTTTTCCTGCATTCATCGTTTTTTTCGTCCATCCCCTTGAAAAATGATAGATCAAGGTTCCACTGTATCTTTATTCAGTTATATCAAAGCTCACTAGTGGTGCCACAGTTCGTATTTGCTGTCGTGCGCTCTGATTAGTTGCAGCTGGATATCACGTATGTGTTCAGGGATGGAAAACAGGACAGTCGCAATGATGGAAAAAAGGATAGGGATCCCTATCATTGGTGCTATCCCTGAAGATGATGGCATCAGAGTGCCATCATTTTCTTCCGAAGTAAGGATTAGGGAATTAATTGTATGTCCCTGAACCTGTCCGTGAAAAATGATTGTGTGATTCAGGCTTTATCTGTAAATTAGGGTCCTTCCACAGGCTTTAGTCATCCCTGACGCTCTCCACTGTATGCAAATTTTACCCCAGATAGACACCACTACCCCAACTTTCTTCATAATATTATCTACTTTATAACATTGTGGTTGTCATTATTATTACCGGTATAATTGTTACGAATTGTACTAAGGTCAATATATATTGTATTGATTGCTTTTGTGATATCAAACACCAATACATCGAACCACACATTGTCCCCTTGCAAGACTTAAGAATAATCAAGTGTACATAGTAGATATGTATTTGTACGAAATATGTACGAAAATGCTTCCCTGTGGAAACCAGTTTTTTAACAAACCCTTCTAGTCCCAAAATAGTCCACTGCAGTTTTCACAGTGCTTATGTATTTCATTGGGCTTTGAAGTTGGAATTACACTGGGCAAAATTATTGTGCAAGTTTCTTGCAGCAAGTACCTTTCCACGTGAATCGCAGGCGTTACTTGTGAAAAATTCTTTGACAGAGTAAACTCCCTTGCAAGGTCTTGCCGAAGTAACTTGTGGAAGTAACTGGCGGTAATCACTTAGGAACAGCGGAACACTTAATGTAGCTTGAGTGAGATATTTCCTTAGTCATATGGGAGACCATATTCAAATTTTATTTTTTAATTTCAGGGTCTGTATTAAGTATGACGTAAATATTGAGATATGAATGGCACAAAATATGGTTATATATGACAAAAATTCTTAGTAATTAAATAAATATATCTACATATGTCTCTAACTTGACTCATTTTTTCACACCGTACAGTGAAAATGCCATAACATCAGAAGGCTTTTTAGCTTTCTGTAAAAATTACTGCGGTAATTGAGTGATTTTTATAATTAGTTAACATACAAACTACACAACATTTGTTTTTTGACTAAATCTAGGCATTAGAAATTCCTATTTTTTTCAATATTCTCCCTCGAGTATAGAGCCATACTTAACCACATTTAGAACAGCTTATATTTTTAGTCAAAATGCTTGAAAAGTGGTTCGGCATGGAGTTAACATTTCGATATAATTGGAAAGATGACATGTTTCTTTAAAATTAGGTAAATCCATCCAAGTCTAGGTAAAGTGATATCTCACTCCAACTACCTCAATGCCTTTATACTTTCGTAATCAGTACACCACCAGTACTTACCCATTCGGCCTCTCCTCCAGCCTCTCATTCACTGCGCTTGCTGCGGCACTGCCTTCACACTTCTCTCCCTCTTCCAAAGAGTTCACCTTCACATCACTTTTAGAACAAACCCCAGAGCCACCACTCTTCTCTGTCCTCTCCCTCCCATTCATTACTAACAACTCAGACCGATTGCCGTTTGGCAAATCTTTCCTCACATTCGACACTTCAGCCACCCTGCTGTTATCCACTGTCTTTTGTAAGTCACGGCTTCCCTTGGCCACTGTGCTGCCGTTGATGTTCCAACCTCGGCTGGCTGCAATAGCCGTGGCATCAGCTGTCAAGTTTCCTGAGATTGTCATTTCAGAGGCAGAACACGCAAGTTTAGGAATTCCACTTTCTGTAAATATAAACGGACGAATTATTAGTCATTGCAGAAGCACCACAATTAGGAGAACATATGCAATAAACTATATGATGGCCACAGTCTTATCTATCTTCAAATTTGGGGAGAATGAAAGATTTTCCAGAATACAGGGATAGTTGTTGGCAGTTGTGTTTCCGGTTTATGGGTGTTTGTCCTGGTTTCCCGAAAGACGAGATAAAAATACTTATTTGTACTGGATTCCAAACTTTCTATTACCATCAAAGAAAAATTCCTTTAAATGCGGAACTAAAAATATTTATCACTTGCATCAAAATTAAATAATTTTTCCCTTCATTTTTTATTTCTTCTATTGGCTATATAAATTCTTCCTAGATTTACTATATCCTAAGCTCTTAAAGAAGCTGCACTAAACGAGGTTTTGAAAGAGTGAGTAAGGTAGGACTCACTTTTTCTAAGTTTTTTCTATGAATTTTCCAACACTTCACATGAAAAGAGAAACATACATAAAAAATTGCCTGTGCTTCAGGAGAAAGGAAAGTCTGTCCTGGCTTCTCGGATCAGAAATTTGGTCACCTTAATTACTGGTAAGTGTAAATGAATTTCCCAGTTTAATAAAAATGACAGCTTAGTATTTATCAACACTTATTATTTCTTTGCAACAGTTGTTTCAACTACTAATTGCCATTTCAAAGGAAATTGAACCTTAAAATCATTGAAAACATCAATTATTTGATGAAATACTGGCAGGAAATACAATAAGTGAAGTACTAAGTTATTATTTTATTTAAAATGACTTGGTTCCACAAATTTAGGCCTAAATCACTCCCAATTTCTCATATGATTATCTCATAAATTTCTCATGTACATATTTAACAACCTCCCACATATTCATGGCATAGTCCATTTTAATTTAATATGGTGTAGGGATATAAAAACAAGGGTAAACAAGCTGTTTTAAAATATCTCAACACATAAAACCTAAAACCAGATTACATCAAGCCTGATACACACTATTCAAGACGAAAGTGTCGAACAAAGATTTTAGATGCTTAAAGACCATTCAAGATGGCCTTTCATTGATGAGTGTTGCAGAAATACTTGCAATGACTATGTCAGCCTTACACATTGTCATAAAATGCTTGAATGACTTCAACTGCGATTCTCAAAATAAATACTTATGTACATAAATGAATAATGGAAAGTGCATAGAAAACGAGAGTAACAAGGTTGTTCAATGAGAAGGGTAAGCTTTTGAACCCTTTATAGTCTCTTATCCCGAGTTTTTTTGTATCCATTTAATTTGCACTCTTGTTGACATTCCATGACTTCTGTTTGGAAAAATTAATATTGATGAAGCAAATATTTAAGGGGATAAATGATAAAATATCTGAATTCACCACGGCATGAATATAAAGACAAGGGGTTTAGAGGAGAATCAGAAAGAAATGAGGTCCAGTTGTGAGATGAATTTAAAACTTCTTAACTCCCAAAAGGTTCTAGAATCCCATGTATGGGAATAAAAAAATGTTAAAGAAAAACTTAGGATTAAAAGTCTTCACATAAGGCAATATTAAAAGCAAACAAACAAAGACTAAAAACCAAACGAAAGACTGTTGTTTTTAAAAATACACCAATATTTAATTAAAAAACAAACAGTAAATTAAATAAGTACATAATCAAAATTTTTATTTTTTCATCACTCCAATATGTATATTGATTCACTTCTTATGAAAGTCAATAAAAGTTATCTTTCCAAAATAGTGCCATAAAATTTACTAGTTTAAAGGCTAGGATTTTCAAGCTTTTGACAATACAAAACAAAACGATTTGAGTTTTTAAATGTCAAAATTTGGAAAAGATTAATTCGGATCTGAAAGATTCAAATGCTTAACAGAGACTGACCAACTCACCTGAGCACTTTCGGCTTCTCTTGGCCCCTCTCCTCTCTTCCTCCTCATCCGACGACTCACCGCTCAGTATAGGATAAGACACCAAGTGGTGGTGGTCTGCTTTCCCAGTCGAGCACTCGGCATCCCGACCTTTCCCACTCACACCCACGAGCACACCGAGTTTGCTCAAACGATCGAGGGACTTTTCAGCTCCCTCACGACCATTGCTGCCCTCTCCAGACACCACCGTGTGCATTTGATTGTTATCCAATGGGGAGTATGGGAATTTTGACGGCTGCCTCACTGACTTGGCTGCACTAGGGGTCCACGATGCACTGATTGCAGGCTGACTCCCGTTTGTCTTTGCGGGGCTTCCACCGACACCGTTCACTTTGGGACTAGTTCTGGACATGGGATTTTGAGATTTGGGCTCTGGTGACAGCTTTCTTGGGGTGCTTTGGTTATACTCTAAATGACTTTTGGACACACAAGTAGCACTAACTCTGGAGGACTGGCTCGTCAAGGTGTGACTACTGGATGTTTGATTAGGTGGCTTGATATCAAAGAAAACCTTTTCCCTGAAAGGGAAATTGTAAATGCTTAAACTTACATTTGAGAAGATCCATGCATGTAAAAAACAGTACTTTGACTCCATCATTAACACTCCAAACAATTATGGCAGATTTATTGGAGTTTCTACTATTGGAATTCATGGATTGGAAACCAACATTTAAACTATTAGCATTTTTTCAACTCGAGTCTCAATTAAATATCAAGAATCTAAAACAGACAATAGTGATGAGGAAAATGATTCAATATTTAAGGAACTTTTTTAATGGTACCAAACCAATTTTCAAATCTTACACCCTCACATGAAATTTCTCTTGAAATCTAGAAACAATCACAAAGAATTACTGCAATAGGTAAAATTCAATTTATAGCAGGTCATTGTTAGCAAAAAATAAACTTTACTCTATCAAAGTTTATTTCTTTAGCAATGGCTAGTAAATTCCACTAAGTAAACTGCCATAACCATTCAAACTGATCCTAGCAAGAGACTATCGCACAAGTTTAAATTTAAGGAATTACTAATCACAGAGTAACTATTAAGCACACCAAACTCTATGCAGCAGCCACTAACCTTTCTTTTGCAGGAGGCAAGGCTGATGAATTCGTGGAAGTAGAAAAAGAGTTAGAAGTAGATGTGGCTGTAAATGAGGGCACAGATGACATTGCACCATTCAAAGGTCTAGGGGATGGCCCAAACAACATCTTGGGGCGGTTGGTGGGCATGACAAAGGGTCGCATCTTCTCAGGGGGAGTGGACAAACCACCATTAGAGGAGTAAACACTTGAGGTTGACTTCAAGGGTGTACAGCTGGCCTGGCTCTCCTCCCGAGGGGGAATCAATTCGTACATGAGGATGTAAGCATTTGCTTCAAGGGACCCATGTAAAGATGCTTGGTGGACCTAAAAAGGATGTGAAAGAGTAATTTAAGATGACAGGATTGTGGATCAACTTTTTTTACGAAAGATTAAGTCTTACTCAGCATAGGATTAGAATTAAGTCAAAATGTTTTCCACCTAGTCAGAGAATGGGCTGCTGACATTTTGATAGCCGACTATGACAGACGTTATCAACATTCCTGATGACTATGACAGATTTAGCTATCAAGACCTTAGCAGTCCATTCCGTGACCAGGTCGAAAACCCATTGTGACTTCATTCAAAACTTTTTTTTAACATTACAATCGAAAGTTCATATAAAAAAATAAACAGCTATGGCAGTCAGTATTGACATGTAAAATTTCAATTTAGCTACAGTAAAACCCCTCGTTTACACTTTTGTGGGAAACAAGAAAAAAGTGTAAATCGTGGGAAAATGTAAATTGAGAGGGCATAATTTTCCTTAAGTAATCCCTGAAAGTGAATCAGTGGTTATTTATTTTACCTTGCAAATGCATTCCCTCAATTGAATAACAAGTTAACGAAATTGAAGTTACTAAAGTTGAAGCTGCAAGACTCTCTAAACCTGAGTACAGCAATTCAGGAGTGCCTTTACTCCTTGATGCCGGAGCTCCGGGAAATGCTGCCAATGAAGTTGAATGTACTCCTGACGAAAACAACAATAGTGGCTACGTTAACGTCCACCGTCATAAGAAATATAAGAAAAGAACTTTTTTGTGCGTGGAAACAACGTTGAGGATAAGGAGAATTCCTTCGGTGTACCGCCAAGAGCATGGTTTTACCATAGTAATATAAAGGTGGGAACAACAAGCACAAAGATTGTGAATTATCTTAAGTCCAGGTTCGCTGGGCATGCATTTTCCTGTGATGAATTATCCTCAAACAAAACGTGTTGTTTTTTTAAACTTGTTTCAGAATATTCGCTAATATCAGGCAATGTATCAAAAAGCTAATTGGCCGGATGGTGTTGCTCTTAGTAGATTTAAATTCAAACGTAATACCAGTAATATTCCAAATGCTGAAAGTGAACCAACTGATACACCCAGGAGCGAGTGTCGATAAACAAGGATCGCTCCCCTCAACTAATTCTAGGATTTTGAGATCCAACTCTGGTAGTTAGAGTAAAAATACTACTGTTAAAAGATCTTGACTAGATAATGGAAATACCCCTTACATTTCAAGCAAGGGTAAGAAGCTCGTTATGTGCACAATTTTACATCAAAACATTCAGTGCATTCGAAATAAAGTGGCTTTAATTTTTGCTGTACTAAGTGACTTGGACATTTAAATTCTATATCTAAGCTAACATGGGTGCAAAAACGATGAAATTCAATCGTTCGGTTTTGCAGGCTACACTCTAGCGGACTATTTCTGCCGTTCAGAATACAGAAATGGTGGTGTATGCATTTATGTGAAGAACGAGTGCACTACAGTTTTCAAAGAAATTTCCAAAGAGAAGTGCATCGAACTAGCTGGAGTTGTGTTAAAAAATGTCCCGAATATGGGAAATGTAATAATTGTAAGTTTGTATAGGCCCCCTTGTGGCAGTGTTGATGACTTTTTTGAGAGATTTGAGCAGCTGCTATGTTTAAGTGCTGAAAAAATGGCTAAGTATTGATATGTGGTGATTTTAATATTGACATGTGTGCCCAAAGCTATGCGTCAAACAAACTCTGTTACATAATGTATCTTAACCTCCTGTGACATAATGTATCTTAACCTCAGCATGTGACATAGCAAATAAAAAGCAATTTAAAGAGCTTTAAATCGACACCACACACAACTCTCTAAGTGTGTTGGTATCCGAGTTACGGCAATTCAAAAGGTGCACTGCAGACCTAAAATTTGATTTTTGGGCCATTTTTAGACCCAATTTTCTAACAAAGTATTTGGCTCAGGGGTGTAACACTTGGTATTATTTAGTTTCTCTGTAGGGCCAACAACCTTACCAATTTTCATCAAAATCGCAAAGGATCAGGTAAACTTAGCCATTTTTTTTTGGTGATTTGACATGGAATGACACTTCTACTTAACATAAGCCATGTTAACAAACTTACATCAGTAGACAGTGAGCACTGACGCTTTATGAATACCTTCAATTTCTTCATGGGAAGAACGGTAAAGTTTAATTACTAGCAAATTAAAATAAAATTATTTTTTAAATCCTTAATTTATAAACTAATACTTACATATGTATCATCAAACTCATAGAATTCTCCACTAGGAGTCTTGGCAGTGGCAGTGTAGTGCCCACTATTCATCGATGCACCAGAATGACTAACAATGGATGTCAAATGATACACCAACGAACGTTGACTGCCATAAGAGGATTTGAACTGCCCTGGGCACCGAGGATCCAAGTAAGGTGTCATGTCCAGCTTCTCTGGGTATGAAATGTGTTTCACAAGTTTGCCACCCATTGCTGTAAACCTGTCATGAAAAATTAAAAAGTTATCTTAAAAATCCAGAGACAAAACAAAATAAAAAATTACAAATTTATATAGTCATGCCTCGTTTAACGCTTCCTCCATTAGAGAAAATTTGTCTCTTAATGAAACTTAACCCATGCCACCCACCCAAACCCCTTTACATCCCCCCCTCCCTTGAGGCAAACTAATCATAAGTACCAACAAAGTTGCTCTCACATGATGCAACTTGACATTATTGCTAGCCTTTACTCCTCTTATTTTACACATTTTCGTCGAAAGAAAGAAAAGGTATTGACAGGAAAAGTACTCGCTGATGAGCTAGACCAAATAACGGCATCTTTCGTGACAAAGATCCAAAATTCGAGTGCAGCAGCACCATCATAGAGTTGCATACATCACGGCTTGGGAAGTTTATGGTACAGTTCTGTTCAAAAAAATCGTACCACCTAGGTGCCTAAAAACTTCTAAGTCCTGAGTTGACAATGATGTGACAACACGGACGAGCCACGCCCCCCTGAGCGGGGGAGCAATAAACTCTACAAGCGGAGCAAGAACCCTCCCTCCCCACAGTTGGGCTACGGGAAAGACCCAGGGGGAGAAAATTTTGACCTGCGAAAGGGATTATTTCGAAGGGAAGGGGAGGGGTAAAGTTTCTTTTCTTGTGATGTGTGAGCATGAAGGAAAGGAAAATCTGCAAAGTACGAACGTGCCAAGGTCCCTCGTTCAAGACAACCTCAAGCAGCCGCAAAAAACAAAGGCCTCTCTTAGGTGTCTATCCCGGGAGCTCCTTTCGTTTTATTATGATTATTTTATTTTATACACTTATTCATTAACATAAAAACTTATCCAATTTTTAACATATTTTCATTTTCTGGAATTCCTTGTGATATCGCAATCAATATTATATTTAAAATAGTGCTATCTGGATCGAAATCGAAACTGGATCACTCTAGTTCACTCTGTAGTCACTGATAATGTCAGGCTTGAATTTTTGCCCACAACTGTCCTTGCAATACATTCTGGGAAAACATTTTCTAGGGTTGATTTATGCGCAAACAATTGCTTCATTTTATAATGATGATCTTTGAATTTCACGTTCTTTTAACAAATATTTTCGAGATAGTTCGAGGCTCAGAAAGAGGGACGTGCGAATTGAAAAATGCACCTTTCGTAATTATCCCATGATTTTTGTGAATTTGGTTGTTTTATTATCCAATGCAGAACTTCAAATACATGTATATAATGCATTCACTAATGACATTATACCATATATGAATGATTTGAGTGGGCTGACATCTTAGATTAATGGCTGTATTCAGGTTCAACTCTTCCTTCACCACTATTACTGCATTTTCCATTCGCCATAGGCCAGATTTTCCTCATGCGAGATCTATAGAAAAACATTCGTGATAGCACTTTCTACAGTGCATTTTGTGGCTTTTTTCTTAAATTAATTCCCTAAGCAGCAAATATTTTATGACAAAGTAAAGAAAATTGAACCAATGTCCTGTAAAAAGCTTTAGAATTAATCATGACATTTTGAAAGTAATAGGGATTTTGATACCGTAAGGACTCCCAGACATAGAAAAACTAAATGTTATTATATATTTATGATCAACATATTGTAAGCTTATAATGCTAATTAATACGAGCAAGAAACTAATAAAAAAACGTAATGAGCCGGGGGCATGTAAACCAAAGAAGCGGGCATTTCGTTTCCACGCTTCTTAGCTGCTGTGAACGAGAGAAAATCTATTCCCATGTATGGACCACTTCCACACATCCACATAATGTACAGATACAGCTCGACTGACCACAACACTGCTTCTTCACTCCCAGTCGAATAAGAAGCCTCTGCCCCCTTCCATTGCCACTTTAGGGCCTTTCCTCGACCGAGGGTGATGGAAGGGGCTTCCTTGGGTTCGGAATGTTTATTGCTCTCCCAGGAAAGATTGGAAATGCCAAAGGGGTTGCTATATTAGCTGAACAAAGGAGGAATCACCATAAAGTTGTTCTAGGTATTACATTAATCAACCCCTTATTTAACAACAATTGGTCCTGTCCAAAGGACCTTATGCAAAGATAGTCACTAATTGAGTTAACCTACTGAGTAGAAAGACGTATTTTAAAGACTCGAAAAGTGAAATTATTGGTATCAGGTTATTTTTATGGCAACAAAGAAATTTAATCCAATTTCCCAGTGAAACAATAATTGAATACTGGCTGAAGTAGATCAAAAGTGATTTCATAGGAATTCCAATATTGGCATAAAAAAGCATCGAGCTATTGGTGTCTTCAGACTGATACCCGGAAGAAGAATGGAATATTCATCTAATCATCAGGGAAAACTCAGAGAGAACTATTTAACTCAGTTGAGTCGATATCCATGATTGAGTTTTGTTTCCAAGCTCCTAATAATTTCAAACGTCTCTTACCTACGGCGATCGTATAAGACCCTATATCGTAGAAAAGTTTGTCTCCCTTTTACTTCACCGCCATTAATGCATTTCTTTATTCCCCTTAGCGAGATTTAATCACACCCTGCATGATTAATTGAAAAAAAAATATTCATAAAAGCAACTCCTAGGATGTGTATTGTGGATTTTTTTCAAACTTTTCCCGAAACAGTAAATGATTGCAGGGAAAAAACTGAACTATGGAGGGTAAAATGACCAGAATTAATTATGGCATCTTGAAAATGATAAGGACTAGTTTTTTATGATTAATGTATTAATTAACGTTATAAATTATCTTAATTTTTACTTATTTTCATTATCTCGCATTTTTTGTGGAGTTGCAATCCCTTTTATATTTGTAATACCGCGAAATACTCTCAGTCATTTAGTCCGTTTCGGACTTACATTTAATTTCTGCATATGGCTGCTTACTCTTTCCGAAAGTAATTTATGAAAGTTAACCAGGGAACGCATCTTAAGAAGTGCGCTTACAAGGTTTTCTTTGTTCTAATTAGGTGCGTAGATAAATCTGGTGTAGGTGTAATTGCAATACAAAATTAGCTACAAGAATGTGCGATACAAGACCTGAATACACCTCCAGGACGGGAGGAGAAACGTTGTCAGAAAAACAACTACGCAGCAGATACCCGGAAGAAGAATGGAATATTAGTTATAGTCCAGATATAAGGTGCTTTCCTCGAAAATGTATGAATACTGTTACCTTGACACATAGACTTGGACTAGAAGAGAACCGCGAAAAAAGCATGCCTAATGAGATCTCGATGTTGTTGAGCAAATTGATCTTTATTTTATATTTGTCAATTCATTAGGTATTCTTCAGCTTCCTTACGTGAGCAAAATAGTGCAATAGTCGAACACATGCTTATCTTCTCCTCAAATATTTTCTGTTTAGGGACTGTCCACGTAGTGAATTGTGAACTAAGGAAAGGGTCAAAAAAAGGCCGCACTCATAGGATTCCTGAATGGAAGGTGGGCACAATCAAGATATCAGCCTGCTTAGTGTTCTTCATATTATACTATAAGATATCATTGGCTCACGGTTTATACTCAATCTAAAATGAAGTTCAAAATTGAATAAGAAAACGGTCAATGTCACAAAAACGATAGTATCAGTATGAAAGTTGCATTATTTCCATCTGCACGTTCCACCTATTTTCTGAGCCCTGCATTCTCAGGAAAATATTCGCTGCAAGAGCGTGAAGTACCAACGCCCTTCCAAAATCTAAACTGTGTGCCATGTATTTCAATGCTTGCCAGGGTCCTTTATATAGTCGAATCAGACGAAGATAATTCAGCCGTGTTATTAAAAAGGATCGAGTTAAGGATGCACACCTTTTCCCTCTTGCTAAGTGTTGAAAAAATGGAGAAATAAAGGACATAAAATAAGTGTTGTGAGTACGCATGAAAATTTTGACGCTAGGTGAGAACATATTTATATATCTAATTTCGCTACTGTGACTATTTTAGGCTCCTTTTCCATTCTCTTTCAATAAAGTATCTCTTGTGCGGCAAAACAAACTTTATGCCATCAAAATACTTACGTTGACGCCTCCATTATGCTTTTTATCTGCCTGTTGTTGTCTTTCTTAAGCGTCATAGATGTGCCTTGTGACATATAAAAACATCAAGGTAGTTGAGCTCTACGGCCTCTATAGATTAACCAGATAAGAAATTTCTCCAATGGCCGTAAAATATATGCACCACTCGTCAAAAATCAAACACTTACTGCGTTGGTTTGCGGGAATGGGGACTTGACTTCTCCCAGAAATTTGGGGCCCTATTGTGCGTGTGAGTGTTTTGTGTGATTGCGTGCGCAGTTGTGTTAATAACTTGGCAGCCTTAGTAGAGTAAGTTCAGCTCTGCGAAGGATCCCAGGTTATAACCCAGGAATCCTTAGCGGGGTCCCATTAGCCTAACAAAGGATTCCATTTGGGTTGTGAGTGTGTGTCTATGGTGGTCCCTGGCAAGGAAATAACTTTCCCGTAAACTACCACAGGAGGGTATTCAGGTGTAGAGGCTGTGGTTGGTCCCTGTTGCAGAGTCCCCATTCCCGCAAACCAACACAGTAAGTGTTTGATTTTTGACAAGTGGTGCATATATTTTACGGCAAATGGAGAAATTTTTTATCTGGTTATTATAAAAACATGTCAAAACAAGCAGAAATACTAAATAACTCATGAGGTTTTCAAGTAATTTAATTATTTAAAAAAAATCTAAATGTAATAATTCATATATTTTCTTCGACACGATTCAATCTCCTCCAGCGACGATTGGAAGATGTTTTGCGTGCGCCAAATATGTCGCGGCTGCAAGTAATAGCAATGCAACAGACTATAAATGGCAAATACTTCAGAAACAAGAAAATATTTCATGCCTTCTACCTCCCTAAAAAGTGCATAAAAACAGATATATGGTTCGGAGAAATTTCTATTAATTGAAATTTGCCAAAATGCTACATAACTTAATGAACAAGATATAACCTACAGGGATTTTGTTCCACGCAAGCACCGGGATGCTATCTTCTCCAGTTAAATAGTGGAAATTCTTGTGGAGAGGTCTTCAACATCTGTAAGATCGCCTCAGAAAACAGCAGACTTCAGCTTTTTGGAATTATAGAGCCCAATATCATCAGCATTTACGATTGGCCCGAAACAGTATATTGTCGTTTGTGTTATTATTACAATAATTATGCATAGAATACTCTCTTGAAATCATGGAAACAATTGTTACAAGCAAGTCCACATATGACAGTTGTAAGCAAGGAGCTGGAACACAACACGGACTATCATGGACTGTGTTTAGATAAGATGTGAAAATTTTTACCACTAGTGAAGACAGTATCAGCTACCGCGAAACACGTATTTTTCAAGCAATAGTGCATGTTGAGGGCGCAAGGTGGCAGGGGACATCAACATTTTTATGGTTCACTATTTTTTAGGTACCTATTCCATGGTACATTCCGAAGGTAGTATGTTCCTAAATAGATTCCATCACGATACACATATCTTCTGCCATACTTACATCTAGTGGGAACTTGTTGATAGTGAATACTTACTACACTCCCTGCTGTAAGATAGACATATGATTTATAGTACATACCTTTCCTACATATCGAAATAAATCATCCTTGACTAGTTTTATAAATTTAAAATCTTTGAAACAACTACAAAAGAAAATACAATACAAAGAAAACTTAAAATATAGGTAATCCGAATTCATAACAATTTACGTATTCAACATTGGAACATTTAAACTTGTCAATACCGAGCCTCTCACTTAGATACTCCGCTGTTGCCTTCATCAATAGCCCATTAATCGGAATTCAGGCAAAAGAGCTTCATTTGGCAAGTATTTTTTCTTTGTGAATCGAGAACTGGATACGTGTGGTCAACGACAATTTACACGGGAAAGGGGACTGTGTTGGATAAAGACTTTGCCCATTTACCCATGACCTCAAAGTGATGACTCTAATGAAGCCATTATTTGGCCTATGATATTGCCTGACGACGGATAACTTTTATACGTCTCCAGATCTAGCCGACTTGCTCGCTTCACACTCCACTGACTCGTATGGAACACTGAGGAAAGGGATTCCAGCACTCTTCAAAGATAATCAAGTAAAAGAAATGAAGTTTCTTGTTTTTGTCATAGAATGAATTCTGTTATAACATTTTCAGAGCGAAAGTTGTCGTCATGCGGGTTGCCTAACTTCCATGAATGTTTGTGCGTTGTTTCTTGATGTACTATGGACTAAAATTAATAGTTAACATTAAAGTTGTCGGCAAAGTATATGCATTTGCAATATAAATTAAATGTATTCATCATTAGATGTCTAACTAAGGTTTACAGGAAGGAAAGTTATACTGATATGCAGGTGGCCTAATTCTCTCAAGTTAAGGGGCAACAATCAGAAATTATTGAATAAATCAATAGTTATTTGGAATAAAAATAAAGGAAAACATTTTCAGATTTGCCTCCCTTTAATGCTTCTGAATCTGAAATAAAAAATATGAAAAAGTAATAATCCGTTCATTGTTAACAGCCTTGTGAAAAACCCACAACCAATCAAAGCTCATCCTATTCACGAAAGTATCCTTGTATTTTCAAAATCTAAACATATTAGGTCTGTAAGCATGTGTAGCCTCTTTTCGGCCAAACAAGAATCCCTAAATTAGCTTTGAAAGTCTCCCAAGGGGATTGATTGAAAATCCAGCAAATAGGCTGAAAATTTTAAAAAATTGTTGCTACTGCCGTAAATGTATGGGAGTGTGCAATTTACAGTAATTCCGCAAAATATTCGAAAGAAAAAAAATGCTGCAATCTGGGATCGAACCCCAGCCGCCGTATGATGATAACTGGCTCAGCGCCTCTACCCACTGGGCTACGATCTCTGTTGAGACAGACCGGAACATTTAAGGATTTATACGGAGGAAGATTCTTTAATAGCGTTTTTCTCTCAAACCCCGGCCTATGTGGAAGAAAACCGTGACACTTTTCCCGCATTCTCTCTATAGTTTCAGAAAATAACTGCCTCGTTTGGATCCCGAACATAAGCCACGCGATGTCTCCTTGTAAGATTAATTTTTCAAAGATCTCATCCCTGCCCCACAATTCATAAAAGCAACAGTCACTCATTCATCATCTTCCACAAAGGAAGTTAAAGATCTAACACTCTCATTAATTGGAATAAACCAGCTGAATTTAACAAGGAAATTATCCTCATTTCTGGCAGCATTACTGTCCAATGCCGTCACCCTCAGGATTCTTGATGAAATTGTTCTTACACAGCTAAGCATTCATGACTTAGAGCAAGAAATATTTTCACGTGACAAAATTGTTTGTCCACAAAGTGTTGGTCCTGTTTATTAAAAGATAGAACTTCACACACATTTTTAAAACTATGTAATGCATTTTCCCTACTCTCCAATATGGAGTACAGGGAAATCATATTCACCTTTTAAGCTGAATACAAAGAACTTTCGGGGCTGTTTGAATCGAGTTCCTCTTCACACAATGCCCCTTAATGTGACACTTCCCACACTTGTATGCATCTCCTCCTTCACCACCAACTCCTCCATCATCTCCTTCCAAGCTTTCTCGGCTGAAGAAGAGGCTCAGGGCATCATCCAGTGATGATGATCGTCTAATGTCAAGCATTAGGTCCTGAAAGTGCTGGAATGTTGTCGAAGTACCTCTGCAAACAAGACATAAAACTGGAAAAGGAAAAAAGAAGCATCCAATATTTATTAAAAGAATAGCCAGGCATTTCATTTTCTAATAATAACTAGTAAATGGGTGCAAGCGGGAGGGGTTTAATGTATGACAAAGCATTATAAAAGAATGAAAGCAAAGGCAATGTCGTGATAAAAACCTTGAAAATTCTTAAGCGTGTGCAATAGGCAAGCAAATAAAATAATTAGGTAATTCTAACCTAGAATTACTGGGTCTATGAGATATATACGTATATATATATATATACAGTCGGATCCGGATTTAATGTCTTCGCATTTAACGTTTTTCCGCATTTAACGTTTATTTTTTGAGGTCCCGATTCATTCCCTATAAAAACAATGTAAAAATTGTCCTCATTTAGCGTCTCCGCATTCTGCGTTTTTCCGCATTCTAGGTTGTAAAAAATTATCCCGCACAAGATTTTTTACCCGATTTAAGGTTTATTCATGATGATTCATGCAAATGATTATCCATACATCAGTGATGGCTATCACCAGTATTAGTTTTCAATAGGTCGACGATCCTTAAGGTTTCGCTTTAAGATACTTGTATATGTACAATGAATGAATGTATAATGAACATACCAACACTAAGATATTGTATGCTCTTGGTAATACATACATAAATGTAAAACCGCATTTTCCCCGATAGTAAGTTTAACTCAATGATGATATGCCATATTACGCAGTTGAAATCGTCGAAATTTTCCCGGGCGATGAGTAGAAAAAATGAATGTCGAACTGCACGCCATGTGAGAAACTTGCATGTGCAACAGCAGCTTAATTTCTCGGAGCTACAAATCATAATTGATAGCTAAATAAGGCATTCTCATTATGTCGTACCATCCTTAATATTCTCATAATTGGAAAGTATCAATATTTTGCGAAATGAAATGTCTATATTTCGTTCGTCTTTAATGATGATTTTTTGAGTTCATAGCCGCCTACACCTCGCTTTTACAGAATAAAATGGGTAGTAAAAATGCATCGAGACCACTGAGAAATGCGCAAAAATGGAATTTTTAACGTTGATAACCATCCACACTAACATTCCCAGTGGGAATTTTCCTTAAATCCATTTTTCTTAGGAAAATTGCCAACATCTATTAGGTGCCACAGTGACGACAGTAAAATTTAACCCCAAAAAATGCCGACGTTAGCTTACAGCCACACAAAAAAAGGCGGGAGGGTTGAATTACAATGTGTTTTACCTGAAGGTTCAAATTACAGCATGTACGAGTTAGGGTTGGATGGTCGGTAGTAAGGTTTTAGTTAGGTGCGTAACAGATTTAAAAAATACAATGTATCGTATAGCCACATTTGAGGCCAGTGAGAAGTGGCTCAGAAAAGAGAGTTGGCGACTTCTTTGAAAATCATATGTTCCACAGCAGTCGAGTCAGCAGTGTTACAAGAAAAAACTCTTCAACAAGACCACTGATCGACTAGTACCAGTCTCCTGGGTGCTATTGGTTTATAGAGAGCAGAGAAAAATTATTGAGGAGGTGGATAAAAATCCTCACTTAAAGAGAATTGACTAGGCCAGCGGTTCCCGAACTGGGGGTCGCGGGCCGTTCGGAAAGGGGTCACGAGGGCACGTTCAGCCTCACCTTTTGTAGCCTGCAAAATTCCGGAATTGACGATAAAAGTACGGTCTGGGAATATACAGGTGTTTCGCAATTCATAACGGGCAAGTGAGGATTGTAATTACTTTAAAAACAATATCATTTGAATGTACACATTGTTTGTTATTTTTAGGGGGTCGCGGCTAAAACGTATGGTCTAAAATGGGTCGCGGAAAGAAAAAGTTTGGGAACCGCTGGACTAGGCGAAGAAGCTGTTCATGCCAGTAACAACATTAAACAACATCATAATGAAAAGGGAAGCAATTTTAAGAGAATTCACAGCATTGGGTGTTTTATCTAAGCGTCGTAAGCACTCAAAAAAGTCACCGTTTGAGGAACTTAAAAAGTAGCTGTTCAGAAATATAATTAGTCTCTCCTAAAAGTTTTAAAATTGATATTGAATTCCTGAGTAGTCAGAAGGCTAATGCATTGTATGTTTTGTTAAGGCATTTTCATTTTTGGTTCATTTTTTATTTATTTTCATTTTGTCACTGAATCCAACCTTCTTTGGGAAGAGCATATAAAACTAATGAAAATATTCTATTGTTTTATGAGACCCCTTTCAGTGACTTGAAATTATATTTTCTTTTCGTAGAAAGCTGTTCTAATCATTACAGACCCTAAAACCTCAAAAAAATGACAAGTCCTCATTTAGTGTTTATCCGCATTTAGTGTTTTAAATTTTGTCCCCCCTGAAAAACCTTAAATCAGGATTCTACTGTATATATATATTTCTTTTGCCAATGCACATTCATGTTTGAGACATTTCTCCTCCTGTGCAAACGGCCATTCAGCAACATAAAAAGCTAATATTTGCGGTCAATAATCGTAAATACTCTTTGATAGTTAGAAAAATTGAATGAATACCATACAAGTCACATGCAATGGTTTTTCATATTTAATTCAGTTTTTGATGATTTCAATGATACCATTAAATTTGTACATAAAAACAAACTGTGATGTACTTCAATTCATAATTATTGAATACTGAAGACGAATTAAACTATTTCATCAATATTCTTCTTGAACACTATATATGTACTCAGTTCAAAACCAAAATATGTATATCATCATACTTTCTATCAACGAATAGCCAGGGTGCCCACAACTTTTTCTGAATCATTTCCCTGTATTTTCCCTGTGTTTTCCCTAGCAGGTTTCTCCATAATATCCTAAGAAATGTGCTAACTATAGGGTTTCAATACGTCCTGAAAGTGCACCTAAATAAATTTGTGTAAATAGGAGCAGAGATCAACACACTTCTCACTTTTATTTTTATGAAAAAATATTATCATAAGAATTAACAATAAAAAATGAGACTGTACAGGCAGCAAAAATATAAACATGTCAATCGATACTCTAACTTGAAAGATCAAACAAAACTAATTAAATAATTAGGAATGTTTAGGCCGGGACGGACTTGTTTTATTTCATTCTTCTATTCCTTGTTTTCCCCAAGATTCTTTTCTTTCCTGTTTAAACCTCCCTCCCTGTCCTACTCCCGTCTGCTTCCTTTTTCGCTTCGTTTTTGTTTTGTGTGTGTACGGCGAGATGTTGCCGTAGTTTGGCAGTTCCTCGAAGTGCTTCGGTCAAGGTGGAGTCGTCTCAGAGAACTCATCTGGAAGTCACTGGAGAAGATCGGTCTAATTCACGCCAGCGCAGGTCAGCTGACGGAGACCCTGAAGTAGCAACGGACGGGAGTGAGTTTTTATTCCCTTCCTCACCTCCTTTCTTCCCCCGTTCTTCACCATTCTTTTTATTTTCCTTCCCTTATTGATTTCCCCTTTCCTGTCTATTCTTTTATTTCTTTAAGTATGTGTGAGTAAGGTCCGTCCCGGTTGTTTAAATCTAGAAGTTGCAAGCCTGGCACTAGCGGCCCTGTGTGCGTACAAGGAACTTTCTGTGAAAATATTGCTGTGTTACATTAAATGACCAGAAATTAGTTATTCAGGTAACACCCGAAAACTACACTAAAAGCAAAGATTTTCATTTCTTCATCTTCTTAATTTTTTTCTCTACTTCTTCCTGTTTTTCTTTCAGGGCTTGATTCTCTGCTTTTAACTTATCTAGCTCATTTTTCTTCCTTTTCTCTTCTTCTCTCTGTAATCTACTCTTTTTCGCCATTTCAGTTTCTCGCCTCTTCTGAAGCACATCTCTGTAGTTGGCTCCACGTGCATATCTGATCAACTTCCGATCAACTTCCACTGACGCCTCGCCTCCCGCATGAAAAATCCCATCCCAAACTCTTCTCAGAGCAATGAGAGAGTTTTCATGTAGGTTCTCAACTAACATGTCTTTGTTCACAGAGAACCCACTCTCGACAAAGGTGTTACCGTGTGAGAACAGCAGGATAATTTAAACAGCTGCCCAAAAATCCTTTAAGTCCCCTCGTTTGTTAAGTTGGCTTGCATAGAATGAGTCCAGTCTATCCATATCCCTATTGAAGCCCGTGAGTTGTACTTTATCCACCTGGGATACAAACCTTTTGAACTGGATACCAGCGCGGTCTGCCTGCAGAGTGGTCATGTGGTTTGCAGACACAAGAACCCTAAGACAAGAATCCATGTCTGTTTTACACTACTCAGGTTTTTTAAGAATTTTGTTAGGATCCAGACATGATGCTGCTTTGGTAAATTTGTACTTTATTGGGCTTCTCTCAACTATTTTCTTCTCAATGGAGACCAAACACTTCTTACATTCCAACCTAAATTTGTCCTCTTCGATGTCCTTCACTCTTGCATCATGGAGAGCAAGGGTTGCCCCCACACCAATATTGATCTGGGACAGTTTCAAACCATTGGCAACATCATCTACATTAATATTGTCAGCTCAGCTTGTAGGCTGTCTTCGCTTTGTTTAGGACGTCTGGCTTCACAAACCGCCCATACACCTCTCGGAGAAGATCCTCAATGTCACCATGAAGAAATGAGATGACTGGTTTAAGCATCTGATACGTTTTGAGAAATGGCTCAAAAGATGATGTTATTGTTGCAAAGAAATGAAGTTTCGCCAGCAGAAGAGGGTCAGCGAAGCATTCTTTCACCTTCCTAATCGACCATGTGTCAGGCAAATCCTTCATAGTGGGAAAGTAGGCCTTCAAATTCTTTTGAGTATTGTAATGACTCTTGCACACACAGGACCATTCTCAAGCCATCGGCAATTGCAAAATTTGAGAGTAAATTCATCACTTTCAGTAGCTAAGCAAGTCCTCATATGACAGTTGTAAGCATGTAGCAGGAACAATGCGGACTTTCAATGATCAACTGCGATAAGATAAAATGTGAAACTTTATACCGTTAACGAACATGGTATCGACTCCCGCGAATCACGTATTTTTCAAGCGATAGTGCACGTTGCGGCCGCTAGGTGGCAGGGCACAACAACATTTTTATGATTCACTATTTTTTAGGTATTCCATGGTAAACGTGGTACATGTACATAAATGTGATTTGCTGTGAGTTTTGAGTGCGAGGCAGAAAGTTCTGAAGGTTTTAAGTTCCGAAATTAATTCATCACGATACACATGATATCTTCTGCCGTACTTACATCTAGTGGGAACTTGTTGATAATGAATACTGACTACACTCCCTGCTGCGAGATAGACATATGATTTATAGTATATACCTTTCATGCACATCGAAATGAATCATCTTTGACCTGCTTTCAATATTTATAATCTTTGACACAATTACAACGCAGACGACTTAAAATATAGGGAGTCCGAATTCATAACAATTTACATATTCAACATCAGAACATTCAAACTTGTCAATACCAAGTCTATCACTTAGGTACTCCGCTTTTGTCTTCATCAATGGGCTATTTATTGGAATTCAGGCTGCTCTCTGCTGGCAAAACCACAATAAAAGGGCAGATGCTGTGTACGTTCTCATGGCCGCAAATGTTTCTGGCTGCTTGGACGTCCTTCTTGAAGCACTGCGGCACGAAATATTTCCTTATTCTTCAGAATTGTGAATAAAGTCAAGGAAGATATGCCAAATCGCCTTCCTATCTCGCTTTTGGACCCATCACCACTTTTGCATTAATTGATATTTCATATTTTAGTTTTCAGAACCAACAACTTTCGTTTCCCAGCCATGATGTTGTATCAGTCGGACTGAACTTGATGAAAAAGCGGGAGGATGACAAAAGAACAATGAAATGCACAGACTTACGAGGAATTCATTTGTGTGAATAAGGGCATGCCGTGAATATCCGAAATGTGCATTTGAACGTCAAATTGTGAGGAAAAAATACTGCTAGACATATAATTTCAATGACAAAGGACATGAGCACAAGTTTGTGCACATTTGCCAAGATTGAAGCAGACATTTGCCACTTGTAATAGTAAACGACCCCAGTGGAGGCTGGTTGTTGTCCTCGCTAATACAGATTTATTTTACATGTAAATCATAGGGTTTTAAATCGTTCTTTGGCCATCCCTCGCAAATTTGAGCTTCTTGTTATATGTCCTACACATTATATAGGGCTTCTACTGTATTGGCAAATACAGTAATGCTATAAGAAACATTTTTCCCAATAAAAAGCACTGAAATATCAGGTGCGCATCACATACAGATAAGTTTGAATTAAGGTGGAAACCAGCAACCCTTGGCATTGCCTGTTATATGTCTCTCATATCGGCACCTGCCACTACACAATGCATATATAGCATCATGTGCATTTAGAAAAAGAAATTTTCGTCATTACAGTTATTCACATAGTTTTAGTACAGCATACCCTATTTCCTAAAAAATTACAAGGCATGGTATTTTCTCCACATTATTCTGTGTAGAATTAATGGTATAAACGATAAATGTGGGAACATGATTCTAACAGTACTTCAGGCAAAAACTGAATAATGGTAATTTCAGTTGATAGATACGCATTAAAATAATTTTGTTTTCTAGTTCACTTCTAGTATCGATTTTTTAGTTGTTTTACTAATCATAATCCAAATTTCTCATTTATTAAGCATAATTTACCTAAAATGGATAGCTGATAAGTGTATTGAACAATTCATAGCTCTGAAACAAGGCTGATTGAAGGCTTTAAATATTGATTCACAAGATATTACCTCATGTAACGCTTTCGGAACAAAGCATTTTTAAATGCTGAGTAAAGGTGAAAGTTATAAACTAAGACGAGAAGAGGAATGAATTGCTACTTACTTTCAGACCTCACGTATCCACCAAATATCCTGTGAACTGGAGTAGTCTCTTTACTAGCATTTTCAAGCCTGAAAAAAAATAATTTCAGGGATGAAATAAGTCAACATTCCTTTCACTTCAAAGAACTTAGCCTAATACTAGACAACTAAAAATAAGCACAATGAATGAATCAATTAACAATTGATCAGCAAATTATTTTTTACGTATCCCTTCAAGATGAATGGAATCCCAAACAGTTCCAGTTTTCTAGAGAGTAATGCAGAAAATGCACTCGTGGAAGAAAACCACCTTGGTGAAATATGAAACACTGTTATGAGATTTTAGTAGTAGTTAATCAGTTAACGTGATTCGATGACTAAGATTATTACACACACACCATCTGTCACTTGCAGAAAGTGACAACAGCAATAGGACAAATAGAGGAGGATCATTCCACCAAATTGGAGCCGAGCCAAACGATGCTCAACTTCGGTGACTGATCGCAAACTGGTGTTTCCTTGTAGCAGGCGGTTTCCCCCCTGTAATTATCTTGCATAATAAAATAATGGTATAAACTAGGGATGGACAAAAGCGTTGTTACCAAACTACCGTAAACAAAATCCGGAATTAAATCAAAATTCAAATAAATAGTAGAAAATTCATAATAAAGTACAATATAACAATAGATAACCAAGGACACCTAAATAAATCAATACCTACATCGGAGGAGTTCAGGACGACAAAAATAGATAAATAAGTAACAATCAGTACGGGGGACGCATAGAAGGAGGAGAGATAACAATAACGGGATATAAGTGGAGGAGCTAAGATCAGAAAGGCACGCAAAGGGAAGAAGTACAAGTGTCTGGGGATAAAGGTGGCAGGAAGCGGAGACTAGACGGTATCAAGGTGACGAAAGAGGAACCAGAAACTTTATAGAAAGGCCAGGAAGGAATCGGGCAGGAGACCCAAAAGATAAACCAAAACGACCCATAAATCAGACAATAAGGAAGGAGAGAGAATGCAAGCCCCTACGCGTAGCCGTAGGAGTGAGGAGCAGAAATCCCGACGAACGATAAGTGTAGCCTTTAAGGACAGTAAAGGAAAGAAAGAAGGAAAGAAATATAATAACCTCCATGACTAAAAATTTTTTAACTGAAAAGTAACTTAAATGAAACGAGATTTGAGCAGAAAGATTAATATTGTAAATTGGGCCCAATATATCATTTACAAAGTTCTGAATATTGTTGTTGCCTATACAAAGCTTTAATATCTCATTAAAAGAAAGTGTTATGCTATTTCAATGGTTGAACGAAGTGTTTTTATTTATGTGTTTGTGTAATAATAACCATTAATCCCTTCAGCAAGGAGGTAAGCTTTTCATGTTTTGTGTAATAGCAAAGGTTTTTGAATTTTATTGTAATAAGAAAGAAAAATGTGACCGGGAGAAGGTTACAGCGTGTATTACAGTAAATGTGTGCACGCTTGTTATTCAGGCGTGTACACCTCTTACATATCCAGATGCATGCAATAGTTAGTTTCTGGCCCCACATTCCATTCTGCAGTGGGCATATAGCGCCTACAGGTATGTTTGCCTAGAGTGTTGGAGTCCCGAATTGCTACTTGCAGAACAGCAGCCTGCTAAGGTCAAACTGTCACACAGGGAGTAAAATAAGACAGCAGGCGGTGACAGTAGTCGCCGACTGCGATCCAGATTCCAGGAAGTACCGTTCACACTGATTCATAACAATTCCCCTTGACTCAAGTCATTAAGTGACTCCCCCTTAATGACTTGGCTCAAGTCATTAAGGGGGAGGGGGGATGTGGCAGTAATTCATGATCAAAGACAGACGATGCTAACGTGTATTATTTTCCAAGAAAAAGAAAACGCGTACACGCCTCCAGACGTGTACACATTTACACGTCCCATCCCTAGTATAAACCGAATTAACTCACCCAAACTATACCACTAAATTACCTCAGCAAAAAAGTTGCACATCTTAAAGGATTTTATGTCCCTTGGTTATCCATGCCCTTCTCCGAATTATTCTGTTTTCACCATTGAATGAAGTATGTACTTTACAAGAAAGAAGCATGTACCAATGCTTTAGACGTTTCAGTTTTTCTTATGAAGGGGCAAGGGCCTAGCCACGTTGAAACACCGGTTCCCATCAGAACACCGAAGTTAAGCAACGTTGGGCCCGGAAAGTGGTTGGATGGGTGACCCTCCTCCATACCTCAACCAGGCATGGATGGAGAGATGATACTCCCTCCATACCTATACCGGCAGGCCTGAGGGGCCAGGCCAGGCCAAACCGGGCCGGTTGGAGGGAGGACATCCTCTATACCTGGTACTGGGGTGAGGCAGGGGGAGGCCAATCCTCCATACCTCTACCGAGGTGCTCTTGTCCCCTGTCTGCAAGTGGCAGACAGACATGGGGTTGGCACAATGGACCAAGAAAGGTCTAAGTGCCCGGGCTCCTGACGAAGGCCCCCCCAATTACTATCTATCTACTATCTTTTCTTATGAAACATTTCTCAAAAATATTGTGAAAATTATAAAAATATAGAAAAATGAACGAAAACCTACGTAATAAAATTGTTACTCCACTATATTACATTATTTTATTAAATATCTACCTATGACTGATCAAAAACTGTCATAAAAATGTTTTTATTGCCACCTAAGTTGAAAATAAAACATGCCATAAGGGGTAAAAGTATCATGAAATTCACACTAGATGAGACACACACACACTAGTGCCTGGGTAGCATAACTGGTTGAAGCACTCTGTATGAATTTTGGGTTTCTGGGTTCAATTGGGGATACAGGTTCGAACTGAGAGCTCCTTGGTGGGAACAAGTCATAAGTGAACTTTTTTCTCCATATAAAGTTAAGCATGTAAATACCAGCACCAAGGAATTGCAAAATTTTTGAACAATTTTTCATTTGAATGGTGAGCTGAAGTTAACTTCAAATCCTTTCAGTAAAAATGCAACAGGCTGCCAGTCTCACCAGTTGTAGCTTAGTCACCGAATTAACCATAGGTGGTTCAAACTTGGAGGGAAGATATTCCTTTTCATTGAGTACTATTATCCCTATCTGCAAGTAGCATACAGTAAAACGTAATTGACCTTATCTGTAAAATCACATTAAAATTAAATAAGCATTTGGCAATTAATAAAATTATACAGTACCCTAGAAAAATATTCTAGAGCTATAAGGCTCAGGCTATCTCAACATCAGCCACTGGATTATTTCCCACATACACTGACAATAATATTAGAAGACAGCAATAATACTTACTGCTTCCCCTTAAATCTTTCCAAGTATGAAAGCTCCATTTTTTCCAAAAGATAGCGTAGAAACTCATGAGCATCTTCTTGCCGACCATAACTCATGTGCTTGCAAATACCTAATGAGACAGAAACCTATTATTTAACACTGGCTGTACACAGAAACACCAATAAAAACCATGACCTAAACACGAACACTATACAATGTACAATCTGCAAGCATGAACACAGACATATACTCACTTTTCAGCCGATTGTATATAAGGTATGGCTTCATGATACCGCCGTTTTTATTTCGCACTATTTTCAAAGTAGTTGCCATTGCACAGATTATACATTTTTCACCATTATCATCTGAAAGAAATAAAAAGAAATGATTGACACCATACTCTAAAATTGACACCTTATGGAATTATATAAATAATTACAAATCATCACACAATAAATCATAAAATAAGGTTCTTTAGTTACATGAATTAAATTTAATCATCTCACTTCTTACAAAATCCTTAATAATACTAATAAGTTCTCCCACAAAAATAACATGCAAACTATGAAAGGTATGACGAATGAATAGTAAAACCATTTGGTGTTAAGGAACGGTTACTGATTAATTCTGAATAGTTTAAGTGATGCACACAAACCAAGAGAAACAGGGAAGTTAGTTTTAAATTTCAGGGAAATTCTTAAAAATAATTACAATACTGGTGACATAACAATGAAATTTAAGTATATAAATAAAAATGAATTAGTTATGCTAGGGAGAAAAGCCAAGAGTCAGCCATGGTAGGGGGGTTTTGGGGAAAAGTTAGCCAATGGCAGAGCTCACGTAGGAGAAAATTGGCCAATGGGAGGCAGCGTCACTTCACCTATAAGATGCAGGGAAGTTTCTTATGCCATGTTAAAAAAAATAGCCTCAAATCTAAACAAGGGCAAGTGGCTGTCCTTGCCATCAAATTGCTCTCCTCCAGTAACATCTCAATGTTCATATGGTCCATCCACAATCAAATGTCGTGTATTACGATATAAGTGCTTCATTTTGGTGCAAACAACTCTTTCATTTGAAGTCAAACAGATTGAGTAATTGGTCTGTGCCAGCTTAGATGCCCGACTTCAATTTTACTCAAAAATGCCATTGGCCAGTTTCAAAACTTGTGCATCACTCCAAAACATAAAGGTGACTCCTCCTTGCCACCTGCACAAAGTGGAAGAGTACCGTTTGGATATTACAGTGCTTTACTCATCTAAGTTTTACTAACAGAAGATTAAAACAAAGAGTTACAGCAAGGCTGAACATTTACTTACCTAGTTCTTTACATCCACTGTTCTCCTCCTGATCCAACTCACTCATGAGCCAATTACAAAATGATGGGATATGAAACAAAGCCTGAAAATGATTTTATGTACATAATTAGAACTAATATCCCAAAAATCTGCATCACACAATAAATTTGAATACCAATTGCAGTTTCCTATAGAAATAAAAGAATCATATTTGGTCTGAATATAGGCCTCCATTTCCCTTCAAATGTCAGCAGTAAAAAAATCAGGAGGGGCTATTTCCGACCACGAGGTAAACAAATTCTGAGGATGATGCCTGAGTAAATATATTATGCAATCCACTATGAATAAAATTTTCATATTTTCCCACACACTAGAACTATCTTGATACAGGTTGAAAAATTACAAGCAACATTATTTATTATTTTAAGTAGAATAATATGAAATAAAATGGTGACCCAAGAGAAAAAATTAATTACAGAATGACATTTTCTATGTCATTCATTCCGTTTAGGCATGACTATTGCCAGTGCTTAATTGAGATAAAAATGAAAAGACTGACAAATAAAGAAATTCACAAAATAAACCAATCAGTGGCTGTAAAACAATTTTTTTCCAATATTTATGAAAGTACATACATTTACATGAGATATCACTGTCGGAGCGAGATTCCTTTAACAGCCATGTTACAGATGGTGAGAAAAATGATACATAGGCAGGTGATTCTCATTTATCTGAAATCCCAAAGGACTGCTTCAACCCCAAGATAGACGTATTAACAAGTCCTTTATGGAAAGCTTTAAGACAATATATACAGAGTGGATTTAGGTTATTCCAGACATTTGCTCAAACATTTGCACAATCAACTTAATAGTAGCAAATGGTGTTTTCTTTACTTAATCTTACTTTCTTCGCATGAGAGGGATTGCTTCTAACAGATTGTCTTTTTTCCAAAAGTGGAGATGAAAATATGGAGGGGAAAGGGCCTATAAACGTAGGGGAGGTATATTCAGACAAATAAGGCACTTGGCTAAGAATAATGAGGTCATTGCCTAGGATTGACTCTAGGCCTGCTGGTCAACTGACAAAGGCAAAGCCAGTGTACAATATCTCACCTGCAAAGTAGCATTAAGGTAGCATGTATTCCCCAGGTTAGACATGCCTGCCCCCACAGGAAAAGACTTCTTCCATCCCAAAACTATCCTATTCTCAGGGAAGAGAGAAACCTTGGGCACAGGAGGTCCATCAGGATCTTCATCTCCCTCAATGCTCGGCTCAACTTTGACTCCATTAATAGACTCAACTTTGACTCCATTGTACTTCACTCCTGAAGAATTTACGCCAAATAGAAGTGAGTATTCTTGCAGCACATGATAGGATTGTTCTGCCACTATAGTGTGTGGTCAAATTATGAAACAAAAGAGGGTAAATAACTCTACCCTTCCCAACATGCAACATTCCACCATTATTTTCATTTAACCAGGGTTGCTACAGACAAGATTTTGTAATTACAAGACTTTTCTAGGCCAAACATTGCATTTTCCATGTGAATATACATATTCATTAATTGGTAAATTTGCATTTTAAAGATGACGTGAGAACAGGAGACCAACACAGTAATTATGTACTAAGGGGGGAAAATGCTTCGCAACCAGCAATACAGCTTGCCACTATCGCTCTGGGGAAGATCAGCTTCCTTCCCGATGATAAATTATTCTTAGGTCTCAGTTACGATGAGGGCCACTAATCACCACTGCACAATCAGAAGAGAAACCAATATTTCACGTTCCTCAGCATGAATATAGGACCGGAAAGATTGCGTTAGGGGCACAATTAATGGCAAAACACCAAATAAAGAGCTCCACTGCCTCATTCAGGCAAGGTACTAAAAACCTTAAGCCCACACACCAACAGACAGTGCCAAGAATGGTAAACTTCACTCACTGAAAACAATCAAATTTCAACTTGGGATTGCAAATTACATTGTGAATTTCTCATTTCCCATGACCTTTCGAGGTTTTCCAGGTTTATTTTCAATTTCCATGACTTTTCCAGGCCTGTAGCACCCCTGTTTAACATTTACAACACTAGAGGATAAATTGAAGGGATTGGGGTAAAATAAGTTTCAACCAATATTTATTCTTTTTTGTTGGAGGCTTTTGCAGCAGTGAGATACTTGAGGCTGAGGGACTTCAGGGTTCTACTGCACTTGTCCAATCACTTCTTTAGATCTGCATCTGAATGCTGAAATCTGGAAATCGGGCATTAGGGTGGCCATCTTATCACTTGACCAATCAGTGATGGGGAAACTGTAATTGCTGCATTCACACTTTGGTAAGCATTTTTGCCAATAGACATATCCCAAATATTGTGACGGCAGAGTCAATCATCTCTGTTGAATTTTTTTCCATGCTGATAAATCATGAATTATCAACAGTAATGCCCTTGTCATATCCTTGAGGTGATTGTAATAGAAAAAAAGAAAAAAACTCAACACAAATGACAGACACCACCTTCACAGTACCTGGAAACATCTTTCGGCAAAAACTCTCTACCAAAAAGGGGCAGGGGCTAACTCCAGTTTCCTTGCCACTGATTGGCTTGGCGATCAGGTGGCCACCCTGATGACAATACATGTAGTCCAGCTTTCGATAATTGGCCGCAAAACTGAAGATAAGCCCTGGACATGAAACATCATTACCACAACAAGAGGCGAACGTAGCCACACCTCTAAGTCCTCCAACGTCATGCATTATTTTTCGTTTTTGCACATCCCTGAAAAATTGAATGATCAGATTTCTTTCAAATTTATGATTAAAATGCACTTAAAACTCAAAAGTTTAAACAAAATGGATGAAATAATTGATAAGATTTATGAAAACAAAATTATCTAAACACCTCCCACCAACCAAAACTTTTTATTGGTATGACCTAACCCCCAGCCCCAAAAATTATTAAGCCTTCCCTGTGAAAGAAATTCACTTTTTACATTTTCCTGACTCCTATGATGACCGGTTGTCTGACGTTTAGGATTCGCAGCCATCAACAGAGAATCCATTTGCCACTCAAGAACTGCACTCAGTTCTGGGCTTATGAACATACTAAAAGCAATTCACAACCTAAGAGGAAAGTTTGTACTAAGCTATGTTGTAAGCTACGATGGTCATCAACAGGCAAAATCACTGCACAGCTTAGGCAACAATGGTGGAAAAGAAGACAAGTAAGACAACTTCAGGAGTAAAGAATTGGGAATTTAATTTTAGGATTATGGTTAGGGTGGGAAACCTGTAACATATAAACAAAATAATGGAGGGATATTAGGGCATGAATTACATCAACATAATACCAGGCTGCCTCAGATGAATGTGGCAAAGGATGTTAGGACACCAGGCATGTAGAAAGGAAATAATACAAAAAAGGAATCTGAAGAGGGAAAGGACAAGAAGTGAAATTTATGCTAACAGGATGTCTCAGTGTCTCCCTATTTTCCTTGCAATCATTAGTGGTGCAAGGGAAGAGGGAACTTTTGAACCAATCTGTTAGCCAGCCTAACTTTCCCGTTTATTCAATTTTGTCAGCTCAGGAGACATAAAACAGGGTCCTTTGTGTAATCCTGAAACCAGTATGATCTGGATTTTTCAAGTAACCTTCTCCTAGCATGTAGCCTTTGAGGCTCTAATCCCTCCCAACATTATCCATTATAACCTAACGCCCGGTAAACAAAATAAATAAGATAACAATGCGTAGTTAGGGCGCAAATAAATAAAGAGTATAAGCGATGATAAAGCAAAGCAACAAAGGGCGTAACTACGGACGCGGAGAGAGAGAATTGTATGGTGGAAGCAGGAAGAGATCTCGAACGAGTCAGAGGCGAAAGGAGAAGGAAAAAAGGAAATAAAAGTGCATGTGAAATAGTGTCGGTTTGTCAAAGGGTGACGGGAGGAGTTTTGGAAGTGGTTTTCAGCAAAGAAAGCTGGAAGAAGCCAGGAGAGAGGCCGAAACGGAGGGAATTGCGGTGGTAGCGGAAGACTCACGGTGGGCCGGAGAAAGAGATCTCCTAGAGAACAACGAAAGTTCGAGGAAAAGACAGGATAACGATAAGTGCTATATAAAAGTTTTATTGTATTCATGGTTAAAATAGCAAGAGGAGGAACTGAAGGACATAAAAATTCAAGTATTCATAATTGGAAAGAGAAATCATTCAATTAAGTCTTTTAATTAATTATATAAATTGAAAGGTTTTGAACATTTGTAAATTGGGTCCAATCAATTTTTACTAAATTAATAGATAATTTTTAAGCAGCCATAAGTGTTTTCTGCATGTTATTTATATCTAATAAATGAAATAATATCCAAGGTAACACGAAGGAGATGAAGGTGAGGGTTACACCATGTTGCACTCAGTTTGATTATAGAAGTTCTTAATGAAGCATGCGGCTTTCCTTCATATTTTCCTTCGCTAATTAAATATTTCTGCACTGGGTACCAAATGTATGTTAAATATGGCCTAACAAGTGTGAGATAATATCTCTTGTCCATTTTTCCATCTGGAAATCAAATTCACTCATTTAACTTTTTCCCAAGATAAGTTCATGTATGGCTCTATGAAAATGCTGCAGTGAATACTAGAGTGAAGACAGTATACTATGTATAACATAGGAAGCCATAGTCAGGGTGAAATGACATCAGTAAAGAACATTAAGTTATACCCAACAAATGTGGTCATAGGCTTTACATTGCTAAGAGTGATCACAGACAGGAAGAAGAAAGAAGTTTGCAAACAAATGAAAAATATATATCACTTCCCTAAAAGAATACATTTAGTATTACATACATACATAATGGGAGGACTGCAAGGCAGCGGTGGGCATAGAGGCAGGGAGATAATGGATTACGATACATACATTGATAATAATACCACCAAAGGTGTGTGCAAAAACAATGAGTCAATTCAATTCCATATTTAGGAAAGATGCTATGTAGATAGTTTTAGCAGAATAGTGAACAAAAACCTAAAAAGGTAGAAATTAAGTAAAGGAATACCTAATTAAAAAAACAGGAATAGAATATCCAAAGCCAAGAAGACCTTATACCAGTAGAAGAGTCCACTGACAGCCAGAAACAATCTTGGAAGCTGTTGTATTGTCATATGCCGGCGATGGCTTCGAGAAAGTTCCCGAGGTCGCCTGACAGTGTTTCAGTACCATGTGCCAGTCGAGGGTTCGAGAAGATTCCCCGATTCCCTTGAGAGAGTTCCCCAAGGTCGACGGAGTAATATAAAAGGGCGATCTTCGGCATGGCGCGGGGGAGTAGTCAACATGCTCGCAACACGGCACCTTGGAAATCTACCACTTGTATTCTCGGAGAAATAAATTAATATACTCATTGGAAGTTGGTGTTTTAATCTAAGAAAGAAAACACTACAGAAGCGAGGAACCACTTCATTTAAATGTATAATTGGAGTATGGTCTAATATGACAGTGAATCTCATGATTTGTAGGTGAACAAAGCAGAATACTAAGAAAGAGGAAAAAAGAGAAATAAAGATAAAAAAAGAGGTTATGAAATAAGAAATTTGAGGATGGAAGAGGAGAATAGAATAAGTCCAACAAAAGCCCACTGCCCCAAAGCAGAACATCAAGTGACGCCACAACATTGTCGCAGAATGAAAATAAGGGCTGTAGAAAGATAAGGAAGTTATATTACTAAAACGCCCGTACTTGCAGAAAGATTTTTGTCTTGGCATCAACTGTTGCAGAAAGGTAAAACACATTCTGCTTTGGGGGCCTTCTACATAGTATGGTAGAATACATATGGTAGATCCTTGTCTAAAATCACTAAGTAATTGTTAACAACAAAAAACCTATTTTATACTTTGACACAAAAGGCTTATTGCACCACACAAGAAACATCACTGAACAGAATCAATAACTCTCACATAAAAAGAGAATTCTCACTTCCTCACGGATGATCATCTCTCGAAGAAATGCACATATTGATTTTTGACCTGCCATTGGAACATTACTTGATGTACCCCACCATTATTTGCTTGATAAGGAACACATTCCAGCTATAAGAGAATGAAATTCTGAATAGTACGCTCAACCAAATGACACATGTCAAGTATATAAATGTTTAATTAATTGATAACCAGAAACACTTTTATGTATTTATTTATTTTTATAATATTGAATTTAATTTAATTTTTGTGTATCATTCTTTGTGAGTTATTGTCATAGTGATAAAAAAGAGATAAGTAATTGCTGGGACTGGAGAGAGGAGAGGACATCTTGGAGGAAGCTGGATGTAGTAAAATGAAACTGTATTAGAGCTGGTAAATAAAAATTGATAGTAAAAGAAAAAGTGCTAAGGGATATATAAGTGAATCGCTTTGACACGACAAATTGTTGACCACGGTAGGACTTAAGAATAAGAAGATGAGCATAACTGAATTTAACCCTTTCGCGCCGGACGTCGGCCATAGCCGACGAGCATTTTCATACGCAAAAGACCGAACGTCGGCTATAGCTGGCGTGGGTTTTTCAGCGCAAACGAACGGACATCGGCTATAGCTGTCGCGGGGGATGGGAAGTGACCGCTGAAGTAGCAATGGTCGGAGGTATTCAGCCCCTGCCTGAGTCCCAGCTTAGCGAGACCTTAGAGCTAATCCTCGGTCATTTGGCCCGACCCTCCTTCTCAGTTACGATCCTCATAATAGCAGGAATCCGTGTTGAAGTGGTTGAATTGTAAATGATTTTTGCAAAGAAAAATTTATTGCAAACTCCAATTTTTTATACCTTGAAATGAATTCTTCGTTTTTTTCTGTGCATAAGCAATTTTTAAACGAAATTTTAGTGTTATTATTAACGGACTTCTTGTGTGAAAACCTTGTGTGTTCATATGCGATGAAAAATACGCAAAAAGAGAAATGTTGTCGTTTTATTTTCTATATCGTAGGTGTTTGTTACAATCGGAATGCCTATTTACACTATATGTCCTCTATTTTCCGATTCCTTCATTGATCCCATTAGTAATTACTCATATTCCGGTATTTTTAGGTAATGTATATTGTAAAAACATACTTTTAACTTCGCCTACGTTGGTCCAAAGCCCGAATGAAAAAGAAGGATGGGAAGTATTATTTGGAGGTGTATTCAAAGAAAATTTCGTTTATTCAAAGACGTCCTAACTTGCTGTAAAAATGGAAAAGTCCTAACTTTGTTATTATTAACGCTAGAAATCCGTTTAAAATTCTACAATGCTTAAAAAAATGTAAGTTATTCTTATATAAGTGTAAACTGTTAAAAATCATAGACAATATTTAATTTAAAAAAACACTGCTAATGCAATGAGTTGACCGTGGACTCCCGCTAAGAAAGGGTTGGAGGGTCGAGTCAAGTGGCCGGGGTAATAGCCGGGCGCCCCGTTAAGTAGGGTCCCAAATCGGAGGGACGAGAGTACCTGGGCCACTCCACCCCAAAAAAGTGCTTCGCAGAGCGAGGTTTAAATTTTTCGCAAGCTACCCGTAGCACGGAAAAATTTTTCTTTCGTAGTCGCCGGCAGGAAAGGGTTAAGAAGATGAAAGTACTCTTCAAGGATTTAACCATTGTTCAGCTGAAGTAACAACTGGATAATTGTGGCGTCTACAAAGGGAACCAAGGCGGATTTGTCTACGAGGCTGCAAGAGGAGCTGAGAAAAGAAAATAGAGATCCAGACAGCTTCTACATTGAGGTGGAGCAGCGGCCACCACTAGGAAATGAGGAGGTATGTGTGAAGGAGATGTTTGCCAGTGTAGCAAGCATGGTACAAAATTTAGGTATCCAGATTTCCAGTGTTCAACAAGGCTTAAACGGCAAGATCTCAATGGTTACATCGCAGCTATCCGACCATATGGCTATTATTACCTTAAACATGGAAGCAATTAAAACAACTGAAGGTAGGGTTTGCCAAATAAAACAGAATAGAGAAGAATCGGAAACTCGAATAACAAAAGTGGAAACTGATATGGATAAAGTAAAACAGACCATGGAGACTGTTAAGCAGGAAGTGGAGTCAAAATGTTTACAGTTGCGTGAACAAGTAAACGACCAAATGGGGAGTGTAGGGCCACCATCAGTCACTCTACCTTTCACCGATAGGCATTTAGACCCAAACGTGATCGAAGACTGCCTTCCAGAGTTTCATGTATGACTTGAAGAAAATACAACAAGTTTTATTAATGGGTCACTCAGTTTGTTAGGTCTAACTAACCTACCTATTGAAATTCATACTAAAGTGATGACTCAACAGCTTAACCCTCTCCTTACCGAAGTTTAAATACCTCTATCAGCACTCCTTCCTAACCCGCACAAAACCGGCTGCTGGTTTTTAAAGCACTCCTTCATAACCCACCCGAAACCGATCTGCTTCCTCTTCCACTTGTTTATCTTTGCCAACTCAAGCATTCTTCTTATCTCCCGATGCTCAGAGAGGAAGCAGAGCCTCGTTATATCTGTCACCATACTCTCATGTGCCGAAGGTCCATAATAAAGCTAAGCAAAACCCCATATATCTTTCAAATTGCGCCCAAGCGCTTGGCTCACTTATTATCTCCCATCGTTTATTCCTACTTATAGGGAAGACGAACACTACAAAAATCTTTGTTATAATTTTAGAATTTCCCAAGCATATGTACGAACAAGTATACTAAAGTTTCATTAAAAAGAGCACACCACTTTCCTGTATCATAATGGCAAACTTAAGTAAAAATCAACAAGTCCAAAGTCGCCCCGTGAAACATCACGTAAATGGGGTCATCTTCAGGGAAAATTAATTCATAAACTTTTCATTATGCACAAAAAACTCAGGTGTTTATTTAATAGCTAATCTTCAACAATTATAAAGACAGTAAAATTGTTTCTGTATCATTTCAACTGAGACCAATATTAACATTTTTCTACGCCCATCTCTCGCTTACATTTACTAGTGGTCATGCTACTACGAACTTTACAACAGTCAAGAGAGCACCCAGCCCATTACTGCCAGTTGAATATAATATCACAGAGTAGAATAACGTGGATTACAATTTAATGATAGTTCTCGACCAAAGGACTATTTGTTGTACTTGCATGTCAAACAGTCGTTTACAAATGTGCATATGTCGACATGAGTTAAACGACTCGCCGATAGCTAATAAGCTTCAGTTCCTTCATAACATTGGTACGGGGAAAGAGGAAACTCCATACATTATTTAATGCTTGGAATTGCAGACATTATTAACTTGGATAACTATAAAAATGTAATGCTCAAATCTTATTACAGCAGAAGACTCACCACTCCGCCATAATATTATCGTAAGTCATTTTATAGATTACGTGGAATACATTGATTCGAACATATAAGCGACATGTTATAGCCAATTATTCATAAAAGGCATATCATAACAAATAATAAAATAATACATTAAAAAATTAAAGATTAAAAGTATTATATTTATAATTGTACCTATTAAAGAATGTGTCGCCGATTTCCATTGGTTCTTCAGATTCTCCATTGAAACGAACATAAATAAACAATGTTTTGAAACGCGATTCGAATATAAGCGTGTGACGTCAGCCCATGACCGTCGTACACGCGATGACGGTGCCTTACATGATCGCTTGATCACGCCGACCGTCATCGCAGGCTGTGATAAATATCACCCCCCCGTCATCGCTTTCACATTTACATAATTGGGCTGCAGGAAACAACATCAGGGTGTCCGATGAATCTCAATTTCTTTTTTCCCTGAGTTTTCCTGGCAAATTTTTTGAATTTTCCAGGATCATGTCGCACTTTGTTTCTCACATATTTCAATGAATTACTAATAAAATCGGCATATTTTGCCAATTTGAAAAATACGAGAAATGTCAGTACCTACTTTTGAGTTAAATAATAGAGTAAACAAGGAATGTGGAGTAATACGGGTTTCACTTCAACCAAAAAATAAACAAAAACGGTTAACTGACAACAAAATTTGAATCAGGTGCAATTTGATCACAATAAATTAGATTCAGGATAGCTTGATAAAGAACTTGTAAATAAAAGAAACTGGCGTGATTTTTCTCAACAAGTGCATTTCTGATTCAACTTCTGCAACAAATTTCTCGGCTTTTCAAGAAATTAGTTTCTTTTGGTTTGCAGCTCTTAAACTTTTTTCAGTACCTCTTTATTATTCTTTTTCCCTTGAGGCCTTGGCACCTTTCCTCTTGTCCGCTAAGGCTTCACTGCACTTTGCATGAGCATTTCGGAAACTGTGAATTAATCATTTTGTGATAGATACGGATCTAACACCCGAAAGAATTCAATTTGAACAAAATTGTATTTGTTGGACAGTACACAAATTATAATTAACTTGGGTTGACCATGTACAGTGGACCTGTCGACTTCAAACCCGAGGGCCGTGATTTCAACACGCAGTTACCATAAAAAATGTTTTTCCACTCCTTCAAAAACATTTCTGCAAACATTAAAACGAGGGTTGAGATTATTGGGTGAGGATTATCAATCATATAACAATGTCAAATTATCCATTTAGGTTGCCGGCCGAATGTTTTTCGTATAATTGAGGGAAATGCCACTGTGCATGCGCAGACGTTTAGATTTCTCGTAAATTTGGCAACACCAAGAATTCCATTAATACGGCTCTTCAAATGGAATCAAGATTTCCGTGCAGAATTCTGTTTCCACTGAAGGAGACATACAATCGCATTTTGGCAACAATTCCGATTCCATTCGTAGCAGCCATTTTACATGGGAATCATTCCGTGTGGAATTTGCCTTGTTATGCAATTGGCCCCCTGAACTGCACGATGCACAAGCTGCGAGCGGGTGCACAGCTGCGAAAAGAGTATGAAATGAACAGGAAGCGCAAGGATACGCTGATTATGAGCCAAGCATAATGTAATCAAAGGCGCAGGTTAAACTTCTCTCTCTGCCAGAATGGAAATCGGTATGCCATGCATTTTCCAGCATTTTTTGGAAAAATGCAAAAATTCCCCGAGTTTTCCCAGAGTATTCCAGGACAAAATATTTCCCTGAGTTTTCCAGGTTTTCAAGGTCACCGGACACCCTGAACATGCTTAAGAAACTCATACATAGGCACTGTTTGAGATTTTTCAAACACCTCAAAATGAGTTGGATTGTCTAGAAAGTCATATACAAGAATAATGACGTGAGATACCTCCATTCCAAAAATTTCAAGCCTTTCTGAAATGATGTTTGGAGGATGTGCAAGTCGAAGAAACCAATTTCAACAAGTCCTCCGTCAAAATCAGATGAGTTCCTGAGAAAAAAGCCTAAAAATGGCTTTGTTTACATTGGGGCCGTCGCAATAGACCATGAGCATTTCCCTAAGAACAGAAAACCATTTTCAGCAGCAGAACAAATTAACTGAAACAATATTTCAGCAGTGGCCCTGCCAATGAATGAAGTCTGTAAGTGACAAAATCTACCTTTTTTTCTTTTCAGATTAGAACCGGATTACAACCTGCAGTTCCTTAAAGCATTTCTTGTTAGTTGTCTCATCATAACAAATAGTAAATCCAACAGCATTTTGAGCATCTTCTAGCATTAGATCCCATGAGTAAGAGCCGAGGGCTTCAGTCCACAAATAAGCAACCTTTGTCCTTCCTAAAAAAATCCCCTTCGGTAGGTGACCTTCCCTGAACATTCCTGTGAAGGTGTCCACAATGCCATCACACGATGCAGCTGAGAAGCAGGACTGGACACACTTCATTGCCCAAATTTGTATGCAAATTGCACAAATGCAACTCATTTCCATGGAAAGGATAGATTTTGTAGTAGGATAGGCTCGTATTTGACAAAAATATGAGCAGGCGTTCGAAAACTGGCAGAAAAGTGACCAGTTTTCGAATAAGTGAGTAAAAGTGAAAAAAGTGAGTCAGTGGAAGCCCTAAGGATGTGGTAAAATGAAACTGCATTAGAACTGGTGAATAAAAATTGATTGTAAAAGAAAAAGTGCAAAGGGATATAAAAGGGAACCTTTTGCATGACACAGTTTTGGATATTTCAGTTACTGCTTTGGTACTCTCTGATTTACCAAGGAGATCAAATTCATAATTAGGGTCTTAGCCATCTACAAAATTGTGTGATTATCAAGCTCAATGCCATCACATTTCAAGTGTGGACAAAAAAAAAACAGTACAATGACAGAACATGACTATTTTAAATATATCCAACACACACCTTAGAGAGGAAACTCACCAACAAAGAACTTTTTAACAAATCAGAGGTGAATTGTATATTAACGGTGTCTTATGTTAGGGTCACACTGGTTTTGTTATAAGTAATCACTAATGGTGAGCGGAAATAATTAATTTTTGTACCAACCTGTTCAGCAGTGTATCACTGTTATTTTGCCATTTCTTTGTGTTATTTCAAATATTCAATATTTGTGTATTTGTTTGTGTTATTTCAAAATAACGTCTGTGTGGTACTAAAACAAGCATAGATCTGAAATTTTCAAGTAATATAACAATAGCATGTAGGTTCAATCTCTCTAACAGCTCCCAATCTACTAATTCCATTAGCTTTGTGACACTTTGTTCACTAATAGAAGTTGTTATAAAGTGTATGATTAATTTGATTAAATTTTAAAATTCAATCTTTCTGGGAAGGGTCCAAAATGCTTATGACATTTTTGGGATCTGGCCCAACAAGGTCAAAGTAGCATCTCTCATTCCATTTTTCATCACAGGACCTTCCTACTATTCGCTTAATAATCTCTAGCTTCTCTAATGCAGCTCAGCTGACACTTCCTACGTTTTCCCCGTACCTGATCTTAAGTCAAGGTGATTCCCAGGTATTTGACTTCATCTGGCTCCACTACATTTACCTCTCCCACTTTATATATACCCATCGTGTCCACCAAGTCAGGCCTGATAACATCATTTTAAAGAATATTTCAAATGAGATCTAAACAACCCCAAAAAAGTCAAATGCCAATAAATATTGGTTCCCTAACTCAATTATACTACACAGGGTCTCACCTGTGCTAGACAGCGATTTGATTGGAGAACCAATTGGACTCCTTGTCGGCGTCCTCACCACATGGGATGCCTCACTCACACCATAAGTTCGTAAAGTTATAGCTCTAGCTCTTCCTTCATAGGTGTCACGTCTCAGCATGAAAGATTGGGGCGAGCGTTCGAATTCAACACGGTTACTGAAAACTTTAGACGCCGAATCAATCAGCCTAGTTTCAGAGTACATGTCATCTTCCTCTTCACTTCTCCTGCTCCTCTGCGGCGTGAACTGAGGACGTCTTTGGGGATAAGGCTGCCAGGCATTTCGGGAAACATTTCCCCTATTGTAAAGCTTTCGGTAATCCCGGTTTCTCCCCGATGACATGTTAAAAGGGACCGTTGGAGGGTAAACGCCCAGGCAGATATACTTCCCACTGAAAAAAAAGGTATAATTTGGTTAAAATTTGTAATAAAACAACATAACTATAAGAAGTCATCAAAGATTTAAAAGAGAACCTCGGCAAAAGTGAAGAGGCGGCATCCTAATATTAACGATATAACCGCAGGAAGAATGGTTACGTAATGAGTTTTTAAATAAAATGTAGTGAATATACCACACTTAACACATTTTTTCACGTCACAAATTTGTGACGATGGCCGAAAACTTCAACATTCGGTTGAGTTACAGCAGTGGCAACGCCTGACTTCAGGCAACAGAAAATTTTAGAAATAAATAAAAAGGCACACTTGAACGTGTGAACCCACTAGTCTTGGCTCACTTGTCACTTCACCCCATATATTTTTCTTCTGGATATAAAACAAACAAATAATATTAACATTTTCAATGCTATGTTACGTCAAACATTAATATTTATCATTTTCGACGTCACACGATTAGTAATTGCACAATTCAGTATGCCTCTGTGAATAGTTAGGGATTCAAAAAGTATCAAACAATATATAAAAACAATAACTTGAGGGTAATTCAATTAAAAGTCATTTCTGACGCATAAACTGACACGACTGGTAAGAGGCCGGCTTCTGACTATAAACACTTATAATAAATAACCTACTCTATGCCACCAACAACTTTCTTCGGGGATAACTTTCCATGCAAATAATTACGCAGACGTACTTCCATTACTGTACCCTCATTAGTTTTAACACGCATAATTACAAGTTATCATGGGCATGTATTCGGAAAAAAAACAATTACAGCTAAAAAATTCACAAAGCAAAGTAAAAATAGTTGAAATAAAAGACGCAATCAGAAATTATTTACCTGACCGGCGACTAGGTGAACCTGCTGAAACGATCAAGATATCAATATTTCGCGGCGATTTCGACACACCAGCCGGCCTCGCCGCCATAACTGGAGTTTACTACCAGAATACTCCCGCGCTTTAGTACGTCGTCTAGTAGTGCAAAATACCTCTCTATGAATATCAAAACAAGTAGGGTGGCACTTTCAGTGCCAGGTAAAACTAATGTTGATAGTAAATAATAAAAGCCGATTGCGACATGCGATAAAACAATGTTCTTCTGCTCATAACTTTCTAATTTGCAAACGACTCACTGCTTTGCTGATCTTCTTCGAAATTATTCATCACAACAAGCATAGTTGCCAGTCTCTCACTAAATATTCGCTAATATGTTTACAATGACACTAAACTATAACAAAAAAAATTGCAGGACATGTGTTAAACTAAACGAAACACAACGACAGGCAATACAAGCGTACAAATAATAAGGAGACCATATATGCACTTACCCATGAGCAGAAAGTTTTAATTATGCCCTCAAAGACAGATGACCTAATTCTGGTGAAAACTATTGCAAACTTCACTATTTCTTTTGAGCGTAACGATACCGGAACGTAATAGCATGCCGCATCCGGGTCCGAAATACTATACTTTATTATTTTATCTCAGTAACTGTGGAGTAACGCATGACTTTGAGAAATAAATATTACATTTCATTATTTTTTCAAGAGCTTAATTATTCATTATATGTTGGGTATGGCCAAATATAAAATTATAAAGGCTTATTTTGAATTATTTTTTCTGACGTAGACAGCGCCATTACGGAGGATCGTGTCAATTACAATAAATATTGACTTGTTTTAATTAAATGAGATGTTTATATTGACTGATACGTACTTATTGTACCTTATTCTGAAATTAAAGTTCTCTCGAAATTATGAGACATATCCCATATGCCTCTCATGCCAGTCCTATGTTTTCATAATTTATATATTATTGTTCTACGGCGGAGTAGAAGCAGTAGAAATGCGATAAGCTTGCACCCCTTGCACCGGTGTAGCACCGGTGGTGTAGTGTACTGTGGGGAAGTTCCGCATGGTTCCGCAGCCTTAGTTGTTAATTTTCAATGGATATGAATATGTGATTTTAAAAGTCTTTTCGCTGTAAAACATCTTGCTCTTATACCTCAACATGTTTAGAAACGGTCTAAGCTGTTTTTGTCGAACTCCACGTAATGTTAATTTTCTGGTTTCAAGACGTCCTCTGACATGGCATAAGGTAGGAATCATTTCAACGTCAGCTAAGTCATTTAAGAGTCAACGAATATACTCTCCTATAGGTGAAGACTTTATTGCTTGGAAGAATTTTCATGTTAGTGTCAAGTTTTCATCGCTGAGCGACCAAGAAATAAAAAATCACATGAATGGAATAACTGATAAATTTACAGAAGCAATGGAACTCCTAAGTGACGCTGTTAGTTAAATCCCCAAACCTGTTAAATGTATCCTATGGATAGAAAGAGAAATGTGTACATTTTAGATATTAATTTTTTTCACTTAACAGGCGGGTTCAAAGGGCACAGTTTATTTCAGCGAGGACATGACTGACGCCGAAACCCTAATTGAGGAAGTTCTTAAAGATTATGAGAATTTCCTAGGACTCCTTTCTGATGATCATGCTAGAAATGTTGTCAGATCAATAGGTTGGATTTCATTTAACTGTTTTGAACTAGAAAGGCGTAGTGAGATAATTAACTGTTCAAAACTATTTATTTCTTTGGCAGGACTGAAAATGGAAGAATTAAAAGCCCAACTACAGTTGCTGAAGGAGTCTGTCAAGGAATGAAATAATTAGCAATTGTGGATTCAAGACGTTTCTGCAATGGTTCTATGTATTCTTTTCCCAATATAAAGTATGTTAATGTTCTAGGATGTTAATTGGTGCACTTTGTTGAAATCATAGTTTTCATATTGGGAATTGAACCGTATTCGTTCTCCCGAAGTAAATTCCTTCATAGAGAATATGAAGGAATTGAACAACTACATTTTTATTTAGCTATCAGCTTTAACTCTAAACCATCATTTGAACAAAAGGGTCTTTGTTAAGAATCCTGGCGTTAATTAGTTGTACTGGCATTTGGAATAGGGACAGCAACATTAATTACTTTGGATCTAAGTGTCGTTAACTTAAAGGGTCAATTCACTCGGGAAAGTTGTGGATATATGTGATGTACTAGGTCTGAAGTTCCTCTTAGGTTCATATTATTCTTAACTGGTGCTACCTATGTGAATTCTAAATAAATCTCTGAAAATCTTGAGAAAGGGTTTAGATATATACATTTGCCTCTTTTAAACCCAATGATGAAAATGTACCATTCATTCCTTTTTTTTTTAAATCATAGTTATCTACTGAATGAAACTTCTATTAATAAGTCCCAATCTAGCTATCCATGTTAATATCGACTTGGTCAGTCAGTCTGTGCTCTAGGAACTACTCCAGTTTTCTTTGGCAAATAACCTCTCTATTTATCTCCACTTTTTGTTATTTTCTACAAGATCTAAATCATGAAGGCAATTCCTGTTCGTAATTACTGATGCATGCAAGGATACCGAAAGCCTGAGCTATGTATCTAGGATTCTATGTCTTGGGGTGCCGGAGACAGGTGAAACAAGTTCTCACCTGAAAGTTTCACCCATCTGTAACTGGGTAGAGAAACTTCAGCTGCCTGAACCGGAAGGAGAAAAGTGGGGGTATGAAAATTTCTGAAGCCAAAGTTAACTATTGGATGTATTTCAGTGACCTACTTTTGAGAACCAATGAAATCGACTGTACGTTTTCACACCTGCAGGAGTGAAGGATTGTTCTGCTTCGTTTACAAAATTTCTGAGGACAAACATTCGCAATATTGCCTAATTAAGATTTATGCATGCAAAATAGTACGAGTTTAAAAGCAAGTTGTGTGTGTTACTGTTACATCCAATGAATTTGTTATGACGCACACTCTTTTGCAGTCAAGTGTCCTTACACCATGCAGCAGATTATAGAATCAATGACAATGGATCCTCGTGGAATTCTAGGAATGAATGTCTAATTTAAACCCTTTTCACCTCCAGAAAATTCCTAGCATTGTATGCTAAGAGCATTTTTGTATAGTTTCTCATGTGTATTTTAACCTTTTTTAAAATCATCATGTTCATTTACTGTTCTATTTAGAGATAATTTTTTGGAGATTAGGTTAGCCTTTGAGAAGTGAGTTGTGAAGAATAATGCATTTAGATTTCCTGGTGAAGGTAATAAAATTTAACAAATTTATACACGGATATAGGAGGAAAGCTGGTTGTCTTCGGCTGGTGACAGTTTTACAGACAAACAGCTAATACGTCACACTATCAAGGCAGCATACAGATCAAGAATGTCAATAGGTTCAGTATTTACTGGATATCAAAATCAATGTTAGCAGAGGATAATGGCCTCACTCAATTTGTAAAGCCTCCATTCAATGGTCAGAAGCAGGAGGAATTACATGCAAAAATTATTTTAATTGATCGTCATATTTGGCACACTTGCTTAAGTCACAAAAGTAATCATTGCTCTATCAGATACAAATGTCAACAAGAAAATACAGTCAACTTTTTGGCTTTAAAATAAAAAATACACATTAATTACATTAAAACTAGAAAATGTTAAGGATGCAGCCAAGCTCTTAGCAGCCCATCTGCTACCAGAGGTGTTCATTCCCATACTTATAAATCAACTGAGGTGTCACAGGCGTGACAAGCTAAAAAAGATATAGGCACACCAAAAATAGATAACTCACATGTTTTTTTGATATTTTGTCAGCTAGACTCTAAAGACTTCGGAAGATGAGTCTAGCTGTCGAAATATCAATAAAACGTGCGAGATCTATTTTTGGTGTGCCTATATCTTTTTTAGCTTGTCACGCCTGTGACACCTCAGTTGACTTTTATTTTCACCACGACTGGTTTTTCATCTGTTGAATATATGTGTGTGTATATATATATATATATACTTTGAAAACACAGGCACACGAAAATAAAAGGACACTCACAGAATACTCCACCACATGTCCTCCCTTCATTGATCCCATTCCTAAACATACCGCTTACCATCGTAAGACCTTCAATAAATGTTTCTCTCTCTCTATATTAGAAGCCCTCCCAGAATCAGCGACTAATATTGAATTGAGGACTCGTGAGATGGCATTCATCTGGTTCTTAAGAGCATTTGAATCGCCCGGGCTTAACTTGGCCCACTGACCAATAGCAACCCCTTGCTCCTGCTCCCTTCTCCTGTTCCGCTACCCCCCCGAGGTAACAGACCACTAGTTAGTCTCTTGTCGCCGACGATGACGGCTCGCCCGTCGAAACGTCCCGTAAATTATTCTGTGAGTGTCCTTTTATTTTCGTGTGCCTATGTTTTCAAAGTATATTTATTTTTGTGTTTTTATTCGCCGAGTGCATTTTCTCAGAAGATATTATATATATATATATATATATATAAATTCAAACTTACAGGAGGTAGGAGAAATAGGAAAAGATAAAGAATTCGTTCTTACGGAACGTTTCGAACCAGTTGGTCCTTGGTCAGCTCTAGAAGTGGCTATATATATATATATATATATAACTATATATATATATATATACACACACACACACACTACTATTTTGTGGCTTACAGAACATACTTTTTTTTCCAATGAACATAGAAAATCATCCTGAATCTAACATGATCAATGAGAGATGGCCTATGGACACCTAACCTCTTTTGACAATGAGTTTAGACAATGCAGTACTGGGAAACTGAACTTCGAAAACTTAATATGATTAAACGTTTTACAATTTTACTTCAGAAATATCTGCAAAAATATTTTAACAATAATCATTGGTAACAATGACAAAGTGTAAAAGATCTCTCTTCACAGTAAATTTGCTGATGTTGAATGAATCTTATAATTAGGCTAGTAAAAATAGGCATGGTGCCCCAGATCTTGCAGTTTCTGTTTACGTCATTCTATGAAAATCCCTCCATAGTTCCACCATGAACTATACCAAAGGGCAATCAATAGAAATGATTGCACTAGCTATTTTTTTACTTTTCTCATTAATGATTATCAGGAACATGAAACAACTGATACTATTTACAAATTGTAAACTTTAATCTTCTGAAATACTTCCATGCCCACCGGCACAATGTCAAGGAGCAACAGTGTGACAGGCAAATAACAATCTGGAAACTATGAAAAATATATTTCAAGGATTATTTCGCAGATGCCATAAACAGTAAAAACATTTTGTTTCAGCTTAACTGGTTGCAGCACACAATGCAAGTTCATGACAACATGATTTATATATATATTTAAATGAATCACAAAGCATTTCATTAAAATAGACTTCCTGTCAATGCCTAGAAAACATTGTGGTCACACTACTTGGTAACACAGTTACACACTCTCGAACAAGGCTAGACTTCCAACAGTGTCCTGCAGTTTGGGAGCACATTCAGTGTCACTCTTTTCATTGAGTTTATTCTTTTTTCTGCCAAGGCCTGCTTTTTTATCCGGCTTATAACTGTTCAGTATTTTGTTTTTGAAGAAAGTTCTCCATTGTTGAGCATTTGTATCTTGTGCCAACTTTTTTTTCTTGTTCTCGACCAAGACAGCGGTCACTTCCTTTTTCCGCTTTGGCACCTCAGCATTGCATTTAGTTTCTGAAACAGGGTTACTTGAAACTTCACTTTGATCAGTGACCTTCCAGCCACCAACAGTTGATTTTACAGCCTGGACCTGAGTAAGCACCTTAGGGCGAGGGAGACCTTTGTCGACTGTGGTATCACCTAAAATTAAATAATGATCACATTAGAATAACGGAGCACGGGTCCAAGAATTATCTAACATTAACAGCAATTTTGGTGTGTTTTCAATTTTTTGTAATTTTAGGGGAGGTAATTTAAAGCATTTTGAACATGGGGTGGCAACTTAGTTACTGAGCTAAAGCAAGGAAATACTTCGAGCCCATTTTGCAGTTACCATAAAAACCCCAAAAAGCAGTGGCGTCCACCAATATCAAAGGAGAAAAACTTGTCTAAGTTGTACGTAAGATATGTATCTTTCGTTTTCTCTTATCCTTTATCCTTGATGCATGTACTTTTCAAGACGGTAACTGAAATTGGAAAAAGTTTTCTTCTTTAAAAAAATTACCTTTTGACTTTCAGGGAAACGAACAAATTTTTAGAGCCCTAAGTTCTAGCAAATCTAATTTTCTTTCACTCGCCATCAAATCATTCTCCTGTCTTAATATTTGGCCAAGATAAGGCATCTTAAGTGATACCGTTACATACACACACTGATCAATGGCTCTCTCCCATGCATGGAACTGACATTCATTTACCAAACAGGATAATCAACTTCAATGGTCTAAGCTTACGTAATTATTTTTAAATGTATCGCAAAGTTTAATCAACCACTGAAATCCAGAAGGAGGTCTTTGTGAGGGCTAAAGAAAGTAAAAAATGAAGCAGTAACCTAGTCCTCAAATGGGGATTACCGGCTTGGATTGATTGTCGCTCACATTCTTCACGCAAAGTTCTAAAGCCTTACCTTTTGAAATGCTCCTAACCTCAAGCCAGTCCTTCAGGGTTTTTATTTTTACACGAGGTATTTCCACAGCACGCAGAGCATTTTTTCTGTTGAATAGATCAGGTAAAGTTAGCTGCTTCTTGAGAGGAAAGGGAGATTTCTGGTCATCATCCAAGGACGTAGAAGAGTGTTTTCTCTTCTTTGCAATTCCTTTCTCGTTGTGCTGAACTGACTCCTTATTAGGTTTTTGTTTAGGCTCCTTATGGGCAGATTTTTGCTTTACACTGTCACTGGGAGAGATCAATGTTGACTGAGAATTTGACTCTTTCTCCTTCATGGATCCACTGTCTTTCACCTTTGATGGTTCACTGACCTTTTTTACTAGCCCCTCTGAATGCTGTTTTTGTTTAGGCTCCTTAGGGGCAGATTTTTGCTTCACATTGTCACTGAGAGAGATCAATGATGACAGAGAATATTTTGACTCTTGCTCCTTCAGGGATCCACAGTCTTTCACATTTGATGGTTCACTGACCTTTTTCACTAGCCCCTCCGAAAACTGTTTTTGTTTAGGCTCCTTAGGGGCAGACTTTTGCTTCACATTGTCACTGAGAGAGATCAATGATGACCGAGAATATTTTGACTCTTGCTCCTTCAGGGATCCACAGTCTTTCACATTTGATGGTTCACTGACCTTTTTCACTAGCCCCTCTGAAAATTGTTTTTGTCTAGGCTCCTTAGGGGCAGAATTTTGCTTCACATTGTCACTGAGAGAGATCAATGATGGTCGAGAATTTTTTAACTCTTGCTCCTTCAGGGATCCACTGTCATTCACCTTTGATGATTCACTGACCTTTTTCACTAACCCCTCTGATGGCGAATTAACAGGAGTAGTAGTTTTAATCGTGCTCAAGGTAATTTGGCTTTGGTTCGGTGAATTAGAAGTATTACTTCCAACAGATTTTTTAAATAGAACAACACTAGGTGAAAGTTTAGAGGTGGGAATGTTCTTGTTCACAAATCCATTCAAAGCAATTTTTCTTTGAACACTAGTGCCTGCACAAGATGATGCCTCAGCTTCGTGTTTTGTCACAGCAGGAATGAAAATGCTAGTTTTGCTGAAAAGAGAGAAAGAGACACTGCGATATAGCAAGAACTACGTACGTATTTTCAAAAGAAATATGAATCTGTATTATTCAAAACTCAGCTATGAAGTTTAATTCTTGTAAAAAACTATGGATGTGCAAAGATGACCATGGTGAAGTAAATCCATGCACTGATAACACTAGTTTAATGTATAAAGCAAGTGGCCATAAGACTGTTTAATTCATAAATGGATAATTCACGTATACACCAAGGTTAATTTACACATTGGGGTTAGGAGTCAGGATATCATGAGTGACATTATATCTACATTTATATGCTACCCTTCCAGTCACCACACGGCTGTGTGGTATGGAGTGTTAGGACACCAGCCAACAAGAGGGAAGAAATATGGAAAATTTGTTGGGAGAGGGAGATGACAGAAAATGAGTGTCTTAGTGCCTCACTCTGTTTTTGTGACATGTTGCTGTCATTAATGGTGGGAACAGAAGGAATTTTAGCATATATCAGTTTAGCAGTGTCTCTCTTATTTTGGTGCTTCTGTCAGTTCTAGAGATATAATGCAGGGCTAAAATAATATCCTCTGTGGCACTTTACAACTTACATGATCTACAAATTGGAGACTGCACCAACACCACAAGACTATAAGCATACGAATATTTCAAAATTATTAATAAATTAATACTGTAAACTTATTTTAATATTGCCATAAGAAAGAAAATTGGCACATATGAAGACATAATGGTAAAATGTAATGATAAAATACATTGCTACAGGCCTTTTTTCTGAGGATTTATGCTAATAATATCATCCCTGCTTAAAAAAGTCAACATAGAAACAATCATGGCCAATACTTTGTAAGATTTAGAAGGGTCATTACACCAAGTTTTGTAATTTCCAGACCCACAGACTCAAAACGTGATTTTTCAGGTTAGAATTTTAAAAAATCATCATCTGTTAACCTAAACAATTTATAACAAGAAAATGTGACTCAATTTCCAGAAATAGCAACTATAATTCAAAGTAGAATTGCAGAAACAATGAATGATGGAGTGCAACTTCAGCTAGCTGCCATAACAATCAGCTACAGTAAATCAAATGAAAATGTAGCTTTAACCTTGGCTCATTAGATTCAGGCTGATTTTAGAATAGAAAAATGTTAAATACAGAGGCTGAATACATGGCAAGATCTCTTTTATCAACAATCTATCCAAAGCAAAACAATAATGGCATATCTCAACACAAGTTAAAGGAGTTGATTACCTTGGTGAAGATATTCCTCCTTTGGAATTAGATTCCTGAGGTGCAGTTGAAGTGACACTCTTTTGAATTTCTTTGGAATGTTGTGGACGCTGCAATTCCAAAAGAGAGTTAGCCTTTCGCTCCAGATTACCCAATGATTTGGTTAATGAAGTTGGTGGTCTGCATATCCCTGACAACTCAGGTAATGATTTGGCAGGCTTTAATGAATCATTGACTAATTTTTCTCCATTGTTTGACCCCATTCCTACATTCCATCCAGGCTCCATTTCATACATCAAGATATATGCACAGGCTCCTAAGGCAGAGTTCATTGACGCTGGACGAACCTAAAATTAAAACAATATCAATTTTAATTCACCTCTGTTCTGCCAGCAAAGAACTGAACAATCCCTCATACATATTAATTGATTGAACTCAATTTTTATGAACTTGGGGATGTGGTTGGAGAACAAATTTTTTTTCTCAAACATTATTTAAATAAATATAATGCACAATATTCCAACCATAATTTCTGATTAAACTTAGGAAAAATGGACTTGAAATCATCTAAATGATTATAAGCTCCATCAAAAACGTTTAAAAAAAACATTATGGCAATCATATATTAGATGGATCTATACTGTCCATGAAAAAAATCAGGAAAAAGAGAGAACCTCAATAACCAATAAACTGAACCTAATAAAATAAACTGCATATTAAAGTTTATTCAGACTTCTATTCCACAATCAATGTATAAAGTTTTTAAATCATACTTACTTACCCTTTAAAGGAATTGAATTTTTTTAAAGGCATGGTTATTAATTCTAATAACTAAAACAATTGCATTCGAGTAAAACATTAGCCATTAATCAAGTTAAGACTTATCTAAAATAAACACATGAATGGCAACAATGGGTTCCTTCCAATCATGCATTTGCGCTAAACTGTTTTAATCTGTCTATACTCCAATCACATTTGTGACATCATCTACGCTAAGCAGATGTAAAAAAAAAATCTTCACAGATTTTAGTCTACATTTATGTGCTCTAGCGGAACAAACTTGTTATGGCGGAGAAATTTATATGGAGCAGCCAAGGATATGAGCAGCATAAACGAGCATACAAAAATGGCTGGTAGAAGATTATTTTTTTTAAATAAATAACAATTTGATGTTTGACCTTCAAAGATAAGATTTCAACCCCTTTTATGAAGAAGTTGACTACATATCTCCTTATAGCGTAATACAATTGAACAAACAATTTGCGATGTCTTGATAATATTAGCTCCATATAAAAATAAATTTGAACTACAGTAAAACCCAAAAATTACACTTTTCCAGGGACACTAGAAAAGAAGTGTAAATTGCGGGAAAATGCAATTGTGGGAAAAGTAGAATTCTCACTTCTACATCTATGTTTTTTTACTGGAGTAAAGGTAAAAATAAGAAACACTGATAAACTGAAAAAGAGCAGCGTCATAATATATTCCTTGAACTAGCACTTCTAATTTATTTATATTTGATGAAAAAAATACATTAGACATCTTAGACAAATAGAAAACTGAAAATTAAGAAATGATGAAGATGGCAGGGCGATTTACATTATATTTGTTAATAGCAACCATTGAAAGTAAATAATGAATATAGCATGATTATTTAAAAAACATGATATTTTCAACTGCTTGGACTTCCTCTGCCTATTAATAATATTATGCACTTTATTTTCAATTTTCTGCAGTTCCTCATGCATTTGCTCACAGCAATCACTACCTACTATGTAATTTCTTAAGAGTTTCAACATTACAAGCTGTGTCTTGCCTATCATAGTTATAACTCAGGAATCGAGGCAGTGCAAATGATCACAGTTCTCCACCACGAGTTCTTTCATTTTTCGTCATGTGTGGATAAGAATCCATTTTCAATCTTCATAGTTTCTACTTAGGTAAAAAATTAATACTCCCCTGCAGGTTTAATTACAGTCGACCACCCATAATCCGGTAATCCAGGAGCACGCTATAGTCCGGCAGTGTTGCGAAAACAGCCTCATACATATTACGATAAATCAAAAAATCTTAATCATAAACGCAGTGTTTTAAGAGATTTTGACCACACATTATTAAAATATTTCCTTTAATTGCTGGAATATAATGTAACTAGTATATATAAAGTATTTTGCGGTAATTTCATTAAAAAGTAATTGTACACGTAATATAAACGAATTATACGATTAAGTTACGCACATTGCAGTTTGAAGTCCTCACTGTTCACTGAGAAACTGCTATACTTACCTAAGGTTTAATGACTTGGCGTGGCTAGGCTACTTCATGGCGCGCACAATTAGCCATGCTTAAAGATATTGCTTAATTGCTTATTCTCTGGATGTAAGGTGCAAGAAACTTCATTAAAATTCTTTGCTACGTACGCACAGATATGATGACCATGCCCATCAGACCGGGCGGAGTGGTTCCAGTGGCGTGAAGCGATGGCACAAAACTATTGGTTGCAGAAAAAGTAGAAGTTTATCCTCACCAGCCTCCTAAAACCACTATGTGGATGAAGCAGAATAAACTGCTCCAATGAAATTAACCTTAATTTCTTAACTCCCGACGCGACGATAGCATCAAAAACGATGAAACAAAAGACTAAAGATTGTACACTGATCGTCAATCGCATTAATCAATCAGCCGCGGCAAGGAGTGTTACGTCAAGAAAATGTTTCGTAGTTTTCATTTTTATTTCGGTATGCTCCAATTTTCTTCATTATATTAACAAATATATTTTTCTACAAATGATTATTAGCGAATTAAAGCTTTTGGGTTGTCCAAACGGGTGAAAGGTTCCATGTTTTCCGGCGTTTTGATGTCCGACACGGCCCCCGTCGCCAGGGGCGTCAACAGATTCCCCAGAAAAGTACTATCTTTCAACAATTTCCGAAGTTAAAACCAGATATTTATTATCATATTTATGCATAGAAACAGTAAAAAAACAATATTATAGAATTATTGCTAACTGGATTGAAAATGCCTTGCATAAAAAAGGCTACGCTTCATTTCATAGCTTGAATCTGGCAGATTACGAGTTGATGTAGTTCAAATTTCTGTTATGAGTTGCGCTGTATACAATTCCCACCATTTTTAAAGTCTTCCTTAAAACAGGCCCTATTGCTACTCTCTTTCGTATTTTTCCCGCATATATGTACAAGACAAAGTAAAATAGTGTTTTAAAAAGGATGATATGCATGAGTAATGGACTTAAGAATTGAATTTTATTTTTTGCAAGAGTGCGTTGTGGTGCAAATTGCGGGAAAACTGAAAAATGTATAGTCTAAATTCGGGATTCTGTATACGTTGGAAACATTGGAAATTGAATAGGACTTTGCAAAAGAGGTGTAAATTGCGGGAAAACGTAATTTCCGATAATGCAAATACGAGGTTTCACTGTATAATGATCAGCAAATGGATTTGAGACTGCCAAAATAAATTAAAGTTACTAAATAAATTATTACTCCTTCCCAATTAAATAATTTGCTTTCTTTCATTTCACAACGGTAAATGTGCAATCTCAGTAACTATATGTACTATAGTCACCGAAAACTATAACAACACAGTAATTATACATGTAGCCGCTTATATAACTGTATCACTATTCCCTTAGAAAACAATACCATGGAACTACATATACATATAGCAATTATTAGTATAGCAAATAATGATGACCACTATATCCTTTGTCTTATATAGTTGGGTAATAACTGCGGTAATTGTCCCATAATCACTATAGGAATTGCTATAATCTCTAAATTTATAGGATATTTTAAGGGTAGTAGGGGTGATAATTACCCAAACGAGAATAGTCCATTGGCCAGTTGCAACATTTCCTTACAAGCAAGTCAACGCATGAATACCTTTTACAGCAACTGATATTCATCATGTAACTGAAGCGGAAATAGAAAAAGTAAGCATAGCTATATTCACAGCAGTTATTTCATGAGGTTGTCGTTGGAAAGCAAAGTGACATCATGCAATTCTCTTATGATGAAGACACCTTTTATTGTATCATCAGAGAAAGCAGAAGTCCTTCTGAACATTCAAATAATACCTCATCCACTCTCACGCCATATTGTAAACACTTCAGTGCAGATCGCTCAAATTGTCCACTTGAATGGGCACTCGTGTGCTCCTATCTGCTACGATGCACGCTAATCTACGAAAGGTGATTGGAAAGCACCTATGTTGTGACAGGAAAATTAACACTTTTTGATTTTGTAAATATTCATAGACTTCATATTTTTTTATATTCATTGGTTGATGTAAATTTATTAACTACTAAAAGCACTTGATGGAAGTGCATAAAATGAATATGTAAACGAAAACATCACTCATTTATCTATCTATTCAATATCAACTTCTGTTCGATCAATCCTCTAACGTACAAATTTGTAGAATGTCTGTCTATTCCACCACATTAAACCAGTTAAAAAAATTCTAAAAGAAGTTATCTTCCATTTCTAGACTATAGAGGACCCAAAAATCTTACCAGAGAGTCATCAAATGTGAAGTAAGGCCCCTTAGCTGACCTTCCAACAGCAGTATAATGGCCACAGGTCATAGCACTACCATAATGGGTCACCAGTGACACTAATCGGTACGGTATCGGCCGCCGCACCTTAGGTAAAGGGCTGATAATGTCCCCATTTTTATTGACAGTTCTTAAGTAGACATAAGGAGAGAGATCCAATTTCATAGGATATGAGATGTGTTTCATGATCTTCTTTCCCATTGCTGTAAACCTGCAAATAAAATTAAGTTAACAAAATGATTTTAGGAAAGATGCTCATAGAAAAATAATTCAAAGCACATAGAAAACAGCTATAAAAAATAGAAATTAAAGCTTTTTTTTAACCATATGTCCATTTACCCTAAGTATTTAAAGTATGCTGCAAACATTAGGATCGAGACAAAAAACTTTAATTCATGATATAAAATACTAAGACAATCTTAAACAAGGCAAGAGTGTGTACCACAGATAATTGAAAGTCAATGTTGGGAGCCACTAGAGACAATGGAGCTAAACACACAAGGGCAAGTTAACTTGTAACATTTAGATCATGCAAATTTCAGGGAGACAGAGAGGATACTAGAGATACAAGTTTGAAGATTTCTTCTTCCCACCAACTAATATCGACCATAACAAGGTCAGAGTAAGATATTGAATACTGATTTTATAATTATTGATTAATATTAACTGCAAGATGACATACCCTTTTCGTTAACTAGAGTTTTGATTTGGCACATAACATCAAACTGTCCGTTAGTTGAGGAGGGCGTCATTGAACGGAAAATGCATAAACTTCATATGTACCAAGAAAATACTTAACCACAGATAGGGGCCAGGACTAAGACACTCAGTAGATACACAATTAACTTTCCATCCTTTTCCAATTCTTTCCCTACTTCATGGGTGGTGCCCTACACCCCTAACAAAGGCTTGCACAGTAGCACTTAGATGAAAATGTTGTAATTATGCTCACCTTTTCAATTGAAAACAAAGCACCTTGGGTGGAGTTTGAACATATACTCGCTTCGAACAGTTTCCTTTACGCTTACATGCCTCACACCGGTAACTATCATTCCTGTCATCACCTTCCAATGTTTCTCTCGAGAAAAAGGCTTTCATGGAATCCATTAGGGAGTCAGTATGCCTGATATCCAGGAAGAGATCTTGAAAAAGCTGAAAGGTTGTCGAAGTTCTTCCACAGCTGTGGCACACAACTGAAAATTTGATACATGAAGTGTGAATTATGATAAGTCCCTCAGCAAAATTAATGATTAAACAACACTACAGTTAACACAACAAACCTTCATTTCTTAAATATCCTCCAAATATTCTATGAAGAGGGGTTGTTTCCTTCGTTGCATTATCCAGCCTGACAATTGGAGAAATAAAATTCAACTGTTATTTGAGAATTATGTATTACATAAAATGGCAAATAGAAGAAATTCCTTGACTTATACATGAGTTATAGCAACTTTTACATGATAATCAAGCTACAACAAATGACTGATGAAAAATATGTATGCATGTATATCAAATGCAGGGATACTTATCACTATAGAAACCTATTTCAATAGTCTGCTTTTTGCATAAGAATTGAATTATTGTGCATTTTCTCTGTACCTTATATGCAATGATTATACATAGCTTGTTGGAACAAAGGTAGGTTATGAGAGTGAATATTAACATGGGAGAAATTTCATAACAGAAAAAAAGCATGAAGGTCTAATCCCAGCTGAGGTGGACACTTTTTGGTGGATTCCCAATCCCTACTTGGGTACCTCGCATAGAATGCTCTCCACAAGACACACAAGTAGAGTAGTAGGTAGTCGCTCACTATCCACCTCAACTCAATGGCAAAAATGACCTGACGTGTCGACTGCTGCCTTTTTGCCTCGTCATCTCCCCAAAAAAAACTATCATCTACTCGTCAAAATAATTTTACCAATTAGACAGAAAGACTACTCAATGGAATTTCTCATTATGCAGCAATGAAATAATCAGTTTGCATTTCCACAGATTTGTTGAAAAACACCTTCCCCACTCCGGACCTTCATTGGTCATTCAATCATAAGATTGGCTGACTGAAGCCCTCCATTCTTCCCTATCAAATGACAATTCCCTTACTTCCTGGTAGTTCTTATGTGCTTCCCTCAGTGTTCGGTTCATTTATTTATCCCTTGGCCTTCCTCTTGGGCCTCCCTACCTTGGGGATGCCACTAACGACGGCATCCCAAGGTAGGCATGGCATCACCCAAAGTCTTACTACCCACATGCAGCTTCCCTCCCTGAGGTGAACCACAGATGTTTCACAAAATCTCCAACCCATGAATAAACCCTCCCTCCCCTACCACCTCTCAACGTAAACCCCCCTACCCAGCTCTATGTTTATATACGCCTTGACAACCTCCGTAAACCACCTTCATATGTAACTCTGTTATGAAACTAGTCAAATTTTTAAATATAAATCTGCACGGAATTGCTGTGATATTTTCAATTCTACTTAATTTTACTGATTAGCACTAAAATCACATACTTTTTTCCCTTGAACCTCAGTAGAAAACACCTCTCCATGCCCTCAATCAGGAATCTAAGAAATTCATGAGCATCCTCCTGATGACCATGGGAAAGATGTTTGCAAATAGCTGGAAGTAAAGATTCTTCATTTTAATCCAATCATGCATATATAATACTTATATGAATGCAAAAAATATGTGCCTATGTTATACCTTCTTTGACATTTAGCATTAAGATGTCAAATTCTGAAACCCATTAGAGCAACTACCATCATTGTGTTTGGTATTTAACATGAAATTATCAATGCGATGGTGGGTGGCGTAACATGGTGGAACTCCTTCATGATGCACAAAGGGTAAGAAAAAAGACTTTGCTGTTCCACAAAATAAAATATATTTGCGACCGGTTTCGATACGGCGTATCATCATCCTCACCAGATGATGATACGCCGTATCGAAACCGGTCGCAAATATATTTTATTTTGTGGAACAGCAAAGTCTTTTTTCTTACCCTTTGTGCATCATGAAATTATCAATTTCATACCCTTGACAAGCAACTCGACACAAATCTCAGCTGATTATGAAAATATCCCCCTGCTGCAAATATTAATTACTTCACAATGTTGCTAACCTCCACCATCAATTTAATTTTGATAACCATTCACTAAAATAGGCCATGAATAATGTTTTTTTAATAATAAATGCTCGTATAAAAACAAATAGACATACTAAATAAATGTTAACAAAAAATGTATAGATGCTAAAGTAATGGTTAGTATTTATAATTAAAATACTGCTAGAAAAATATTTGGGCTGACAAAATTACCAATGAATAGTTGTTCTCAGAAACTGAAATGCAAAACAAACATAAGTATGTACACTGAAGGTACAATTACAACATGCAAAGTTAGAATGTTTAATTTGGTTAAAAGAAGTAGAACTCACATTTAAGCCTTCCATATATGAGAACTGGTTTCATAACATTCCCTGTGTGAGTCTGGGAGATCCTAAGCGTAGATGCCATTGCACATATCAAGCACATATCTCCTGACATAACTGGAACATAAACATTCAATGGACTTCAGCATGAAAAATATCAATGAATACACTTAAAACATAAATAAGAGACCCTTTTCAACCTCGTTTTTATCTTACCAACAGTTAAAATTGTCATAGGAAAATAGGTTTATTTGATGGGAATTGATCTATAGACCTTTGGTTCTCTGGACTAATGCATAAACCACTATAAGTTTCTCAATTCTCAAAGGCAATTTTTGGAGCATCTATACTGAAGCTTGAGGTTTGAGGTTAAATTCCTCTTTTTCCCCTGACAAATTTTCAATGCACTCATCGGGGTAGTTGAGAAACTCCTACACTTATCACCAGTCACTCAAGCACATACCCAACTCACTCATTGTATACTAGTTAGTAAACAATGTATGTATAAATCGAGATGGGCCGCTGAAAATTACTGTAATTTTCAGGAAAATTCATCAACCTTAGATATAATATTTGCCTGAATTGCCCAAAAAAATCATCCTACATAGACAAGAAAAGCTGCAAAAATCTTCAACAAAAATTGCAAAAGTATTATAAAATCTCATTCATCTTCTTGGTTCCAGTTTTAAAGAAGCACCTTGCACAAGCACACTAAAAAGGAAATACCATTCGTAAACAAATTAAAAAGTTAACTCACATGCCTGGTCACATTTTCCAATGCCATTGTGTTGATTTTCAGTTTTGAGCCAGTTACAGAAGGATGGGACATGGAATAATGCCTGAGGACAAATTTAAAAATTGTAAATCAGAACTATGCTATGAATCACACATATGTTATTACCCAGTAGGTACATAGTTATCCAAAGACAATGCGAAAAAAACTCTAGATTACTTCTACTTCAGAAACATGAATAAAAACCAACAGAGGTATAATTAAAAATTATTTGTCCAGATGATTCAGAGACCTACTTTTTGAGTGTGAGCCTTTTTCAATCCTTCTAATGGCTTGATTAAAAAGGAAAAGTAATCGATATAGTACTGTCCACTTTATTTTAAATTGACAACACGTTTCGGCTTTTATACTTTGCCATCTTCAGGTAAAATGTTCAAATTCCAGTTTGAAGTGGGTACTTAAACATCATTTTCACCAGAAGGGGGAGGGTTAGGAGTTGGGGGGTTGGGATTTTCTGATATTGAGGAGGGGGGAGGAAATGGAAGTATGAGGGGCATCATAAAGGTAGGGTGATTAGGTCATTCCAACGCAGTTTGTCATGTAGGTGGGGGAAGAAGTGTACGGTGGTGGGAGTAATGTGGGTAAGGGGTAGTTAGGAGAGGGGGGGTCAGGTTTTGGATACTCGTCATTAGGTAAGAGGTATTCAAATTCAATGTAATTTAATAATTTGAACGAGTGAACACTTTAAGGTTACAAAACAAAGGACATCACCTGGATGCCTTGGATCAGTGGGAAATTATTAAGAGGAAGAAGAAGAAAACCAAATAAGGCCATGGATAACAAAAAAAGTAATCAGGGAAAAAGAGGAGGATAGAAGTAGAAAAACATCACACCAAACTAGGCAGGAGGAAGTATGGGAAACTAGGTAAATAATATACTCCAATACAGCGAAGGAAAATTGATGGAGAAATCAATGCAATGAAATGGAAAAGCTACAGAAAAAAGGGGAATAGGCACGCATAGGTAGGCAAAAGTGAAAATTCTGCCGGCTGGTAAGAGGGGGTAAACTTCCAAAAATACAGGACAAGAATAGGAGGATTTAAGAAAGGAGGAAAGAAAACAACGAAGAACAAAATGGCAGAGACAATAGACTGGTGAACTTATATATATGAGAAGGAAAGCTCAGTAGAGCAGAATCACCTCCAACCAGAGGCAACAGACATTGAAATAGAAAAGGCATTACAGGAAATGAAGGCAAGAAAAGCAGTGGAAGTAAATATGTAATAAAACCATCAGAATTATTGAAGAATCTAAGAAATAATGGAAGGCCACGGTCATTCAAAGTGATTTGCAGGATTTACAAGGAGGGAATACGGCTGGAGGACTTAGTGAAAACAGTTTTGATCCCCACCTATAAAAGGAAATGTCAGATAGTGAAGAATAAATAACAATATGTAACTTAAATCCCTCATGCGGAAAAGTGAATCAATAAAAGAAGCCTGTACGTGTGACAAAACACTTACTTAGATTGAGGAATAGATCTCAGGTTTCCCACAAAGTACATAGTACAGTTGTTCAGCAACGGCATTTTGAGGGCTAAGTCTTTTTCTATAGGAATTTGAGGGCTAAGTCTAAGGGCAGGGTGTCTTTCACCCTGAAGACAGTGACAGACTTCACACTCATACTATTGCTGCTTAACAACACTGCCACCCAGCGGAAAACCAGAGATCTCTTCCTTCAGTCTATTTACCAGGAAAACCTTAGATTCTCAAAACTACTGCAGTGATCACCGGGTCAGGTTTAGGGAGGATGGTATGCCATTGCTGCCATGAGGAGCCTTATTTAACCCTTCAAGCCCAGAGATTTAAATGAATCCCATCTCGTAGGTAGGAGGAGATTTAAATGGAATCGCTAGTTTTCCACTGATTCAAATGGAATTGCCGTGACGTAGTCACTACGTCGCTCAGCGGCATGTGAAGTGCCAAACGTAGTCACTACGTCGCTCGTCGTTGAAGGATTAAAGAAATCTAGAGAACAAAGAAGGCATTTTTATATGTTTTTTTTATTCTGAGAAGGTTTTTGACAGTGAATTGTGAACAACTAATGAATAAACTCATAAAAATGAGATTAGACTATAGAGATAGAACATTTACAAGAAACTTGTACATGACATCTAGTCACAGGTGAGGGTGGCTAATGGAGAATCAGGGTGGGCAGAAATAGGTTGCCCGGTATGGCCTTTAGCTTTTCAACCTTTATGTTGATGAATGGTAATAGAGGAAAACAAGACATAGGAATAAAATTAATGGACAGCTGATAAAGTAGGTTAGATTACCTGATGACCAGGTGGTTAATAATTCAGAGGATGGCAGACATTAGTAAATGCAGTATAAAATCAATGCAGGAAATATGAAATTACGGTAAGTGATAAGAAATCTTAAGTCACTGGGTTCTCTTATTGTTAGACAAAGAAAGCAAGGCTAGTCATTAAAGTAGAAGGGCACAAACTGCATACTGGATGAATACTTGGGAATAAAATTGTTATAGTAACAAAGATATTAGGAGGATGATACCAATAACAAAGAAGGTATTCACGTATAGGAGATAATTAATGAAGAGAACCTTGAGTAAGGATGTAGACACTGGCAAAAAGTCTAACACCGAGTGTTGCATAGTACGTTTAAGAAAAATGGGGCTCTGAGGAAAATGAATGAGAATACAGTAAACCGTTTGAGATGCTGGTGTGGAGGAAAATAGGGATGGTGCTATGGATGGAAAGGAAGACAAAAAAATAAGAGATCAGCATGGTGAGTGACGATTTGAAACTTCTGGAGGGGATTCACGGAGGCAGAGAATGTGACTGGAAATAGTAATGAGGGGCAAATTGATGCTGATGGCAGTGTTAGAGGACAGGATGTTCAATCAGCTGAGAGGAGGAATACTAATATTAGGTTTCATAGATGAGGTGAAGAGAAGTGGAATGCTGATGTTAGAGACTGAAATCATGTTAGGAAACAAGGGCCTACAGCTGTAAGATACTAGTTCAGTTGTTCCCTCTTCCATACAAACCTACCTTTATGGGCAGATCAATTGTAAAAAAAGTGCTAAGAGAATTTCATTACCTGAAGAGTAGAATTGAGGTAGCAAGTATTTCCTAAATTTATCATTCCAGCTCCAACCGGTTCACTTCCTTGCCATCCCAGTTTGACACCATCCTCAGGAAAAAGAGAAACCTTTGGAGGTTGAGGAGTAGAAGGATCAGAAACAGAGGGTTTCACGCTGCTTTTCTTTGGCGAACTTCCAGACTCTGTTACAGGGAGAAGAAATTATTACATAGTAGCATGCCAACGCTGCATGACTTGATGAGATGTATGAATACAATCAATACATTTTACACAACCAGAATAGGCAATGGGCAGTTATTACACAGTAAATTTAGAGTAATAAGGTTTGTTTGTTGAGAATGTGAACATCTGTTTCTTCAAAATTGCAACGTTTTCCTAGCAAGTGTTCACACACCTACTCGCGCAAGTACTCGTCTCATGTAAACAAGCAATTACAAAAAAATAGTTTATAATTTCCTGTATACCCAGTCATCCATGCTTACATTAATGCCACTAAAACAAATGAATTAGCTCACCGCATCGCTTGTCAGCTCGTAGCTCTGTGATCATTTTGGAGCTGCTCGTGGGCACCTTGTTAGGAGGCGACAAAACTTTGTACTTTCCCTTAAGGCCGGCGAGAACTGAGTAGCTTTGCACTTGGGCCGCTTCAAATTCAATTTTAGTTTCGAGCACTCGTCTAGCTGAAGAGAAGATGCGAGTGTCCAGCGACGTTTCCTTCTGGCTTTCCTCTTCATCCATGTACCGCCCATTTTCAAACTGACGTTTCAATGTAACAGAAATCGAGTCCATTCCCTTTGTCACAGCCATCATCTTACAAATCCTTCCTCGTTTTAAGTTTATTGGGAAGAAAATTCTAAGGTAAAATGCAAACTCTGTGTTGACATCCTAAGAACAAGACTAGGGAGTGAAACCATTCCACACAAATTTCTCAACGCTACATACGTAGCCAAAACTTATGAGATTGACCTTGAACGCTGCAATGTTCAACAAGTCATTTCAAAACATATTGCACCAAAATTATCACTCGCGGAGAAACCACTCTGAAGCACAACGAACCACGTGAGGTGTTCAACAGCACCAACATCCGTGCGAGGGTCCACGACTGAGGAGCCTCATCTCACGTCATAATGAATTTCCAAGGTGATTTATCTGTAATTCGAAAATGCCTCCAAGAACAACTGCGGCCACGAAAGGGTATTCCCATGAGTTCCATTTCCAGTTTCCTTCGCCCATATGTGGCCACACAAACAATATTCTCATCCACATCTCCTTCCCCTTACATCCGGGCGGTCCTAGCAGTCATTTTTATTCGAGCTCTACGAAATGCCTACAAATAGCACTCACGGCGCTGACATCTCCCGAAAATGGCGCGTTCGGGTGTACGAATTGAATCTGGCCGAAACGGATCAAAAGTTATGGATCATTGAAGGTAAATTCAGCTTAATTTTTCGATAACTTAGTCATATATTTAAATCCAGATCGACTTAATTACTTATTTAAGTCGATTTCTCTTTATTTCCATTGTATTAACATCATCCTTCCTCAAAAAGGGATAATGACTCAAATTATCAAAGTCTAACTTGTGGCAAACTTGTCATGTCAAACTTGATGCAACCTTGTAGCACCAAACTTGTTTTAGACTTGTAAAGTCAAACTTTTAATGCCAAAATTAAAGCTAACTTGTCATGTCAAACTAGAAGAAAACTTTTCATATCAGCCTTCCCAGCCACTGCATGCGATGTCCAATGGACGTCCATTTTCCATCCAGAAGACCCTTATGGGCATCCTTTGGATGTCTATTGGATGTCATTCAAATGACATCCTATGAAGGTCCTTCTAGGGACATCCATACGGAGGCCACAGAATGATATCCAATGGACATGATTTAAAATAAATCGTAAATAATATAAGTTCCTAATAGAAATAAAAGAAACGACAGTTATAACTGTCGTTATAACTATAACCATTATAATGGTTAAGATACCACATAAATCGAGGTAATATTAGCTGTGGGTCTGCAAAGTGCTCCCCAAGAAGGTTGCACCCCTGGCAGCCGCCCGCCTGGCCAGCCCCTAGCCATGACGCTTAAGCTATAACCTGCGGGAATTGGAAAATCTTGTTTATACGCAGTAATATTGCATTTATATTCATATATGTGGCAACATATGATAACAGTTAATGGCAAATAACTTTTATCAAGATTTTATGGTATTTCCTCAAACTATCACGGAATTATCATTTAATGATTAGAGTTCTCGAAGTCACATTTATCCACGTAAGTGACTACCTTTCTCAACAGTGAATCTAGTGCGAAAATAGGTGCGTCGAGTCGTAGGTTTGGTATTCATGTGATACAGATTCCACAACGTTCGTTAGATATGAGGTAGAATAATGTGACATACTACTTCAACATGCCATTGCGCAATAGCACATTCAAAGTGATAAACGGTAATTCATCTTTTTTTTAATTAGAGCGAGCAGCGAAGTCAGTGGAGAGACAATACGATATTCCGACTCTTGAACGTTTTCGTCAGCTAGGTTTCCGGCTCTGGAACACTTCCATACGCTAGGCTTCGGAGACGGTTTAGTTACGGTTCGTTCACATTCCGATTCGCTTCATGCACGCTTAAATCTCCGCTTCGTCGATGGTTCGTATCCGCTTCCCTCTACAATATTTTCGCTAGGGAAATGAGGCTTTTTCTCATACTTATTACCATACTGCACCCTGTACATACCAAGAATCTGAAATAATTGCCAAATCCTGAAATAGACATCCTATGGATGTCCACAAGTTGGACATCCATAGGAAGTCTATTTGGACATCCATAGGATGTCCAGATAGTACATCAAATGGATGTCCATGGACATCATTGCAGTGGTTGGGTTAGGCAAACTTGTTCAATAAAATATGTTATGTCGGACTTAAAGAAAACTTACACACCCAGCCATAGAAACTAGACATTAGATATTCAACTATAGGTTAAGCCTCTTGCTACTATGCTGCTGCAAGAAGCCTGAGCAAAAAATGAACTCCAGAAAAATGGTCGAGTTCAACTATTATTGTTTTGAGGGGGCAATTATGGAATAATAATATTGAATCAATGGAAAGTAGCTGGAAGGTGCCAAATGTAATTTCTAGAGTTATGTATTAGATTATAGACAAAACACCATCCTGTACGACGCATTGGTAAAAGGGATTTTTGAGAAAGAGCATGCTGAAATTCCACTCTCATAATTATACTAAGTATTAAACTCAAGTGATTAAATGATGGTAAGGTTTTATTTATACACGTTTGGCGCAAATTTGTGCTCAAATTTATTTGGTACTTTCATTCTACAGTAGCCACTTCTCTTTGCTCCCCTTCAACTTTATTTCTTCTTTCATATTCCTGGTAAAAGAAAAATAAAATTATATAAATACATCCAAAAAAAAAATTAGGTTAAAAAAAACGTATCACCATAAAATTTTAATGATTATGAAGGAGGAAGATTGGGAGGTGGGCAAAATGAATGCTAGAGATTATTATAAATGTGTATCTTTAAGATTACACCATATATTCACACTGATTTGAGGTAAAATGTGGAGAGTTCAAACTCTGCAGGCTTATTAAATTACTTATATTGATGCAGTATTCAAAAAGAGAATTAATGGACTTAGCTTACCAAATGTAAAGTCTGATGACGTTCGAGATCACAAAGAAATCCCAGCATGGTAGTCAATGAGAAATGCTCTTGTGGGCGATCTTTACCTTTCGAGCACCAAAAAAGTTCTGAGAACATCATGGCTACCTTCCAAACCTGGCTCCTCCATCCTCCGAAGCTAGCGTCCCTCTCGCATAGTTCTCAACATCTGGAAACCATTGACTGGAGCCCTTCCTCCCCTTTTAAAATCAGACTGAAGCGACTCAAAACCCTGCTTGCCTCTGGCGGTTGCGTGTGCCCTAAGGGCCGTGGGCATTGCCGGGACTGGAGGGAGGGGAATGCCTTCCTCTGACATCGAGAATACAGGCGGTCAAGGGATGGGAGGGTGAGGTATATGGAAAAAAACCCTTAGTCCTTTGCTAAGGGAAGTTAGGGAGAAGACGACTGGGAGAAGCTGCCCATGAAAAAATATCTGTTCTGTATCTGAGGTGAAACTGGGGTTAATCTGTTCTGTAAAGGCAAAATCTTGTCTGTATCTGGTCTGTAACTGGGCTGCAAAGGGGTGGACTCATAAACATGGAGCTATAGAAGGGTTGACCTGGGGTGCATCAGGGTTGTAACTCTTCTGTAATGACTAATTGCCTTCCTCCTCCCCTGTCCTCCCCAGTTCCACCTGTTATGAGATGACCCTCTCACACCCTCTCATCTGTAACTGGGGTGCATTTATGGACTTGTAAAAAAAATCACCTTGGATGCCCCTATAGTGGATACCTATAATAATCATATCTCTATTCATCGAATTAATGAGATCTTAATTACTCTGCTTCAGACCGATATACAAATGCTGGTTTTAACAGTGTTTACGGCTAGACCATTGTTAAAAAACCAACGTAGAGCTTGTGAGAAATATTTTTTGATATATCATTATATCCATGGATGATTATTGAATATATAATCTTTGCTTATTTTCGTGATATCATCATGAAATTGCATAAAATTTGAAACCTTCCACTTCTTTCCCAGCCACTGCAATGACATCCATTGGACATCTAATGGATGTCCATTCATGGATGTCACTGACATCCATTTGACATCCCATGGACATCCTGTGGATGTCCAAATGTCCCACTTGTGGACCTCCGTGGGATATCCATTTTAGCCTCAGGCATGGATGTTGATAATTTTCAGGGACATTCAATGGATGTCCATTGGATCACCTGGATGTCAGGGTAAATCCATGGATATCCAAGAATTCTTACCCTCAGGATAAACCCATGAGTTAGTGCGCAATCCCTAAGGCAAATTAATAATACTGAAAAAAGATTTGACCCATGTACATTGCGTCTTTTTATACGGAAGTGATAGTCTAGTGGTAAGGTGGTGGATTGAGGAGAAGAAGGTACATCGTTCGATACTCTGGCGAGGAAATTTTTTATTTTTTTATTTTTAATAGTTTTTACGTTTATATCTTTAGAAGTTGCGTTTTCATCACTGTAACTCCTGTTACAAATATATTTTTTTGGTAAAATATTTTTTTTCAATAAAGAACAGTATGTGAGGTTTGCAAAGACAACAAAAAATAAAGAAAATAAATAATAAATAACATCCAAAGACAACATAAATTTAAACTAGTGTCTTGGATTTGCAGATGACCTGGCTCTTCTAGCCAACAATATCCAAGAAACTAAGCAACAAATAAAATCACGACAGAATATAGCTCATAAGATTGGACTTAAGATATTGTTTGAGAAACCAGAAATTATGCTAACTGACCCACCACTCGCAAACAAAATCAAGGTATAAGATCAAGAGATAAAAATTGTGGGCAGATTTAAAAATCTAGGGGAAATCATAACATACAACCTGTATGAGAAACCAACGTGGAACAATAGAATACATAAATTGACTAGAGCACAATATATCACCAAGAACACATATAACAAATAATGCCTCTCGATTGCTGCAAAATTAAGACATTATGAAACAGTTATACAACCGGAAATAACTTATGCTAGTGAAACCATCTTCAAAACAACTAACACAATCGCAATAGATAAATTACTCAAGATAGAATGTAGAATAGTCAGAACTTGCATAAATAAAAATTACCAAAAAAACGGGCACTGGAGATCTCTGGAGAAACTAATCGATTAGTTTCCAATGAAACAGTCTACAGAGAAATAGAACCTGTAATGATCACGGTGAGAAAGAAATGAATCTTATTCTTTGGACACTTAATCAGAACACCAGAAAACAGAATAAGGAAAAAGATCATAGAAAAATAATGGAACAGTAAGACCCGTGCAAGATGGATAGCAGGAATTAAGGAAGATATGAGTGAATTACACATTACAATAGAAGATTTTAAAGAAAAGACAGATGCTACTGCGAAACTCAAGGACAAACAGATCAGACTACAAACCAAGATCAACAAACAGAGAATGGAAAGGGTAATCTCAGATGAAGAAAAAAAGCTACGATCTGAGCGAATGAAGAAATACTGGGCTGACAGAGAACAGAAGAAATCCAGAAGATGACTAAAGTGGTCCAATGAAGGCCATAAAATTAAAAATAAATAAATAAAATAAGAGTACCCCAGTTCCATCCCAGCTGCTCTGTAACTCGGGTGGAGCTTGTTTCAATTCATTCCTAGTTCCATCCCAGTTACTGAGGTCTTAATACAGACCAGTTACACCCCATTTCCATCCCAGTTACAGAGCAGAAAATTTCTACCTGGGTGACTAAAAGGTGCCAAGGACCAAAATTTTTATGTGGATCATCGTCGCTGACAACTTATGAAATTGAGTGGATTTTATTGGTTGCCTCACTTTCATGTCGATTTATTATTGGCGTTACAATTAAAGATAATTATCAATGGTATATTTAAAGTTACTGCGCCAATGTATTTTGATTCAAGATCGCAGGCTCGCAACTTTTGATGCATGATATATCAGGCGACGTATAAGAGACAAGAAATTTCACTTTTGTGTTATGATTGTAGGGATAATTTTGCATTGTTTAACTGACGAATTGGCATATATTGGAAGAAGAAACATGCACATCTCTAGTATAACAACAATCTGGGGAAGACTTCTACTCTGTGGGTCGACGTGGGAGGAGTAGAATGTCACCAAGTTACACTTTTATATTTTTTTTAATGGTGTTGACTGTCAATACTCCTTAATACAGGTTGACTGTCAAAGGTTACTGTCAAGGGTACTGTTCACTGTCTTCCCCCAATTCACTTTTCTTCCTTTCCTCTCACAATTTTCCACCACCCCTTCTCCACATTCCGTAATTTAGGGGTCGGTGTACTTTAAATCTTTGCCCAACTCCCAATAGTTTTCAGCCTCAGCCTTGCTATGTGAACAAAAAATGCTCTTCCTCCCTGTTTTGTCCTCACTCTGCCATGCCCCAACTGCCCTGCTCCTCTCTCCCCCATTTAAAACTAACCCCCACCATTTTTTTCAATTTTCTCTGGGTATATATAGAATGCCCTAAGCTTTAGAATGTGCCAGAAGATGCCTTATTAAGGTGAAACCGGTCGCAGTTTTTAAATAAAGTGTGGATAAGTACAAAGTTTTTTATTCAAAATGGATATCTATCACTTCCACGAAGTCAAGCCTGAAACAACCAAATTTAAATGGAGAAATGTTCTCCTAATTTAAAAAATGTTGACTTCTCCCACATATCCTCAAAACCGACCCCTCACCCCAAAACGAAATCCTGGCTACGTCGCTGCAATGGCCTGTAGATGGATTCTCAGTCTAGATGAATATTTTCTCATAGCAATTTCTATTCATTTCATTGCTACTATTTTGGTAGAAGTTAACACATCCATTCATGCTTTTAGTTGCTTAATGCAAAATCGCAGTCATTCCAAGGAGTGACATTGATCACCCCTGCCAAAATTTCATCATCAATATGTAGTTATCGATGCACTCCATTCTCATTTCAATTGACTGCTTCATATTCATTTTAACATTCTTCATAAGTTTCTTAATGCATGCCGTCCTTGTCATTCCTTGGTAATTATTCATATGTATTGCTTTTTCCTTTCAGGAGACTTCCAACTGAGGTAGTATGCTGCAATGCAACGTTATCTCTTTACTACTTAGCAGAGTCTTCATCAAGCATCTTTTCTCTCCAGCTCATAATAGAACTTCTTCATTGGTGAGTCTCCCTATCCATTTTATCTGATCATTACTCTTTGATAACACATCTTATCTATTTCTTCCAACCTAGACAAAAGAAGAAGTATTTGTAGTTTTCCACTGGGAAAAGTCAAATGTTACTATTTTCATTGTTTTACATACACTATGCTGCCTGACCATGCAGGCTTATGTATTCTCATGGCAGTTTTGGTAGGATTTATGTGATCTAGATATTATTTGCAGTTCATATATCAAGGAGGACACTTCAGGTTTTCAAGTAAGACTCGTTATGTGCAAGGACTATGGACTAGGTTGAGGCAAGGCAACTCATGCCATAGAGGCAGTGCTTCTAAACCTTTTTTTGCTAACAAATGCAAAAGTAACTTGGTTTCCTTCCACAGATTTATTTTCCTGGTACAACATGTTTCGACACAGCGGTGTCATCATCGGGTAAAAAGTTTTAACAATTTCCAAGAGGTATATATAGGTACTCTTAAGGGACTTGGTGAAAGGTAGGAGAGGCGGAGGAGGGGAAAATACCGGGGGAGAGGTAAGGGGTGGCGCAGGAATCTAGAAAACCCGCAAAGGACACTTAAGTGTGTGGGAGAAGGTTGTCGGTTTCTTAGGTCTAGTTCTTCCTTGAGGGTTAGGGATTATGGAAGCAGTGGGTTATCAGCAGGTGGAGAGTGGGGTGGGAGGGTCAGGGGTTTGTTTTTCCGTGAGGGATAGAGAGACTTCTAGGAGGGGGGAATGTCTTTCAAAAAGGATGTTGTTAAGTAAAAGACATTTCTTCATGTTCCTTCTTATTTCCAGCTCCTCCCTTTTATCCATCTTCCTTCCTTTTTTCTCTCGGTGTAATATCTCCGGTATGAAGTCGCTGTTATGGTTTTCTTCCCATAGATGCTTGGGGAAGTGGGACGGTGATAGGTTACAATTCCGGAAACATCTCTTATGTTCTTCTATTCTTGTCTGGAAAGTGCATCCAGTCTGTCCCACATATGCAGCACTGCAGTCATTGTACTTTAATTTATATATTCCACTGTTTTCTAATGGTTGAACTTTTGTCTTTTGTGTTATTCAGGAATTTATTAAGGTTGTCATTGTTATAAAATGCTATTTTAAACCGGTGTTTTGGGAAGAGGTTGCCTATTTTTTCTGAAATCATCCCATAATATGGCAATTTTACACCACTGAATTTTTTCTCTCTCCGTTTTCCCTGGCGTGAAGAGTAGTTGTTGAGCCCTAATGGAGCATTTTTTCAATAATGCTCTTGTTGTAACCATTTGAGATGGCTATTGATTTAATAGCTTCTAATTCCTGGTTGAATGCTTTTTTAGAGAGAGGGATATCCATTAGTCTGTTTAAAAGGAAGTGAAAAACGGACAGCTTTTGCGATATGTGATGGCGGGAGTCAGAGGGGATGAGCCCCTCCCCCACCACCCAACCCCCCTCTCCCCTGGTATTTTCCCCTCCTCAACACCCCCTTCCCCCCTCTTCTACCTTCCACCAAGTCCCTTAAGAGTATATATATACTGTAATTTGTTAAAACTTTGTAGCTAATGATGACACCACTTTGTCGAAACATGTTGTACCAGGAAAATAAATCTGCGGAAGGAAACCAAGTTACTTTTTCATTTGCGAAATTCAACTTACACATAGTTGAGCATGAAACGATGGAATCTTTTTTTGGTAAATTCACCCCTTCTCCATCGTTCAGAATATCATTCCCCCTTCCCAAGATAGTCACAAACACAAAATATGCATGATTAAGAATGCACATTTTTAAGATTGAATTTTATTTTGTGGCATTCTGTAAACTTTATTGAACGTCACAGTAAATTAAAATGAACCACAATTCTACATTATCTTCAGTACATCACAGTTCACTGAATAGCGCAGTCTCAATTCCCCCTATTAACCCTTTTAATCCCCCCAACAGAGAGAATTCCCAACTGGTTGAGAACCCCTGCTTTAAACGGAGCATCAATACCCAAGGAGAATAGGAAATAGTAAATTATATCATATTCGTGATCAATGCCATTGTCCTATTTCAAATTTGATCCACACAATTCAGGGCTTCAGACCAGGAAAAAAGGTATGTATTTAGTGAAGTTTTCTTAGCTCTTCAACCAGGTCAGGTATTAGGATACCAAGGTTTTAATTGCTGCCTCCACCATTGTCTTCATGACTGAAGTATAGTCCTGAAGATATTGGCAGAGGCAGCTATCAAAATATCATCAACCAAATACCTGACAGTGGAAGATCCAAGAAGACTTCACTAACAGCATACGCCAGGAAATAACCAAATTCTACAAGGTATGTATGTATTTCCTTAGGAGTGGAAGTTGAGTAAGAATGGAAGAGAGAAGCCTACCATTTGTATTAGCCTGAAATATGACAAGGTGATCACAGTTTAATGTCCCATCAGACAAACTTATTAGAATATGTACGTGAAGTGGACAGCAAAAATATGTAGCCTTTTGCAGTGAAAGATCATTTCAAATATCTTTGGGCTTCAGCTTCTAGAGGTATTGCAAGGGTCTGAGCACTTCTGCTCCGAAATGGTGGATCTCTATAATTGGAGGTTGTCAGAAGCACAAAGATAGACAAAGAGGAAGAAGTCTAGTGACCTCTTTGAAGCCCTCTTATCCCTTTAGAGTGCCATCCTATATGGGCCTCGAGGTTGAAATGTCTATTTCCCCTAAATCCTGCTAAACTTGCCTTTAGAAATACATATTATAGATGAGGATGTCTCCGTGGAGTTGTAGCATGTAAATTGACCTGGCAAACCAAAGATCTATTCCTGGTCTAGAAGGATTTTTCCTCAGTTTAATTACTGCTCCAATCTGTTTCATGTTGCACATAGTTGTTGGGTTATGATCCATAACCCTGATAAAAATATTTCCTTGATGGTGGGTAGCCTTACACTCCATGGAGTGTAGGTGGACGGTAATGATACCATTCCCTTACACTCCACGGAGTGTAGTTGGAGCGTAATTTAGAACATCGGAGGGTAAGGGCTACCCTCCACGGAGTGTAGTCATACCCTCCGTGGAGTGTAGAGGAAGGGTAAGGCTACCCTCCATGGAGTGTAGAGGAAGGGTAAGGCTACCCTCCATAGAGTGTAGAGGAAGGGTAAGGCTACACATCCTTTACACTCCACAGAGCGTAGTTGGAGCGTAAGTTAGGACATCGGAGGGTTAGGTCTATTCTCCGTGGAGTGCGTTGGAAAGGTAAGAATACCCTCCACGGAGTGTAGCCATACGCTCCACGGTATGTAAAGGAAGGGTAGGGCTATCCTTCATGAAGGGACAATTAGTTAATGGCAGCTAAGTTCTGAAATTGGTGCGTACAGTGCATCATTCCATTTGCGTCCACTCTGCACAGAATCCTCGTTTGTGAGAAATTGCTGTATGCGGATAAACGGTCTGAGGCTGTTGATCTACTGCGCTGTCTCCTCGCCCGATACACTAAAGAAATTTGTGAATGTAAAAATGCAAGGAATATCTGTCAAAACTACTTTTGAATCAAATTGTTATTTCACATTTCGACTTTAAGGTATGTATACATTGTGGAGATAAATGGAAAAGAAATGGATACAATGAAACTCCATAGTTAAATTAAACTGTGATACAGGCCTGAAACAAAGGAAAAAGAAATATTATACGTCAAGCCATACTTAATGAATATTTATAGCAGTAATAAAGTTGAAATATACTTACATTTCCTAGATTTCGTACATTTTTATACGGTGATTGAGTACAGGCTTTCCGGAGAAACTGGCTGCTTCCTCGTCCTGGGAAGTACCCGGTGGATCTTCTTCCCTTAGGCAATGTTGAGGGCATGTTCCCAGCCAGATGATTCGCTTTACCATGGTGGCATTTAGGTCTTCAATGCTCTCTGAAAAATTATGGATGATTAGCAACCACCCAACAAACAAAAACTGTGGACCGGCTTTTGCAGAATTAACTCCAAAAAACTTGAAATTTAACTCAGAAATTCCTTGTGAAATAACATTAATAATCGTGAAATAACGAAGCAATCATACCTACCAGGCGACCAATATGGGCATATTACAGCATATTCTCGCCATCCGGATCAAATTCCTGGGTTTTAACAGAATACAGCTCATGGATGCTAAAGTTGTTACTGCCCTCCGGCTTGAAATACTTGTTTCAGTACGTATTTATTTTCTTGACGCATACAATTACATTGAAAATATAATAAAAATTGCTGACTGAAACCTCTCTGGAAAAAAACTCATGGAACACTCACTCACGATGTTGTTGAAGTGATAAATCTGATGAATGGAACTACTAATTACTTTCAATGGAATTTCAGACTACAGCAAAGCACAAAGATGTTGGTTTTAACGTTCTGCAAAGTCGACTCATCACACGAATATGCATCCCTTTCGCAAGGATAGCTTCGAAAAGTTTTTCCTCGAAACCCCGTGCGTGAGTCCTTCTCGCTTTATGGCAGCATCTGGAAACAATTGGAGCACCTTTCTTCCCACCCTTCCCGAACCTCCTTCTCCATCCCTCTTGATAAGAGAGCGGTCAAAAATCGAGTGGTATAGAGACATAGGAGGATAAGGTGTCTGGAAAAATACAACTCAACCTTTGTTGTGGAAACCAAGGGGAAGGGCAACAGGGAGAGACTGACTGAGTTAACTTACAAAAAGAGGAAAAAAGGGTGCACTTCATCCACATGACGTATGAAAATGCCTTTATTCATACTTTTTCGCCAGTTAGTGCTTAATTATGCATCCGCGAGTATGAGAAATTTATGCAAAATACTGCTCATACTACAATGGCCGAGACCGTACGCTAATTTCTAGCGAAGGAGTATAGCGCTGGTTCAGTTGTTCTGAAAATGTCAAAACATCTGGTCAAAGTACAAGAGATATCTTTTTGACGGTGGTGACGATGGGATCTTTTAGGTGACGATAGTATTGCAGATTCAATCCTAAATTGCAGATTTAATCGTCGAAAACTAAATGATGTTGCTTTAGAGGACAATTTAGTTTCATTTTAATAATAAAAAATAAATAATTGCTCCGGAATGCAATGGAAACACTTCAATTTAATATTTTTCTGTGTTCATGGTCCTTTTCCAACTGCCATGAAAAGCAAAAGCCTGGGATTGGCATTGAAATGTAGGATAAAATATATCTTCCCTTACACTCCAGGGAGTGTAGGGCAAGGGTAAGCAGAATATAAGCCGAGAAGTTTCCAGCGAGTGTAAGGGAAGGGTAGCGCTACCCTTCCATTACACTCTATGAAGTGTAGGGCGAGGGTAGCACTACCCTTCCCTTACACTCCGTGGAGTGTAAGGGAAGGGTAGTGCTACCCCGGAGGATGGGTGGTCCCATGGCCCCCACCAGCCAAATTCCCTGGCTACGCCCATGTGCAGTAACTGTAAAGTGAGAAAACTGAGGTTCTACAGTTCTCGGAAACTGTAGGGAAAACTGTAGAAGGCTACAGTTTTCCATTAACTGTAGAGAAAATACTGTACACTTCTACAGTTACTGTATAGTGAGAAAACTGAGGCTCTACAGTTCTCGGAAACTGTAGGGAAAAACTGTAGAAGGCTACAGTTTTCCACTAACTGTAGAGAAAATACTGTACACTTCTACAGTTACTGTACAAGTTGTACAGTTACTGTAGAGGTTTGTACATTTACTGTAGGCTTTCTAAAATGATTTTTGAAGGGAAATGTTAGATTCTTTAAAAAATATGAACTGCAAATTTAATTCTTCATATTTGGCTTCGAGCCTTTCCTTCAACTCAAGATAAGGACAAATTTACTAATGCATAATAATGACGTCAAATAAGCAGGAAATGGCAAAGGTTTTTCGAGTTCCACAAAAAAATTATAAGCCCAATGCAAAGAATTATGTTAAGTAACAGGAAAATAATTTAAATCACCAAGAAATGTAATTTTCTTGCTTAAAGCAAATGAGAATAAGCAATGGAAACCTTGACTCATATGTTGCAAAGGTAGAAAATAACGCTTCCCTAATTCGACTCCTGCAGCGACAAAACCATAACTACAGGTTTGCCTAATGTAATTTTCAATGTTCTTCAATGTTTCAATATGTTCCAGTTTGCCTAATGGAATTTTCAATGTTTTTCTGTTTCATTAAGTTTCAGAAGCTTATATTTTATCTGAAATGATAAAAAAACTGGGCCTGTCCGGGATTTGAACCCGGGACCTCTCGCACCCAAAGCGAGAATCATACCCCTAGACCAACAGGCCGCTTGAGGGAAGGAGGGAATCAATAACATATTACAGCACTATCCACCCGTTTGTTAACATTTTGAAGTGTTGTATTTTTGCTAAATAAGACAGATATGGAAGAGTTGTTAATATATATGCGAGCGAGAATATTATTTTAGCCTACCAGTCGGCAATGCGAAGTTCAGGTGCGTAATGACATAGCGAATGAAATTTACGTCACGCTGTGTCCTCTTTTATATGCTTACTCCAAAAATTTACCTTTAGAGCACTAAATGTTTACAATAATCATTATTGGCAGCAAAAATCCTTTCTGAGGACCCTTTATCCTTTTCGCATAATGCATGTCTAGAACCATCGGCATGTCCATGGGTTGCATCAACAATATTTGCATCCGGGCAATCTGTGAGCGTGAAAATCGTAAAAATCAAATCTTCACTAATGTAAGAGGGTTGTTATGCGACCAAGATGAGATGGAAGCGTTGCATTTTTTCATTAGATTCCGCAGGTTTCAGGGATAATGTCTATTTTAGTTGAACTTTTTAGACTATTTCAGACTTTTTTGTAAACAGTTCTTACCGGATCTTAAAAAGTCAAGTTCGCCCTAAAGTACACACTTTCTATCCTATGACCCTCTTTTAGTATTATATTAGCGATTGCAACGCTTTGGTCTTTACCGATTCATTCACGTAAGGAGGAAGGTTTGGATGGATATTTAATTTGTAAACAAACTTTCACGAACCAAATATTTTTAAGGCATACAGCCTATAAATGTATGTCGCCTAGCTGTTGTTTGAACTCTTCAAGGGCAAGTTTGCGTATTTTGTAGGAATGCCTAGTGTAAATGCGACATTCTAGAAGTATTAAATGCACTCCATCTCTTTCGTGTCCGAATACTACATGTTGAAATGATTTTCCATGTGTGTATAGAAGCGGCCGCTTCCCCATTTAATGTGTAACTTCGGTGTCTTCGAGTACTAGTATTGAGAAAGGACTAATAATGTCAAATATAAAAAAATATATCCTCAATGTAAGCCTCATTGCTTACCTAATTAGATAGGTACTCTTGAAAATTGGCCATTTTATATTTTTTATATATGACTCAATGCTCACGAAGTTACCATCTTTCATAGTACTCACAAAGTCTCAGTTTTAAGTCCATGACCTTCCTTAAATCATCCGTTTTGTGAAAGGTATGCTCTACTTTAGAGTAGAATGAATTCCCCTCTACTCATCAGTAGGTATTCAAACTAAGTACTGATTGGTAGATTTTTGTGTAGGACATACCCTAACTTCCCCATTTTTGGATCTTCCTCGAATTTTCCTGCAGATAACCTACCCAGTATCAAAAAGTTCCTTATGATCTTTGCAATACTAAAGCCATTGAAAATTCATATCACCTCCTATCTTTTTGACAAACTTTGAGGAATCTGGAACTAACCATGGTATTACCTTTATGGAGTCACCCACAAGTGCACATCAATGTGATAACTCCAGGACTTCTTACTCTATTGTCGTCTTCCTTGCTATCCAGCACACCCTCGCCAGTCTTCTCCAAACCCATATCTCGGATGCCAGCAGTCTACTCACATCTTCTCTCTTAAGTGAGCCCAGTTTCCGACCCGGGAAAAGATTAAAATGCAATATGGCAGTAATAGTAAAGCATCAGGTTATCCCAGTGTCCGCTGCAGTATTCTCTTTCAATTTTGGTAACAAAAACGCCTGTTCAAATTGTCTGTTGATTCCGCGCTGCTCCTTGTCCAAGAGACAACAGGCAGGCATTTGCTGGTAGAATGTAAATTCCAACACCTTATATGTTTCGTCTCTTCCTTGAACTACGACCTTGACGTGGTGGAAGGGCTTGTGCGTTCCAATGACCCCTAGAGCTGGACTGGCAGGAGCAAGTACATTGCTCCTGGTAGGGCCACCCATGCCAGATAGGTCGAAGGGTAGGAGCCAGACGAAAGGTAGTTCCGTGATGGAGTCACGTTAAAAATACCGTTGAGTCCCGTGGGATACCTCTCAACTATCACTTCCCAGAAAATGAAAGTCATCCAAAGAGATCTGATTCCTGGCAACTACGGGACGCCGCCCACTAGGGCGGGTGTCGGGCCCGGCAGCGGGGGAGGCAAGGCCTCTGCGGTCGTCATCACACGAAATCCTTGCACAGAATCAGAATCATAATCAGAAGATACAAGGGAAAGGAGGGAGAAGAAGAAGAAAAAGAGGAAGAGGAGGAGGAAAACAGTGGTAAAAATAGGAACTTGGAACGTAAGGACCATGATGAGGGCCGGGAAGCTTGAAAATATTAAGCAGGAAATGGAAAAAGGAAAAATAGATGCTTTGGGATTGTGCGAGGTTAGATGGAAGGATAGCGGGGACTATTGGAGTGATAACTACAGGGTGATCTATAGTGGGGGAGATGAGAGTCAACGGGGGTAGGCAAAGAGAGTAGGCATGGTACTGAACACAAAGTTGGGACTGAGGGTGGTAAACATTGAACAGGTGAGCAACAGGATACTAGTGGTAGAAATAAAAGCACGGCCAACGAATTTCGTACTGGTCCAGGTATACATGCCTACGAGAAACCATAGAGAGGAAGAGGTGTGCGAGCAAGTAGAAGAAATAATTAGAGAAGAGCCGGGGAAGAAAAACCTGATAGTGATGGGTGACTGGAATGCAGTTGTGGGAGAAGGGAGGGACGGATTAGAAGTAGGAGGGTTTGGGCTAGGAAGAAGAAATTATCGCGGTGAAAAGGCAGTTGAATTTTGTAGAAGAAATAAATTAGTAGAGACAAACACTTGGTTTAAACATCAACCCAGGCGTAGGTACACATGGAAAATGCCGGGTGATACTGGGAGATACCAAATTGATTATATAATGGTGAGGCAGAGATTTAGGAGCAGTGTAAAAACTCTCGTAGCTATCCAGGGGCGGATGTGGACTCGGATCATAACTTGGTGATGATGAAGTGTGAAGTTAGATTCAAAAGGCTTTGTAAAGGTAGGAAGATAAAGAGGTGGAACCTTGAAGCATTGAAAGGGTTGAAAAGGAGGGAATACCAAGAGCTGGTAGAAAAGAACATAGGTGAAGATAAGCGGACGGGAACCATAGAGAAGAGTTGGGAGGTTATAAAAACAGGCATCGCAGGAGCGGCAGAGAAAACAATAGGAACGGTGGAAAAGAAGAAGGTTAAGAAGCAGTGGGTTACAGAAGAAATGATGAAGAAAATGGAGGAGAGAAGGATATGGAAAAACGTGAACACCGACGTAGGGAAGAGGAAGTACAAGGAATTGAATAATAAACTCAGGCGAGTGACCAATCAGGCAAAATAAAACTGGTGGAAGGTACAATGTGAGGAAATGGAAAAGATGCAGGAGGAGGGGGAAGTGGGCGCTTTGTATGCCAAGGTGAAAATGTTATCGGGTGGTAAGAGAGGTCAAACGATACCAAAGGTTAAGGACAAAACAGGGAAGATATTAATCGAACAGGAAGTTATCCAAGAAAGATGGAGAGAATATGTAGAGGAGCTATATATGACAGCGAGAATAGACCCCTTAGCCTAGATCTAGAGGAGAAAGGAACAATAGATAAGGATAACCTCGGACCAGAGTTACTTGAGAGTGAAATAGAAAGGGCATTAAGAGAGATGAAGGGTAGAAAAGCCGTGGGAACCGATAACCTACCTTCGGAGCTACTGAAGAATCTAGGTAGTATGGGGAGAAAATCGTTTTTCGAACTTATTCGCAGGGTCTACGAGGAAGGAGTAAGGCCAGAGGATTTCGTTATAATGAGGACACTTATAGATAGAAACATAGAGCATAATCAGGATGTTTTCGCTTGTTTTGTAGATTTCGAAAAGGCATTTGACAGAGTAAACTGGGAGAAACTAATGCAGATACTGGGGAAAATAGGAAAAGATTGGCGTGATAGGAGACTCATCCGAAACTTATATATGGGGCAGAGGGCTCAGGTAAGGGTAGCTGACGGTGAATCAGAGTGGGCAGTTATAGGTCGCGGGGTGCGGCAAGGGTGCCCGTTGTCGCCTTTACTTTTTAACATCTATGCTGAGGAAATGGTAAGAGAGGCATGGGGTGAGCTAGATGTGGGAATGAAAGTAGGAGGCAAGCGGATAAAGTTGGTTAGATTCGCAGACGACCAGGCGTTGGTCAGTCGGTCATCGAAAGGACTGCAAACTTTAGTAGATGCACTGGAAAAGCAGTGTGAGAAATACGGAATTAATATAAATAATAGGAAAACAAAAGTAATGAGATTCTGTAGGACAAAGAAATCGAAGCTGGTGATAAGAGTAGGAAGTCACAAACTGGAGCAAGTAGAACAATTTAATTACTTGGGCAGTACGCTAGAAGAAAGAGGACATAGTAGAAAAGACATTAGGAGAAGAATAGCGCTAGCGAAGGAAGCGTAATAGGAGGGAGCTGATGACGGGGACCTTAAGTAAGGATGTAAAAAAGAGGCTAGTGATGAGCTTGATATGGAGTGTGGCGTTGTATGGGGCGGAAACGTGGACCTTGAGAAAGGAAGACGAAAATAGGCTGAATGCTTTTGAGATGTGGGTGTGGAGGAGGATGGAGAAGGTGGAAAAGCAGTCACCATTGGTGTACCCCAGGGTTCCATTTTAGGCCCTATTTTGTTTTTAATTTATATAAATGACTTACCTGGAATCGTGAAAGCTGTGCCTGGTGTTGAGCCTGTATTATATGCAGATGACACCAACATAATTGTGTCTGCCCCTTCAGTTAATGCTTTATCCCACAGGGCTCAAAGCGTCACAAACATACTGTCCGATTGGTGCCTCCACAATCTTCTAAAACTGAACACCAACAAGTCTGGTCTCATGTACTTCACCACCAAAAATAAGCCCCTGCCCCTATTTCTGTGAGCGTAGATGGAACCTGTATCCCGCACATCTCCAGCACACAATTCCTCGGAATATCGCTGACCCATACCATTTCATGGGACGAACACATCTGCAAACTCCGTAGTAAGCTAAGCTCTACATGCTTTCTTATTAGAAGCATAAGACAATCAGTAAGTGATGACGTGCTGTTAGCCATATATTATGGTGAATTTTATTCACATGTGGTTTTTAGCATTCTGTTCTGGTGTTCCTCCCCCCATGCTAGCATTATCTTTAAGATTCAGAAACGTGTGATAAGGCTAATATGTAATGCTACGGCTGATGCACACTGTCTTCCATTGTTTAAGAAGCTCGGTTTACTACCGATTCCTTGTGTTTACATGTATGCTGTTTGTGTGTCGGCCAAGATTAACTTATCAAACTATATAACTAATAACAGTATTCATGGTCACTATACCAGAAGGCACATGGACCTTCATCAAAATTTTGTAAGGATAACCACTGCAATGTATGGACCAATGTCCATGGGCTTAATGATTTATAACCATCTACCATCTGAGCTTAAATCTGAAACTAAGGTTAAAGTATTCAGAAAAAATGTATTAAAGTTTTTTCGCTCCAAAATATTTTATTCTGTAAAAGAATTTTTGAGCTCAAAGTTTTAAATATCTGAATGAATATTGTATAACAATGAGTGTATGTGTAATGTACTGTGTATATTTATAATCCGGTGACGTGCCTTATATCTCCTACATATTTAATGTAACATGATCTTCGGGCAAATAAATGATTATTATTATTATTATATATATTTAATTATTATATATTAGGGGGCGGCATTAAATATATATATATATATAATTCCTGGGTAATGAGGGTATTACGCTAGAAGAAAGAGGACATAGTAGCAAAGACATTAGGAGGAGAATAGCGCTAGCGAAGGAAGCGTTCAATAATAGAAGGGAGCTGATGACGGGGACCTTAAGTAAGGATGTAAAAAAGAGGCTAGTAAAGAGCTTGATATGGAGTGTGGCGTTGTATGGGGCGGAAACGTGGACCTTGAGAAAGGAAGACGAAAATAGGCTGAAGGCTTTTGAAATGTGGGTTTGGAGGAGGATGGAGAAGGTGCGTTGGACGGAAAGGAAGGCAAATGAGGAAGTGCTTGACATGGTGGGCGAGGAGAGGAAACTTGAGGATGAGATTAGGGGAAGGCAGGGTAGGTGGCTGGAAGGGGTAATGAGGGACGATGGTTTGCTGAAGGTCGTGATAGAGGGAAGGATGTTGGGTAAGCGGGGAAGGGGAAGGAAGAGAATCGGTTTTATGGACGGGATGAAGAAAGGTAGGACTTATGCTGAGATGAAGAAAGAAATACAAGAGGTAGAAAGGGCACAGCAAGTGTAAGAGTTCGTTGGATATTCTCTGACTTTCATCACAACCTACCTCTAACCGGTAGATTACTGTAATGAATGAATGAATATATAATTCCGCCCCACTTGTGGCAAATTTTATATATATATATATAAAATTTGCCACAAGTGGGGCGGAATTAAATATAGACACATAAAAAAGAACACTCACACTATACGTTCTGATATTTCGGTTACCTTTCTCACAGATAGATGGATACATACTGATGGAAAGGCAGGGGCAAGAGGTAGGGTGAGGTGGGAGGAGAAGGAGGAGAGAGGGGTAGGAAAGGGGAGAAGAGGGGAGGGGCGGGAGGGGGTCAGAGGAATATAGGGTCACAGGAGTCATATATATATATTCTTTTGAAGTTTTCGCCAATTGGCCACACATATATAAATTAAAACTTACAGGAGGTAGGAGAAAGAGAAAAAGATAAAGAATTCGTTCTTACTGGAACGTTTCGGACCGTTTGGTCCTTCGTCAGCTTTAGAAGTGAGCAGTTAGTACTTCTAAAGCTGACGAAGGACCAACCGGTCCAAAACGTTCCCGTAAGAACGAATTCTTTATCTTTTTCTCTTTCTCCTACCTCCTGTAAGTTTTTATTTATATATATATATATATATATATAATAATACACCAGTGTCACTAGCTGTGACGCACTAAATAAAATAAAACACTAAGAAAGAACACTCACACGAGAAAAGTTTTTTCCGGAGCTTTCGAAGCCAAAGGCTTCTTTCTCAACGAGAAGATGTCGATCAGTCAGTCGACATCTTCTCGTTGAGAAAGAAGCCTTTGGCTTCGAAAGCTCCGGAAAAAACTTTTCTCGTGTGAGTGTTCTTTCTTAGTGTTTTATTTTATTTAGTGCGTCACAGCTAGTGACACTGGTGTATTATTATATTGTGCTACGCGCATCTTTTCCTAAGAAACTGTGTATATATATATATATATATATATATATATATATATATATATATATATATATATATATATATATATATATATATATATATAAATTCAAACTTACAGGAGGTAGGAGAAATAGGAAAAGATAAAGAATTCGTTCTTACGGAACGTTTCGAACCAGTTGGTCCTTCGTCAGCTCTAGAAGTCTAGAGCTGACGAAGGACCAACTGGTTCGAAACGTTCCGTAAGAACGAATTCTTTATCTTTTCCTATTTCTCCTACCTCCTGTAAGTTTGAATTTATATATTTGTGGCCAATTGGCGAAAACTTCCAAAGATTATATATATATATATATATATATATATATATATATATATATATATATAATATGCCAAGAGGGTGGCCGATAAAAATACAGAAACAGAAAAAAAGGACACTCACAAATTGAAACTTCCGATATATCGGTGGAAAGTAGCTTCCACCTATATATATATATATTCTTATGAAATTTTCGCCAATTGGCCACAAATATATAAAATAAAACTTACAGAAGGTAGGAGAAAGAGATAAAGAATTTGTTCTTACAGAACGTTTCGGACCGGTTGGTCCTTCATCAGCTTTAGAAGTGAGCAGTTAGTACTGACCTGGGGAAGGGGAAGGTAGGGGAGGAAATGAAGGAGGGGAGGGGAACTAAGAGGGAACAATGTTGCACCTGGCTGATAGAGATCAAATCTTTTTGCAAATCCAGGGTACAGCTGTGGGCACAAGAATGGCTCCTTCATATGCCAATTAGTTCATGGGCCAGTTGGAGGAAAGATTTCTCTCCTCACAACCCCTCAAACCGATATTCTGGGTCCGATTCATTGATGATATCTTCCTAATTTGGACTCACGGACCTGAATCCCTCTCTTCCTTCATTTCAGACCTAAATTCCACATCCTCTATTTCTTTCACTTCTACCTCCCCCTGCACCCACATAACTTTCCAACAATATCTCAATTTTGGCAGCTGCCATCCCTATCATACTAAAAGTGCCATTCCATTTTCCCTGTCTATTCGCGTGCACCGCATCTGTAACTCCCAAAACTCCCTTGACCATCGCCTATCCAATATTAAAACTGCCCTCCTTAAACGTGGCTATCCCTCCTCTCTCCTTGAGCAATGCATCTTACCTTCCATCACGCCCTACGCTCCACCCCCTAAAACTACCACTAAATCTCCCTTGAACCTATGCACTACCTTCATTCCAGGACTTCATAAGGTAAACCTTGTCCTTAAGTCGCTTTCCCCATTCTGCACGAGTCTCCTTACTGCTGACTTAATTCCCAAATGTCCCACTATCACTTTCAAAAGACCAGCAAACCTAAATTGTATTCTACGTCCCTCCAAACCCACTCCCACTTTGTAAAGCTTTTTCCCCACCCGGAATCAATGTATTGCATTAATCCCATGCAATACCTCTGCCCCCCACTTTAAAGAGTTACTAGTGCAAAGTTCTTAGGATTATTAATTGATGAGTCCTTGACATGGGAGAACCATATTAATCAATTATGCCTTAAACTTGCAAAATGTGGTTATGTTTTGAGAAATCTTGCCAACATTGTTAACTTAGAAGTGCGAAAAATGGCATATTTTGGTATCTTCCAGTCACGTCTAACTTATGGCATTATTTTCTGGGGATCCGCTCCTGCTTTTAAAAAGGTTTTTGTAATGCAAAAGAGAGGTATTAGATACATAGTTAAAATACCGACACGAAAATCCTGTAAACCTCACTTTAAAGAGTTAAAAATCCTAACGCTGCCAAGCTTATACATTTATCACCAATGTATTTACATTTTAGATAATAAGAGTGAATTCACTACAAATGACCAAATACATGGGCATAACACTCAGCAGAGAGTGGATATGCACATGCTTCATCACACTACATCAATGTACAACAAGAGTCCCTTCCACGTAGCCATTAAAGTTTTCAATCATTTACCTTCTGTCATAAAAAATGCCACCTCTAAAGCATCCTTTAAAAGAAAACTTAAAGACTTTCTGATAAATAAGGTCTACTATAATGTACAAGACTTTCTGGAAGAGTCTTTTGGGCCATAATCTCTTTCTTTGTATGTTTTTTTGTATTCCTGTGTTGTATTATTCTTGTGAATGACTTGTCCCACATTTTACTCTTGTAAAATATCAGGATCAATAAATATATTATTATTATAATTATAATTTTCCTCTGCCTTGCAACACTGTTGCATTTCTCACTCTTCAAGAACTCCTCACTACTTCAAAATTTTCCCATCCATTGATAACCTGACACAGCATTGTCACACTGAATACCACTCCGAGTTCCCCTCCCCACACTCCATTTCTCCCCTCCATTCGTCACTGAACCTCAATATTTAGTGCCCTCAGTATTGCAACATTGTTAGAATTCTCCCTGCTTGAAACTTCTCCCATCCGAAAACAGCCAGGTGCAACATTGTTCATTCTTAGTTCCCCTCCCCTCCTTCATTTCCTCCCCTACCTTCCCGTTCCCCAGGGCTGTACTAACTGCTCACTTCTAAAGCTGACGACGGACCAACCGGTCCGAAACGTTCCATAAGAACAAATTCTTTATCTCTTTCTCCTACCTCCTGTAAGTTTTATATATATATATATATATATATATATATATATATATATATATATATATATATATATATATATATATATATCCCTTTCTCATGGTTCTGTTCGGTCAAGTATCACAGAGTATTGTGAGAGAGGAGGACACCGGGTGAATCCCAGGACCTTGCTAGAGTGTGAGAGGAGGAGCGAAGCCTAGGAAAAAAGGGAGGAAAGAGAAAGAATGCTGAGGAAAATAAAGCAAGAATGAGAGAGGTCAATTAAAACAATTCAAATGCATACAAGGTTATCTAATGTGCCTCCATTTGGAAGCCTGTGTAAATAATGCTCGGGGCAGGTATTCATTCATTACAGTAATCTACCGGTTAGGGGTAGGTTGTGATGAAAGTCAGAGAATATCCAACGAACTCTTACACGTGCTGTGCCCTTTCTACCTCTTGTATTTCTTTCTTCATCTCAGCATAAGTCCTACCTTTCTTCATCCCGTCCATAAAACCGATTCTCTTCCTTCCCCTTCCCCGCTTACCCAACATCCTTCCCTCTATCACGACCTTCAGCAAACCATCGTCCCTCATTACCCCTTCCAGCCACCTACCCTGCCTTCCCCTAATCTCATCCTCAAGTTTCCTCTCCTCGCCCACCATGTCAAGCACTTCCTCATTTGTCTTCCTTTCCGTCCAACGCACCTTCTCCATCCTCCTCCACACCCACATCTCAAAAGCCTTCAGCCTATTTACGTCTTCCTTTCTCAAGGTCCACGTTTCCGCCCCATACAACGCCACACTCCATATCAAGCTCTTTACTAGCCTCTTTTATACATCCTTACTTAAGGTCCCCGTCATCATCTCCCTTCTATTATTGAACGCTTCCTTCGCTAGCGCTATTCTCCTCCTAATGTCTTTGCTACTATGTCCTCTTTCTTCTAGCGTACTACCCAAGTAATTAAATTGTTCAACTTGCTCCAGTTTGTGACTTCCTACTCTTATCACCAGCTTCGCTTTCTTTGTCCTACAGAATCTCATTACTTTTGTTTTCCTATTATTTATCTTCATTCTGTATTTCTCACACTGCTTTTCCAGTGCATCTACTAAAGTTTGCAGTCCTTTCGATGACCGACTCACCAACGCCTGGTCGTCTGCGAATCTAACCGACTTTATCCACTGGCCTCCTACTTTCATTCCCACGTCTAGCTCATCCCATGCCTCTCTTACCATTTCCTCAGCATAGATGTTAAAAAGTAAAGGCGACAACGGGCACCCTTGCCGCACCCCGCGACCTATAACTGCCCACCCTGATTCACCATCCGCTACCCTTACATGAGCCCTCTGACCCATATATAAGTTTCGGATGAGTCTCCTATCATGCCAATCTATTCCTATTTTCCCCAGTATCTGCATTAGTTTCTCCCAGTTTACTCTGTCAAACGCCTTTTCGAAATCTACAAAACAAGCGAAAACATCCTGATTATGCTCTATGTTTCTATCTATAAGTGTCCTCATTAACGCAATCGCATCTCTGGTTCCCCTCCCCTTCCTAAACCCAAATTGATCATCGCCTAAATAGCACTTTGATCTGCTCTCCAACCTTTTATTTAGTATTCTAAGCAACACTTTTGCTGCGTGCGAAATTAAACTGATTGTTCTATACTCCTCGCATTCTGACGCTTTCTTCTTCTTCAGGATAGGTATTAATACTGTTTTCACGAAATCGTCTGGCCATACTCCTTCCTCGTAGATCCTGCGAATAAGTTCGAAAAACGATTTTCTCCCCCTACTACCTAGATTCTTCAGTAGCTCCGAAGGTAGGTTATCGGTTCCCACGGCTTTTCTACCCTTCATCTCTCTTAGTGCCCTCTCTATTTCACTCTCAAGTAACTCTGGTCCGAGGTTATCTTTATCTATTGTTCCTTCCTCCTCTAGATCTAGGCTAAGGGGTCTATTCTCGCTGTCATATAGCTCCTCTATGTATTCTCTCCACCTTTCTTGGATATCTTCCTGTTCGATTAATATCTTTCCTGTTTTGTCCTTAACCTTTGGTATCGTTTGACCTCTCTTACCACCCGATAACATTTTCACCTTGGCGTACAAAGCGCCCACTTCCCCCTCCTCCTGCATCTTTTCCATTTCCTCACATTGTCCCTTCCACCAGTTTTCTTTTGCCCAATTGGTCACTCGCCTGAGTTTATTATTCAATTCCTTGTACTTCCTCTTCCCTACGTCGGTGTTTACGTTTTTCCATATCCTTCTCTCCTCCATTTTCTTCATCATTTCTTCTGTAACCCACTGCTTCTTAACCTTCTTCTTTTCCACCGTTCCTATTGTTTTCTCTGCCGCTCCTGCGATGCCTGTTTTTATAACCTCCCAACTCTTCTCTATGGTTCCCGTCCGCTTATCTTCACCTATGTTCTTTTCTACCAGCTCTTGGTATTCCCTCCTTTTCAACCCTTTCAATGCTTCAAGGTTCCACCTCTTTATCTTCCTACCTTTACAAAGCCTTTTGAATCTAACTTCACACTTCATCATCACCAAGTTATGATCCGAGTCCGCATCCGCCCCTGGATAGCTACGAGAGTTTTTACACTGCTCCTAAATCTCTGCCTCACCATTATATAATCAATTTGGTATCTCCCAGTATCACCCGGCATTTTCCATGTGTACCTACGCCTGGGGTGATGTTTAAACCAAGTGTTTGTCTCTACTAATTTATTTCTTCTACAAAATTCAACTGCCTTTTCCCCGCGATCATTTCTTCTTCCTAGCCCAAACCCTCCTACTTCTAATCCGTCCCTCCCTTCTCCCACCACTGCATTCCAGTCACCCATCACTATCAGGTTTTTCTTCCCCGGAACTTCTCTAATTATTTCTTCTACTTGCTCGTACAGCTCTTCCACCTCTTCCTCCCCATGGTTGCTCGTAGGCATGTATACCTGGACCAGTACGAAATTCGTCGGCCGTGCTTTTATTTCTACCACTAGTATCCTGTCGTTCACCTGTTCAATGTTTACCACCCTCAGTCCCAACTTTGTGTTCAGTACCATGCCTACGGACTCTCATCTCCCCCACTATAGATCACCCTGTAGTTATCACTCCAATAGTCCCCGCTATCCTTCCATCTAACCTCGCACAATCCCAAAGCATCTATTTTTCCTTTTTCCATTTCCTGCTTAATATTTTCAAGCTTCCCGGCCCTCATCATGGTTCTTACGTTCCAAGTTCCTATTTTTACCACTGTTTTCCTCCTCTTCCTCTTTTTCTTCTTCTTCTCCCTCCTTTCCCTTGTATCTTCTGATGATGATTCTGATTCTGTGCAAGGATTTCGTGTGATGACGACCGCAGAGGCCTTGCCTCCCCCGCTGCCGGGCCCGACACCCGCCCTAGTCGGCGGCGTCCCGTAGTTGCCAGGAATCAGATCTCTTTGGATGACTTTCATGTTCTGGGAAGTGATAGTTGAGAGGTATCCCACGCGACTCAACGGTATTTTTAACGTGACACCATCACGGAACTACCTTTCGTCTGGCTCCTACCCTTCGACCTATCTGGCATGGGTGGCCCTACCAGGAGCAATGTACTTGCTCCTGCCAGTCCAGCTCTAGGGGTCATTGGAACGCACAAGCCCTTCCACCACGTCAAGGTCGTAGTTCAAGGAAGAGCGGGGCAGGTAAGCGGCCAGTAATCTGTCATCGACTTGATGATCAGTCCATCACCTAACTGCATTTAAATTTCTTTCGCCGTGGCCCAGACCTAGTACTAATATGTAATCATAAAGGAAATCAATTACTCTCCAGAGTAATAGTGGCTATGCTCCATTTGCTGGGAAACTTTATTCCCCCGCAGTACATCACCTCTTGTAGGCAGAATATTTATGTTCTTCATTCTTCTATTGGATCTTATTGTCACCTACTTGCTCATTATATTCATTATTTGGATAATTTTTTCTATTATTTTAGAAGAAAATTTTTTGAAACTTTTCATTATAATATTGATTACTCTTTGTTTGAACATTTCAAAATAACCCCTTGATGTATTTATTCTCTGGATCAGAATTGAATTTAGAAAAAGTGAAATCAACCTATTTTGGCATGCCATTCATCACATCAGATATGTAATCTTGAAACGCAAATTTGGTGAATGAGTTTCAGTGAGTGGGTGAGACAGGTGATGAGTACATGTTACATCTCTTTTTGCTCACCATGTTACATTCTGACAATTTTATGTGGCTTTGGAGTAAAAGACATTGTAAATAATACATACCTTTAATACTGTATACATTGTTCAAAGCATAATTTTACATTTATTTACATCTACAGTACACAATACACTTGAGGTTTAAATTTACAGATCATTTGGTCAATGGTGTAATAATTTCTGAAAAAAATGTAATAAAACAATATCTGACAATTGAGAAAACAAGCATGTCTAAAATACTTAACTGCCAGTCAGAGCATTTAAAAATAATACAAAAGAAATGGCTTTTCCCATTTTTACATAAAATGTTTCTGATAATCAAGAAGAAATACTTAAATCATAGCACTAATCTTTGGTAGAGAAGGGCAGTTAATAATGGGTCACAAGTTGTACCTATGATTTAAAATTATACTTGTTAGAGATCAATCTCCTTGCATGTGCAACAACAGAAGCCCTAAATACTATGGGAAGCAGTGAGTGAGATATATAATAATAGAATCGAATTAGAATGGTAACAAGGAAATCAATGAGATTTTAGCTACAGAAAGAAGACTATTGAAAAATTTCACATTTACAAACATACAACTAATATGCTTACACTCAAGTGATACACACACTCACACACACAATCTGACTGATTATTGCAAACAGCAGTATTAAATACAAAGTCATATAATAAATTCAATTAAGTTAGATTCTCTATCATTTTAACCTTTCAATTTCACTACTTCCTCTTGCATATAATAATCTTAACACAGAGCAAAAAATGCGAGACAAATGGGACAAAAACACACACAAAAGACACTTTGAAGAATCCTGTGCTTGGCTTGAGAGCCACCATCTTTGCATCTATTGTAATTGCATCGGCTGCTGCAAGATTGCATTGGTAACTCAACAACAGCCAGCTGAATGTGAGCTTATCACTCCATGATGTCCATCAAAGTCAACTGCAACCACTATGTTGTTTATTTTTATATATCCCACTAAATGCAACTCTTTAACACAGCATAAAAATAAAGACAATGTGTACATACCAAGAGAGTGATGAAAACACATTTATATAATTTATTTGTGCAATTGAGCTATGCCTATAGAAACAGTAAAAGAGTGGCATCATAAAGGAAGTCATCACTTACACACTTCACCAAGAATGGATGCTGATTCCTAATCAGCTCAACATAAGTAGTCAGGCAATGGAATGGTCTTCTCAATAAACACAAAGATAGCTGCATTTATTTCTTCGTTTCCTGAATAAGCCATGAGAGAAGGACATAGCCAGTCTTCTTGGCTACAACTACTCACTAATTAAATGGTGAGTTTCAAAGATATTTAGCAGGTCATTTCACCAGAAAAATACATATTTGATCACCTTTGTGCAACTTTTGTTGCCCGTTTAATTCACAGCATTCACACTCTGATTGCCTTAGAACTTTTTAGATGAGGCTTCAAAGCAAGAGACTATAAGGTTCACTCAAGGGTTGCTAAGGTTCTAAATAGATTCACCAGAAAAGCTGATCATCACATAGTCTCATTAGAATTGAAGATCAGCACGAACTGCTCTTGAGCTCTGACAGCTCAGCAAGAAGTCTGGCCTGTGCACACATTTCCCGTTCAGTTTCCAGCGGTAGGGCTCCTGAAGGAGTGGGAGACCTGGATGCAGATGGAGAAGTTGTTCCATTGGTGATTCCACTCAAGTTGCCATTATGACGGTCCCGCAGATGTGTAAGGGCAGCTAAGAGACGATTGTTAGCAGAATCAAGGGCACGAATCTTAAGCTCCTGGGCTTCTATCACACGCTGCTTGCGTACCAGAGCCTCAGCTGTTTTCCTCTGCTCTTTTCGAAGCTCTTCTTCCACACACACAAGCCTGCAATTCAAAAGACAAACCATGTCATGGTAAATTCATGTGCAGGTTTGATAACTGAAAAAAAAGCTTAAGGTATGGTGGATATTTTTCCCAATCCTTATGTATGAATGTTTTAATGTCATTGTACTTCTGGATGTAAAAGTTAAGTCTTTTGCCATAGGGGAAAAACTAGGCAAATGATTTTTTAAAGGAAAATTGCACAAATTTTTATTAAAGCATGGAACAGCTGAATTACAAAATCAGAAAAATTAATAGCTAACTTCATGTATAAAAACTATTGATGGTATATGACCAAGAAGCTGTTCAAATATCATTTGTTCACTCATATTTGTGTTTCTGATTTTGTATAAACTACCAAGCTTTACAAAATGCCCCCTAAAAAATTAGCTTCAAGTACATAACCAATTTTTCTCTGGAACACCGAAACATCATAATACTATCATTAATAATTTTCAGCAATAACAATAATATTTATTTTCATTCCATTGGCCAAAAGGCATAGAATACAGTCATAGTCATGATATATGCTAGATTTAAAAAAACACATATAAAGTTACAAAATAAACTTAGGCATTCCTCTCATTTAGAAAGTCATCCACAGAATAAAAACAATTTAGAAGTAGGTAATTTTTTAGGTATCTTTTAAATATATTAATGCTATTAGCAATTATCATGTAAACACAGTAAAAGAGCATGCCACCACATATTCACAAATTGTACCCTACTAATACTCAATTAAGTCATTTTGGTATGATCGGGGATGAAAAGAAAATTGCTTGAGGAAACAAAGAGGGGGTGAATTAGGTGGATGGGGGAAGTTATGAAGGGGGAATGGACTCTGAAATCTGTTATGGGAATGCTGGGAAAATGAAGGAGAAGGACAGCCATTTCAGGTATGATAAAGATAAGTAGGAAGTGTGCCGAAGGAGTGAAAATACAGTGTGACCATAGAAATGGAACAGAATAGGCAAGTGGCAAAGATACATCAAAACCTACCCCCATGGGTAGGACAAGAAGTGATGATGTAAAACTCACCTGGATATTATTCCTCTCATATGCTGGTCATCAGGTAATGAGTCATCGTGGCTCTCGGGTGGCAACACCCTGGAACTATCCTCCTCGACTCGGTCTCTCCATGCTGTGGAACTGTCTCCCACGTCTCCATCCCCTATCCTGCGGCTGCTACCACTCTCTGAGTCAGCCGTTTCATCCCCGGCCAGAGTCCCACCACTGGTGACGCTCCCTGTCTTTGAAGAGCAGCCATTGGTGCCGGACCATGACAACTGTCGTTGGGACTCCTCCAGCTGTGCACGCAGAGATTCCACGCTGGAGCGCAAATGTTCAATTTCACGCTCGTACTGCTTATTGAGTGATAAAATAATAGGAGGTTACGAGGGAGAAATATGAAGGATAAAATAAGAAATTGCACTCTGAATTATAAAACAAAATGTATATTTCCACCAATATTCATATGTGTAAGTACAGGAAATATGAATTGTTTTTTTTTACTTCAGTGATAATGGATTTCCACATATAGTTAAGCCTGAAAACATTGAATATAAGAAATTGCACATTTCTATTGAACCAGAATATAGATTTGACCAAAGGTATTATGAAAAAGTCACATGACTACATAAAGGAGTGGTCTAGGAGCTGCTAGTCTCTCTAGGTTAAATGTGAGGCTCTAGTTACAAGAAAAATTCAGATACCTATAATGAATATTCGGGCAACATCATTGATATCATTTATCTTCAAACTACATCTGTCAGACAGGAAAAAGTGACAAAATAGGAGAAATTTATGCCTCACTGTACAACTTCCACATGAGTAACACTTGGGGGACCATGACCCCAAATCTATGTATGGATTTAATTGATTTTACTTGTGCTAGTACTAACCTCGGAAACAGTTTTAAGATCCCTGGGAGCTAAACCAGCATTTATCAGTGTCCTGCTACTGTTACCAGCTGACCTCTGGGCGTGGAATGGAACTCCATCACCCTCCTCCATTTCTTCCGAAGAATCAGAGAGGTCATCTCTGTCATGGGCCCCTTCACGCTGCCTACCTTTCATACCACAGCAGATCTGAGAGTGTGCCTGTAGTGAAAGTTCTGCAAAAACAAGGAAACAGGTCTCAATACTATACACGATGCAATGACAAAGCAGTTGTTGAAGTTAAGTTTGACATTATGTGGTAGTGCAGGCAGTAATGAGTTCTCATTCTGATTTCCTACAAATTAATTTCACATGCTGAGTTTTTTATGAAAATTCATGAATAGGCTGGAGTGTTAACAGTGTTTCATTACTCTGAGTGTTCCAGTGTTTTATGGCTGGAAGATAACTTGCAACGCATGTGTACAAAATTGCTTCTTCTGCAAACTATTCTCAATAAAATTGTAAACTACATCCATGCAAAAATATTAAATGTACAAAACACAAGTAAATATATTTATGAATCATCCTTAAAAAAGACCCACAAAACATGAGTAAACTTGTGAGCCATCTGCAATAAGTCTGGTGTATAATTATTCAATTGTACACATTGTGATAAGTTTCACTGTATAAGTTTCTGTATCCATATTTACAATAAAAATTATTATAAATATCATATCTAATAGTATTTCTATTTTCACACAACGTACATACAAAGCAGTTATCTGATCTGGTGCTTATCTGGTGAGCTTGATGCAGAAATTCCTCCTGGTTCTTTTCCCACTGGGCCAAGGTCTTCATGCTGGTCAATTTTTCGGAACAACTAGCATGGAGACTTTGACCCAGAGGAAGACCTGAGAGGAACTTCTCCATTCAAAGCAGGGTTTTGCTCCTTATTGGAACTGCATGCTAAACATTCCACTAACTACTACAAATCTAAGTGGTTATGCTTACCTCGAGAGGCATAGGGTGAACCTCTGAGAGCCAGACCAGAGAGAGATGATGAAACTGAGTTCTGTGGATTTGGAGTGCTGAGGGAGACCACATGTTGAGGCCTCCAAGTGGGTCGCACAGAGCACTGTGGGTTGGTCCTGGGAGCCCGTGCACCAGCCGGGTTGTGGTTCACAAGGTGCGGATGATGGTGTTGATGAGGGGCAATCTGTACGTGAACAATTAATGAAAGATTATGAAAATCAAAGCTTCAAGAACCTTAATCCAAAAAGACTGAAAGCATGAGGAAAATATTTTCAATCATTCTCAAGCTGATAAGATTAACCCTTTTGCTGTCTGCAAATTCGTGATAGATGAAGCTCTTAGACTGCTAAGGCATTTAAATGCAGTTTTGGAAGTGGTAGTTGGGTACAGCATGACCATAAGCTGGAAAATATGGTACCATATTTCCAGTGACATAAGATGCACTTTTTTTTCTTGAAAATGCATTCTAAAATTGGCCTGTGTCTTATGGGCTAAGAGTAAAGCTATGTTTTCATGCATTTGATTTTACATTGCCGTCCGAGGTTCCCATCTCTCAACTTTTACTGCAGACAGCATTTCGGCAGAGAGGTAAAGGGAGCTTTCCATTCAAGGTATTGCATATCGAAACACATCAGCCTAGTTAAGTGCAGATGTGTGCTGGTGAAACATTTGGTAACTTGCTGGTTGGTAGCATTCTGTGGGTGTACAACAATCACAGCCTTATGTTTTGTGCATCATTATTGAATTGCTTCAAATAGGAATTTAAAAATGTAAGCTTTTCACCATAGAGTACTTTAAAACTTTACATCATCCATGTTTGATACCTTCACTAAAAATCAAAACAAAAACAACAATCGTGGATGAGACTATTGAAATTATTTTGTGGTTTAAGCGCTCATCAACTCTGATCCATATCTGTTTTGAAGACCGCTGCCTAGTGCACAGGGTCTGAAAAAAATGGAAGGCAAGTGCACCGTTGTATTCTGGAGTTATTGGTGAACTAGGGTGAATGGAAAGCTGCCAAAGATACATTATCCATCATTCGTTTCTGGGATTTCTACACTGAATAACTTTAACGCAGTTGCAATTTATGGAAGTAAACAATCCCACTTTCTTCCTACAAATTGTTAGCATTAACAAATGTTGATTATAATTTTTTTCTTCTAAAATCTCACTCGAAAACTCAGTGCATCTCATGGGCCAGGAGTTACGATAATTTACAATGAAAGCTGGTCTGGGCAAAGCTATGTACCTGAGGGGGTGGCTGGTGTGGCGGAATGTGACGTCTCCCGGCTGGTGGGGTGGGAGTGGCAGGGGAAGAAGATGATGAGGAAGAGATCGACCTCCTGCGGTGCCCTCTCGTTGCAGCAGCAGAGGTTGGCACGGCACCATTTCGCCCCAAACAGCTTTCATGGCCCATACGATACATGGGATTGGCAAAGGCAAGAGGTTGGTGTGACGATGCAGACCTTTGTATTGGCTGTCTAGAGCCAGGTATACCCAATCCACTTGCAACAGCTGCACTATCATCACCATTTGTGATGGTCATCTGAAAGGGATGCATAATTCATGATAAATAAGCTCACCAAACCAATATGTATGTTAAACAACAATATTTTCAATAATTTATTTATTTATATCAATAACCTGAATACAGCCTCGAGGACCATTTTACATCAGGCGTTGTAACAAAGGACAACACATACAGCCATGTCCTGGGAGGAGAAAAATCCTCCCCTGGCGGGATTCGAACCCGCGACCTTTAGGTAGGCAGGCGAGGACGTTTCCCCGCCGCCACCGAGGCCGACAAATAATGCTATATTACTAGTTGAAACTATAATTTTGTGGTGTTGATGACAATATTACGCTATTTAAAAGACCCAACATACATATGCTCCCAGTTCCATCATGCCTTTCTTTCTTTCCAATGGTGAAAAATACAGCTCCTACAGAGGTGGTATTTCATTACATACTTTCTTCAAAAATGGATATTTTCATAAGTATGCACAACTGATAATTGCAGAAGCTTGTTTTTTGTTATGGCTAATGCCAGCACGTTTTACATCACTTAAAATACAAATGAAAGAGAGCTCAGAAAACCAGCATGTAACATGCATTTAAAAAAATGTTCAAACTTCAGGAGCAAAAAGATGCTGCATGGTCCTCACATGAATGGTTTCAAGAGCTAATGAATTTAGTGTATTACCCTGCCTAAGTTCTTAACTTTTTATAAAATGCATACAGAGTGCAGAGAAAATAACTAATATTACCTACAGTGCAACCCATTTTGATAAAACAAAGGTGGAAGGATTGACCACAACTGGCTTGCATTTACAGCCTAGGCAGTCTAATATAGGTAATCAGTCTAATACATAATCTGTCCAAAAACTCAATATTTTTCTTTGAGATGAGGAAATAAATATATTGAATTTGAATTTTAGAATTTGAGGTTATATTCTTTAATTGTTTAAATTATTCCTGACATGGGTACATCATATTTTTGGAATTAATATGTGACAGTGAAATCTCCACACCATGCCCTTCACAGCAGGCTTACATGTGAACTCACTCCATTAAGAAAAATAACTTCATGAATGATCTGCTCATCACATTCCAGTGGCGGAGGAGATTCTTGGCACCTTTCATTAAGAGCAGGCTAACGTTGATGCTGGGTTACTCTCCACCACTCCTTCATTCCCACAATAATGCTTCCCTCACCAACCCTCCCACCTGTCCTCAAAGGCACAAACAACCTCTGTTGTCAGTTGCCCCCTTGAATAAACAAACCAACCATACCAAATGAGTGATCTGCAATCAACTGGTTGGTTATTTAGAGAGTGGCAAACAACTGAATCCATTTGAGCCATTAAGGACATTCGCCAAGGAATTATTTGGAACATGGAGGAAGAGTGGAGAGGAACCCTGCATTGGTATTTCCTAATCTAAATGAAAGGCACCAAGGGGACAACACATAGAAATTGCTTTGGAAAAAAATCCACCTGGACCAGGAATCAAACCACGGACCTTTGTAATTAAACATTAGACCAGAATGATGTCATCACACCAGCAATGGTAAACCCCCCACCCTACACACTTGGACTTTTAGCCTCGTGCTCCACACACGTGTTCACGAGATTAAAAACTTCTCCCTGTGGATGGTCACCTGGATGACCGAAATGTATGCATAGGAGTCTTATTTCCTCTACTTCTATTGACAATTTGGATTAACCTTTAATTTAACACGGACCTTTGGCTTAATGGGCAAATGCGCAGGCCATCACGCTTCCTAGGCTTCTAAATCCCAAGGCAATTTTGGAAGGATGTAATGGAACTAGATGTTTCAATAAGGGAACTAGATGAATTAGGAAACCAGGGTAGCGTGGTGGTCTGCGAATTAGCCTGGCAATCCAGAGGTCTATGGTTTGATTCCTGGTCTAGTTGGATTTTTTTTGCAAGGAAATATCTGTGTATTTTCATTGCCAGTTTTGGCAGAAGTGACGGAATCTTCAAGGGGACTACAGTTTTACGTCCCATGCAACAGACAGAGTACTACACATAAAGTGCCTTGATGAAAGCACTTTAATACCAATCGGGGCTCCGATGAAGAATCTCCATCTCTGCCAGGTTCAGAACTGGAGCCCTTAGGATGGGAGGCCAGCACTGAAGCCACCACACCTATCTGATTCCTTTACGTGATCAAGACAAGATCACAAAGCATCACTCACCTTGATTATATCCCCATTATTGTTGTTATTGTTGTTGGTCAGCATTGCTGCAGTTTGTTGATTCTGTATTCCGTTTGCCACAATGCCAGGATCAACTGGACTCGAGCTTTGGCTGTAGGCAAAACTCTGGTATCCAGATGATGCCACATTAGAGAGCTGTGATATCGATATCTGACTCCCTTGAGTATTGCCATCGTCTTCCTCCTCCTCTTCTTCATCATCCCCTTCACCAACCTCATCCTCCACCATATGGACCCTTGAGTGACCCCTATAATCTTCATCATCTTCGTCCTCATCATTGCAGCGACAGACATGTGACCGGGATCCATTTACATCAACACCATTGCAATTCCTTCCAGCTGCACACTCTGCAGTTCCCACTCCACCATTGCGTGATGTTGCACAGCAACAGCAACAGTGACGATGTTGGTGCTGCGTACGAGCGGCATGCCTCAATCGACTCGGTACATGATCCATCGGCGCTTGGAGTCCATTTGTTGGTTTTGTGCATGGGCCTAAGGAGGAGCATACATTGCAAGTTGTGAATGGCAGAAGAATCACAATATCAAAAAAATAGTAATGTTCAAATATAATTTTCCATAATACGTAGGTATTAAAAATAAAACACTCAGAATTTGTAGTTGGATGTTTAGCTTCAAATGTCTTTTAATAATTCAGCTTAGAAGGATTTAACACTTTCAAGTGCTGGGTGTTCAAGTCAATTTCTATAGAGGAACAATGATGTTTAATTACAATTTATGATTTCTCGTAACCTTACACACCCACCACATGCTCTTCCAACATCTAGCAGGGCGATATGTAGATGTATGATACATGTTTGTGGATACATTTAAGGGGAGTAAATACTTTGAAAGCAAAAAATCAACAAAATACTAAAAGATTTCACAAAGAAACAATGGTTGTGGTGGAGGGAATGCAAATGTAAAGGCAGGTGCAAAAATACAGGATTATTTTACCTGCTAGCATGCTACCATGGTAAGGAAAATTCCAGCAGTGTGGAAGAGTCTTTGCTGGCATAGTATAGAGATTATATACATATTAGTTACATATATTGTTTTCAATAAAAACAAAAACCACATTAGTTTATATTTAACTCTTTACTTTATTCATTACTTTTTGGCTATCTCACCAATATTTTAGCCTGATTCAGCTGGATTTTCAACAAGTATAACTTATTAATAGAGAATAAATGAGTTGCTCCAAATTCAAATACTTAAGTACTTTAGGGGAATTATAAAAGACTATTTGAGTAGAATGGGGTGATTACTTTTCATGATCAATAGTACGGATGAATGTGAAAAGTGAAACAGAGTAATAAACTCACCATGGCCATTGTGCTGAGAAATAGCCCCAAACGCTATCTTCTGTTCAGCCACCGTGATGCCACCATTCTGCACGACAACATGATTCTGACGTGTGAAATGCCGGTGTTGTGTCGGCGCGACCTGTGCAACCAACTGCACGGAAGCTTGATGAGACTCCATCCCTGGGTCCATTACTCCTTGCCTGTGGTGCTGGCTAGGTACGAAAGCAGTGAGTGGCACAGCAGGCTTCGAAGGATTGGGATGGGTTCCCTGAGGCTGGGATGGGTTCAGCAGATTCCCCATGCTGCTCAAATGGTGGCCGGAACTGCTGTGCATTATTCCACTGTATCCACCCTGGTGTCCATACTCATTTTCACCAGCTCCCTGAAACCTCTCGTTTGGAACGATCACTTTCTGCTGGTGAGGTGCAGATCCCAGGCCCTGCAGGTATGCATTTCTTGGAAGAGTTGCTGCACGTGCAACTGGTGACCTCTGAGGATTCACCACTGCGTCATTCGATCGACTGACGGTAGGATCATTGAACCTGGAGAGGAAATAAAACCCTTATCATGAGAATAATGAAATAATGAAACCCAGTCTATAAATATTAACCCTCCCAAAGAGGAGAATGCATAAATTAAAATAGAATTTACCTTTCAAAGCCTTGGAAAGAATGAAAATGTTGAAAAAATAATCAAATAAGACAATTAATAGAAAGTGAGATTACTTTCAAGAATACTGAAATTAAGCCCTGGTTCACCACAGCATAAGAACATAATGTTACAACAACAGACCGATGCACTTTTTATTCTTTGTAGGTTGTGAGGAAAAAAAGGAATACTTGTCTACGTAGTATATGAAAACTCAGCTGATTAATTCTGCTCCAGACAATGAAGGGGCTTTCAGCACCAACGAACAAAAAGGTAAGGTCTTAAAAATTCTTCAGGTAAACTGCCATAGCATAAGAAACAAAAGGGTTGTGTTTCAAGACATTATTCAAGGTATGTAAACCAGACTGTATTGTAGGCACCGAATCTTGGCTAAATGACGATATACACTTGGGGGAAATATTCCCAGAGGGATTTAACGTGTATAGGAGGGATAGGAAGGAAAGAGGTGGGGGCGTATTCATATGCGTTAAGACAGAGCTATTGAGCAATCTGGGTTGGGTGAGAGACGATCTTGAAATGCTCAGCGTGAATACCTATAGTCAGAAAAGTAAAAAGCCCTTAAACATAATAGGAGTTTATAGAAAACCGGATGATGATATGGGTATTCTCGAGGCATTAGTGGATGTATGCACGGAAAAACCAGATAGCTGGACTTTAATATCAGGGGACCTAAATCTACCAGGGGTGCAGTGGGAAGGAATATCAACGGGGAGTGGTAGGGCCCAGTCACTTGTAAACAAACTAATTGTAGAAGAGAGAAGAAGCAGCTGATACATGAGCCTACGAGAAGGAATAATATTCTTGATGTCTTTCTTTTAAGACCGTATAAAGGAGTCCTTAGCTTCGAGATATTACCGGGACTAAGTGACCACTCCGGGGTATCAATTAAGCTTGAGTGGTCTCTAACCATTTAGAAGAAAACAGCTGATACATTTTGCTGGAACTTGAGTAATGTGGACGGGTTTTAGAATATGCTGAGAGATAATTTTCCAAAATGGGCAGGTCAAGGAGCAAACCTCGACGATATATGGAATTCATTTAAAGCTATTTTAAGGGAGGGGCTTGAAAAATTTGTTCCACGGAAAAGACTAAAACATAATAGCGATCCCCAATTCTATAACACTAAAATAAAGAGGTTGAAAAGAAAAGTGAGGAGTGCATTTAAACTCAGAAATATAAGTCCCGGTCATTTAGAAAAGTAAAAAATCTAACTAGGAATTTAAACATTGAAAAAAGTACGGCCCTGGAAAACTATCTCAAAAATATTTTAGGCAACAATAATACAAATAAATTTATCAAATACTTCAGAAGTGAAAAGGACAATAGGGAAGACATAGACATGATTGTGAAGGGAAATGGAGAAGTTATCGTAGATGACATGGGTAAAGCAAACAAAATAAACAACTTGTAGGCCAGCGTTTACAAGGAAGGGGTTGGAAGCGGACAGAGGACTGAGACCGTAATCAACGGACAAGGGACATTAACAAACTATGAGGCTAATACCCCGGAGGACATTAAAGTGTCTGATAAGGAAATATATTAACTTATAAAAAATCAATGGGGCCCAACAATATATCAATAGATGTGTTAAAACTTGGTTCAGAGGCAATTGTTCCAAACATCAGAACCCTCTTTTACATAATAGTAAACAACAGCAAACTTCCAACATATTGGAAAAAAGCAACCGTCATAGCCATCTTCAAAGGGGGCAAGAAAACAAAAGTCAAAAACTATAGGCCAATCAGCCTAATGTCCGTAGTGTGCAAATTAATAGAAAAAATAATTGCCTGTTATATGCTCGACTTTTGGAATAAATATAACTGGTTGATTAGTAGCCAACACGGGTTTAGAAAAGGTTACTCCTGCGAGACACAACTACTAGGGCTATGTCAAGACATCGCAGAGGTCTTAAATGAAGGAGGCGAAATAGACGTGTTTACAATAGACTTTAAAAAAGCCTTCGACACGGTCCCACATGACGGATTGATTGACAAAGTGGAAAAATTAAATATAGACAAGGGTTAAATCATGGATAGACGATTTCCTTACAGGGAGATCTCAGAGGGTCAAGATAGGAGAGGAATTCTCCAAAGAAACACATGTCACGTCGGGTGTTCCCCAAGGTAGTCTCCTGGGCCCCCTGCTGTTCTTAGTCTTTATTAATGACATTAGCATAGAAGTGGAATCGATAGTTCGCCTTTTTGCAGACGACCGTATTATTTACAGGAGAATAAAGAATAATAGGGACAGGAACATCTTTCAAAATGACCTAGACAAATTAACTGCCTGGATTATAAAAAACAAAATGGATGCAAGAAAAAGAAATGTAAATTAATAACATTAACAAGGAAAAGTACCAAATAATATAGAGAATATCATTACTAAGGAATTATATTTTAAGAAGTGCAAGCTGCTCTTATCTAGGTGTAAATCTCACTCACAATTTAGATTTTGGCCGCCATATTGACAAGGTGTCGGGGAAGGCCTTAAAACCCTGCACTGGGTAATGAGGAATCTAAAGGGGAGTTCCAAGGTCACTAAAGAATTAGCCTACCAATCAATTGTCCACCCTACAATGGAATATGCTACAATGGTATGGGATCCAAAGGAAAATGTGCATATTAAAAAGCTTGAGAATGTCCAGAGAAAAGCAGCCAGGTATGTCTTAGGGAATCACAAAAGGACAGCGAGTGTTACAGCAATGTTAGGGTTACTGGGGTGGGAATCACTCCAATTGAGGAGGAAGGTAAATAGATTGTGTGGGATCTACAAGTCGATAAAGGAAGAAAAGGCTTGGGGGGAATTCAGTAAAAGGTTCGACAAACCCAACTATATAGGTAGGAAGGACCACAATTTCAAAATAAAATACAGGCCACAGAAATTGGATGTACTAAAGAATTCCTTCCTAAACCGTGGAATTAAAGAATGGAATGAGTTGCCTGAAGACATTTTTAAGACCTTTCCTAACACTGTTAAAAAATTTAGAAAGGGAGTAAGAGCTAAATTACTCCAGGGTACTAAGAGCTTGTGTGTATAAGTCATGAGTTTCACAATGAGTATGTACATACATATATATTTATATATACACACACATGTATATATTTTTTATTGTATTCACTTCATTTCTTATGTTATATTCTTGACCATTGCCACCAGGCCAATTGCCTAATTGTAACGAGCTATTTCATAAATAAACAAATAAAAATTAATGAGGTCAAACACATATCATCACTGATTACCTGAAGATATTCCTCTGGAGTGACTGGAAGGAGTTATGTTCCCCATCAGTGCTCCTCATCGTACCCTGCGATCCATTCTCATTTCCATTACTTTCACCACCATTGTTGTTATTGTTGTTTGACCATCCATGCTGGTGTGATGCCACTGACTGCTGGTGGTTTGATGTTTGGCTGGGGGCCACGGAAGCGGCCGGCGCAGGGGAATTGCACTGCTGCTGTTGCTGCATGGCAGGTGGAAGGCCTGATGGCTCAGCCTGTGCCTCATGTATCCTTCTCAGGATGCCCTGAAGTCTGGCCAACTCAGAAGGCCACTGAAAATAGAGAGAAAATGCATAAGATAAAAGGCATAGGCAAACTCAAAAGAGTGGGCACATGTACACTGTAACCACGAGTAAGGTGATTTCCTACTTTTATGCAAACTTTTTATTCATAACGATGAACCCATAATTACGAGTTTCTAATTATGAATAGAGATGAGCCTCTCTGAAAATTACCTCGGTAATTTTTGTAAATTACCGTGGTATCTTTCATAATTTACCGCATCCCTTGTAAATTACCGCAATTTTCTAGATAATTCACCTATGCTTGAGATAATTTTTCATACAGATAAATTCCCAACATGTTCTTTTAAGCCAAGTTCACATTTCCTACGTGTTTAATAATAAATTGAGGCATGTCCCATGTAGCACAGACGGTTGGGCCAACGTTGGGAGACGGTGCCACGGTTGGGGAATGGTTCGGTTATCTTTTGGCCGTTGGGCCAATGTTGGGAAACAGTTCAATTTGCACTGTTATTTCTTAGGTCGTGATAGAGGGAAGGATGTTGGGTAAGCGGGGAAGGGGAAGGAAGAGAATCGGTTTTATGAACGGGATGAAGAAAGGTAGAACTTATGCTGAGATGAAGAAAGAAATACAAGAGGTAGAAAGGGCACAGCACGTGTAAGAGTTCGTTGGATATTCTCTGACTTTCATCACAACCTACCTCTAACCGGTAGATTACTGTAATGAATGAATTTCTTATTCGTTGGGCCAACGGTGCCATTTGCACGGTTATTTATTATCCGTTGGGCATGTTGGGAAACGGTGCAATTTGCACTGTTATTTCTTATTCGTTGGGCCAACAGTGCCATTTGCACGGTTATTTATTATCCGTTGGGCCAACGTTGGGAAACGGTGCAATTTGCACTGTTATTTCTTATCCATTGGGCCAACGGTGCCATTTGCACGGTTATTTCTTATCCATTGGGCCAACGGTGCCATTTGCACGGTTATTTATTATCCATTGGGCCAACGGTGCCATTTGCACGGTTATTTCTTATCCATTGGGCCAATGGTGCCATTTGCACGGTTATTTATTATCCGTTGGGCCAATGGTGCCATTTGCACGGTTATTTATTATCCGTTGGGCCAACGTTGGGAGATGGTGAAAGTCTCAATCGAAAGATAAAGATATAAATATTTCATCTTGTTTATTGTCATCAATATTGGCTTTATATTCATTTTATATGGAAACGTAGGTTTCAATTAATTAATGCCTGAAAACTGTTATCTGGATTGGATGTTACGTTTCCTCAAACTATCACGGCATTGACATTTAAAAGTTAGTTCTCGCGAACACATTTACGCACGGAAATGGCCGTATATATACAACTTTCTTGTAGCGCTTCTATTAGTTGCGAGTTGGATTTGACGTAGGTAGTTGCAAGTTGGATGATTTAGGTAGTTGCAAGTTAGAAATGTCATAGTTAAATGTAAGATTGAAGATGAGTGTTTACGGTCCGGTAAATTGGTAATATTAATTAATTATTGAGTACCTATATTCCTTTTTTGCAGTTGTCAGTTCCTTTTGTCGCATTCATGTCGCGTGGGAGTAACAGTGTATGAAATTTGTATTTTTTCTGAAATGGTGCCGCAACAAGTTTTCGGTGATTTGGCATGGAATGACTCACCTGTATTTTTTCAATTGTAAAGATGTCAAGCTTTGCATTAAATGAGCCAATGCATTAATAGAAAAAAATGGTTGTATGATTGTTGGTAAATGGTGGGGGAACAGTTGAGCCAACGGTTTGGAAACCGTTGGGCCATTACAGTTGGATAACGGTTGGCCAAACGGCCATGAATAACGGTTGACCAACCGTTGCATGTAACAGTTCCCCAACGTTGGCCCAACCGTTGGTGCTACATGGGGTACAACTCATTTTTGCAATATTTTACTTAAATTATAACATTATAAGATTAAAGCTTTATAATATTCTTCTTGAAAATTTCTCATACTTTGACAAAAGAAAGCCAGATTGCGTGTTACTACCGTACCTAGTTCTTTTTATAATTTTAAAAATTTCTAATAGATTAATGTTGTCTTAGGTATGGTTCAAACATGCTTATTCCCTTCCTATTGCTATTGGATTTCTTATTTAACCATACATTTGCTGTTTAATACTTAAAACTAAAAAATACAGGAAAATTATGGTAATTTTAAAAAATTACCATAATTTACCGTGGTAATTTACCTCAGATGAAAATTAGGGTAATTTTCCCATCTCTAATTATGAATAATAATATACCCATGGTTATGGGTTATTTGGTCTCAACTGAGTGTTAAACTAATGCTTGCAAGAGGGTATTCTATTTTTTTTAAACCAGAGAATGGAGGCAATAATGGCAAAAGAGTTGCATATTAAGATTAAGGGAAAAAAAGGAACAGCTAGTTAAAACGTTTTCTCATATGTTAGGGAATTTCGTGCCACAATTTCATCACTTTAATATAATACCATAAGGTTCAAAAGCTAGAAGTTGAAACCTGACCTATAAAAACACACGATTGTATTACAGAGTCAAGAGATCATAAAACAGAGAGACATAACTTCATAACTAAAGTCTTCATTTTTTTACGAGAAAATGTTAATATGCATACTGACACTTGGGTTTATGCTAGTACATACCACCCCACCGATGCTCTAAATTATAAAGGGAACAACAAAAAAGCCCTCATTGGAAGTATGTCAGTTCATTTTGCAGTCATTAGCACCATAATGAAAAACTACCAAATACAAACAACATACAATTATATCCCATTTAATACAGTAAAATGGTAAATACTTTCATTGTGTTTTTGGTCATTCTTTAAATTCTGTCATAGGTTGAGTCAACAATGTGTTTGTTATGAGCAGATAATTAAGCATTAAATACTCCGTAAGTATATGTATAACGTAAAATGAAAGAGAAAGGTAACCTACCTGTCCTGGAATTTTGTCTATACACTCAGCCAGCAAAGCTTCAAGAATGCTTAACTGCTTTCCCAGGTCTATGTACCCATCAAACTCAGGTGTCTGATTTTCTTTGGTTGGAGGACTCTGAAAAAATAAAAAGTAAGTAATCAAGGATTAGTTTTTTTTTTACTCTAGAGAAAAATAACAGGTAGGAAGTTGCATAACTTCATTAAAATTTTTAAAAATAAAAGGAAAGTATTAACTCACAGAAATGTTATGCAAAAATGTCTTCATGGCTGGAGCTTCCCTTTCAAGGAAATCATTCATGAATTCCATGAAATTTTCCTTTCCTTGGAAGCGTGTGAAGTTTGCCAACGTTTGCAGGGTCTTGGCCACCAATGTGAGATTCCTGGCCGCCTTTTCATTTGGATATTCTGTAAACAAAATTAAAAGAACATCAGTTTAAGTCTTACAGAGTTAACACTGCGTAAACTACAGAAATATACTTTTTGATGCTTTCATTAGCAATGTGACAATGAGGAAAACTACGACATGGGCTTACCGTGAGTGATGTTGAAGAGACTAGGACTGAGAATTGCAGGGCAAAGGAAGCGTAAGAAGATAGAGGCTGATATCAGATGATCGCTGAGATCTTCACGGTTGTCAGCAGTAAGTCGCTGCCTGAGTGTGCGGAAGCAATTACGCAATTCACTGCAAAAGAAAGAGCAAAATGATTAGTGATTTCTTAAAAGTAAAGGATTTTATTACAATAGACAACCTAGTATTTGGAAGCTATTGTAAATGCCTAACAGAAAATGGTAGAGGCAAGAGAAGAGTGGTTGACTGTATATGACCAAGAAAATTAAAAATATAAACTTTGTGAATACAAAAATTGATATATTAAATCAACTTGTATCCATTTGTAGTAAAATTCAGGCAGATGGAAAATTAATAAATAAACTAATGGCACTGTTTAAAATATTTAATTTTCTCTAGTGGACAGTCATCACTCTAAAAGTTACACCATCCTATTACACTTACATTGGAAAAGTGTTGTGCGATGATAAAATACGAGTCCAGACTGCCTGAACAGCAGCTCTCAGGTTAGCCTGCTGTCGATGAAGCATGGCAACACTGCACACTTTGAGAGGGTCCACCTCACAATCACCCCCCAGACCAGCTGTAGCCAATGTGCCTCCGCTTCCTCCATTAACCATGGCGCCAACCACATCACCAAGAGTATCCAGAAGATAGCGGTCCCCTGTCAGTTTAAGATATGCCTCCATTGCCTTGGTGGCTAGCGAGTTTCCTCGGAAGGTAAGCCTCTCGTCATCTGTTTAGGGGGAAAATGCCCATGATTAGAGACAAAATAATATTTTTAACATATTGGAACCAGTTTCCAGCATTTATAATGATGCTTTATTGAAGCCTCAAAGCTATCTATTTCCCAAGTGAGAAATATATACCCAATATACAAATAGCAAATTGACATAAAATAATGCAAATGAAATAAAATTAAAAATACAGCAGACGGATGCCATAATGCTCTATGGAAATTATTGCAAAGCATGGAAGATACTGAATGACGCTCAACCAAACATAAGGAGACAGTGAAGAAAACCAATACAAATAGATATTTAAAAATTAACTTAAGCCAATAGTAGACATGTGATACATTAAAATTAATCGATTGTGGCAATTCTTGGTAGAAATTGAGGATATAATTCATTATGACAAAAACACAATACAAAATTCCACTATTTATTCTAAAGCTGTTGACCAGTTTTGATGTCTATAGCGTCATTTACAAGACAAACTGAAGGAAATATTTCTACTGCTAGCCTTATATAATAAAGAAGGAACATGGAGAAATGAGGGGAAGTCAGGAATTGATGGTTGGTTGGAAGGAGGATGAGTCGGAGAGAAGACTAAGTTATGTGGGGCAGGGGGGGGGGGGGGGGGGGTGAGGTCGGGTGGTGGTAAAATGCAAGGGAGGGGTGGGTTTGTAACAAAGCAATCACATTTACCAACGGTAGACAAACAGGATAGGAACATTTGAAATCCATCGAGACATCTGAAATAGTACACTCAGGCAAAAAAATGGGGAGTCAGTTGATGGTTGGTACCTTCCTTTTAATATAAGGCTAGCAGTAGAAATATTTCCTTCTGTTTGTCTTTCATATGATGCTTTAGACGTCGAAACCAGTCGACAGCATTAAAATAAATAGTGGAATTTTGTACTGTGTTTTTTGTCATAATGAATGCGATACTTATAGTTTCTCTTGATGTGCCTCTGTAAATATAACCTAAAATATTTTGCAAGAAACTCCTCTGTATTCTGCTGATGAAGTTATTGAAAACTGCAGGCAATATTTTAAAATGTTTTTTCAACATAATTTGTATTTTGTGACCCTACTGGTATGTTGACTAACTCTGTCATGTGTATGACCCAACAAAGCCCTTGAAATGAAAAATGAGCAAAATGAAAAAAGCCCTTGGCATAAAGATTATACTGCACAAAAATTACTATAAGATAATTATTATATGTATGTACTTATGTTAAGAACTAAGATTGTTATCATCTTTCGTTTCTTCATCGGAAAAGTGAAAAAACAGAGATTTGAACTGACGAAGTCTGCATGAGAGAGTTGGTTGAATAAATCCATCTCCCTGGTTAATTGGGGAGGATTCGGAATATGTTGACAATTGGCAGTCTGCTATGGAAATGAGGTCTTTCTGAGGGTTAGGACAGAAAATTAACAATTAGTAACAAGGAATCAGGTAAAATTCAGGAGTGAAGGAATATAACATCATTCTATATTGTGGTGTCATAAGTTGGTGATATCCTATACCCCTATCATTTTTTAATCTTATCACCATACTTTTAAAACTGTTTTTCATCAGAAATACAGCAATTACATCAATCATTCTCCTCAAAACCCTATTATTATCCCACTCCGTGGTAAAAAAAATTACTGGCGTACGTATTTTGAATAAAGAAAATTCCAAAGCTCAAGACTCACCAACTCTATGAATGTCCATCATGACTAGGTCAGCAAGGAAGTCTCGGGCAAGGCCTTCCCTCTGCATAACGTTCACCAATGCTGTTGCTATGTCCTCCTTTGCACGTACTCCAACAACAGGTTCTAGAGCTTCACAGACAGTGCTGTATTCACTCTTCAGGTACTGAAATGAGACATTTAATGAGAAATGAGAAAAATCATGGTACAAATTGAGTACTTAACCTATCGTGCACTCAGTGAGTCACCAAAGTTGTTTAAGGCATCAGATTTTCAAGAATTTCAATGCATTTCACCTTTTGGAAAAAAGCAATCATAATGCCCATGTCAGTCTTGAGACTATAGGACTTAAAATGAAATGAGTCCCCACATGAAAATTAATGAATTTCATTAATTCCCTTTAAAACTAGTCAAGTAATTAAACTTTCGTTCACTTTTCTCCAGTTACATGCAGACATCTTACCTCCAAGAATTCCTGATAGACAGAAAGAGGGAGAATGTCGACTGACTGGAATCGGCACTTCACCCTAAGAGCAGGAAGCTCTTTGGTAGATGAGCTGGAAGAGTATGACGATGAGTAGGCTGATGTAGAGAGCATTGTCCCAGATGCAGAATGCATGACTCCAGAAGCCCCACTGTTGACAGCCTTCTCAGACAAGACTGGATACCATTTTTCGATGAGGTAGCGAGACGTCACATCATGGATAGGTATACTCACAGTTCCTGTGGAAATAAAATCCAAATTAATTAATGTAGGATATTTAGGAGGAATATTCTGGAAAAATGATTTTTTAAACCTTTATGCCCAAAAAATTCCAATTGTAATCACTAACTTTTATGCATGCATTAGCAGATGATAAGTGATGAAATATTCTAATTGACATTGTCTAGGACAAAATACATTTTTCTCCAAATATGTGATATTTTTTATTGTTTTCGTAAAACTAAAGATAAAATAAATAGAAAGAATTTTTTTGACTGATTAAAAAATAATAGCATAATGGTTAAAAAGTAAATAATATTTAAACTCGTAACTAAAATCCATGGCTTCAATTTAAAATTTCTCATATTATCTGTAGTGAATGTCTTACAGAATAAGAAGCTCCATTGATAAAACAATGTGCACATGGCAACAGATATTCAAGTCTACAACCCCATCAGAAAACATACTACGTCTCAGCTTGATAGAAAAATCACAATTTCTTAAAATGTGGAAGCAAGAAATGATTTGGAAGCCAAGGTCTCCAGCATAACTTTATATCATTGGTACACCTTGCTAAATGGATTTGCACATATTCCACACAAAAAGTGTGATAAGCATGATGGAATGTGGTGGAATTTCATTAAAATGAAGACAAATCGCATTTTCCACTGGTACCTATTATAGGTTTATTGCAAGAATACATCATCAAAACCAGATGATGACATAGTACATTGGAATCTAAGTCACAACAAATCTATTTTAACAGTGGAAAATTGTAATTTCTGTATTCATAATTAACTTTGACACACTAATGGGCCAACAGCATAAAGTATAAGAGAGCAAAATCGATTCCAATTCTGTTAACAAACACAATCTGTGCACATCAACAAGCGTCATCAAATAAACTTTATATGATATAATTTTTTTATATAACTCACCTATGAGAACACTTTTGTCCCTCTTTTTCTTCTTGTCTGCCTCTCTGTACAGATGAACGTTGAGAATATTGACTGTTGGCAAGCCTTGGAAATCAAAGTGCTCACCCCAGAAACACATCTCTCCCTTCTGCTTACCAGACGTCCGAGCATACAAGGTTTTGTCAAGACAAACTTCACAGAAGTATCTTTGCAATAGAAATAGCCAGGGATTAATTCAGTAAATTGTGCATGCCATTTAATTTAGCTCAGAATATTATGTTATAACTCAATGGAGGAGACTTAACAGTAAAACTTGAACTAGGTATATAGGCATTTTGAATGAGAATAAAGTGGTTTTTATATAAAATATTTAAAATAATAAAACTCAACAAGTCTTCAAGATGAAGTGCAATTTTGAACTGATGTTTGACTAGGATAAAAAATATTCTCAAAACATAAACAAACTTTACATTGTGGAGAAGTCAAACTTGAGATTCCATCATCATGCCAATGATTAAGATTAGCTGCAAAAACTCTTTTAAAACAAGCATTAACTTAGAATGAGAAAATGAAAAGCTCCAAGTTTCTTTTCGACACAAGTGATCACTTTAAGAACACCACTGCATCCTTTCTTAGAGTCTTATACTTTTCTGAGGAAATCAAATATATTAGTTGATTGATAGAGCAAGAAAAATGGCATTAAAATATGAAAATTACACTAACCTTTTCTTATTCGCAACGCCTTTGGCCTCCAGTATCCAAATTTTAAAAGAATTGTCAGTCCTTCTAACATTCTCCCGATCAGGTTGCACAGCTTTTCGGAGACTATACGGAAAACACAAAGATTTAAAATCATTAAGCCCTCTTAAAAATTTATTCACTCACTGTTAAGCTGAAATGAGTCAACAAAAAATACAACTGCAGAGTCCTCATCAATTCATAGCTCAAAACACATACAAGAAGAACTCTAGCACGATAAGAAATTATCCAGACCAACAAAACACAAAAAAATCATTCAATAATGCTAATTTGTGAGATTAGAAGCAGATCATTGAATTTGTACTTTACAAAGTTTAGTCAATCCAAACACATGATTTTACCATGAGAAAAATAAAATAGCAATTACCTGTACACCCATTTGTCTCTCTCCTCGGCTGTCCCACATGAGAAGTACTTTGGACTACCTTGTGCTCCAGGCAATGTGACCTGCAAAAGACGACAAAAATGTTCAATTAAATGAAAGGAAATAGAAAATGAATAAGTTTCACATATAGCCCTAAGCCTGGGTAAAAATGAGTTCACAAAAATGATCTAGTATTGCATTAATATAAAAGTCGAAATTCCAGTCTACAGACAATGAAAACTATTGGACAATGTGGTGGCTAAAGTTTATTTCCCAGTGGAATATTGATTGAAATATATGTTCGTAAAAATTTACGTTATGTAAGAATGGGGCCCAATGTTTTGTAAATACAGTATATTCGCAATGCCAAAAGTATGTTTATTCGGAGTTTCCCATTACACTTGTTTTAAAAACTTAACAATTACCGGCAGTCACATGTCTGGACCAATACTGTCATTTGACATAGGACCAATATCAGCTAGTGTTAATATACCAATATGTATAGGCTGCCAACATTGGTCGAAAATTGGCAAAATAATGAACCATTTTTGCCATCATGGAGCCAATATTGTACCAATATTTGGACGGCATTCATGAATGCATAGGTGTTACTTCCTTATTTGTCATCCTCTCCTGTAATTTCACTCTTTTCACCCAAAACCGCACTACAAGATCCCCCAGTTTACTCTGATCTATCATCTGCATTGACCAAGTTTAATAAAATCTTTTTCCACAGCATGAAAAAAACATATTGATACGGCTTACAGGAAAATTTGACCACGAGCAGCAGGCACTGACATAAATAAGTTGGGGAGGCTTTACCTGGAAGCAGTGTTCTCTGCCGAGCACAGAAGCATGAAGGGGTTTAATCTCCACTCCACTAGTTGACACATGCCCCACACCGGGTCCATTGGCACTGCCACCCACTGCCGAGGGGACCAGAAGGCCCAAGCCGAGGTCCAGGGTGTGCATCATCAACATAGAATTATGTGGGTGACCAGAGAGGAGAGATTCATGTGACCGAGATGACCTGAGCCTTGGAGCAATGCCGCCGGAAGACGAAGAAGATGAGGACGACCCTCCACCCAGGCCTGAGCAACCACTCCGGACACTATTTCAAAGGAAAATTCATAAAATTATTAAAACGATAGAAATTACTGCATTTTAATTGACGTGTACTTTGTTGATCATGACTTTTTATTTGTGAATGCTTAAAAGTGACAACTCCTCATTCTTGCTAATTTCTTATCAATGAAGCATGATTAAGCCATTCCATAAATTTTTTTATGGATTCATCTCGTTTTGATCGATTTTTTAAATTTTCTTGCCTCATGGTTGTTTGATAAGTTTAAATAAAGTTTACTTTTAATTATAGTATCATTTTTACTAGAAATTTTCTGAAGTGCGATTTTTGAATGATTTTTTGTCATATATTCAAAAACAAGATTATGATTTCATCTTACACACATACACAAGATAAAACCGTATATTTTGTACCATTTTTATCTTGTTTTATTTAATTTTTAATTTTACTGAGTGCTTTTATTTCATGGTTGATTGTTTGATAAGTTAAATGAGTGTGTGTTCAAATTTTCAACTATAGACAAAAACCTGGAATATTTCTCAAGAGGAGTCAACATGATTCTATGCCCAAGCATTTGGATAACCTTTACAGCAACAACTGGGCAATTTTAAAAATTGGAGGGGCGAAAAATCATACTTAAATTGTGAAGGCATTCCAAAAAATCTCACTCACTCAGTGATTCAACCCGAAGGTTGGTTTGGAATGTTGAGGGTAGAGCTCACCCCGGACTAAGCCACAGGCGTGTGAATTTCACACATTCAGGGTAGGGGGGCCAGTTCCTTTCCCTGGGCCACCTCGCACTTCGAGGATTTATTTGTATGTCCGGGGGCGTCCTAAGGACGGGCATCTAGGATCTAGAACAATTAATAAGTGAAAAAATATTTACCTGTCTGCTGGAATACTGTCTGGTATCCTTTTCCTTTCGAGCTTTGTAACGCTCTTCGTCCGCTTCAATGGGTTCGATCGAAATGACCTCTTCGAGAAGAAGTTCTGCGGAAAAAAACCATCAACGTCATTAGCTGCTAAGTTCCCACCAATAAAAAAAGTACCAAAATACTTAAATGGAAACATTCCTGTTTTATCGTACAGTCATTTTTAAATGCAGTAAAAAGCGCGGAAATATATGCAATTCACTGCGAAAAACATTATTCGCCCAGACCAGGGGTTGTCTAACAGAGGAGAATTTCCCTGGGGGAATTGGGACCACTATTCAGCAAAATGAGATGCTCTTTAGACTATGTAAAATCTGCAAAGTTTAAATTTATTCTGAGGCGGTCAATTAAGTTTGACGGCCACAGATTAAAACAGATTCGTAAACACGCGAATTATTTTCATAAAGGCCGTTTTACACGATGAAAGATTTTTTACAAATGAATGTACGTGAGTTTTTACGTTTGCCTCAACAAAATTAGAACAGGTTCTATTTTCCGTTCAGGCATTGAGACATTCGCACAAGCGTTCATACAATTTGCCGCTTTACACGACACATTTTGCCTCATGCAAGAGTTCACGGAACAGTTTGTAAAAACAAATGTATTTACCGTGTAAAACGGCCTTAAGAGGAATTAAATTACAGTTTAATAATTTACTTTGGGAAGGGGAAATGATATTCTGAGCTATGGTGAAGTGGGGGAATTGAGCAAAAAAACGTTTGAGAACCTCTGGTCTACTCAGTTACACGAAGCCGAAACTCCTGAATCCGTGCCGAGTTCTTAATCCAGTTCAGTTATCTGGCATATTCTTATAACCTTGAATATTTTTTTCGGAATGAATTTTGAATGTTCGTTCAACCTCCGCGGGCGTCTTCCGCGAAAGTTATAAAAATATTTCCACTTCTGAGGAAAAAACTAGAGAAGTAAATTTAGAGCGCCATGAAGTCTTCTGAAAAATTGTACACCTCCGAAATTCCGATAAAGAATTTCATAGTTCAACGACAAAATTGATCCACTAAATTGATCTCCTGAAGATGCAAATTATTTATAAAATGGGATGGGTTTCCATTCCTGTACCTATCGAGACAAATAAGTGATATATTCTTAAACTTACCACTATCCGTGATGGTGTAAGCTCCAGGGCGCGTGTACCAAGGACAGGCGTCGCTGGGGCACTGCCTCTTCTACTGCCGCTGCAGGCCTTTTCATAGGAGGTATCTGAGGAAGAAAAAAATCGTACGTTACTTGGCTGTCTATAATAATTTGAAGAAATGTCTCGAGTTAAAATGCTCGCTTAAAATAACATGCACAGTAAAAGCATCGGATTTCAATAAGATACTGAAGACCCTGGCATTAGCAATATAGACAAACTGGTACATATCGCAAGGAATCACAAAAAAATCCTTTAGCAAGACGGAATTAAAGCAAAAAAATTCAACGACGCTAAACGACATTTCAGGGCCATAACAATTGAGCATTTCGGAAGATCCGCTACGAACTACACAGCATTTTCCGAATAGCTACTCCAAATCTTATCTCTTCATTTTTCCTGTTCCGTTCACCCATTTTATTCACACCCTATTCTGAATGATATTCCTATTCCAATAACATAAAAACGCAGGCGTTTCAGTTTGACAAAGAGCATATCATTTTATCTCCACACTGCATATGTAGGGCAGACGTAAGCGACTAAATAAGACCAAACAGTTAGGAAGAAGGTTTACCTCTTCCCATACTTAATAAATGACTCCGACCAAAGCATAGCGAGACGTGAGATACGTGAAAATACACATTAATACTTTTCTCTCCTCTCTTTGTAAGTACCTCCTATGATTCACACGAACACCTAACATACGAGTGACTGAGAGCGGTAGAAAAAACCATGAATGGCACACCGCCCATAAAATTCACGCTACTTCAAATTCTACCAAATCCTACGCTAATGTTTTCCCTAATTAGACGAGGATATGACAGATTTTCTGTAACTGAGTCGTTCCGTGAACGCAGTCATAGCACGCAGACGTTAATTTGGCGTTAGATTTTTCTCGCGTGCCAACCTACATTCTACAAATTCGAGTGATAGACGTTTAAATAGACTTTTATTGTCTATTCCCTCTTCCAATTCCTGATCCCTCCCTTCATCACGGATGATTCCCTAACACTCCCAGGCACGCGCCCTTGCGAGGGTCTCCAGAGCAGTGCGCAGATATATTGATGTTTGCTATGTACCTTCACAGAGTATCACCGTGGCACCACGGCATCCTATAAGCCGCTGATTTTCTCAAACGTCTGATCCCGATGCTCGGAAGAAAAAATCTCTCTCCGCGGACCAGAGCGGAGCCGAAGACTAACGAAAGAAGATCGGGGAAGGTAAGTATAGACCCTCCACCCCCTCTCCCATCCCCCCCTTTACTCCCTCAAAATCTCACGATTCGTGACTGGGGGACTTTCTAGCGGAAAGCAATTACGAAGGTAAAAAGTGCTCCCGCAGTCCGCACTGAAGAGGCCAACCGGAGATCGGTGAGATCCTTTCGGTCAATCAGCAAGACGCATCGCCGATTCCACGCCAATTAGTAAAAAGAACACTAGCGGTAAACCGTGGTGAAAGACTAGCGGAATCACGCACCGAAATCCGTCCACTGAAGAATTAAAAAAAACATTTTGCTTCTACATCGTCCCGTTAATGTATTTCTTGCCTTTTCGCATTCCTTCACCCTCAGAAAATCAACCAGTAAATAAATATCATGTAGTGCTATTCCTCAACTCGTCAAGACCTTATCGAGAGAATATCGGTATCGAAAATGTTTCTGACACCTCCGCGGTGTCTGATTACGTTGTTACCAAGTAACAGTAACGAAATTAATTCCATTTTTCACGACGATTTTACCGGCGAAAATCGTACAACACTAAATGAAAACAGCTATTTTTATTCAATATTCTTTCCGACAAGTGTCGCTAGAATGTCTTAATGAGTTACAGAATAGAATCACTGGGTATTTCTCACCTCCCTCACCGACGTGCACTATCGGTTCTTGGTGCTTGCACAACACCTTGAATGGAGAGCTTCGTACCGCAGCGACTTTATCTAATTGGTATTAAAAAAATTGTGCTATTCCACATAAATTTACAATAATATTGAGTGGAAAAAATATCAAATTCATTTTAATGGAGGCATTAGAAGGCATTAGAAGAATTGCGCGAACGAAAGAAGCGTTCAGCAATAAGAGGGAGATGACGACGGGAACTTAGGGCAAGAATATAAATAAGATGTTGGCGAAGAGTTTGATATGAAGTGTAGGAAGGAACAATGACACACAATTTTAAGAAATTAGTATTTATCCACGTTTTTATGCGCCTAATAAAAAAGTTTTGTTCAAACGTTCAAAAGTTTCTTTTTTTCCCAAGGTGCTCATCTCCAACCACAAATTGCCATCCTCCTCACCTGCTCGAGTGCGAAAGTCAGACGGTAGAAAGTAAAATGACGAACGAGTTCTTTTTTTTTATAAAGTCACGTTCAATTCTCATGGGCAAACATTTTCCCGCGCATTAAACAGCAGCTCGCGGGAACTCCAGTTTCCCTTTCATAAAAAAATAAATAAAAGCCTTCATTCTCCTCTGAGATGGACCCTGAGGGCAAGTGATTCCCGAACAGATGAGAGAAATCGAGTCGGTATTTTAATTGCAAATTGCGAGCCATCGGGAAATAGAGAAGCTGGGAAGAGATCGCAAGACGTTCGCGCGAAAAAAAATAACGCGCACCGAGTGCTCGCGGGTATAAAGAGATTCTTCTAAATCCGAAAGGTAAGAGGGATCAAGATCGAATGGAAGAAACTAGAGCAGGTGGAACAGCTCTTATATCTGGTAAGTACTATGGGTCGGAAGTGTTTTTATTATTAGCGCAATCTACCGGTTAACGTAGGACCAAATGGAAGTGAGTTAAAATCCTTCAGAGTTTTACATGAGCAGTGCCCAATCTCCTTACACAATTTCTTTCTTCACCTCCTACCCCTCTTCATCCTGTCCATGAAGCAGTGGCGGATACATATGGGGGGCGCGGGGGGCGCGCGGCCCCCCCCTTGCGGGGCCGCCCGCGCCGCCCCCGACAGTCAGCCCGCACGCTATTCGTTTGTGTCTTTCGTCAGTCGACTCTGAGTCGAGTAATCGAGTAGTTGTACTTTCTTATGTAGCACGGGCGCGCGCGTCCGCGTCATCGTATTTTATACGTTTCTGTCTGGCACATATATAGCTAACCTACGAGAAAAGTCGCGGCTATTTTAGTGATCCCGATACGTTATTCTGCCTGGCATTTGTTTATTTTGTTCACCATTGGCAAATACATGCATAGGCTACATCATAGACAATACATAGTGCATATGCACGAAAAGTAATTCCGAAGAAAAAATAAATAAACATATAATTATAACACAATATGAGTATCAGATTAGAACAGTCAGTGAATCCTCTAAATATTCAATTTCAATTTTTTCAATTACACACCGAATTGGCAATGTACATTGCATGGTTCCGTCAAGGGTCACATGAAAATATACAACAAGTCATAAAATAAAGTACAGTAAAATGGGTTTACATACATTCATTTAAATATTCACTAATATCATAATAGGCTTTACATGCCAAAAAAAACTTCGTAATTTGTCCTTGAATAAGGAATGTTCGAGAAAAGTCGCGAATATTCTACTGTTTGTATTTGTTCACACTCCTTAAAGTCTGGAAGCGAACATTCTGGCACCGAATGTTCTCGAAACAACCGAGCTACATATATAAGGGAAGCAGAGTCGCTGCCAGGCAGTCAGTTTGAAAGCTACAATCGTCGCGATAACTTGCGCCCCCCCCTTGAGTTTTTTCTGTATCCATCACTGCCATGAAGCCTATTCTTTCTTCCCCGCTGACCCAACATCCCTCTATCACGGACTGCAGAATCCCTTCGCCTCTCATTACAAGCTCCAACTACCAACTTAGCTTCCTTCCAATCCCCTCATATCCCATACCAAGCACGGGGCACAGCAATAAGGAAATAAAGCGAAGTACTATATTGATAAAGGAGATTTCCACACATTTTTAACATAACCACTCACTACGAGCAATCTCCTGACGAGGTGTGTTTGTTACATCTGACAATATTTCCTAGTTGAAATTATGTCAACCTTCCCCACAACCTATTCCGGAAATACTTAATTCAAAACATTTTTCGACGTGAGCCTCGTCGAAATAAAACATAAGCCATAAATAATAAGTCTGTAAAAAAGACCATATAGGTGCAACTATTTCAGGCAGCGTTGTGCCATATACCTCTTGAAAAAAATAAATTAACGCATCTATTATGTTTTAAGTCCCAAGAAGCAAAGGAACAGGAGATCAATGTCTTTTTTGCAAATACAAGCAAGAAAGTTGAGTGTTGCTGGCCATTGTAGTGAACATAAAAGGCTATGTATGCACCAAAAATGTAGACCAATCAAGGTCTTTTACGAGTAAAACAAACTGTTTCCACCAAGATAACCCGATGATCCCACTTTTGCCTTTCCTTCCCCTGGATTATCAAGGAGGGTTCCCGCACAGCATCCAACTCATCTTCAGCAACACAAAATGCATCATTTTTAATTCATCGCACCCTGAAATTTTTCCTTGGATACCGTTGTGGGTCGCATCCCTTTTGGTTCCTCTTCGTGACCGCTTCACCAAAGGCGTATTTTCTTCCTTCAGGTTGAAATTAATACACCACGACAGGAAGAAAGGAATGCGGAAACACTCCCAAGGAATCTTCTCACCTCGAGTCATCTAATTGAGTATTTCGGATCCCGACCGAGTTACTTGACATCGTAAAAAGTCATCTCCAAATGACTGTTTACACGACGCATACAAATGTGCGAGTAGATGCGTGAACGACGAATGTTCATTCGTAATGTTACCGTAAAGAATCGTCAACTTACGCCAATGCGCGGACATATATTCCTGTATAATAGCCCCCGCTCTAATTCTCTGAATTACCTCTCTTAAGTGATCACGCTTGTCTCCGCACGAGTAGATTCAGGGTGAGAGCAGGTCTTGAATGAGATGTCCTCGCGACTGTGTCAGAGGCAATCGTTGAGAAATCCCAAATTTTCGTTTATGTCGTTTGAAAAAAATACTATTTTCACTGACGTCTTAAGGAAAGGAAAAGGAAGACTAATAAAAATATGCAGATTAGGTGGAAAATATTTTAATTTTGACACCCCAAAAGCCGTCTGCAGCGAAATTTCTATTAAACAAACGTATTTTGATTCCAACAACCGCAGTTTTTAGAAAATGACTCGAAATGTGAGGCTTTAATGTGTCTTTATTTGATTGCTATGTAATTTTACAAAAGAATTTATTTCTTATACCAGTTTTCTCCATCAATGGAATGTGCATGGAAGAAATTTTCCATTTATGACCTCACCCATTCTCGCCTTTTAGCTCATTAAATTCAAATCTCATCTGTGGAAAAATAGTGAGCAAAAGGTAAGATTTTATTTGAACTGAGGACCCATTTTAACATCTTCAAATCGTAGTTATATTTTGCAAATGTTTTTAAAAGGAAATGACACTCCACTCTAGCTTCTTCTAAAAACAAATTTGCCCTTCTTCAATTCGTTTGACGAAATAGGTTATCGTGTTTAATTTTTTCGTTTCCTCCCACGATGCCAGCGCTTATCATGGCGAGTAAGCAGCGATAGAGAACTAAAAATCACGATGGCACGGACGCGCGTTCACAAAAGTGTTCTCCGCTCACGACGATATGTATGTACCTATGTATGTACTGCGTTGGTAGCGAGAACGGATCTTCGTGATAACGAAAATCATTCTCTACTCAGTTAATTTATAAAACCATTGCCAATTTTAATTTTCTTTTCCGAAATATATTATCGCGTTTCTTAATTTTCCAGTTGCCTTCCGCGATGCAAGCGCTCACCATGGCAAGTAGGCAGTGATAGGAACTAAAAATTACGATGGTAAAAACGCGCGTTCACGCAGTGATTTCCGCTCATGATGTTACGTATGCACGCATGGTTGGTATCGTGCACAAGAGCTGGGGCTCGCCTTGGTGTCAAAGAGAGAATCGTGAGCTTACTGTTTGGGGAACCGTGGGATCGGACAGAGTGTAAAATGTGGAGCAGAGCTGGGAAGTGAGTTGGAGATGTAGAGATATGGAAAGGGAGAAGAAGGGAAAGGGGGGGGGGGGGGGGAGGCGAGTCGGAAGACTGGGGCGTGGGCGGTCTCGCCCGGGGCGATGGGGGAAGGGGCAAAAGAGGGGCTTTGCAGGAACGTAACGGAATGGGAACATTATTCGAGGAGACAAGAACGTCGCATTGTGCGCGGGCACGAATAAGATTTTCCGTTTGATCGTGAAGGGGTTATATAGTGGGTGGGACGCCCAACGCTCACTTTCTCGCCCGCAATCACGTGTGCTCGGGCCACGAAACCCATTGCGTGGCGCTGACGAAACGAAAGAGAGCCGTGACACTCCCCAACCCGAGTCCTTGAGCGCGTACGCAACGTTCGACCATTCTACGCGTGTACAATGCCTGTCAAATCTGATGCAGGACCTCCTGTCGCCGCCTGGTGGTCTCCACGGAAACCTTTAACACACAGAGTGGAAATATGAGGCCTTACAGAGCTGAAACGAGTTATACCAACACTAAAAAGAATAAACGTTAATGTCTCCACAGTATTTAACGTACCAGTGGCATAGTATTATCATGGCACGGTCATGAGCCACAGCGTGACAAAACTCGTGTCGTGCCATCGATCGGAACAATAGCTGCTGTAAAAAAATAAAGCTTGTTCCTTCAAACATGTACGAACTGGAAATCCGAGCTCGGTAGCAGAGTCGATAACGCTTAGATTCAAAGTCGATTATCAAATTGTCATGATTCGAGCATTCAATAACTCACATTGTAACAATTACTGTACATTTTTCCGAATTCGTTTTCCCGAATGGACATCTTCCACAAAGATATTTTTTTTTCGATCAAAATCTTAAACAAAGGATTTTTGTACCTTAGCTCACGAGAAGATAGTGGGAAGACATACTGTTCCAAACAAAATGAAGGGCTGTTCTACCACTGTACGCAGGACCTACATGGGATCAATATACTTGGGACCTGTGGGACATGTCCCAAGTGTATATATGGGACATGTCGCCAATAATTGCAGTGAAGGCTGACATAATAGATTTCGGATGGTTGTGGGAAATAACCACCCCGACCTTTATTCTGCAATTAAAGAACTCCAGAAAGATCAAGCAGATATTGAAGCGATTATCGCTGAGTTAGTTGACCCTCGGTTGGAAAATAAGAGCAATCCCCAAATCAGAATGGATTCAAACTCAAGAGACTTCAAACGCTTGCCAAAGAATATGAATCATGCAAAGGAAAAGATCAAGTTTTAGAATATTTTTTAATTATGAGCTGCAATATTAGCATCGATTGAATAAATCAATATCGTAACTTTTCCAATAAAAATTAATATTCATTTTTAAAAATATCTTTCGGGAAAATATCGGGAAAAAATCATTCGGGAGAATGTCCTTGGAGAAAGTGTATTCGGGAAAATGGGCGCCAACGCATTGCAACAAAAACTAAAATAGAAGTAAATCTAATGGTGGAGGGGTATAAATGCGAAAATCGCTTAATAAACACTGAACGCAAGGGCAAAGCTTTATTTTGTACGAATGAAGACGATTACTTTAATTTTGAGGATACCGCAAACCACAAGCGGCACAAAATACCATTACGGAGACACAAGTGCACAGAACTGCGAAAATTCCGCAGGGGAAAAATCATCCGCATTGCCCGGGAATCGAACCCGGATCCCGCGATATTGCGCCGAATTTTTTATCTCCTCGGTAACATAACACGCATTCGGCGCGATATCGAGGGATCCGGGGTTCGAGTCTCGATCAAGCCGGATATTTCCTCAGTGGAATTGTTGCCATTTATAGTACAAACTAGTGCACAGTTTCATTATTCATTTTAACTACTCATCTTAATAAAACTGTATCCTCAAGAGAACTCTGTCTTTATAATAATAATTACCACTTTATCATCCCTCACTGTAGTCATCAGACTATCGAAATTTCCACTTCATTCTTCGAAGAAGCAGTGAATAATTCCACCTCATTGTAGAATCTAAATACTTTCATAAAATGATTTAAGTCACATTGAATCATTAACTGCTAACAACTGTTGTAATTAAGATCTGGGATAAGCATAAAACCTTATTCGTGTATTAGAGTCCTATTAGTATCAAGTTTCATCGCTGATGTTTGTTTGCCTTGCTGAATTTTGCTACATTTTTATCCACGGACTGTCCCATTTTAGAGATCTTCAATTTGGTGACCAGAATGAATTAAGAACAAACGACTGAGAGAAACGAGAAAAGCCCATTATAATAGAGGATATTACACATTTAATAACGAGGAGTATGCAATCTATTTTTCATGAAAACAATAAACGAGAAATTATCACTCAAGATTATAGCAAAGCCCACTGTGGTTTTTCCCACACGTCCGCTGATAAGACCGATTACTTTAATCATATCCTCCTCTGTTAACGTGAGAAATTACACTTGTTAAGGACTAACTCGTTACCGAGTCCCTAATTACCATCTCCCGCAGGAAGTGGAGAGTGAGAGAACACTGCCCCGAATGATGCAATTACCTTTCGGAAAATTTCGCGAGAGGAGCTGAGGAGTGGGAACAGGTTTCGTGCAAAATTAAGACTAATGTCAAGCACGAGGACAGCTGAGATTTTCAGCAATATTCCATTTTGTAAGATAATATCGGCGTTATCTCCGGAGTTCCATCATCCGCACGTCATATGTATCGGGGAATAATTGCCGAGGATGGTTTCCAAAGTCATGTGCGACTGCTGGGAACACCGCAAAGCACCACCTCGAATCCTCAAGAAAAAAATAAATACAAGAAATTAAATAAAAAACTGCTGGAAAGAGCGATGACACATACATTCAGAGACTTAATGAGCTTCGCTCACATTTACTATCGATTCTTTCCAACTTTGTTATATCACCCAAATAACGACATTGACGGCGACGTAGTAGTGATTGATTCTATTCAACGACCACAAATAATTCTAGATGAACATTCCACTTTAAGAAATAATCCAATAGTAATCAGATAAATGGATATTTAACAAGGGGTAACTTAATTAATTGATTATCTGCATAAAGTAAGACACCCACGATACGATTCTCTGGCAAAAAACACGACTATTTCCGCTTATATGTCTACTCAAATTATCAAAGATGATATATACGAAGACTAAGTTAAGTCCATACTTTCAATTTCTTAAAGGTTTGTACATTGTACTCCCCCATGGTCGGTTATTAGAAATTAAAAGGCTTCACTCATTCATTTTTAGGCTAATCCTGCCGGACGACACGGATAAGCTAAGAGGATGACGTGGCACTAATCGTGAAGTGAGAGACCGTCTTTTTCGTAATACGAGTCAGACCTCCTAAACATTTTATCCAGACCCAAGCAAGGGCTCAGACCCGCTGAAATAAAGAAAAAAGTAAATCCAGTTTAAGTTTAAATTAGTTTGGACACAAAAAAAAAACGGTAAAGCACTCCATCCGTAAACTCCTTTACTGCCCTGATGCCACATTTACCGGCGCATTTTACGGCAAAACTTTTCGAAATTGCACAATGTTTCCCCTTCGATTCTCTCCCATTCGAGTCAAGAGGAGGTTTCGATAATGCGTGGGCGTGGAGCCATCTCCCGGAAAATGTAGTCGAAGACTTTCATTCCACCCCCCCACTTGACATTAAAACCATATGCTGTTAACTCCCCCCACCCATCGAATAGGTCGGAGACGTTCAAAAATATCGATTTTCGACGCGTCAAAGCGAAATTTCACCGATGAAAATCCAAAATCACATTATTTTTCGGCGACGAGCCAATTGACTTCCCAACCACCCGTCCCCTAGTCGAAGTTTCTCTTTCATGGGCATCGAATGATGTTCGGTTTGCACTATCACCGTAGCAACGTTGAAAATCGACACGTATTGACACAAATTCCTTTAGAGTTACCATCGCAACTCTGTGTTATCTTCATCTGGATTAGTCACGAACAAAATAAAGCAGATTATTTAAAATGATATGAGATATCCGGCGTCCCTGAGACAGGCATGTAGCCTGTATTTTTAATCATTCAAATTTAAAATCATATTCTTAGTTTAGTTTTACTCTGTAATATATTGGCTGGAAATTAAAAGGGTTCAAGAGGGTGAAAAGGTAAAAAAATAAAGCAGTTTTCTATAAAAAAAAGTTATCCATAAATAAACTGATAGCGAATAAAATTGTACCAATAGAGGACCCCCCAGGCTTCAGATTAAGCCCCCCCCCCCCCAAACCAAAATCCTGGCTACGTTACTGCCCTGAGACTGCCATTTGCTTATAAAACAGCCCTTTCCAAAATTACTAACGTCTCAGGGATGTGAAAAATGTCATTTCGTTTGAAAATATGCGCTGGCTTTTCACGCGTTCGCAACAAATCCTGAATAGGGCAGCACATTTTACTCATTTATTTAATTTTTTTAATGTAATAATAAAAATAGTTCATAAGACAGTTTATTTACGTAATTTCTGTGCAGCCCTCTTCAGGATTCGACACGAAAAAGATAAAGCAAGCTGGTAATTTAAAATTATATTTAATTTCTCGCATCCCCGAGGCGTTTAGCAATTTTGGAAATGGCAAATGGCACTTGTCCCTGCTTATTCATCACAATAACAGCTAAACCTTCTCCATTATTATGCTTGCCTCATATGATTATCGTGGTTCATCTTCACCGGATTCACCCGCGACGCCAACGCCAATCTTTGAAATTTGGTGGCGTTGGGAACTAAAAATTACGATGGTACGTACGAACGCGCGTTCATCCGGCGTTTTGCGTTCACGATGGTAGGTACTGCATTGGCAGTATGAACGCTATGAATGGAGCATTCCGCTTCCCCTTCCCACAATGCCAGGTGGCCGCGGTGCAATCGGTCATAGTCGTGACGCGTGGGCGGGGTGCTAAACGCATCGGCCGGCTGGCGGGCGCTCTCTTGTTTGGGTCACACGGCCACTGGACTCGGTCGCCGCAGACACGATAGCGCGGGGGGGGGGCGGATTACGTGAAAAGGGGGTTACTGGGAAAAAGAGGGGTCACTACGGAAGGCGAAAGGGAAGAAGTACGTGCAAAGGAAGCAAATGGGAAACATGCATGAAACTTGTTCCTCATAGTTGGGTAGTGTACAATGTACAAACTCAAAATCAATATGAAAATGCGTCAACCGCAGGAAAAAATAATTTCCTTGAAAAAGTGAATACAAATTTTCAAATTTCACGTGACCCAAAACAGCATCTCAATGGTTTGACGTCGCCGCACGGCATAGCTTCTTCACTATATATGTACCTATATCCACGGTAAGGATTTAATCATACTCCTTGATTATCTTTCATGTGGGAAATAAGAGCGATTATTTTTCCTTAAAATGAAGATAAAACATCTCATTTAAACAAGAAAATTAGTCGCATTATTAGGAGATATCCAGTTTCGTGTCGTCACCCACCGGATTCTCGATGACGTAGCATTCTGACGCTTAATTTTTGGCGTCACAATTTTTGACAAGGAATATATTCATAAATCGATGTTGTTTTTCGCCCAAAATTTCGTCCGGTTTATTTAAGAATATGAAGTTAACATGTAAATATTAAAAAAATACGCATGCTCCCCATTGAGCACATCTACATCATCTGCAACCCAGAAATGTCCCGTTTACCATATGAGCTTTCCATTCGTTTCAGACCCTGAACAAAACAGATGGGAGCTGGAGCGTGTTTGAGAAGAAAAGAGCGTCGATAATTACAGCCGCCATTATTGTTGATGCGCGCTGATTTTCGTTAAAGGTGTCCAAAATGAACATGTAAAGGAACAATTAATTTTAGGAAACAAACTTACCTTTTTAAGTACATAGTTAAAATGAATTCCTTAACTTTCAAACTATCAAATTCCAAGTGCAGAGAGCAATTAAACCATCTAGTCCGACTACAGAGCAATCTTTTTGTTGAGTCTCAATGGCAGCAAATATTGTATTTAAGTATTCACGGAAAAAAGTAACATTTTCAAACTATTTGACCTGCAGTGTATTTTTTTCTAATTTTACTCTCATTATCTATATGACCGTAGTATGTCGGGGCTTGAGAAAAGGTTAAGACGTCAGAAAATAGGCTTCAAACTTATATTTGACTTTCAATCGACGGCCGGAAGAATTAGCCAACTGGTGGATAGAGGGTACGCGAAATATAAATCTTGCTATTGCTGCAAGAGTCACGAGAGATCCAAAGCAACCTAGCGATGGAATCGGGAACCTATATTTCGACTAAGTCTCCCGAATTAGTTTCATCACAACTTCGGCGTTCGATTGAGCCGATGAAACTCGAGATTTTAACAAGATCACGTTCGATCCGCGGCTGAGTCACTGATTGACCATGAACTAAATGTCTTTATACGATATAAAAGTTACGAAACCCTCAAGCAACGAAATATCCGATAATCTCCGGGCCTTATAAAAGCGATTCTGAGGCTTAGAAGACGATGCAGGATTGCGGTACCGAAATAAATACATCTGCCGTCAAATAGGTGATAAGCTCTGCTAACAACAAAAGCAATTATAAAACTATAACGATAACACTAAACGCTCGCATGATAGCCAATCAAATACATAGAAAACAAGAAGTCGGGTTCGGTGAACAACTACGGTCGCAAAGCATACCATAAAGGTTTTTGAGCGCCTGCTTTTTCAAGAAATCCACTAACAAACGTTGACTAGCCACAGTCGAACGCCTTTGACATCTGTGAACATCAGTGTGCATTCAAACTGATGCACGACAATAACCAGATTTTTAAAGACCTAACAAAAGCACTATTCCCAGTAAATACCAATATCCCCGGTGAAATCATAGCAAATAATTTCGCAGAAAAAGTGAAACCGCCTAATGAGATAATAAACAAGAATGGATTAGTAGATGAGAAAATAGACCACGTTGCTGCGAATTTTTCACGCACAGGAGGCTCGATGGGGTAATTAACAGTGTAATGAAGGGCAACTGAGAGAAAACACACGTCCTATTACGCTGTATATGTATCGCATACGAGGAAGTACCGCTGAGCAAATGACGACGCTTAAGAAATTCCAACATATGTAGGCGACATTCCAACGCCGGAGATCTGACCATATTGGGAACTCAACCCAGACGTCATTTCTAGGCTGCCTTATCCCCATAACGCATTTCCTGCTCACGCATCGCACCAATACCACCAACGCTAAGCAGCTTGGAGTTGTTTTAAAACTAGAGTGATCAGCGCGAATAACTTATTCATAATGGCTAATATTGTCAAGCCAAGAAAGAGCTTACCCTGCTGGGAACATCATACTTAAGTATACAGAACAAAGAAACTTATACAATTCAGAACGAAAACGAGATGAATATACTTGAAACGTAGCTAGTTCTACCTACATTTACTTCGAACCTATGAAAAGATCAGGTTGAACCGAAATCTCCAACCCAGATCTCGGCTTAAAAAGCAGCTCTTAAGTTTGATAACACCACAAGATCAACGTTAAAATTCATCAGCCATTACGATCCATATGTTACAGGATTGAGCGGACAAGTTTCAAATTTTCATGAGAATGTATCTATTCCTTATCGCTACTTCACGGAGGAACAGATAGGGAATAATTCATAGCCTTCATTGTGAAACCAGAGTATAATACACAACACATATATACGACGAGTAATTCACAATTTCACAGTTGAGGGCCTGAGAGTCAAAGTAATACAAGTGACATCAACACGAAAAACGATATAAGTGCATATGTTCTAAGTTGGTACCGTCGGGTGCCGTCAGGTAGCTACAGGAAAAGGAATACAAGTGCTCGAAGGTATGGTGCTGCGATCTAGCCACCGAACACTTAAGCTAATTGCTTTTAGTAATTTCTTACCGGAGTAAAGTGATACAGGTGTCACTGGACTACGTTTGTCACTTGTATTACTTTGACTCTCAGGCCCTCAGTTGTGTTAGGCATACGACTGAGGTAAGTAAAGGCCTGTTACTGAAAGAAACATAGGGGATAATGTAAGATTAGGTGTGGAAGAAGAGGATTATTAGGATTAATGAACGATATGAAAAATGGAAAAATACGAAGATTTTATGAGGGATATAAAATTGGAAGGTTGAAATTTTTATTAAGAAAACGCAAGAACAGACTCCCTGTGGTCAGGAAAATAATAGCAACGACTGTCTATTGGATAACTACTTATTTAGAAAAATATCTAAGATGACCAAAAAATATTTTTTTTTATTTTTAAGGTGGTTGGAGCGATCTTTTGTCTACGTGCAGGTTTGCGTGAAACTTAGTATAAGTACATACGTGTTCTCATTATTGATGTCTAAACATTCATTTTTCATTCAAGTATTCTACCAGCTGATTGGTAGGTTCTTGGACAGTCCCCATTCTGTATCCCAACCTCATAGAAATTGTCTCGCTTTCACTCCTAAGTTATTAGATCCCTCTTCAATTCTTCATATCTTCTACCTCCTCTTATTTCGTCCAGAATTCTTATCCTTTTCCTTCCTCTCCCACGCTTCCCCAGTGTTCTCCCCTCTATCACTCTTTTCAACATGCCGTCTCCTCTCAAAACCTCTTCCATCCATCTCTTCTGCCTTCTCCGAACCTCTGCCACAAGCTTCCTCTCCTCTCCGACCAAAAAGTGGAAAAATGGTATTTTATGGCTTCGTTTTTTTGGCAATTCAATGCTATTTTAATACGTAGCCTTATAGCATACGAAATACATATTTAGCAATATTTCAATTACATATGTACACATTTTCTTCTAAAAGCGAAATAATAAATTTCATTTCATTATAATGGTTGCTAACAAATGGTGTCACGCAGAGCCAAAGATTCGAAAAAATATATTGTAATATATTTTTCGCCTAAAATTCGAATACCGCGCGAAAAGTCAAGTCACAACATGCAAATTGCATGCAACAATGCATGCATGCAACAATGCAACATGCAACATGTTAATTAAGGCAAAATATGTTAAATATAACTCTAGTATAATTTCCACTACTGCATGTATAGTGAGTTCCACCGCATAAACTGATTTACTTAAATGAAATGCCGTACTTGCATTTTCTTCGACTTACTTGAAAATTTATTGAAATGTGCACTCAATGACCCACAATTATCGCTCCAGTCTCCTTTTAAAAAAAATACATGGCCGTGCTTCTGGCCAAACAAGTACAACTTTTTGTGGGTCGAAGATTGAGAACAACACGTACGAACTCGCACAACTAGGTCTATTTCCTTCTGCATCCAGAACGCGGTCGTAGAAGATTCTTCAGCGACTCGCCCTAAACGAAATGGTCACGCATTCAAGAAACTTGAGGAACAAAAGTTCCCTCAGAAATTTTAAGGAGCAGCCCACCTGCCACGTTCAAAAGGGTAGTGCACCTGCGAGCTCTGCACCTTACCCTCGATCCAACGTCGGCATAAGAGCCTTAAAGGAAAGGACCCTCTCATTGTAAGGCAGAGACGCCTTTGTCGGCTATCTAAGACGGGCGATCTTCATCCTCAAAACCTGTCTTGAGGGCCGAGCCTTTGGGGTAGAATGCCACCCTCGCTGTCGCTTCTAGCTTTCAATATACATACATTAGAAGGGGGAGGTGTTCCTTACAAGTATATTTCCACTCCTTTCCAAATAACATCTTCATGAAAGAACTCATGGTCATACCTGCGACAAGTATGTGAACGTCACGATGACCAATTCTATTAACTATGCCTCTGACAATACCAAACTGGCGCATAGCATATCTCATAGGTAGCTTGCCGATTTACGTTGACACGAATGGATATAGTAGTACTTATGAGTGTACGTTTGGTCTTCTGAAACTCTGTAACCGCCTGCAACCGCTTCTAAATATTATCCACAATTCTTTTGGAGCCGTTTCATATTACTATGAGCAGTCATCCGCTGATTAAAATAAATATGAATGATACTACTATCAGCTCATTTACTTCTTATAAAGAGTGTACCGACTTATTTATCTTATCTGCTTCTTCAGCTCCTTGTATTTCCTGCACCTCTTGTAAACCCCCTCTCTTTCTTCTCTTGCCCGATTACCTAATATCCTCCCCTCTATCTACGGCCTTCATCCCTTCAGCCCCTCATTACCTCTTACAACCACCTACTCTACCTCCTCTTCCTCTCATCCAGAAGTTTTCTCTCCTCACCCACCATACCAAGCACTTCTCCGTTTGTTTCCCTAGGACCAGGACCATTTGCAGAACTCTACAGCCCAAAACAGAAGAAACCACCAATCTCACCCTTTATATCCTTCTCCAAAACCTATATTTCAAATGCCAGCTATCTTTTCTCATCTTCTTTCCTCTGAGTCCAGGTTTTGGCACTATAAAATGCTATGGCCTATATTAGATTCTTTTTCAGCCTTTTCTTTACATCCTTACCTAATGTCCCCGTCATTATTTCCCATCTTCTGGTGAAAGCCTCCTTCGTTAACGCCCTTCTTTTCCTATATCCTTGCTGCGAAGACCACGCACGAAGTAAGACAGGATGTAAATAAATCAGAACGAAGCACAAAAACGACTCTTCATATGCGCTGAAAGTTTTAGGCATATCTCAAAGAAGGACAACCAGAAAACCTTATTCTCCCGACACGGAAGTGGAAAACTTTAAAACGGAGACAGAGAGGTAGAATCCTATTCGCCATGCATATGCGTCACTTTTCCGGTGTCACAAAAGCTACAGATGTGCTCCTTTGACACGGTGTGTCCCGACCATTTACCGAAGGAAGGCGCCCTTTTAACCAGGGACAAGACACTATTCACGACTCAAATGCGTCACTCTTCCGGTGTCAAAGAACTTGAGAGAACGGAACAGGTCGTAAAATCTACGGGAACTTACATTTCGGGATTATCCCAAGAAGATATATTCGTGGGTCCTCACGGTCACCACCTTTTCTTCTGACCGTAAGGGCTTCTTGGGGAGTCGAAATGCCCTTTTCAAGGAGACTGCGCGGAGACAATTGGGCGTGTCCAAACAGCAGGGACGGACCCTTAAACGACCCTAAGGGCTATAATTAAGTCAACGACGTAACAAGCGAGAAGAAATATTTATCCCTCTCTCCAGCAGAGGCTCGCAGCATGACGAACTCGGCCGGCCTAAAAGCTGAAAACATGGGTCATTTAGCGAAGCCACCGTCCATCACAGCGAAAACAAATGGACCAAGGAGCATTTCGGAGAAGTCCACTAGGTTTCTCAACTGATGTATTAGAATTTAGGCCTCAAATCCGAGTCTGACCGAACAAATAGAAATGAAAATTCACCCACAAAGTGCCCTGCAAGCCACTTCAAGGGTGTGCGTCAGGGATTATTTTTTCCTTTTATTCGTGAACATTTTTAACTTAGTAATATTAACAAAGGATCTTTAGAAGAGATGATAATGTATGTATTAATTAAGTGCGTGACAGAATGCACGTAGTGGTGGAATATATTGAAACACTGCTGAGTGAAATAAATTAAAGAATGAGAAAGGAAAGAGACTGGTTTAATGTGAATACATGAATGTATGAGGTTTCTGGCAAAAATTAAATCCTGAAAATGCTTTTTAAAATTTATAGGGGACACACGGAGCAATGAAGAACAGAAGAGTTTAGCGCACACCCTGAGAAAAGATGGACTCGCCAGAAACATAACACGGTGGAAGAAGAAGTCCTACGAGGCAGTACAAGAGACAAATACTTATGACAAGGAAGCGAGACCTGGCATCTTGGAAAGAAGAAATTCAGGGAAGTTAAGGGGTTTATTATGTGATAGAGAAGATGGATGAACATTCAACATTTCAATACCCCTAGTACAAGGCCAATATTTCTATCTCCAAACGAACGACGGCTGAACTGTAACTCGCACGGGCTTGTTCAAAACGCCATACTTCCAAACGCCTCTCAAATCCCGAATCACTACCACTTCTTTCTCCCAACCACCAAGCATCCCATCTTACCCTTCGAAAAACACCAGGAAATGGTTTATACGGGCAAAAAACCATAAGAGATAACAATTTATTTTCATTACACGCTTTTTCTAGATGCTTCTTCTGCAACTTTGGATCCACAACATTTTGTTTTGACTCACACAGCTGAATTCAAAGTCGCAATCAGCGCATAAAAGACAGACGGACTAACAACTTTATTTAAAAAATAAACTTTTTCTTACACCTCCGTCCACCATTTTGATTTTGAAAATCTAAACAATACATATTTGTTCCATAGCATACATCAACCATACGACAACAAAATTTCAAATCGACCAAAGACTTTTTCATATTTATGGCAGATTTTCTAGATTTGACCCTACTAAATTTGAAGTTTTATTTTCAACCTTTTAACCGCATACTCGTCATAGGAAACCTCGTAGACCACAAGTCACAAAAACTTCTAAATGGATCAATTTTTTTCTTCATCTTCGTGCCAACTTTTCTAAGTTTGGTCCCACTGTGCGGGCGTGAAAGGAACCCGTAAGAGCTAGTTAGAAACGTCACGCTTGCACACTCCGTCTCCCCCACCTCTACACCGACGTCCCTTCATCTTTCCCACCAGGTATACCCATCCTCGCATTTGAAAAACCTCAGGAAACCATTTGGAAAGCCAAAAACTACCACTACCACAGCGACCACCACTGAGAGATCCCCCCCCAACCCTCCGCCAAACACATCCAACTCGACAAAAACAGCCGCTCACAGACGCACAAGCGCTTCGGAAAACATCCTGACCAATCGAAGACGAAGTAGGGCCAAGCGGTCATAACGGTAAAAGCAAAGAGGGGAAAGGAAGGGAGACAGGAGAGATTAGGCGTGAAAGACGACGCAAAAGAGGACACAGGGAAGAGACGCGGGGAGGGAACACCGCGAGACGAAAGTAATTAGGATATCCTCTTCGGAGAAGTTCCATGTACCGCCTCCGTAAAAAAACAACTGTCGTACTAAATTCAAATAACTGCGAAACTGGCCGTGCAGTAACTTTAACTTAGTCACCCGCTAGTGAACATACAATATAGCATTGGTTTAACATATATTCTCTATCGTAAATTCGTTACTTAAATTTGTGTTCCAGATTAATTAAAATACTTAGTAATTTTCCACAAGATTTATTTGTACGACGGTTTTCACCAATTTACGGCATCGTCAGGTACAGAAACTACATCTACAGGTTTCCGATGCCGTAAATCGGTAAAACGCGTCGCACAAATAATTTTGTTTAGAAAAGTACTAAGTATTTTTAGGAAGAATTAAATAACTTTGTCAACTCCACTAATTATTTAATACCACGACCCGGGTTTCAACACTTAAGTGTCATCTTCAGGGCTTCATCTGAAGATGACATCAGTGATGAATCCCGGGTCGTGGTAATAAATAATTAGTGGAGTTAACAAAGTTATTAAATTCTTCCGTAATGAATAAATTCCACAAGATTCAGCCTACAAACGTTTCCTTTGTAGATAAGTATTTTATATAATCATGAATGCAAACATAAATAACTTCTACGAAGTGTAGTCTGCCACTGTGAAGTTTATAGGTTACTTATAGTAATTTCAGAGACGTCGTGGCCCAGGGGTAGCGTGTTCAACTCTCAAACTCTCAATTTGAATTTCGTAGGTTCGAGACAACGTTACAGTAAATATTTACCCGAAAAAAATAGGGATGGAATAAAACCGGAACGAGAATTTTCTACAAGCAAACTAAAACTTCCCGCCTCCACAGCAATCTCAGCAGATGGCATATAATTACCTGCCGCATCTTCGACGTAGTCGAGAGTGAAATTTACGGAATCGGCCGTAATACAGCAACGTGGAAAGGTAACGGGAAAACATCACATTAATTTCCCTAGAGCAGGATTTCTCTAACGTTTCCTGCGATGAAACACTTCGTACATCCTGAAATTTTAATGGAACACTGTTTATTTTGCAGACACAAAACCAGTTTACGTTGCAGCATGTAAAACCACTCCGCGTTTTTGCGGAACATCTTTTTACTTACAACGGCACACCACCGCCAGGGAACATAGTTTGGGAAACCCCGCCTAGAGGATTCAGCATTGCATTCACATGACTTTATTTCAGAGGTAAAATAGTCCCCCAATCGGATCTCCGGGTGGGGATTACTTGGAGGGGAACATAAGTCAGAGAGGACAATATTAAGGTTATAGGCACTGAATTTTTCCGAGAAAGCTTAATAATCTCGGTTTATTGAGCACTATTTCCGTAACCATATTTTTTAAGCTAAAACGCCCAATAATTGACTCGTAGCCTTGTGACGTCATCTTCATTTCCGCATGTATGCGGTAATGAAGCTATAGATAATGCTGTATACAGCTGACGATGAGACTGTGTTAATTTGCTCGCTCCGAGTGGTAAAGAGAAAATATATTAATTCGTAAGACTTCACTGATCCAAAATGGGAAATAATTACGCCCATAATGATACGACAGCGATTGCCGAGTAAGGGGGATTACGTCACAGCGGTTGCAATTTGTCCGCGGTCCGTTTTTTCACTTGCCTCAAATTATGAATTTTAATCGCTTTTTATTTAAAAAAAATAGGGAATGCATAACTGCAAAAATTTGGATTCACAGTAGCAATAGACCAAACCTACGTTTTCTGTTGTTTCCTAAATTTGTGCAAAAATGCCGTGTCATTTTCAAAGCGACAAAAAATCATAAAAGGGTTCTTTGTCACGCAGCTCAGAACGACGCGTGAAGGTACACCCGTCTTGTTATGATTGTGGTTGAAGAATCGCGCAACTTCAATGACAATCATAACAAGACAAAAACATAATTCTACGCACAAGAGATCTAACAAAACTTCTGAGTTAAAAGCCGTGGGTATCGCGTCGCGCTGTGCAATGAACGGCAAAGTCTGCACGCGCCCAGAAACAAGGCCAACGAGCAACTGCGTAGATATCATTCGCTTTTTTAAAGTTCGTACTTTCTCTTCCTGTCACACAAAAGTGTTTCGTATCAACGCAATGGATCTGAAAGAATAAAAAAAACTTGGTCAATTACACTTCAAGGTTATTTTCTGCGTTTTGAAATGTGTCGATGTTTCCCGGCGCCTGTCTCCGCGTGTCTCCACCCACTACGGGCCGACAACGCCCGACAAAGCGTGCGAAATAACTTTCTTCCAATCACAAGACTCAATCCAGTCTACACGCATTTTTATTTTTTTCATATTTCTCATTTCCTCCACTCCAGTAAAGCCCAAGGCAATCTATTTCCGGCAAAGGATTACTTTCTATCCAGCAGCTCGATTTTATTCCTTCGACTATCGACGGCTTCCGATGACGAGCAAATATTTACTCACGAGTCGATTCCCCAGTAAAAATTTTATTTTCCAGCCCGTAGACCACAATCCTTCCCATTGCGATGATTCGTGTGAGCACGTGATGTCGTTAAAAACAATTCTCGAATTAAACGTACGATTAAAGTACATCGAAACAGGCTTGACACGATGGAAACGATACATTTATGCACATTCTGTAACGAGATCTGATGCTTTCCCGGCGTATGCTGGTAGTGAAGGCACGGTGGAGCACCCGAGCAGCCTTCACTACCACATTCTGTAACGTTTGATGCCTTGGAGTTACGTTTCTGGACTTGGTATTAATTAAACTGTATTATCATTAATTTAAAGAAGTTATTGATTGTTAATTGTTGCAATGTTTTGTTTAACTTGTTGTGTGTGATGGATTTGTTGAGGACAAAGAAAAGGCGGATATTTGGTATTGTGGGAAGAGAGAACGGACGTGCATGTTACTCCTGATTGTAAATAAATAAAGATATTGCTGCATAATAGATTGCATAATTCATTAAAATTGGTCCGACGATTCAATACATACCAAACCCGTTACAATACATAAACATACCCGTTCCCTTAACGGATAGGGAATGTCAAAAAAGCTTAATTCTCGGCTTTAGACCTAGAAAACTGCCTTCGATTTTAATTATTTCCTCCATAACTGCCCTATCCTTTTACACCTCCCTTGTTTTTGCCACACCCATGCATTTCCTTACATACGATCTCCTATTCTTAAGACTCCTAATATTCCTCCTTTTAAGAGTATCTTCCACCACTTCCACACGAGTCCACACGACTTACTCGGTCTAACCCTTCCTCTCCTCGCCATTCACCTCACCATTCTTATTCGACTCTCATAGATTCTCTCAAGATGGCCTAACCAACGAAGCACGGGTAGTATATCTGTGGTGTAGTGCATGCTTGTGAGGCTTCGCCTCGTGACAGGCATTAGCGATGTATGCTAGGCTATCCCAGTTAATGTTATAAGAGGGTAGCAATAACCCATCAAAACTGACCATAACCGGCAGATAGCTAACCAGCCATTAGTAATAAAAATAAGAAAACACATACACAAATTCCAACCATTCATAATGTCCACGAAGTTATAGATAACTCAGCTGACTAAGCATACCACGCTACAACAGCCCAGTTAACCCTTATAATTTTGATATAACGGGAACAAAACGTTAGATACGACAGTAAAACCGGCATGTTTACATCCATCTCATCCACTTAGCCGTGCTTCATGTAGCAAAAGACGGCCGAGAAAAGGTTCCGACCACGTTTTGCAACGCGGTGGCCCAGTGTCAAGAGGGCGACAATAGGAGTGACCCAAGCGAGGGACAATGTCCGCAAAATATTGTGGCATATGGTGAAGATGGCCCCCTAATAACTCACCTGGACCAATAATGCTTTCGCGTACGACGAACCTCAACAGGATGACAATAGAATTGCGGAACCGGAGGGCATATTCGCAACAATACCGCCGACAAAACCACTACTCTATACAAACTAGCAAATAAATGGTGGAATTTAGCAGACTGCGAATGCCTCATCAAGGACTCATTGTCGCTTGAATGACCGGAGAGCATTCATACAATAGCTCTCAATTGGAACCCATTTTACGCGGCCTCTTATGTGTTGTTGTGGAGCTACTAAACCTTTCTAGGTATGTCTGTACATAATTCAGGGGAGTTCAGGATGTCATACCTAGTTAGGGGTCAAGTTAGAGCGTATGGTCCGTTATTCTCTAGCGATGGGACTACGGCAGCTGCGAACATGGAATGATCCTCATATCGGAAAATCATGCCTAAACTAAAATGCCCAAAATTTGTTAATACTGCACCACAATGAATGAATAATATAAACGCGAGTAATGGGGCTTGAACTTCAAAAAATCAAGCCCTAACTCAATAAAGCAACATTACGGTTGATGGCGGCTATATACCAAAATATCGTATGTTACGATAACGTACTTACATACATACATGCGTAAAAACTTATGTGCTATGCGAATATATCAGCAAATATACGGTCGGAACCACGGAAAGAAAACAGAAAAGCAATTTGGATTGAATTGAAGAATTAATGACCTCATCAAAAGAGTATTTTATAGTATCCCTCAGGAAATTTTACTATAAGGACTTTAAAAAAACTATAAGACCAACTGTAGAGATTACTATAAGGCAACTGTAAGGATCTTAATGTAAGTTGAAAAGTTACTGGAAAGGTCCTTTTATAGTTTTTAAAGTTAACTGTTGGTTCAATGCTATTGTTAATTAAAGTTCCTACAGTAATTTAACTGTAGGTTTATAGTAATATAGTAATGACTAGTAGAGATTGAACTGTAAGTCAACTGTAAGGATCTTAAAACAAATTGAAAAGTTACTGTAAGGAACTTTAAAGTACTTCAAGGGTCTTTATAGTAAAATTTCCTGAGGGATTATATGGATCAATGTAATCATGTGCAAATGTCTTCAAAATTTTAAAAATATAACACTTATTTTAATCAATTTCCTACACAATTAGCCCATCTGATATTCGCAGGAGAGTCAACGAATTTCAACATTTGAACGGAGGAGTATACGACGAAAGGTTTCAAATCGTGCGTAAGACAAGCAGCAAAGGATAATTTTTTGTTTCGAGCAAGCATCGACCTTCTTCCTTCAAACAGCACTTCTGAGCGTCTCTGAGATCCGGGAAAAACCTCTGTAAAACTTGTTCTCCGAAAGACTTTAGAGCTGATAAAAACGATGGTTGGAAATCCAACGGCGAGAAAGCTTGGGAGATAATGTGCCGCTGGCCCATTCATACGCACAAGGCGCACATGGGTTGTGATGTGAGGAGAGCCGAGCGAAAATAAAAAAAGAATCCCGGCTTCTCGGAATCCACGTCGTTGTCCAACATTGAAATTACGAAGCGGGAAGAAAGCTTACCATACACACAGAAACTGGATGTCTGGACATTTTGTGTTCTGCGAGTCGCCAGAATGGCGTGTAGAAGAGGATATTAGTATTCTTGTACTTCATAATTTGATGAAAAACAGATTAAGACGTTTTTCACTCAGATTTTTTAATTTCACCAACAATTCCGACGATTTAAAACAATTTTCAAGTGAAGCTAAGATTAACTCTTATTCGTTATGGATACATTGATACTTCAGCTTCAATAAAAAAATTATGTAAAACCACCGTAAGTAGTCGCGGAATTGATTATATAGTAGGCAGTCTCGTTCCGGTTTATAAATAAACAAAACAATGTCTCAACAATTGTTTTGGTCGCATGCTGCCATATATTGCTTAACTTAAATGCACAATGATATGAATGAAATTATCGCTTCAGTACAAGTTGAATTGTCGTGTGTAACCTTCTAGGATGGCTTCAATTATACCGAATTCCGTCCTCAATATCAAGTACCGATTAACACATTATGTCTTGCGCTGGACCAAGCATCGTGTAAAACGGGGTTGAGGACTCCACGTTACCTACATCTGCATCTACAAATATTACCCTTTTAGCCGCTGCAGATGCATCTGGCAGAGGCTTTAGGACACCAGTCGTGCATCGAGAGGTAATAGGAAAAAGGAGGTGGGAGAGGACAGAAGTGAATTGCATGTTAACGATGTGTCTTATGTTTGTGCCACGGTTTCATTGTTTTAATCACTGATAGTGCGGTGGAAGAAGGAATTTTTGTACATACCAATCAGTTCGTCATTGTATATCTTATTTTGTCGCATCTATCAGTTTTAGGGATAAAGTGAGGGTTCAAAATAAAATACTCAGTGGCGTAATGTAACTCGCCTGATCCGGGGCCTTATTCAGTAAGGACTCGACACGGTCGTACCTCGGAAAATCCGTGAATGTGACGTCAAAGCCCCCGACAAATTTCAGCTTTTGAATTGCCCCATTTGAAATTTTAGAGGCCGTGACGTCAAAGTTTTGGAACTTCTGAGGCTCGGGAATTCCGAGAACATACAGAGTAGCTTGGGGGGCTATTCTGTACGACCTCTTGAGTTTCTGAGTCTCGACAGTGACGAAATTATGACGTCAAAGCCACGAAAATTTCAATAGGGGCATTAAAACGTTCAGATTTGTTGGAGGCTTCGACGTCACATCCACGGATTTTCTGCAGTTCAGCTGCGTCGAGTCATTACTGAATAGGGCCCCTAAACATCTCAGGTAAACATAACGTGCAGAAGCCTCGGGGCTAAGGAACAAGCAGAATTGAGGAAAAGGGAGAAAATGAAAAGGGGAAGAATTGAGTTGAGATAGCCCCCCCACCCCACAATTCAAAACTGCTTCGTGAATAAAAGTGCGGGAAGGTGGGTGGGGGGGGTTGTAAGGAACGGAGGAGGAAGGTGAGGAGGAGAGGAAAGCCGTGAGTCAGAGTTTAAGAACGTGACTCACGTCGAAGCCCGCCCATCTTTTTTTCTCCATTCCCAGCCGCACTAAGGGAAACGGGTGATGATGATGACGGACTCTCTGGCGGAGGAGGGCTAAGGAAGAGAGGCAGGAAAGATGAAAAGGGGGACAATACAAAAAGAAAACCACGGAGGATCGGCGACTTCGGTGGCGCAGGAAGCAGGAACGCGTGTTGTAGATGGAGAGTTCTTATCTACATCTACATCTACAAAATACCCTGCAAGCCACCTCAGGGGTGTGTGGCAGGGGGTGAGTATTCACCAACATGCATTACACTATACCCTAAAGTTAGTGTAACTACGACTAATTATGCATTAGCATAAATCGCTAATGCTTGTCATGAGGCGAAGCCTCACAAGCATGCAACACTACACTACAGATGTCATCAAAATGGAGTGACCTCAATATACATGCATTCTACAACTACACAGATGGACAGGGACTCAAGACCCATGTAGAAAACATACTAGGCGTGCTGTTAGTATGTACTGGGTAACAGATAAGGATTCAAGTATTAGGAGTACTACAACTACTAAGAGCTACACTACCTAACGACAAACCTAGATAAAAGTCTCATGGCAGCTATTATGGTCCCTTATCGTTCGTGGGAAAAATGACATCTTAAATCTATCCGTTCTGCAGTCTAGTTCCCTAATTTTACTCTCATGATCTGATCTACCGTAGTATGTCGGATTTCGTAAAATATTGTCAACGTCGTCAGAGAATAGACCGGTTTGGAACTTACATAATAGATTTAGTCTAAATTTTAATCGACGGTCTGAAAGCTTTTCCCATCCCAGTTGCTGAATATAAGTTGCTTATAAGTTGAACTGAGTTCCAGTCAAGCGGAGGGACACCGATCCGATGGGTTCGTCCGCGTGGGACGTCTAATTGTTATGGACTATCCGATGCCCGTTCTTGAATATACTCGTATACTTCCACCACATCGCCACAGCAGACGTCCCGCATTGGCACCGGGAACGTGTGATCAGGCAATTTCGCTATATCCTCTGTTTATATACATATATAGCGAAAATCTTCATTTTACTCCACGCTTCCAGACCACCCCTACTCTAACGCGACGCTGAAAAAATTTTCCTCCCAGATTCTCCGCTTCGGGAAGGAAAACATCGGGAACGGACGAAGAGCTTAAGGCTCACTCGGCTGCCATTGCCACATACATTTAAGCGTAGGCGCTCATTAGGAAGCCCAGGTTATTTCCAATGTGGATACTTAAATTACTCATAAAAAATAAAAACTGATGTAATTGGAAAGAAAAAATTCTAATGGCATAAAAATATCAGCCACCTATCGCATATCATACTTTTCCGAGATTTTTGCCAAAAAATAGATCTTTAGTTTTCTCGGCCCCTTGTTTTAATAAGTATTTATCTTATGAGGAGATATTAGGTCTTTTTTTTATCATGGTGTTTATTTAATCCAACCGCAGACAATTCGCAAATTTATTTTGCTTCCACCGAGCTCCTAGGAGTGCGTGTCATATCTTTCTTTACGTGTAGGTACTACTACTTATATTTGGTATGGATAATTTGGTTGTTTTTTCATTGAAAAGTATTTATTTTTTAATCAGCAAATCCGTATGCCCTAGTTTAGACATATGAAATTACCTCTACCAAAAGCACACTGCCCCGGATGGAAGACGGAAAGAAGATAAAATGGAAACCTGAAATATGAATGCGCAAACAACAACACTTTTCATTTGTTTATCTATTTAATATCAATTTCGAAACTGTCTCAACTTCTCTTATTATAAACACAGACACATAACTCCTCACGACAATTTTTTCTTCATCTAGGCATATGCGAAACCTCCCTTTACATCATCGCTTGGTGTTCATTCAAAAAGAAAACACCAGTCATAAACCCAATGCAATTACGTAAGGCAGACAACTAACCATCACACGATGAGCGACTCGTTAAAGAATCAGATTCTTTTGAACGCACTCCAATAAAAATTCAACGGCAATTTTTTCGGGAAGGAAGTCATCGTTACGCAGCGCATGACTTCGTCCACATTGACCACGCTGCTATCGAGGAAACAAGAGTGCGTCATTTTCAATTCTTCAACTCGTCCAAGACTCGTCCGGTGAAGGGCAAAAGACATTTGAAACGCGGCGCGGACATATTCCAAACACGCATCGCTGTGCGTTCGCCAACAAACGCGACTGAATTTCACGCGAAAATTGGCTCGGAGGGGAACTTGGGACTGTCGACCCTGAAGACGGCATCTCACGGAGGCAGTGAACCTTATGTACGACAGGATAAATCTCAAGGCGAGCTTCACAGCAGTACATCTTTTGTGTGAACGACCAACAGTAAATTGACGTCAGCATAGTCTTGGTATGCGTTTCCAGCACCTTTCCGGTAATTTGCGGCGTTTGCAGAACAACTTAAGATGAAATACGTAGTAATGTCCACGAACACGAATCGGCCTGGACCAGGAATCGAACAAAGACTGATGGTCCATCAAAAGATGTAACGCAAAGGAGAAAAGGACTTCAAAGAAGCCACATCTCGAGAGGCAAGTATCCTGTACCAGCTATAAAGCTGCGTTCAGCTACGGATTAGATCTTCATAAACTTAGCAAGAAACCCGCATTAGTTAAGCATGAAATGTTAGAGGTAAGCATCTTGTAACTATTATAAAGCATGGACAGGTGGAAGCTACTTTGGGAACTAGACTAAAGAACGGACAAAAATGTAGGCTGTCATTTTCCCGCGACCTATAAGAGACTATATTTAGCTGCAACAGAGGCTCATTAATTAGATTTTTCGACAGGGAGTGTAGGTAAATAGTTGATTTTCTTCCTAATGCTTGCTTCTTAACCTACTGCGTAGAACCTTCTAGTAACACGTCTCGTATGCTTCCTGTGCAACTCTTGCTTCTATTAATATTTATCTCTGGAGAATTCTTTTTAATTTAAACATCAAGTACTTAAAATTTAAAAGGATGAACGTCCGTTTACGGAAAAAATTAATATCTAATTTAAGCTAGTGTGCCTTTCCGTCAATGATGGCATTCATAGAAGAGCTATAAAAGCCCATATTAAGTTACGGAACACATGAGCGTAAGATTAGATAGAGCTTGAAGTAGCTTGAAATTAATTTACGAGGGAAGCTAAGTATTGAATCACCATTCACGTAGCAACTAAAACAGATTTTTAAGAACGACACACGCTTCAGCACTTATAATCGATCCATTGGCATCTAGTCGGAGCCAATGTATTTCAGGAACGTTTTAGAGTCGCAAATTTAATTTCGGGAGAAGCCCCGAAGGTAATTTAGGAGTTGATTTTTTCAATGGACTCACCATTATACGAAGTCTCATATTCTGAGAGTCCAACCAATGTTTACCAACAGCGCGAACCCAGAGATCACCCAGCACCACACCTAATATGCGATGGGGAATGACTGGCGCACGGACGTGTGGCAACGTCGCCCGTCATGAGTTTAGCCGCAGGCAACCTAAGCCATGGGGTGGCAAACGAGCGAGCGGGCGGCTTTGCATGCATGTGTATTCCTGTTCCACGGCGCTAAGGAAATGCGGAGGAGAGAAGAATGGGAATGAGGTTGTTGGGACAAGACATGAGGGGTGTGGGGAGAAAGGTGAACGGAAAACAATCTTTATCAGAAACAGACGAAGAGCTATGAGGCGAGAGAGAGAGAGAGAGAGAATGGAGAAAATAGGAGAATGTACACTCGCGTGTGAAACGCTGGTTCGCAGGGAATTCCACCACAGAGTGCATACAGATAGGAAAAGGGCGAAAATGGCCGAAATTATTTTTTCCGTAATCCGTCAACTGTATGTCAGCACGTTTATTAATGTAGCTTGAGCGAGATATCACTTCAGATAGAATTTGATGAATTTGACCTCATATTAAAGAAAAAACTCATCTTTCCAATGATATCAAAATATGAACTCCTTGCTGAACTACTTTTCGAGCAATTTGCCAAAAGATATAAGATGTTTTACATGAGATAGATTACAGCTGTGCGCTCCAGAGGGAGAATATTGGAAAAATTAGGAATGTATAGCACCTAGATTTCATAAAAAATAACGGTGTATGTAACTAGTTTGTATGTTTACGCAACTATTTATAAAAAAAATTACCGCAGTAATTTATACAGAATCAAAAAAAATCTTTTGATGTGGAGGCGTTTTCACCGTACGGTGTGAAAAAATGAGTCAAGTTAGAGACTTATAAGAATATAGTTATTTAATTACTACAACTATATTTGTGCCATTAATATTACAATATTTACTTCATACTTCGTACAGGCGCTGAAATTACAGAATATAATTCGAGCAAGGTTTCCATTATGACTAGGGAAATATCTCGCTCAAACTACGTAAACTTAGTACTCTCCAAGTTTCTGGTTTGCTGTAGGCAACTTACACGGTATTTCGTAGATATAGATAGATGTAGATCCCAATAGGGCGGCATGTGGATGATACCGGTTAATTTCACAGATTTTTTCAATAAATATTAGCAATGTTGGTGTCATTACAGCCATAACTGTACAAATCGTTACCCAATCGAACCATTAATGTCGGATTGGCGGAGCTTCACAAGTTTTACAACAGGTCGTGTGAATTTAGGAACCTAAACCAACTTATTCCTTCCAAATGCTGAAATAATGCCAGGTGAACGTATAGGCATTTCGGAATACCAAGTTGAAACGTTGAAAAGTAACTCAAGCACGTGAATAAGCATAGAACATCGGATTAAAGCATTGAAAACAGTCTATTTTCAGTCAGAAAAATGTTTAAATAACACTACAAGTCGAGAAAAAAATCCGAGCTCATTAAAAACGTAAAAATAAGCATTCTATCGGATGATTATTTATTTCGTAAAAATCAAATACCTACCTACAATTTAGGATACAGCCTCCTAATCACAAGACGCTCAGCTTTTTAAATGGAGAGTAAGTGATGGTTTAGCGTTTACACCTCTAAAAGATGTTGTGTTTCCCCGACGAATGATGCTGGTGAAGTGTTCTCGGGATTTCCATCGGATCAGGAAAGTTGCTGCCGCCAGCGTCCCGACGGCCATCTCCGCCATCACCTTCAGGGCCGATTATACAGCCTTAAGTCTATGGCGGAGATAGCCGTCGAAACGTTGACAGCATCATCTTCCCTGACCCCGAGGGAAAACCGAGAAAACTTCAGTATACATCATTATTGGAGCAAGTACCTCAATTATAAATCCCTTGACATCATGGACAGTTATCATATGCGAGAAAATGTAATATTATACATAACTTACTATTAGAAGAACCATTAAGTCGATTGCCGTAGACCTGCTTTTTGGCATCCGAGTACTCACCTGTAAAGAAACAAGAGAATGCAATTAGAAACGTAAAATACGAGATCGAAAGGACAAATGTAAAAAGTTTCGTTGATTATTATGTGGAGGCGACCGACAACTGAAATCACCTGCTCAATTTTAGGATATGTAGGTAGGTTGGTACCAACAGGATCATTTGGGGAATGTAGGAAGAGTAGAGAGATACCCGGCGGTGCCATTAACCTACTCATAACAAAAGGCACCAATGCACATATTTGCACATCCGGGGTTAAGGGTCGAGATAGTCGCGAATTCACTCTCATTTGAAAATGTGGTCCCCACAGACAAGCATATCATCTCACGAAGTGTACGCAGACTGTAAAATCACTCAAGATTTCAAAGTATATATCTCCCAAAAACAAAACATTCATCGGTCGAATTAACGTGTGATCAGCCTTCATCATTTTTTTGGGTAGCAGTCAATTAGGTGGAGTAAGACGTAAATTCACTCTCTTCAATCTAATCTTCCAATTTTTTTGCCCTTTTCCCTACATGTTTCATGGTTGTGGTCCTAACACCCACTGCCACACACCCGCGCGGCTACTCTCAGGCTAAAGTGGTTGGAGCGATTTTTTATGTGAAGGTTGGCGTGAGACTTTGAATGTTTTTTCATTAGTGATATCTATAGATAAAAGTGAAAAAAATTGGATCAACCGATTTATTTTTTTGGCAAGATATTATTTTAACACGTAGCCTTCTGGCATATGACATAATATCGTAATAATTCGAGTACATACGTACAAATTTACTTCTAAACGCGAAATAATACATTTCTTATTAGTATAATTGTGGTTAACAAATATCAAGGTGTAACGCCGATTCAAATATTCGAAAAAAAAAATTCAATATAATTTGCTCTACATTTCAAATACCGCACAGAAAACTTAGGTCATATGACGCTTTAATTAAGGAAAAATAATAAAAATATAACTCTCGTCTTATTTCAATTACTGCCTGTGTGGCGAGTTCCAACGCATAAACAGATGCACTTGAAACGTGGACCTAGAATTTTTTTCGACTCACTTAAAAACTATTAAAATGCGCACTCAATGACCCACGATTACCGCTCCAGCCACCTAATACGTAAAAATAGAAGCGTATATAAAAATGTAGCATCACGAGTGAAGTAACGGTGGAATCATTTCCAATCACAGTGTCAGACAGACAGTCAGTGACGCTGCCGCCGACCATTCCTGGCAAGAGGAAATCCTTAGCGAACAACACCGTCAATAAGCCTTTGTGAGGCATCGGCCGGAAATGCAGAGAATTTAACTCCGTTTGAAGCATCGGTTAGAAGCCCAAGGGGCCTGCTCGGCCTCCTCCAGCTGGAGGAAGAGAGGATGGACGCCGCTGGATGGAATGGGGAAGCGTTGGAGCCGGGAGTTGATGACGAAGAAAGCAAAGGCGGCTGATGGGCCTGCCTCCCACCTATACCACCCACAGCCTCTTCCCAAAACCTCCCACATTTGCCCACACCATCCAATTCCATTGTCCCTTTCCCTCGCCTCCTATCTCCTCCAAAATCTTTCAAAACTCCCACAGCTCCGCGCCAAGCTCACGGGCGGCCAAACCGCAGAGACCCCCACACGAACAAAATGCGAGGGGGGACCGTTGGATTTGGAGGGAGAAGACTCGTAGAGATGCCGAAGAAAATAGCCGAAATATTCGAATCGAACTTCACAGGCCGTTAACATGCAAGCACCCTAATAAAAGTTCTTCAAAAGAACTCGAATTCACACATTACACAGTTAGGGTATAGTGTAATGCATGTTGGTGAATACTCACCCCCTGCCACACACCCCTGAGATGGCTTGCAGGGTATTTTGTAGATGTAGATGTACACACTCTGTTTGGAATGTATCCATCTGGAGAGGGATATAAGAGACGAAACCAGTAAAGATCACTTGCAGTACTTGTGTGGAAGCCTTAAAGTAAACGGCACTATGAAACAACAAACTATTCATTTTAGTAAGCCAAGCAGTTGCAGTGAAGACTCGATCTCCATGAATATATAATTAGGTTTGGCGTTAGGTAGTACAGCTAATTAGATGCCGCTTATCGATATTTGCACTCACAGAATAGAGGTGGCTTGCAGGGTATTTTGTAGATGTAATTAGTTGATTTGCTCCATAATGCTAGTACCTCAGTGGCATTATGTAGTCGAAAAATAGATCAATAGTACAAATTTGGAATAACACTTAAAAAGTACTGCGTGCAGGTGAAATTTCACCTCCCGACATGTATTTGCAGGTTTTTAATAATGCGTTAATAGTCGTAATTTCTTCAACTTTAGTAGGATATTGTGTAGTGCATGTCCGGTGATGACTCACCTCCGATCACTCACCCTTGAGGTGGCTGGCAGAGTATCATGTAGATGTAGGAGAACAGAGAGTGATTCAATGGTCTTCACTAGTATGCACCTCAATGTAGTTATAGGCTTAAGCATGATATAAGGGAATGAAAGTCTTCTATAGCTATTCGAGAGGAGCTGTTAATGAATACATCTACAAAATACCCTTTAATCCACCTCAATGGTGTGTGGCAGGGGGTGAGTTGTCACCCACATGCATTACACTATACCCTATCAAAGTTAGTGTAACTAATACTATTGATGCATTAGTATAAATCGCTAATGCTCGTCAGGAGGCGAAGCCTCACAAGCATGCACTACACAATAGGTTTGCTACTGATGTTGAATTACCGATAATATTTCGATACTACATAAATGAACAGAGATACAAGAATTATACTAAATTAAAAAAGGCGTGCTGTGAGAACCTACTGTGAATAGAAGCAAGAAAGCCAAAAAGTAAACAGAATAATTATATTTATTCGGTAATCTTACCCCTGTACAGACCATCCGTCGCTACGAGCTCCAGCAGAACGAAACGGAAGACGACAACGCGAAGACGACAATTCTCAAGAACGAACCATTTGTTCCCAGGCTGATAAAACTCCGCCAGCACCAGCGCGTAAAGTTACTCCTGATTACGACACGACCCTACAGATAAGTAATGCCCTCCAGCTGATAAGGGTTTCATTCTTTCTTTCTTTCGTCTCACCCCTCCACTTCCTCAACACGCTAACGTACAGGAAGGCCGGATTGGAAGTAGTGAACTTCCATAGTCTGGATTAGGCCAGATCGATATTGCGAGATATTTCATGAAATGTAGCATTTAGATATTAATGCGGCCTTACACATGGAACTCACTTCTATGACAGTAGCCTTGCCAGTGGCACTCCGATGTTTAAGCACGGACTTCTATGGCAGTAGGGGTCGATATCGGTAGTAAACGACAGCGGATCGCACTTGAAAGAGGTATATACGGGCTTCTGTTTTTCCAGCAAGTAGCATTTCGTTTCTGCGATAAAATCGCAACCGGTGACATCCTGGTCACATGAGAGAAAACGAGGATTAAAATTGTAAAAAATGAATAAATAAGCAGTGGGTGGCCTCGTAGTTACTTACGTAAATATTTAAGGCATACACTTGAAGAAGTTTTCAATGTAAAAGAGAACACAAACGTAAGACTTATGATTGCTCTAACATTGAATAATAAGAATTATAAAAAAATCGCATACTTGATACGCTGCAATGATGTGCATACATATTTAACGTAACGCATACAAATCCATAAAATACACGAATGCCGGTGGTACTCAATAAGAGTTCGATGTGCAAACGCAATTACTGCCGAAATTTGGCGATTTTCGAAAACGCAATACATTCATTGTTTACTTCCGTCATTTATTTCTTCGGAAAACCGGAAGTGATGTTTCAGCAGAGCGTTCTCCTGAAATTTTCGATACAACTGGAGACATCACTACACTCGCTACTTCTATCGAAGTTAATTTCCACATATAATGCCGCCTTAAAATAGAATAACGCATCATCATCTGTATCTGAAAGTGTAACTCTGGACCGAAACCGATCGCTCTTTTTTTGTAATAAAACTGTGGATTTGTAAAGTATTTTTTGTAATTACATCAAGAAAGAATTCCTTAAAGTAGAGCCTGATACCGTCTTATATCTGTTAAATTAACTTCACTTGTAGAAGGCTATAAATTGCAAGAATGCGTGTGTAACTCCAGAAGAGTCGTGCACAAACGCACTGAAGGCTGAAATCCGGCAATTCTCCAAGTTGCCACACACATTGTTTACTTCTGACCTTTCTTTCGGATAACCCGCAAGTAGCGTGTAAGCAGAATGATTCCCTGCAGGTAGCGATGCACATAGAACCATCACTATTAATAACACTGGATACATCCATCGAAGTCAAATTACATGTTTAAAGCCGCTTTAAATCCGCTGCGTCACCGCTCGGCTGACATGCATGTTTTTCTTTCCTGCCTGACAAATGCGGTGTTTGTTTTGATCTGGACTAGCGAGAATTTTTATCTTCCGCGCGGCAATCTGAACTTTTCGAACGCGAAAACTTCGGTCTGACTATGCGTCACGTCACCGAGTGAGGCCAATTGCACTTCCGCACACCACAGAAACAGACCCGTGGTGCAGGAAGCTGTGGTTGTCGTTTCTACGGACGCAAGACGGCATTCCCATCTGACTAACGACATCCACGTTGAATGAGAGTGCGTTACAAACGAATTTCACTACCTAATTAAAGCCTCAGTTTGTCCACCACCCACGAAATCTAAAGTTATGCGGCCGAAAAAGCCTCTAACTCTTTAGTGGTTACGCCGACGAGACAAACTTACCCATTCCAGAAAAAAGTCTGCCTATTAGTCAGACGATAGAAAACCCGAGCCTACAAGTATGTCACTCCATTTAGAGAGCATGGGGATAGTTTAAATAATCACTTAACGATTTTACCTGAACATTTACATAATGTGGCCCGGTGAAAGATATAACCATCAACAACATGATTTGGCATTGCTTTGGTAAACAATTATACATCCACATACATATCATACATATACGTACATACAAATCCTACTTTCAATCGCATTTTTGTAAATCACTGATTCTAAAACCAAAACACCAAAATACTTACGCTTTAATCCAAAACCGATTATTGTTATAAGAAAATTTTTAAGCACTTACAATATTTCTCAAATGACGAATGAATTTCATCTAATAATATACAGCACGATTATACTGTAAGAAACATTTCTTAAACCTGGCCATATACCTACTAAGATGTTTAAGTAACATATTTCACAAACACCGAAGAAATTTCATCACAAAAAAATCAGAACAGTAACCAAAGCAGGAATCATTAAGACTAAAATCTAACTCAACATGAGGCCCAGAAATTTTAATTAAGAAGTCACCACAGTCAATCATCACCATCACGATATACTCACTTGCTCAATATTAAAAATTAATTCAGTCTTTCAATTCGAAAGATAGTACGAAATACCCTAATTGCCTCACATTTCTCAGACTGAATTTTCGAACTCGAAAGAGGCACTAGGAAGAATTCTATACGTCAACTGACAGGGAAATATTCGTTAGGAAGTTTATGACATCACCTTACGTCATAAGAAGAGCATGACTGAGAAGAATAGGAACAGAGGAAGTCGGCTTGCGTAAAATTTCTTGTTGGAAACAATGGTAAACACGAAATTTCCAGCGAATATTCCGTTAGTTAGTGTCGGTTTCAAAGCAAACTTACTCGAGTATTAAGCGAGAAACTCTATCTGTTAGTGCTTGCGCAAATGAGGATTCTCAGCGCGCACTGCGAGCAGATTAAAAACTATCATGTCTGTTGATTAATCCAGCGGCTGTCGTAACTGACTCGTTTTTTTGGAACAACAAAAATATAGCATTTGCATTGCCAGCGTATTACAGAATATACGTGCACGTGCCCACTTTCGCATCGACTAAATCTAACAACGTAAAAGGTTCTTTACTGATTTTTTGGGGAGCCTAACGGCAATCAAGGAGAAAAATCCTTAAAAGTCATTGACTACAGCCATCACGGATGAGAATTTATCAGACCGAAGTTAAAAATGAAGAGCAATGAGAAAAAAATTCCGAAGCTTGTCTTTCTTCTCACGATGCAAAAAGTATTTTGAGAATCCCCGACATATCACGGTCAACTCGATCGATCATAAAGACAAAATTAGTAAGTTAGGGATCACCAAAGAGACATACGAAATTAATTTTTTTCCAGCACTTTCTGATTTACACATGGATAGTGTGTGTAGAAGAAATTATGCGCATTCGAAACCTGGTGTTAGAGACGAATAATTGGGAAAATCAAATGGACAGATAAAATCATAAACAAGGATAGTTACAGAAGAATAGAAAATCTGGGCACGTAGGAATTGTCTGTATTCCCTCCCATTTCATCGCACTAAACCTGGGCATGCCAGGATAAGCAAACGCGGAGGACAAATACAAAAGGAATGCACGAATTTAATGGAAGTAAAAGACATCTCAATCTACAAATTACCGTGCAAGCCACCTCCAGGTTTTGTGGCACGGGGTGATTCCACACCAGATGTGCAAGGGTAGGACAATATGGAGTAAATTTTTAAAAGGGAGCCAGTTTCCCAGGCCTTTCATTTGAGTTTCTACCAGCTGATTGGTAGGTTCTTAACGCTCAGAATTAATCTCTTTCTGACACCACCTACCACGAAAGAGTACGGCGCGGAGTGATGGACATGCATGGAGTATGTATCTGGAGACAGCGAAGAGTGGAGGGCTGTACTAAACCAATAGTAGAATTGAGCGACTTATGATGATGATAAAAAAACCTCATGTTTATCGTAAGACAAACCAAGACAGTTAACTCACCTAGGGAAGCTCCATTGGATTCAAGTGACGGATTCGCTCCCATGAACTGTGATGTCACCGACGAGCTAATATCGAAACAAGTCATTCCACCAGAACCTTCACATTTGACATTCGCTGAGTCACCTTCGTGATTGTGCTCACGAGACTTTTTACCCAACGATTCACCGACCGTTATGACGCGCGCTTTACACATACGTTTATGATACTGATCACACTTCCAGTACGTCGTCTTCTTAAGCACTTTATCTCTCACGAATGTGAAACCATCAAGCCAAAGTTTCTGTCTGCCTTTCTCACTTTTGACAAAATCCAGCGGCATAACCCTGAAGGATTAGTCCACGAAGTTAAATTGGGATTAACATCAACTTAAAGCGTAAACCGCGAACCGAATTCACTTTCACGACTCCGGTTAACGATAGGCCATCAACTGGAGTACGCTTCGGCAATCATCGCCCGTCTTCGGCAATCTTCGGTCGCTACCGAATGTTTACTTGATGGACAAGGCCTCCGCTAAGGTGGATTCGGTTACATATAACAAGCCACATAGTTGCGTGGGGTTATCACAACGTAGGACACTGGGTTTTTTGCACCATCACAACAATACATTAGTACACTACTGCAGAAAATATGTGCCACCCTCAGACACAATTCACACCACACCGACGACAAAATCAAGGCTGGAAAATGAATAGCGACACCAGGGACTGAAATACGAGGACTAGTTGAACTTGAAAGTTGACAGTTGATGCTCAACTGCTTGATGCTGATCTGAGATCGAAAACGCCTCCGTAAACAACAATGCACTGAACAAGCAGTTGACGTTGAAGTTTGAAGGCCGGCCTCCAGCCTTACGACGACGCCACAAGATTCTTTGGGTTAAAAGCTCCGCATCAGCTGAGGCACGCCGTTCATCTTGAGCGAGGAAGCACATGAACCGTGATACGGAGAACTCTAATGCTGACTGGGTTCTCCGAGAGCAGGACGACAAATGAAACACTTGGCTAAGCAAGCAAGAGCGAGCGGACGAAGAGGTTTCCGGGTTTATACCGCAGGAAAGCAATTCGCCGAAACGTCATCCTCTCGCGATGAAATTCGCCGAAATTTTAATTCAACGATTACAGCATCGCGAAAACTCGTTTTACGAGGGAATCGATGATCGAAACCAATGATTGGAACGGACAAATTTCCGGAAAGTTACGAGTTCGTAGAAACCCAGAGGCGTGATAGCGTTTGAAGGATGAATCATGGATATTTACTGCAAACGATACATCACAAAAAGTAAAGCATTATGCTGATAGATTAGATGGCATCCATTCTATAAGCCTATACTGTTTTATTACAACAATCAATTTGCAATCACATACCTCAAGAAATGCCGTGATACATGAAGAGAACTATAAAAGGAGAACATATTTCTTTTTATTTTATTTTAGCACAATTATATCAGTTTTAAAATACTCAAAAAGTTTATAATGATATGATTCGGTTATAGCAAATAATATCGTAAAGTTATGCGTAGTAGATGTAGTAGCAAAAATTCTCGGTAGAACCTGCGGTGGCATATTCGAAGGCATTGCGACTACTGCACTGAACACTCCACTGTGGGCATCACGGTTATTCACAACTGCTAGTATTTTCTAGTAAAAATGAACCATGCTTATAAAATACACTCACACACACATAAACAATGGAAAACAGCACGTAGATGAAGATACTGTAGAATGAAAAACAGCGTTCTCTGAAATGGCACCAAGGAGAAAGTAAAACCAAATATGAACGTTTACATATTATACTATCTGGAAGCCTGACGGTAAAGGTCTGGCTAGGGATGGAGGAATAAGTAATAGCCGGTCCTTTCGCAATGTATTCACCAAGGGATCGAATTTATTACTGCACGGTCGACCGTCATTGAAAGCAAGGATTGCGCAATGAAGAAGTGCATTTTTCCACTGCTGCCACAAGGTGACAGGGTCCTCATACCAAAGGAGGTATGGTGCGGAGTTTGGCAACAAACCTTGACATTTCACTCGACACGAACGTATCGAAAAGTTATATATATATATATATATATATATATATATATATATATATATATATATATATATATATATATATATATATATATATATATATGTATAGGCTCTCTCTCTCTCTATATATATATATATATATATGTATAGGCTCTCTCTCTCTCTCTCTCTCTCTCTATATATATATATATATATATATATATATATATATATATATATATATATATGTATAGGCTCATGAAATATTATAGGTCTGGAAATACTGAAAAACATCGCCGAAAATTAAAATGAGAGAAAAAGCAATGATTCGCGGCTTGATAAGAGCATTTAATTTAGCAAAATAGTTGTTGACAGGTGATGGGCGCGCTGCGTAAAATACAAGAAGGGCACGGAAAAGCCAGAAAAAACAAAAAAAAATATCACGCTAAATGTCACGCGTAAGTTCCTCCCAACCAATATTTCCCTCGTCTACCTCCCAATTAGTTCTCTCATGCCAATCCCGTAACTCCTCACGGCGCCAAAGTGCATTGCAATGCGCACTTTCTATTGTTCTACGAAAAGATTGCGCTGCTCGAACATACAGAGATAACCAGCCGTACTAGCATCGTAATTAGCGATGCCTTCACTTCACCGAACGATCGCGGATAGTACGTCCATACTTTATCAAAGGCAAACATTCACCTTTTACATTCTCGATGCTCGGCCTCGAATCAAAGATAAGTCTTTATCTCGCCGATTCTATCCCTTTTTTTTGCGCAGCAAAGAAGTTAGAATCACAAAAGGTTAGGAATCGTTCTAAAGTTACTTCTACGGGATACGAATGCGTGGAAGTACATTCCCTAATCACCTGAAAAACATACTGCTGAAACTGATGATGTTTTCTCGGGTTTCCAACCGTGTCAGGAAAGTCGAGAAAACTTCATCAGCATCAAGAAAGAAGAACCCTTTGCAATTTTCCACAGATAGATGTTTAATGCGGCAGGTTTAGATGTTCACCATAATAATTGAACCCTGATGATGATAATATAAAAGATAAAAAAACAGTCGCATTTAACATTTCTTAGTTTCAAACTGCTAAGTTCTCCTTTCGTCATCGACCTATCACAATTTACACCACATCAGTCCAGAGAATCGTTCGCCCAGAAAATCCTACACAATGCTCAAATGTATGACCATAATTGATGGAATTTTATATCCTAAAACGTAAATTCAGCCAAGTTAATGGGAAAAAGAGTTTCGTATCTGTCATTTTTTGAGTCAATACTTAACGATTTTCCAATTTTCGTTTGATTGCCGCCGTAATTAAGCGCAAATTGGTTTGATACGTTCTCCCGTAACTGTAAATTCCAACTATATGCATTCAACTATATTCATCAGGTGACTTTCGTATCACGCGCTCTCCTCAGCGGGCACTGAGGAGTGAAAGGCTTGAGAAATTGAATCGGAGCATCAAATCACTAACAATAAGGGCGAAGAAAGAAAGAGAAACAGCTTCAGGTTCCCATTAATCATTTTCATTAGCTAATTACGACCCACGAGAGAAAGGATCGGGTAGGAGAGGTGGTTAGAGAGTTGGGTTCCCACTCCGAGGACCGGGTTTGAACACCGGCAGAGAATTTCCCGCGGATTAACACACTACGGTGGAATTTGGAGAGCACTAAAAAAATACAAAACTCCATCTGTCGCATGAAACGTAAAACTAGACGCACCTTTTTTGTTTTAAAATACGATAATGCTGACACCAGGCTTCTCTCAACCCTTCCTGCCCCAGATAATTATTACTTTAACATATTTCCCATGACAAAAGAGACGTCATTTGTCGGTCGCCAATCCACAAACCAAGCAACCATTTGGCAGTCATTCAAAAACCATTTACTTACGCATTCCGATGCCTTTATAAATGTACAGTTAACATAACGTTGAAAAAACTAAGAACTTTGTGAATGACCGCGAAAATACACAAATAGCTGTACAAGACATTGCCTATGCCCAGATTCGGTGTATTTCATCCTCACAATATATAAGCCAGTGCAGATTTCCTCAGCTTACTTCACGTCAGGAATTCTGCAGAAGTCATGGCCGCTGTCTAATATGTAAAACCATCTCTCCAGCGAAATTAAATCGTTTTTCATGACGCCGGAAAAAACGATGCAAACGAATTGAATTCTCCCAAAAAAGTGAAAAAAAATTACTTTCTATCTGTGCCAAAACATTTGCTTGCACATAATACACAAGCATCGCAAAAAGCTGAGCGAGCATTCGCTCACGCAATACATATCTTTAACCCTTGACTGCGCCGAACGATAAAGGTTAAAACTGCAGCGTGATTTGGCTCGCGTATAACAGCCTCAAAATCTTCACGCGAGGTTTCGTAAGCCTGGCATTTCTGAATAACGACAGGGGAAAATATTTGCGGTTACGGGAGGCAGGGGCGGATTAAGGGGGGGGGCGGGGGAGAGGGGGGTGGGCGGCCGCCCCCACCCGTAATTCCTGGGAAAATATAAAAGATGGTAATCATTCAGATGGTTCTTCAATGCAAGTTTTTATTTCAACAGCTCAATATACAATGTTTAAAGACAAATGGCAAATATCTAAAAGCCACTCGTCTAAACAAACACAGTATCCTCGATGTTCGCAATTGTACTTTTGTAGGCCTCTTGATGAACAATGTTGTGAAAGCTTTGGTCCCGTTAACGGAAAAATTATAAGGTACACTTTAATTATGCAGAGAATCGTGCCGCGTTTTTGGGCAGTTGAGCCGTAGTGCGTCTGCGAGAGGGGAATACAGTCTTCACGCCCTTCTTCAGCACTGCCTACTATGCGACACCGCTCTCGTGCTCGTCGCGACATGTCAGTTGCCCGGCTCTAGCGAGTGTATTGTTCCAGTTGTAGTGAGTGAGAAGTTCAAGAGTTCTTCACATGTTTATAACCCTGCGTCCTTTTTCATTTATTCTGTCCTATATATACTTGACGTGAAAATCAACCTTTCAGCCAGAGATGGTAAGTTCAATCGATAAATTACAATGACATAACTTATTTGCGCTTTCTCGCGCTCGCCATTAGGGTCGGACGGCCGACTTCAAGCTCGGACCAACATTAGCCTCTCTTGCTAATATATCTGCTTTTTGATCAGGAAATTAAACACCCAACTATTTACAGGACTTTCATTTTCATTGTTTTATCATAGAAATGCTGTAAGAGGCCCACCCACCGTAGTTTTGACCCCTCTCCTTTTGATAGCAGTAAAATTGAGGACTCTCTAAGTAAAGCCAAATAATTTTAAAGTATTACGCTAGAGGGTGAGAAAAAGACATGCTTATAATTTTTTTTTGCTATTCGACGCAGAAGGAATAGCTAAGGCTTACTTGTGTTTACAGGCGTCCTCTTCTAGTAGTCCTGGTACTAGGCATGGTACAAAGCGGAAAACTAACAGTGCCTCTGCGGGCCTTCGAACCTTTTGCTCTCTCGTCCAAAAACAAAAGACGCCAGAAGCAGCAGGAGGAAATATACAATTTTTTAACACCAATGTTGCAAAACTGACAATGAGACTTGAGTTGAGCCCATGGTCCTTTTACAATCACCCCCACGTAGCCACGAAACATCGACTGAAGCTTCAACTTCTTCACTTCCTTTGGCTGAAAATTTAAACTGTGACGTAGGTCTCTTCATTGTACCAGGAAAGGAAAGACCTGATGATAGGCAAATAGCAGAACTTTTGGAAAGCCCTTGGACACCCACAAGCGACTACAAGTATCCCTTTTCAACTCATAGGAGGGGAACCGCGGAAGAGAGTCGTTACGTGAGGAGGGAACATCTTGAAAAGTATCCTTGGATTGTGGTTTCTCCCTCAATGAATGGACATTTTTGTAGGTACTGCCGTTTTTTGCCCAATGAACGGCAGCTTGCCTTAAAAATTTGCAGTTAAAATCCCTCGTTACGGAGCCAAGAAGTTTTCCTAGAAGTTTTCAAAACTTCTAGGGAAACAAGCTGATCTGGAAAACCACCAAAACACAAACTTTCACAAAGGTGCAGTGCTGTTGGCCCTGAATTTTCTGGAAAAATACAAAAGACCTGAAAATCAAATCGAAGGCCAACTGGACTGCTACAGAATGGAGAAAATCAAGGAAAATAGAGAAAACCTGAAGCTGATGCTAAAAATTGTGATTTTTCTTGGCCGTCAGAACATACCATTCAGAGGTCGTCAGGACGACAGAGAATTATCATTGGAAGAGCCGTTGACGAATGACGGTAACTTCTGCTCTACGCCTTCTGAAAAGTTACGTGCGATCAAGATGCGGTGAAAGTCGCTTAAACGGCATTGCTATGTTGTACATCCACCGTCATATTCATATAGACCCCGATCATAATGTATTAAACCGGTTTGATGAGCAGAAAGAAACAAGAAAGCAAAATTTGCTGTTGTAATTTATATACATAAATCTTATACCTACTGTCAAGACCTAGGCTATTTGCATTTAAGTTGGAGCTCAAAACATTACAACTAAATATTTTCTTAATCTACGTCAGCCCGTATATCTGTATTGGTGAGGGTGACTACATTACCTCCAAGCAAAAGCCTATACTTTGTTTATTTCATTTATTTTAATATTAAGTAGGGTCTACTTGTTTTAGTCGTTGTCAAAATTATTATAAATGTATTCTATAGCCTGGCAGTTCTTCTGTGAATGTTATAATTTTGACTTTTGCTGATAAAATAAAAATATTAAAGGAAAGTACTCTTTTCTTAATACTTATTTTTTTATTTCATTCCAACCAATTTTAATTTTGAACGGCTTTAAAAAAGAAAGGAGTTTTAAATCCTTGTGTAGGTTGCCGCGGGTTGATTGATGTGAAGATGCAGGTCTTCCGCGTTTTACACCGCGTTGGTCTATGTTTCTTTGGACGACAGTTTCGTCGACGTTGTAGTCGGCTTCTTCTGGTAGGTAGAGTGAAGGTGCAGCCATTGGTCGTCTTATGTATCTCAAGCGTTAGACCTGACTCCAACGGGTGAGATATACAAGACGACGAATGGCTGCACCTTCACTTCACCGACCTGAAGAAGCCGACTGAAACGCCGCCGAAACTGTCGTCCGAGGAAACATGGACCAACGCGGTGAAAAACCCGGTAGACCTGTATCTTCACAAGAATGGCATTTTTCACATCGTTTGTTTACGTTTGCCAAATGTGATTAGAGAGCTTTACTCAAAAATTTATCACATCTACTATATAATATATCCACACCTAAACTACGTTCCAAGCGCTTCATTTCTTTTAATTTTCCGAGGGAGGTCCACCCGGACCCCCATTTCGTTGAGAGGTATTGCACACCCCCCAGGCGCCGCGAAAAGTCCTGAAAAGTCGCGAAAAGTCCCCACCCAAAACAACGACCTTAATCCGCCCCAGACGGGAGGTGGACCAAAGTCACGTGTGCACGATCGTCACTCGCGTGAGTGATCGCGCTCTGTTCGCGTGACTGATCGCGCCGTGTTTGACTTTATCTCGAGTCCTTATCTCGTGAAAGAAAAACACTCCTCCATACTCTGGGCCATCGATGGCTGCGCCGCCTACGACGCTGTATCGCCAGAAAAAAAGGTTAATATTCGCGAGAATGGGTATCGGCCGCGCCCAGTATGCATGGAAAAAATGACCTCTTTCATTATTTTTCGACTCGCAACAGCATTTTTCCCAGCACTACCTCTCTGCGCAAAACGGTGGAGCTATAAAAATACAACGATTGGGATTTAATTTTTGCAGAAGGCCGGAAATCGTTTTCATGGTTATCAATAAATGGCTTCTTCATGCATAACGTCAGCAAAGGAGGAAGAACAATGTCGATGCAATTCTTATACAGAGCTCAGTTTAAAAATACATAATACAACGCTTTTTTAAGGAATTTTAATTTAATTTTAATTTAATTTTACTAAAAAAACCCACAATGAATGGATATAATTTGATTGAGAAACACATTTTATTCTGACAATTTTACTACTATATCTGCTGTACAAATACGATAATTATCATTCCGCTTTATATATTTCTGGCGAAGCTGCTATGAAAAAATCACATGCATAAACAATTACTTTGAACAATATTTATTTATAGGCGAATACAAATTTTCGGCTACGTCCTAACGCGAGGTTCTTTAGTCCATTTAGCCCAAACATTTTCAATTGTATCTGGTGTACCGTGGTCGGATGGACACTCCTTGATTCAGATTATTCCTTCCATCTCCACAAACTCGGCTGTTATCTATGTACAAAGTTCTCCGGACACGAGAATTCTCCTCTACCCGCAACGAAAAGACTTTACGCCACCGTTTTCGCAAATGGTGTGATTTATCTGATAAGAGACAGTCCGTGATGCCAGAGACTGGCATGTGTTTACACACCGTGGGCGGCCAACCCCGATTATCCAGGTCGTAATGACATTCACCTACGGTCGCATTCTTTCCCGAAGAGACGATATAGTAGGTCCCAAAGAAAGATGAGATAAATTATTTTTTTATATGTTTAGATAAATAAAGAAAAACGATACCTCTATTTAATGACGTGAACAAAACCTCTATTCTTTCCCTAGGTCTTATTTTTCACGTTTTGAACATGATGTAACACGTTTTTTTTAAAGCCTTAAGGAAAAAATGGACGTACCATCGGGATAAATCTAATTTATTCACATTCTTAAGTCATTTTCGCGAAATACTGGAACAACGTTATTAATAACCATTCAACCATCAACAAAAGTTATTAATACAACCATTTTAATAGTTGAAATTCGTTAGTTCAATAGAAATGGCTCTTCGATCCGCACAATGGACTGGAAAAGTGCAACACACTCAACGCGGATGACTGGAATTCCAGGTTTTCATTGGCGCCTTGGTAGACGAGAGCCTCGAATTCCAGCCGAAGGAGCTCTGCTGAAAAAATTCTGTCGTCACCAATACGGTATTTGCTAAAATAATGCCACGTTGAAAATGTTAAAAATTTCTTAGGTATCATCACACCAAAATTCCGCAAAGGAATAATTAAATGAGCTTGTAAATGAATAAATTAATTCATAAAAACATACGGAGGCAAAAAAAAACAATGAAAGCGAAAAAATAAAAAGAGCAAACTAAAATTCGTCGAATAATCTGCACCTTCAGAATCTTACCCTTTTCCAAGTAGCAAAGGCACGGTATATAGTTTTCTTAAAGAAAGCGGTATATTTTGAAACGGCAAAAACGAAAATGTAAGATAACTCACTTGCTTTGACTCATGCCGTCACGGGGCATCCTTAACGACTCAAACAGTAGGTCGTGGGCGAATAAAAAAAACAGGTCGAGAGCGCGCCGGTGAGCGAAATGTTAGGCGAGCGGATTTTCCGATGACGATGGGAATTCGAGGGCGGATGCGACTGGATCACCACCCGCGGATAATTGCCACGACAGCGGCAGGACGAATATACAGAGGGCGATTTAATTAAAGTCATAAAAGACCACAGATGACTACGGATGCTCAATAGCTCGGCGGCAGTAACACTCCCACTTCCCCAAGAAGTCATTTTTCCGAGTAAACGTTTTTCATCTGAACAAGAACGTAACGGACAAGCATACATTTCCACGCAAAAAAGGTTGCCTAAGGAAAATCGGTCACTACTAAGAGCTGTACTTAAAGCAAAATATTGTTTTCCTTCTTTCGGGAAAAACTTTCAGTAAGAATTTATCGTAGTTACGTAACTTTGGAGAGAATAACAAATTAACAGTGAGAACTTCTTTTGTTGCATAATTTATGTAGTCGTAATAACTAGGTACTTGCCACAAAAAAAAGAGCAAGACTTTATGTGATCTCAGTGGCTGTTACAGTAGTAGCCTTCAAAGATGATTCAGAAACGTAAAGCAACAGTGGCGCAGCTAGGATTGCAAGAGAATAGGTATAATTAAACGCAAAAAGTTAAAGAAACAAAGTGAAGAAATCTTCTTTGGCTGTTGATTTTACAAATGATGGAAGAAGCAAGAAATATACTGGGAGCGGATAAGCCCAAGCCAAGAAGGCATTCTACCGGAATAATAATTTACTAATGACCAGCAATACAAGGCTGAAAGTAGGGAAACAATTCATTAAAACTTCAATTTGATCATGCTCTTATACAGCACTGAAAACTGGACAATATCAGCGGAAAACCAGAGAATATTGGAAGTAGGGGATAAGTCATGTAATCGAAGACTGATGAAGACGGAGAGAATCATAAAAGGAGAAGACTAACGAAGAGTTAGGGGGAAAATATGATGAAAACTCTTAAGAAGAAGAGACAAACTTAATAAACATATTTTTCAATTCAACAGCCTCTTGAAAACAGCTCTGGAGGGGAAGTTAATTGGAAGAATTACCGACGATGGCCAAAGATGGAATACATCTGGCAATTAATTTATAACGTAAAATTAAACCAGCATGATTGGTTGGCAGTAAGGAGAGAGGAGTGGAGAGCTGCAGCATACCTATCTTCGGATTAATGACTGCTGATAAATGCTGATTAACGCAAAATAATCTAAAAGCCGTCTTGAGCTTAGGCTTCAAGATAAGGGATTAGTTTCATTCATTTTTTGCCTTGATTTGGAGGAGTTTCTGCGCTTCTACATCTAGCAACAGGTCATTTCAAAAACCTTTGCTATGCTAACTCTCTCCTCTCGATTTTATTACATGAAATAAACCAAACGAGCTGAACTAGATGAGTTTTTTTTACTGTGGAACGCAACCGCGATAATCTTTTTAATAAAAGTTCCATGATTGCTAGGCATAGGGGGGAAACGATTCACAAAGTTAAGCCATGGGGCAAAGACTTCCTCCACAGGCCAATTCTGTTGGCATTTAATGAACACGCTCGATATAAATGGGTCAATCACTCATTGGGTGTACGCAAATGCCGGGAACCGTCTTGGCGTTATATGAAAAGGGAGCATTTCAAGCCGGCCCACGCATATAAAAACGTGCCGATGGAGCAGAACCGGCTGTCCTCGCCAAGGGTAAGATGTAATTAAGTTTATCTTCGGCGCGGCATCCACGTTAAAAAAAAAAATAGGAATTCAAGAGCTCTTACTAAAACAGAAAGCCACCTTGCGACAGCTCAACGCTTGAGCCAAAGCGAAGCTCACGGAGAAGAAGATGAGCGGCCCTTGCACTATAAAAATATCTGCATTAAAGTCATACTATGGAAAGGTCTATTACATGCTGATCTGAAAGAAATCATCGGTATCGTCCTTCGTTCCTGATGAATCAGTAGGCAATGTGGCACGTTTTACCCACGACTTGTTTTAGTTTTTCCACCGTTCACGGTGGAAAAACTAAAACAAGTATACGATTTCAAAATATATTTTTCCGCGAAACAACGTAGATTAAAGCAATATTCGATTTGATATGATCGTGTATGAAACCACTACGGCCGATTTAGGATAGCTACCCAAACTCGGAACAAACAGTTGTGAAAGGGCAAAACATTGTTCCTGTCACTTACGAAGACTCGTTTCTAAATGTTTTCAAAGCTTAGGAAATTGCACATTGGATAGCGTTGGATTTCTAATTATTCGAGACGATCTTAATGGTTTGAACATCGGCAAGTACACACAAGGAGTGTTCGCTCAAACCACTCGCCACCGTAATGAGAACAATATCAGTTGTACCTCAATTTCACATAATTGCAGTACCACAACGAACTATATACAGCCTGAGATTCATTCCATCTTGGGCACTTGGGCAGGCAAACCCAAAAGGATTGAACGTGCAAAGATTCTCTCACATTCACTTGTTTTTTTGCCGCTACGAAATAAAAACACTATGTATTAAATTCAAAGCTTATCAGCAAAGTTACTGTTATTAGATGGTAGACAACTATTACCCTCTGTAAAAAATATTACACGCTTACTACCAGTATGATGCTAAACATTAAATAAAAATATTTAAAAACTAGGAATTTGTTTTGAACCGCTAAGAGTACGTTCTACTGAAGTAATAAACTCTGGAAGCAAACTAAGAATTAACATTTTCATTTAATTAATGAATAGGTATTGAATTCATCTTATCTAAGTTGCGCTAAGGATAGGGTTAGTAAATACCATCACAAAAAAGTGCAATAAACACAATATGTTCAATTACTTTCAGGGCTCACTGTGCATTTGGAGATGTGCATTTTTAAATGAAAAAGATTCGACATAACATATCCGTGAATAGCAACGATTACTAAATTTATAGATATTTCCAATGCATTCATCATTTACATATGGGGTTAAACAGAGAAAATTTGGCTTCATTGACTTTTTAATGGAAGACTTTGAGTACTAATAAGGCTATTTACGATTATAAAAATTTAGCTCTTCAAAGCCACCATCCGCTTAATTCAGTTGGAGCGAGATGTCACTTCACTTAGAATTTGACCTCATTTTATAGAAAAAACTTATCTATCAAATGTTAACAAAACATTAACCCATTGGAAAACTACCTTTCTAGCATTTTTCCAAAAATTATAAGCTGTTTTACGTGGGACAGATTACGGCTGTGCGCTCCAGAGAGACTTGACTTAACAAATGATGAATTTCTGACGCCTTGATCTAGTCAGAAATTTCAAAGTGTGTAGCTTTTATGTTTTCTCAACTATTTTTTTAAAAACAAATCAATTACTCACCGAAGTACTTTTTACAGAATTCTCTTGCCATTACGGCATTTTCACCGTACGGCGTAAAAAATGAGTCAAGGTAGAGAATTATGTAGATATGTTTATTTAATTACTGAGAATGTTTTACTTAAATAACTATATTTTTGCGTCATAAATATTTAAATATATACTTCATTCAGACGCTGAATTTTAAAAATAAAGTTCGAGTACGGTCTCCATTAGGAATAGGGAAACATCTCGCATCAGACTACCTTAACTCATGAGGCTCATTTAATGAGAATGACGCCATGCTTTGTCAATTTAAAACGCAAAACGTATCAGCACTCTGGGAGACATTTCCATAAATATTCCTCGCAAGGCAATTGAAAAGAGCCCTCGATAACGAAGATCAAGGCTTGCACCGAAAGATAAGATCACTCGTGGTTAACCAAGCCGATGAGAATGCAGAATCACCGCAATCCTCGTTTCCCACTCGCACTAATTCGGAGAAATCGAAGATAAGGAAAGAAGGGGAAGTGGGGTAGAGGAAAAACGAAAACATATTCGAGCAGAGATACAGACGGAAATTATAAAAGGAAAGGAGGAAAATGTTGAGGGTTTTGGAGTAAGCGGGAGGAAATGGGTGAGAACTAAAAAATTAGTTCTCGAGGATTTTCCCTCACCACTGCGTGAATCAAAAAAGTGAAAAATCCCATAATTTTCGCTCTTGTAATTGAAATAAAAACACTGTCAGCAATGACATGCTATATAGCTAGGGGAAAACAAACGCTAGAAACCAAATAACAAGACAGATCAACGAATACCGTAAGTTACTTAGCCGTTAGTTCAATAGAAAACTTTTTCTAGCCCGAAGACCAGCTAAAGCGCCTTTACTGGTTAACTAACGGCAAAATGGTTTCTGATTGAGTTGCGACCCATTCATTAATCAGCTGGACATTGAATGCTGTAAAATTAGCTTATTACTACTCAGGTTAGCGTTATCTCAAACGCATGAAACAATGCATAAGATAGGCAAATATAATGCAGAACTATCCAGAATGTCTACGCCAAACAAAACGAGTTGCCATGTTCGGTGACCTCACTTGGCATTACCGGTGCTCATTCGTATTATAAACAACGAAGTTGCCGGAACTTGCATACGCGCGCAAAATGTAAATAATTGGACAAGACGTAAAGGTTCAAGCTTCAAGAAAAGTTATCTCTGGCTAGGAAAAGGCCAATTCTTAAAATACTCCATAATCAGATGCACGATAACGTAATTCATAAAACAAGGCGCAAGATTGAACGTTGCCGATATCAGAGAAGAGAAGGCAATCTCATTAAGTACTACAAAGTTATTATTGAGTATGCACATAAACAATTCGTAGAAGTTTAACATTTAAAGTGATAAGGTATGGTGTTTACTGCCTAGTGACTTCAAAATCAAATCCGTTTCAGCGGATCATCTTTTTCAACGCGTCTAAATAAATCTGTATAACGCGTTTCATAGCTAAATTGACGCATTAAATATTACCACATATTATCATCAGTATTCATTTTTTCTAACTTCAAAACACTTCTATTGCAAAAATAGAATATGATGAACAGTTAAAACTTTTACTATTTTCACAATTTTTATTTACCGACAAAGGTTTCAATTCTCGTTTCAAAATGACACTCAAGTGTTAAGTAAAACAAGTACGAAAATAGTAAAAGTTTTATTAGTCCATCATGAACGCAACACATTTTCACAATGTGACGTCTCACGTTACTTCTTATAAAATAAAATACCTAATGGTACACAACCTTTAATTACAGCAACTTTGATGAGAGCTAGTTATTGACCACTCAAACAATAAAATGATGTTTTTGGAAAGTTGGTCATCAATAAATTAGATCACACGTGTACCTTTCCAATGTTTCGAAAATCTGCTTTCATCTTAAGGGATACAATAGTAATACAAAGGATTAATTAACAATTATTTTTGACTAATAAATTACTGAAAAAAACTACATTACCATTACTAGAGGAAAGGAAGACGAACGAGGAAGCGCTTGGTATGACGGGTGAGGAGAGGAAAATTGTGGGGGAGATTAGGAGGCAGTGTAGGTGGTTGGAGGTGATGAGAAGCGAAGGAATATACATGGATAAAGGGGAGAATGTTGGGTAAGGGAGAAGGGTAGGGAAAGAAATAGGCTTTATGGACGGGATGAAGAGAGGTAGGACGTATGTTGAGATGAAGAACGAAATCGTGTCAGGGAATAGGGACATGCGCCTTTAAAATCTAGAGGATTTTCACTCTCTTCCAGTTAAACCTACCTTAACTGCTAGATTACTCTAATAAAATAATTGGTAAAAAAATGTGCAGAAAGGTTGTGTTTCGTTGACGATATCAGACAAGAGGGCAAGTTTTTCTAGGACTTACACGGACGCGATAAATTTAAAAACATTATTTTACAGCGGGACATCCCTTCATGCTCGCCAATCCGCGCCACTAGCGGGGAGTTCACGGAACCAAAGCAGGAGAACGCTGAGCCCAGCAAGAGAGCGATAAATAATTGCGGGGTTGGCTCAGACTATCGCCCGGGTGACCGCCACCGAGTTGGATAATGCGAGGGCAGATAGGAAAAAGCCGCAATGCACTCATTATCCTCGGTCTGGAACAGGAACGGCAAAAAAGAACGAACTGAGGTAGGTACAGCAACATTCCTAACCATTCCAGGGTAAAAAAAAGAGCAATCATGGTCAAGCCCTCCATTCCAGTGTGTTGGTTAGCGCATCTGGAATCAAGATCCATCCACTAGAGCCACTCTGTGTATCCGAGATAAGAGATAGAATTACAACTTACAAGTCCGAGAGAAAAGCAATATACCACCTCACTTTCACTCTAACCAACGGCTAGGTTTATCACGAAAATCATCCACAGCAGAGGAAAAAAATGTAATTTAGACGAGAACATTTCTGGTGAGTTAGTAAGCTATGCAGGGCCGATATGTTCCCAAACTGAAATACTTGTTCCACAAAGAAAGAGATTAATTGAACAGATAATTTCCATGCGCTATGGCCTGAAATTAGAGAATTAATGATGGTAAAAAAAGTCGAACGAACGTTAGAACGTTTAAAGATAACCTTTAATAGGAAGTTTAAGACTGCTCAAAATTCTGCCACAAAATGGTTGCCATGGCAAATGATGATGAAATTAAAGGCCCAACATTATTATAGTTGCGTTTCAGGTCCACACAGACATTCCCTTAAGATCTACACTTTTGCGGTAACTTATACATGCACAACTTTTGATATGCAAGGCGGAAAATTTGTCCAATCCTTTTTTACTTATACGCTAAACTAACCGTCAGCTTCATTAAGTATTATTTCATAGATATGCTGAGGCAATATCGTACGATTTAGGCATTAGTAACACACGGGTAGAACATTACATCATCGTTAGAGCCGAAAAGCTATTTCAGCGGGCCTTCTAGGACAAAAATATGCATTAACGAAAATGGCCATTGGTCAATTCATCATCCTTGAGCATTATAATAGCCCAATGGTAATTTTTGGACAGTGCCTTCATTAAATTCCCATTTAGGGGATCATCACTAATTTTTCCTATGCATAGCTATATTAGCCCTACCACTGAAAATATTAAACAGTTTAAAACAAAATTTGGCCAACAATGTGTTATTCAAAGAAGCTCCGCACACCGGGAGTACTTTTCGCAAGTACATTATTTTAGTAGTTAGTTAATAATTCATCGATATCGTCCACAACTTGAGCATTTCATACTTCCCAGGAATCAGGGAAAACATAAAAACACATCTAGCTCAGAGGAAAAATGTCTTCAACTTCCACAGATACCATTGGTCAACCTTATTCCCTTTGAAGCCAACATTACCCGCTGGCACGTAGGAATGGCACTGACGTCAAAGAAAATCAGCGACATTGGCACCCACGATGCGTGGATACGTGCCAAGACGTACAATCACCGACTTCCTCAATTTCGACGACAGGCACTACCCAGTGCAGTGAGGAATTTGTCCATCAATTTTCCGACGATCAACTACACAACGGTGAAAAGAATGAATTTTGCACGCTTTTCTTTATTTTTCCGACGAGAAAGCAAATGGAATAAGCGCTCGACCGTTCACGACTAATTGAGGAACAACGAGCTTAATATCTCCGGCTCCTACAATACCTGTGTCAAATATCTTGTAAAGATCGAGTTGGACCCGCACTAAATACCTTCCAAGCGGGCAGATCGATTTTTGTGTAAAACATATCAGCACAAAGGTTTAGATCTTGGGTTTATCTATGTGCAGTTTTTTTACTCAAGTTCCAGTAGTCATTTAGGAATGAAGGTAGATCATTATCACCGGTATTTTACCAAATAAATGATATATTTTGGGTCGATCATGCCAATAATTTCGCAGATCGCATGACGACTTGGAAACTTGTTTCCTTCATAAAACTATCTAATCTTCGTGCGAAATAAAATACTCTTTGAGAAATTTATTTCACCGGCATGTCGGTTACACATACTTTTGGATGAGAACTAAGAATTTTATCTAAGTATAATGCATCTGGACAACTTTCACCAGGTTCAGTCCGAAGCAGTTATATTTATCCACTTACTTTTTTAGCATTAAATTTATACTCTTACTACACTACCATAAATGAGTGCAACCGAACTGGGATTATATTTGTAGCAACAACGTCAATGAGAATTACTATCATTTCATATCTTACCATTTTTTAGCAGGACCAGTCTCTTCTTTAAATGTATCCCGTGATGTATGAGTGTAGTGTATAATCTCAAATATAGGTAAAACGATATGGTTAGAAGCCGTATTGCAGGTGAAGTCCCTTCCACGTAAGTTACTTGATTTAACATATAAGTATAGTTAATAAAATAGCCAATAGCAGCATGAGAGTGTTTGACGGTTTGTGGATGCCTGGTGTGGAATCACCCCCCGCCACACACCCCTTGAGGTGGCTTGTAGGGTACCGCGAAGAACGTAGACGTAAATAATTTCGTTACATGTCTACGCGCTCATGTCTATCAGTTAAATCGGCATTAAGTTTCCTTGAAGAAACATCGCAAGGAAAATTTCTCCGCCAACTCCTCCCGTAGCCAACGTTAGGGGTTTATCGGGCGTTACTCCTAACGGGGCAGGAGACGCCGAGGTTGTAATCAACGCCCAAGTCACTCGGACGTGTGATGGCCGAGATACTTAAAGAGGGTCGCCGAGGGGGAAAAACCGCGATTTGCCGAGTCGAAGGCGTCCGCAACATATTTAAGTTCACGTAGTCTCGCACACGGGGACTCGAACATAAGGGCGACGACTACACGTCGCTAGTTGGGGCCGACCTGAACAAAATTGAATAAAGAAATTACACTAGGAGAGAAAGAGTTCTACAGATATTTGAAAGGTGAGTAGAGGCAATCTTGTATCCATGCGTATTGACATGTTAGGGTACTTTTCGTCAAGATAAAAAAATAATGCTTCATTCACTACACAATAAATTAATGCGAAGTGAAATTAGTTCTCCAAAGACCTTTCTAACGATTAATTAATTTTACAACACAAAAACACCCATGACTTAAGTGAGAGACTTCCCTGCAAGCGGGAATCGAATCTGTTACCCTCGCATTTGCAGACGAGGATGTTACCCTGCCGCAACTGAGGCCGGCGAAATTTACGATGGTTAATGAAAAAATTGGATCTGTCTGGTCACCATCTGTTATCATCTCTTGAATCCATTCAAAAATGCTACACGCGCATCGTCCAAGTTGTTCTTAAAATCGGTTAGAGTAATTGCTTAGATCATATTTTTGTAAAGGTAAGCTGATTGGAAAAAACATTATTTTGCTTTTCATTCTATTGCAATTTACTCTCAAAATGAATACGGACGTTAAAAAATGACAGGTAGCTCTGGAAAAAAACGGCTATGAATATGCTTCCAAAACCTTATGCCACGAACTTTTCCGCAATTGAACACTGGTTTCTCCAGAGTCGTGCATTCAACGCCATTGTTTCCGGCAAGTAACAGGATAATCGCACTGAGTCTAAAGATAACCTAAATACGGTGCTAATTTAACTTACCTTGAAACGCAGAAACGCAGATATTTACCTGTGTGCTAAAAATGTCTCCCTCCAGAAATCTGTCATACGAAGATATTACATGCGAAATATTTTTTTAAACCTAACATGACATCGCACATCTCTCGTTTTAAGCGCTCCTAATGTCTTTCGCTCACGTTAAAAATTCCGTCAAGGAGTTTAATATAATAATTTGTCAAAATTTGATAAAACTATTTTGAGGAAAAAATATCAGTTTCAATAAAAACAAACCTTTCACACAATCAGGTGCTACGAATGAATTGGATCGAAATTTTGCACAGTTTTCTGGAAACTTTTACCGTAGACAACGTGCATAAAACTAAATTTGCGACGCAAGAAGTTAAATCGTACATTTTTAAAATTAAACTGGATACTAAATTGAGTTCAGTCAAACGATTCTTCACTTCCATGGCACAGAAAAAAAAAGAAATTTCTTGGTCCAATTGATACCCAATCTTTCTCTAGGTCGTAAGTTTCATTGCAAAAATATTTGAATTCATGGGCTCTTTAAAGTAGTTTAGATTAAATTTAAAGTAAGCCACCGAGGTCTTTCTTGCCTCATTGGTGTCATAACCGCCATTTGAATGAAATAAAATCTGATAATGACTCGCTGAAAAAGCTTTTTCTTGTAAGTGTTGAAAGGGCTGATGCTCAATATCGCACCAAAGCAATGAAGTTATCGATGAAAATATCTTTCCATCTATAATACTTGCAAAATCTATCGCAGAGCCTGAGAAGCAACCAACGCATGTAGTTTAGCCGATTGGCAACACAGAAAATACCAGTGGATTATGGTTTTCTACACCGGGAATCAAACTATGGACCTTTGACTGCTTTAACAAGGGACGGTTACTTTCACGAAAACAAAGTCACTGAAGGAATCATTCGTTCTTTTCTTGGATCGGTTGTATAATATCTTCTTATCTTTGGACTTGATTATTTTTCATGGTGAATTACCTCAATTAGGTATTTTATGTAGTACCCACGTGGAAGATTGTGTATAATGTTCATTTGTGTGACTCGAAGTAGAATTATGGATCATGTCGGATGCCCAATGACACGTTCTTTTATGGAACGTAAATGTAAGCGATTACACGGCCAACACACCATTACAATTTAAGCGTAATTACCAAGAGATAGAGAGGCAACACAAGTATAAGATCAATTTTCGAGTAATGTTTGCCTGTAGTTGCTATCAAGCTCCACTGTTCTACGAATAAAATACTGAATCAGACGAAACTAGTAGTCAGAGCCACCTCACCATCGCCAGTTGATATTGACGGTAAGGATTTCCACCATTAAACTTTCACTTTCGTATTCTGAAAGTCTTCTTCATCCATAAGAGATTTGTAAGTCGATGCCACCTAAGAAAACGCCACCTAAGAAAACCTTTCAAAAGCTCTAGAAAATTTATTTTCACTAACTATATACATATCTACTACTTATGTGTTACAATTGTGGATTATTAGGAACGTTCTCCACTACAGTTCATACTCACATAGACGGATTTACTGCGGCGGGTTCGAAACTAAAAGGTGAATGAACAAAGGTTCTGCGATGCTGAGAGAGAGAAGAGATTTCCTGTGAGGGCAAGAAAGTACGACGACAGAATGGATTCGCTTAGCGGTAAAAAATTTCCCGTTCCCACCAATTAAAAACGAGTGACAAGAAACGCATCCGACTGGTATGACGAGCGCTTGGAAAGCGTTTAATTCCGTCAAACGCACGAGTGCTCGCATTTCGTTTTCCTTCTTCGTAGAGCGCGCGCTCTCACATGCTAGGAGGAACTGCGGTGGCTGCAGACGGGTACAGTTAAATTCATCACGCATGGTTATTATTAGTGCAATCTACTGGTTATGATAGGTTTAAATGAAAGAGAAAAAGACCTCAATATTTTTACAGGCGCAGGACCCTATCTACCCACACAATTTCTTTCTCCAACTCAGCATACGTCTTTACCCTTCTCAATTCCGTCCAAAAAGCCTATTCTCTTGATTTAAGATTTTCCCGGTGAATCTGATTTATAAATTTTTCTCGGGTTTCACACCAAGTTATAGACTTCATGAATGAAGCCTATAACCTGGTGTGAAATCCGAGAAAAATTTATAAAGCCTATTCTCTTTCTTCCCCTTCCAGGCTAACTCAACATCCTGATCTCTACCACGGCCTCCAGCATCCCTCAGCCCCTTTTCACCTGTTCCAAGCAGGAAAGCCCAATGGGAAGCTCCAATTACAATTAGGATATTCTACCGGTTAAGGTATAGAGCGTCCAATATTTACTTGACAGTATGGGCTCGTATGGAGATTCGTTCCCAATGTAAATCTCCATGAGCCCAGGAGTGCTATGTTGCCAACAGTAGCAGACAAATCAACATAGTGATATGCAGTATAATAACTGCTAGCTAACTAGGAATCTTTCAATACACAAATCTTAAGTGACTAACTTATATCTTGCGAAATTTTGTTGGAAATGGCTGCCTACGTGGTTTAGAGGTGAAAAAATGGAGAGTAAGTTCATCAACAACGTCCTCCATAAGGCCCATACTGTCAACTGAATGTGGCTCTATAGGTTAAAATGGAAGAGTACAAATCCTATAGATTTTTACAGGCACGAACCTCTATCTCCATACAAGTTTTCTCTCTTCATCCCAGCTTATGTCTCGCCACACTTCATTTCATCCATAAAGCCTATTCTTCTTCTCCACTTTCCCTGGTTACCCAACACTCCCCTCTATCACAGCCTCTAGCATCCCTTTGCCCCTCATTACATCTTCCAAACGCCTACTCTGCCTCCTCTTAATCTCCTCCATCAGTTTCCTCTCCTCACGCACCACCCACCTCTAACGAACGCTTCATAAATTTCAAAGTTGCAAGCTTAACTGGACATGTTTATCTTCTTAGTTCTCATCTCATTAGTTAATCCATGCACTGCAAACATACACAGTTTACCCAGCACTTTTTTGGGCCAGTCTACGCAAGAGTCAGTAATAAAGAATTCGAATTCCAACTGTGCAATAATAGTCGAAATAATACGATTTGTATGATATCATCGGGCCATTAAATCTCCTCCAGAAGTTCCCACTCCTCACCCACCATGCCAAGCACTTCCTCGTTTGTCAACACAATAAAATTACAAGGGACTTAAAAAAATTACAGGAAAAACGAGCAGATGAAAACCAACGATTATTGGTAACACGACCGCGTCGAGGCACAATTAACCTAGTCGGAAACAAGAGCCAAGAGAGAAACCTTTTCAATCATACCAACGACACGAAACAATTTCTCTAGCAACGAGGAGGGAATCCGTCGGCGTACTGAAAAAAAAATACCTTTCCTCTCCGAGACCGGAGATGGAAGTTCCCTCTCCCCTCGCGTCAGTCCCTCCTCGATCCGGCACACATCGTCGCTCTCCGTCCCCGGAGACGGACGGAGAGAGGACAAAACGCGCTTCCAGATGAACCCGGAAACGGTCGCGGGGTCGCGCCCTGGGGGACGCAATGGGACGGCGGAGAGCGAGAACAAATACCGAAAGGGAGGAGGGACAAGCAGGACGCGGAAGACCGCGCAGGAATAAGGGCGCGGAGGTGGGAGGGAACAAGGGTCTGAGGGGAAGAGACAATGACCGGGATTCCAAATCCACGTTGAGAGTTCATCATCATTATTGGTGCTCTACCAAATGAACGCTACGTCCAAGAACGGTCCTGCCAACGATTTCTACACGCACACACTTCCCCCGAGGCACCGCGGTGGCGTTTCCTATTCTAAATCCTACAAATTGAAGCTACCGGTCTGGCAAAACGAAGCCTGCTCAACATGATGCAGTAAAGCCAGCACAAGCTCCCATGCATATTTATTAAGCGTAATCGGCCCCTGTATTTTGTTCATTATATACATAAATGACTTATGCTCTCAAATTAGCAGCAAAATACGTTTATTTGCTGACGACGCTGTCATCTATCGCGAAATTAGTGATCACTCTGACTTTGAAATTCTATCATCGGATTTAAACAACGTTCATGTGTGGAGCCAAGAGTGGGGACTCGAACTTAATCTGAGCAAATGCACGGAGGTACATTTCTTGCGGAGGTCGTCCAACTATCCCCGTGTATATGCTGTGGATGGCGTTAAGATAAAGGCGACAGATGAAGTTAAGTATCTGGGAGTTACGATTACCTCGAACCTATCGTGGGGAACACATATAAGAAATATTTGTGGCAGAGCTCTGAAGAAGCTAGGATTCGTCAAGCGTATTGTGGGAAGATTCTCAGATGAAAAAGTAAAAGAGAGGTGCTATTTCGCACTCGTCCGGCCACACCTTGAATATGCAGCAAGCATATGGGATCCGGTGCAGAAAGACTTAATTCGGGAACTTAATAAAATACAAAGGAAAGCTGCGCGATTCGTCAAAAACTGCTACGGGCGTACAGGCAGCGTTACACAAATGTTAAACGAATTAGGCTGGGAGCCACTAGAGACTCGGAGGCTGCACGCTAGGCTTAGATTACTTGAGCAATTAAGAATAGATATCTTTAAGAGCGACACGGAGAACATCATATTAGAACCCCACTATATTTCCAGGTCCGACAGAAACGATAAACTAAGAGAGATATTTTGCCGAACGGATAGGTATGGGAATTCGTTTTTCCCCCGAACAATAAGGGACTTTAATAAATGCAAGGCGTAATTTCATTAGAGCGTTTCCTTTTTATATGTAAACGGCTGGTGTCCTAGCACCCCCCGCCACACGCCTATTGAGGCGGCTTGCGGGGTAGTATGTAGATGTAGATTCATTATCATCCCGAAAACAGCCTCAAGGGCCTTAGGTATACATCAGGCATTATAACTTAGCAGCAATGGACAAGCACATGCCCTGGGAGTTGAAAAATCCTCCAGAGGTGGAACTCGAACCCACGAACTTCGGGTTAGCAGGCGAGGACGTAACCCCGCTGCCACCGAGGGCGGCTAAAAGATCAATCCTGTCTTGTCCATTATATTCCACACACACGCAATATATTAACTAAACATATACAAAGCATTCTATTAATTGTTTACTCTGAATTATTATAAATTATTAGTTGCGGTGTAGCTCTTTTGAGTAATTAAGAGCAAGACTGCTGATACGTTAAACTTTACTCATTTAAATTTTACTTTGATATTTTTTGTGATGGTTGAGCTTTAAATATTTGGATAGAATAAACATTTGCAATTTTAATTTATTAATTAAATTAGACATTATTTATTTATTTTATTTTCTGTTTTAAGCAGATGGAATATGTTTATTTCTCTAGGCATTCCCATGGGTGGGTTTAAAAACTCAACTGGATAAATATAACGTTCCTCCTCGAACCGAGAGTTGGTAATGGAGTCCACGCTGTAATAATTCTGCTTCTCTCCCCCAGTTTATTTTTAAATTAAAAATATTGAAAATTTAAATATAAGTATACTGAGTATGATAATATTTCTAGTTATTATTAATATCATGCCAAATATGAGGATCTACACGTAATATTTAATTGCCAAATCTAATGCGATAGGAAAATACTGAATGGCCTGATACTCCTACATGATATAGGAGTGAGTGATATGTTGATAAATCGACAGAATTTCCAAGTGGATCTACTGGATAATACGAAGAGACGAATGTTTCTCCTCCGTTGGGCGTCTTAGGTCGAAGACGCATCCTGTAACGGAGGAGAGACTGTCGTCGCCTGAACGCTGACGCACGCAGTCGCACCTGAAAACATGGGGCTCCATGGAGGTAAAATAACATGATCCGTGTCATCTTGAAATCTCGCCCGTTTTGAATTGAAGTTGAGATCTGGGCCGGTATAAGCAATTATGCGTGGGCTATAAAATATTTAACTTTCTTCAACGCGGCGAAATGAAAATTGTCGAGGTGGGGCGTGGTGGAGAGACAGGGCAGGTTATAAAGGAAGGGACAATGCTTTCTGCGAACCCCTGAGGGGCACATCACCTTCCTCCCCACGTAATGTGTACGTTCACCTCCCTTTCATTCCCGTCTCCTCCGAGCCTCGACTCCCGTTAACTAAACCCGAATGAGCACGTCCCCACTCCCGATTCCACCGCGCTTCGCCTGGCGACGCGGGCACGAATGCACGCGTGATCGTGGAGGAAAACGTGCGAGCAGCGGAGGACGAAGACCCATAGTATGGTTCCCATACTATCGAGCCCTGTGCACACGGTGACATTCCTGGCGCCAAAACTGGCGCGGAAAGTGGCCAGCGGTAACTGTCTGTGTGTGAACAACCGAATCGCATTCCATCTCCTGCCACGCGATAGAATCACTTGCGATAGCCTTGCTCTGGTAGGAATTAGAGAACGACCAACTTTTCTAGCAATTTGACAGAAAAGTTTTGCAGATTTCCGCCTTAGTTTGTTAAAAAAATAGAGAAATAAAATTTAACGAATAGGATAATGTTGAAATGGAATTGTTGAATATTGATACAATTACTCAGCGAATAACAAAATCATTTTATTTTTATTCTTCATGGATGTTATTATTTATTCTTAAAAGTTATTATGCACAGATACATTATCAACGAGCGTCTATCGTCATTAAGCATGATAATAACAATGATGATAATGAATTAACTAAAGCCAAATAAATAGTGGATAGTTCTTCTGCAATCGCTAATAAGGTCAGAACGTCATCCATTTCATATTCAACCGTAAGTCCCCACCCTTAATTGTTTCCGTGTATTGGTCACTGCCTGCGGTGGCTTCGTGTGCAATCATCGGTAAAATGTTGCTCGCCATTGTTTTGCGCCATGCCACCCGACATGACAGGGCGCAGGGTGATTGCATGCCAATTCTGGCGCAACAAATGCTGCGGTGTGTACAGGGCCTTATAGAGATGGAGGCGCAGGGCAATGCTCCATTCGATTTCAAGCATCGCATCGCATCTTGAACAAATTAAACTGACCAGAAGCGTCTTATGTATGATTTTAAAAATGCTACCGCAAAATTGCCTTTTTTTCTATACTCGCGTATTTAGGAAGTAGGGATGGATTCTCTTACCGCAGAGCATATATTTCGCAGAGCATACCTTTTCATACCGCAGAGCATATATTTCGTCGTTTTAGACTGCACGATGGACACCTGGCCGGTTTAGGGTAGACCGGGGCAATCCCGACACCTGGGGCAATACCGACACAATACTTTGCGGTCGTATTTAGAGGGCCAAGCGCTGCTGTTTAGTGCTGCTGCCTTGCGGGCGATACCGGAATTAGTGCTCAGTATGCTCCTGTCGTCCAAGCAAACTAGCTGATTTATGGTGAAATATTTTGCATTTTCACAGTTTTTGGTGTAACAATTGACTCCTATACAAATCAAGGTAACACTTTAACAATTCGTGTCATTATAATAGCTCTTAGATTAATAGAAAGTACGCATTATAACGAACGTTTTGGTATAGTTGCTGTTAAACTTTAACGTACAGAGTAGTCTGCAGGGTTAATCAACCACCATATTGTTCTTCCGGGGTAATGCCGACATGCTATCAAGGGGAAATATCGACAGGGTGTCGGTATTTCCCCATTTATTCTATAATTTTACATGGGACTGTTAGTGCCTAATTGTTTAATTTTAATGACCTCCAGATGGTAAGATCGAGAAAGCGGACCACGGAGAGGGGGAAATGGAATGAAGAGACCCTTAAAAAGGCATTTGAGTTGGTTCGAAGTGGAAGATCTGTTAAAAGTGTGGCGGCTGAATTAGATATTCCAAGAATCACCCTTCATGACCGTCTAAGATCAAACTCTACAGCCAAACCAGCCTTGGGGAGAAAATCTTACTTCACACCCGATCAAGAAGCTATATTAGCTAATCATATTAAGCAATTATCAAATCAGTTCTATGGCATTACATTGACTGATTTACGGCGATTTGCGTATGATCTTGCTGAAAAGCTAAATATTAAGCATAATTTCAATAAAGAGACCAAAATGGCTGGTGAGGACTGGGCTGCTGGGTTTCGTAAAAGGAATCCAAGCTTGAGCTTAAGACAACCCTCTGCAACAAGTCTCAACAGAGTTCTAGCATTTAACAAATCTGAAGTAGATCTGTTTTTTCAAACTTGGAGAAAGTTTATAAGAAACATCCATTTAAGGCTACCAGAATATTTAATATGGATGAAACAGGAATATCAACGGTGCAGAAACCTGGAAAGGTATTAGCTCCTAAGGGCCAACATCAGGTGGGCTCAGTAACAAGTTGGGAACGAGGGAGGAACATTACGGTAGTCTGTGCTTTAAGTGCTTCTGGAGTATATGTCCCACCTATGTTTATTTACCCCCGGAAGCGAATGTCTCCTCAGCTGGAAAGAGGTGGGCCAGCTGGGGCTATCTACAAATGCTCTCATAACGGATGGTCAAACGAAGAACTCTTCACAGATTGGCTCAAACATTTCAAAGATAGCACAAAATCAACTAAGGAAGATCCCGTGTTATTGATTATGGACAACCACGGAAGTCACATCTCTCTAGATAGCTATGAGTTTTGTAGAGCTAAACATATTCATGTTGTCTCTATACCTCCGCATACATCGCACAAACTGCAGTCTTTGGATTTGGCTTTTTATGGTCCTCTCAAGAAAGCGTTTAATATACAATGTGACAGGTTCTTAAGGACTAATCGCTTCCAGAAGATTTCAGTATACGACATAGCTTCTATCTTCAATGAAGCGTACATGAACGTCGCAACAATGGAGAAAGGTGTTTCAGGGTTCAGCGTTGCAGGAATCTTTCCTTATAAACCAGAAAAGTTCAATGACGTGGACTTCATCTTTGGAAAAGCGATTCAAACTCCAGTGATCATCGACCCAGAAAATGTTGATGAATCAATGAATGGCGAAACTGTTCATGAAGATTATGATTCTGTCACTGAGGAGCCTGCAAACCCTAACGAGACGTGTGCCGAAACTTCACAGCTTTCAGGACAAAAGCCAAAAGATATTGCCCAAAAACTTGAATCCAAGGAAACCACCAGCTTAAATTTAACGGAGCTGTATGAAAATCCAGTAGCTGGTACTTCAAGATCGAATTCTGGACCAAAGTCTTGCCCGGAACCTACTCAGGACCCGTCTCATTTCAAAGAAACCCTAGAATCAATATATCCTCTGCAACCACCACACAGTGACGACAAACAAAATGGAAAAGGGAACAGAAAGCAACACTCAATCATTATGACTTCTACTCCTATGAAAGCGGTATTAGAGGAAGTGAAGAAGAAAAAAGAAACGAGGGAAATGAAATCCAAGCGTAGATTGGAAAAGTTGATAGAGGATCCAAAGATTGTCCCGAAACTAAAACTTAAAATGTCGAAAAGTGAGAAAATTAAGTCAGGAAAAGTTGAAAATAAATCAAAAATTAAATCGAGTAAGACAAAATTTAGGGCCACAACCAAAGGAAAAAATAAAACAAAGAAAAGGTGCCGTAGACAAATTTCATTTGAAGAAACGTCTTCGGAGGAAGAAATAAATGAACCCAAGCTATGTGATGACAGCGAAACAGATGATGACATAGACTTATTTTCCAAAGACAGTGAAATATGTTTAGTTTGTGGTGAATGTGATACAAAAACTGAGCTGTGGTATAGATGTGTGTTTTGTGGGAAATGGGCACATGCTGATTGCAGTGGGTTTGATTCACCTGAAAACTACATATGTGACTTTTGTTCCAAAAACTAATTTTTTCGTTCTAAAAAAGTAGGTACTTCTTATATTCTAAGATTCATTTGTTTATCCGTGTTCTTTAAAATTTCTAATAATTCCGTAAATACCCTTGTAACAATTAAACAATCAGTAATCTAATTATTTTCTTATTTTTTTTCCACTGTCGGAATTACCCCAAAGGCCTGTCGAAATTACCCCAGTGACCGGGGAAATACCGACATCTAGCAAAATTCACAGAAAACACTTTTTTTACTTTATAAATGACATTAGTTTGTTAACATAACATATCCTACGGATGCAGAAAACTCCAATTATTTTTCAAGTACTTCAATGAAAAACGTAACTAAATTAGTAAAAATCATAAATTTAAAAATGTCTTAAGGTGTCGAAATTGCCCCGGTCTACCCTATCACACGTGAATCTATCGATATAATTGCACTAAAAGAGCGACTCAAGCGTTAGTTTACTTTCCTCCCACAGTCCTAATTTTCACGGTTAAACTTTCCATCATACTTTTTTGTTACGACAAAAAAACTATTGCAATGAAATGGAACCTTCAGTCCATAAGGTGCTTCATAAAACAAGACAATGTAAATGCTAAACCGTGAGCAAGCAGTTTTATGAAAGTGTCAGTTTCACCGACCAATTTTGAAAATTCCAAACGAAAAAAGTTTTTAATGAGAAACAGGGGAAATGAGAAACAGAATTGTAAAAGCGATTATATTTACGAACTTGGGGAAAAAATGATGATTGCACACGACAAAATATAACCAGGCAATAAAAACAAAAAAGATTAGATAAACTGCAGGAAGCATAGATAAGGGGTCGTGCATTAACTACGTTACCGTTTTTGGTGATTTTTTAAACCCCTCCCCCTTCGATGACTAGCTTAGTAACCCCCCCGCCATGTAACGTTGTATCTACAAATGAAACTTTCAATTCAAATATATTTTCTCAATTATTGAGTGAGTTTATTTTGAGGGATTGGTTGAAATAAGACAAATAAAGTAGCCGAACTAGAGATAATAGAACTATCTAATCTCATTTGGAACAAGAAACATTAATAAGAGCATGTGATTACTATATGGAAATATTCATTCTTAAATTCTCAAAATCAACCATAAATTACATGAAGTTTTAAAAAAACTAGAATTTCTAATGATCCTTTATAAACAACGTTCCCTTATCCCTCAATGAGCCAATATCGTGGATTACAGTTATTTGATTATAAGAGTCTTGAGAGAGATGTGTAAGTGTTACGTATTCTATGGACTTCTCGTAGTATTGTCCACGCGATGTTGTTGAGTAAGAAACGTAAACAAGCGCATTGTAAAACTACGTTACTTTGAGAGAACCCCCCCACCCCTCGTTACCCGCCGTAGATTTTTAGGCGACCCCTCCCCCACTAAGCTGGTAACGTAGTTTATGCACAACCCCAAAATGAATGAAGTAGATGGAGCACAATGTGACAAAGAGCTTACACTAAGCAATGATTGCAAAAAATGTTCTACCAACCTAATTGGCAGGATCAATAATGCACAAAATACGTACAACAATGGTATTAAACAAAGAACTGTAATCATACTACGGCAAAGTCTCTTATTTATAACGATTCACACACAAAGAGAGTTTTACTTTACGCTATCGGCCCACTTCCACGCTAAAGGCATATTGAGTTGACCACGCTCAGCAAAAAAACGGGCTCCAAGATAAAAGGCCTTGCTGTTCTCGAACTTGTTCCAAGTTCTAACAGATGTGTTCAAGGATTCATTTTTTCCTCTGCCCTAAGCTAGACCACAACACAAACAGAGCGAGAAACTAGCATACCAGATCACATTTCACCTTTTTGAATTCCGTTTCCATTCCTATCCTCACTGATGGCTAGGGTGGCCTGACATCACCTGCAAAATGTTCTTGGGGCATCCTGCAGGTCCATTTCATACAGCGCGGATCATTTTCATTATAACCACAGCCATTTAACAGTAATTTCATTATATTTTGAAATGATCACCTTCCCCTATAAGTTTGGGAGAATAAAATATAGATTGTACTTTATTTTACGATGTCAATGAGGGAAATGTTAATTGATGCATACACTCTAAACCCAATCTGGCGTATTGAGTGCAAATTCATAACGAAAGAACCATTAAACTAGACCGATATTCGGACTCTAAACTCCTAAACGTAGTTTACACGTAAAAACACAAGACCGGGAATTGTTAAAACAGGGCTCGAACCCCGTTCAAGTCAAATGATTAATTTTTCAGTGTATTTTCACACATATTGCACCAGTATTAGCGATTGCGCACCGAAAATGTTCATTATTGTCATCTTTTATACGAATTACAATGTTACCTAGGATAATATTTTTCAACACCGTCACCCGAAGCGTGCCCAGAAGGGAAAAAACATCAAACGGACTAAATTTGCACCAACAATAGGATTCATCGATTTGCTTAGCGATTTGACGATAACTTAACATCGCACATTCCATTCTATCCGTCTCGATGTCAATAGGCGAAACGTATTGTCCCAGTCGTAAAGCAGAACGGGACTGACTGCGTTGTGATTTAGCACACCCGACTTCATAGTAGCTTGTCAGCCTAAATAAACCGCCATCCCTGGCTGACCCCTCCTCTGTCCAGGATTTAGACTACTTATTTTCCGTTCATTGTAAAGTAACCGATTTTCCCGAACATTCCAGGCCAAATTGTCAAGATACATGCCAACTCCTGCGAGAAAGACCCAACAAGGACGTGCAGGCTTCACGGGCCAAGTTTCAGATCCAATAACCCCTCTCCGTGCTTAACCTTCACCGCGACAAAAAGAACAACACCATTGGCGGTATCTGACACGTCTTCTACTGCACAACCGGATCGCAACTTCATGTTAAACTATTAGCAAAAATTTTCCATGAATCATAACTTCTTCTGTTTTTCTCCCAGCCTAATGTTTTTTTAACACGAGTCGATCAGCAACGGAGGTTAATATTTCTTAGAGATGGAAATTATTAAAAGATAGTGCAACTGAATACTAAGTTTTAAAGCGATGACTATTTTACTAAACTCAATCAGAAAGCCATCTCAACATTTCCCAAACAGAACAACCTATTATCTTGCATTATGAACCACAAAGAAAGATGGCTGAGCGATTTATGGTCATATTAGGACAAATTGATAAATATGATCAACAATAAAGCAATTTTACTCCCAGCAAGTTTATCAAATTTCTATTTATCTCTTTACAACCAAGCAAGTTTATATACTTACTACAATGTCCGGGCGATGTCAAAATAAGTAACAACCTACGCACATTAAAGTAGGTACCTTTTAAGATCTTAATCGACACATGTTACAATTGATTCATGCCAAAAAAGTAAAATATAATTAGGTAGGTATGTAACGTCATGCCTTGTCAAGCTCCATTTGTATTTGTTTTATTTGGCTTTATGTATTTAATTTCGTTCGTTGTTTTGTTTTTGATAGTATTAATTTGTATTTTAATGTATTTTTCGATGGGTTGATGTTTTAGGTTGTTTATTGTTTTGTTTGAAGAACGTTGCTATGTATGGTTGAAAAGGGAGGGATTGTTGAAAAAGTTTGAAGAGAAAGAGACGTGTAATAAAAAGGGCCAATGCCCAACTGAGTTTTAAGAAGGTTTCTATTATTCGAGGGATCCCGACGTCACAGGTACTATTCCACACTATAATTTTATGAAATGGTTTCGGCACCAAGTGAAACCGTAAAGGTTCTCAATTTTCTTTTGCTGACAACCCTAACAGGCGACAATAAGACTAATAACAATGCCCCCCTAATGCTGACAAGAGGGGCATAATTAAAATCGGACCGCTTTGTGATAACTGTGAATGACAACCGTGAATTCCCGAGATGCATCGTCGAAAGTGCTTCCACCTTGAAGTCACCGTTCAAGATCGAAAACATTCACGCCGATTAGACTCGATTACGAAATCACTACAATTACCCCGGGTCTCGATTTCACCACCCGAACAACGAGGAGGAGGAGGAGAAGGATATGGTTATGGTAATGGAGCAAATTACACCACGGCCGATCGAATCATTAATTTTGCACCGTCGTCAGAGCAATTCGATGCCAAAAAATCAACGCCCACGGAGACCTAAGCAGAGCTCAAGCTCAAGCATGCAGCTCAAGCTGGCAACGGCAACTAGACGTGCCCTATTCTGGAAAGCCTCGGAATATTCGAGCCCCGACAGTGACAGAATATCGGCGTCGCATCTTGGAAAAATTGAAATAATATCATTTAACAGTTTAGATTGTTCAAGTCGGTCACGTCACGTCCACGACAGTGTCGATGCCGATTCCTTCATGTGTAGGGTGGTTATTCGGTATGGCCTCGGATATTTCGAGCCTCGACAGTGACGGAATTTTGACGTCACAGCCTTGAAAATTTCGAATAGAGCCACTCAAAAGTTGAGATTTGTCGCGGGCTGTGACGTCACGACCACGGACTTTCCAAGTATCGACCGTGTCGAGTCCTTCCTGAATAAGGTAGTTTCCTCAGCGGCCTAGCAACTGAAAGGCCAGGAGTTTGAATCCCGTTTCGGATACGTTAGCTGTGTCCGACTTATTGTCAGTATTAACAACAGGTTAGTCGGGAGTGTTGTAACCTTTTTCAGAGTTTTGCGATAGCCAGCCATCCGGAATGATAGGGAAAGGACGGATGTGAATTGCCCTTACTCAGTTACAACTTGGTGAAGGAGGACTCTGCTAAGACATAAAGAAGAGATGGGTTTAAAATTAATGTCAGCACAACATAATAGTTCGGAAACTTTGTCTTGGGGGTAAGAGCATGTAAGTAGACAGGAGGCTTTAGAGATTTGGTTCTGGAGACGGATGAAGAGAAAGAAGAAAGAAGAGAAGAGGATGAGGTTAAGCTAGAAAGCGAAGAAGAGAAATGTCCAAAAATGTACGAAGAGAATATAAGACTTAACTACGCGCCAATACGGATTCGTGGGTAGGAATGTGATTCGCCTGGCCTAGAAAACGTCTCAGCCAACAGAGCCTTCCATTCCCGAAGGATTTTATTTATGATAAAGAAAGACGTGTTTGACTTCCGTAAGTTCTCACCCCGCTAGCTTGTGGGAGTCGCAGTGTGAGACTGTCAAATCGTACGAAGGACGATTATCAATCTTAAAAATTAAATATTCAAGGCTATATCGCGCGCATGTGCACCTCGGAAATCTGGTAATGGCGCAAGAAAAGGAATGAAAGGTGCTGAAATAAGAGATAGAACTGGTGCCTACATCTTGATATGAAAAACTCTTTAAGAAATCTTTAGTCCAAAGCACTGCGTCGTAGCACTTTAGAATGCATCTAGGAAAGGTGCAATCATACTAGCGTCTGCTTAGAAGCAGCCATAATTTTTGCTTAGAAGCAGCCATAATTTTTGCTTAGAAGCAGCCATAATTTTTGTAAGTAATAGAGAGCACGCACCAGAATTAGAACTTTTATTAACTTTACGGTGAATATACGTCGGTCATAAGCTTAAACACATCTAAAACACGGCTTAAGGTGCTGAATGATACAAGATTTATCCTCGCGATTAGTGGCTTATTTGAATAGCCGCTTCGCCCGAGTAGATAGATCAGTGGGATATTTACAACATTCTCCACCCTCATATGTTTCCACGCATTGCTCTTACATCCTAATACCACACAAGAATCAAATATACAATTCAATTCGTACCTAGGTAGCGCTTGATGTAATCCAAACTTCATAACAGGGTTAGACCGAAACGATGCGCTACGACCTACCTTGTATTAGCAGTACCAAAGCTGGAAAAGTTACTAAAGTTACTAAAAGTTACTGATTAAAGTTAAAGTAAATCTCTGTAAAAAGTAACTAGCTAAAGTTAAATTTTACTTTTCTGAAAAAACCGATAAAAGTTAAAGGTAAAAAAAAGTAACTTTCACGTTAAAAGTTACTATTTCAGTTACTTTTAAGAAACTTAAAAAAAGTAACTTTTAAAACCTATTTTTCGCAATTGGTATAAAATAAATGCATGTAAACTTCAAATTCAAGAACATTTTATTTAACTTTTACTTAAAAAGTCATCAAAAACTTTAATAACATTCTCATTTCGAAAATTGTATCGGATATCCGTCCTCTCCCGCCTGAAAAAAGAAAATTCGAACAGGTCGACATTCGCTAAAATAACCGAAAAAAATTAACTGAAGTTATTTTTGTTTCAGATAATGCATAATTTTAACGATTATAAGTTAATAGTCAACTCTTCTAAAAAGTAACGGAAACGTAAATAGTTAACTACATTTTATAACGATTAATTCTAATCGTTAATTTTTTTAATCGTTAAATCCTAACTATGACTGTAGTACCGTGGCTAATCTTCCAAGACAATCGTCGCAGGCGTGGGCGAAGTCAAATGGGGCATTTCGCGACCCACGCACCACTGAAAAGAGTGCGCGACACGCGCAGTCGCTCGCAACCGACAAAGACGCCGTTTGATACGAATGGTGAGATTTATTGAGTGTGCTACAACACCACCACCAAGTCGCTCCCGTGCGTGCTAACGAGGGGGAGAACTCTGCCCGGGCTCGTTCTGGGTGTGGAAGGGGGGGGACGTTTGCGTGTGAATGTAACATATCCACTACTACTACCACTACTTTCAGGCAGGCCGGTCACCCGTTTGCCCCGTGACCTGCATTCGAGATTAACTCCAGTCGAGCGGCGTGGGAGGGGTACGGCGTGGGCGACGCCCATACGAGAAAACTCGTTCCGCTTGAAATCTTATGATCGTCTAATTCCGACGCTTTTCGAGGGTCCACTTTATGTACCGAGGGCTGTCTCTTCACCTGGGGCCTTATTCAGTAAATACTCGACACGATCGAACCTCGGCAAGTCCATGGATGTGACGTCACATCCCCCGAAAAAAGCTCCACTTTTTGAATGGCCCCATTCGAAATATTCGAGGCAGTGAGATAAATAATAACGTCACTGTCGAGGCTCGAAAATTCTGAGGTCAAATCGAATAACTCCCCTAGAACACTATTCGTTAAAGCCTCGGAATTCCAAACCTCGACAGTTTCGAAGTTTTTACGTCACAGCCTCGAAAATTTAAAATGCTGAGATTTGTCAAAAGTTGAGAGAAAATAACTTGGGAGTGTCATCCTTGACATGTGTACTGCTGACTGAATATCTAGATCCCATAAATCCCACTATAACTCTAGAGTGGCTAGGCACCAGAGCCTTAAAAAAGAAGATATGCCGTATAAACCGTATATTTTGAAGAACGTTTAAGGTGTCAGGCGAAAAATACTGGAAATTAGTGACTGATAAAATTGTCACAAGAAAAAAATATTCGTAAATTTCCACATTAATTTAATTTTAACCGACTTAGGTTTCGGCAAGTGTTGCCATTATCTAGGTTCGAAACCTAGGTCGGTCAAAATAAAATTGGTATGGAAATTTACAAATTATATTTTCTTGTGATTATGTTATAGATTATATTTTGACTTTGAAAAGCAAATTTACAGACTAATTTATCATATTCCATGTATGTTACAAATTTTCCAGGCCCTTTTTCAATTTCCATCACTATGCCAGGCTTTCCAGGCACATAGCAACCCTGTGGTATACAAATATGCATCACTTCAACGCGTAACGAGGGTTTACGCCTCCATGATGAAACCGAAATTCAAATGCAGGCTCGCTGAGAGCGGCGCCTGAGTTCTGTCGTCACCACCCAATCCCTTCACTCGAGACCAAACCGGGCGACAGCTACAAAGAGATAAAGATCCACACAATCCGACACGCGCTTCTGGGCTCTCCCGGCCGCATTCGTGCGGGGCAAGAGGACGAATGGATGGACCGGGGAACGCGGGATGTCTCAACTTCCGGCGAAAAAAAAAACACACACTCCCAGGCGAATCTGCTGCGGCGACCCCAATAAGTCAGCTGCCTTCAAACACCCCACGTATTCATACATCCTCTTTCCTTCAGAGTACCTTTCACATTTGCATTATCATTATAGACCGCGACGATCTCCTAAAATCATTCTACCACATTGATTTCGATAAGAGTCGGACTCACCTTTGTGAAATATGATCGTTACACAGAAGATGTAAACGACTTTACAAAATTTAACATAGCTTTTTTTAAATAACGACCGGTTTCACCCAACGGTAACAGCATCATGTCGTCAGGACCAGATGATACCCACTTAGTTAAATGAAACCGGTAAATATTAAAATAAATACTGTGAAATTTTACTGTTTTAATGATCTTTTGCGTGACTGGCATAGTCTCAATGACAAAACGCATCTCACCAATTATGTACTTAATTAACTTACTTATTAATATATTTTATTCAACTCAAAAGGTTACAATTTGAAAAAGGATAATATGAATGAATTGGTGGAATATAGCAGGGACGTACCAGGATTTCACCTACAACGAAATAAGTCGAAAAAAAACTTAGTATAGTCCACAAAAACTTTTTTAAATATGGAATTTGCCGACCCAGGTTTTGACTTACACTGCCATTATCAAGGTCGAAACCTTGGCCTGTAAATTAAGTATTAAAAATGTGTTTCGTATGCTATAAAAGTTTTTCTTTTACATAGTAAAAGAGTACCACCAAGTAACGCCTGAGAACGTTTTGTCTGAAAGCATTAAAATTACAATTTAAAAGTTGTTCAAACTGAACTATAAATGAACTAAACATTCTCCATTAAAAAAAGAAGAAATACAAATTTCTCCTTTAGGGCCCTTTAAAAAATAAATAACGAGGGAGGGGCTGACCACATGGACACTTCCCCCCCCCCCTCCTCCCCTCGTGGCTACGGCAATGAATATAGGAACACGTACATGTGCACTAAGTCAGCATTTAGTAGGTGCTTGTTTGCCTATCATTTTAATTATTTCAAAAATAACTATTAAAAAATTATAAATCACGGGTTTACCCTGCAAACTGAATAACACCTGGCTGCGAGTGTCAACAACTCCGTCATCACGTACACGTCATCACGCATGCGCGGTAGAATTCGAAGCCGCGACCGCGACTCTGCTCTTCCCTCCAAAAGCGATCTCCACGAGGCGAGCTTCCGCATCCGGTGGGGCAAGAGCGAAGACGGGCGCTCCGTAGTCATGGCAACCGCGGATGCTCGCCGATGACCCCTCCCGACTTCCCCCTTCCTCCCACACCCACCCATCCGCACGTGAAAACGCATCCACCCACCCAAAGCGCACTCACAAAGACGGGAGAAGGAAACAATGGCGGCGACACGGGCGGAATATGAAAGAGTTGACACGCGCGCGGGAAAGCTCACCTTTGGAGCGCGCTAAGATATCTGCAGCTGGCACGATCCCCGAAGGAACATCCACTCACTTACTGCGGTAAATCCTCTATCTTACGGGCAGTAGTGTTCTATGAGAATACGTTATCATGAGAGAGGTGTCCTTAAGTTTTAGGGGGTTTAACAAGCAGATTGATATATACATTCTGTCTCATGGATGAAGGAATTGCTGTGAAATTGAAGGAATTTACATACTTTAAGCTCCCTTACTTTTGAAGTATTTTTTCGATGTTGACTTTAAAACAGTAATGGTATTTGATTGGTTTAGGGAGTTCGCTCCTCGTACTGGAAGCTTCTTCAAGAGAATGAGCGTTTACAATCTTCAGCTCGGTCTTATATAGAAGCATCGTCCGTTGTACCATTGTTGGGCCGAATTTATTGTATCATCTGGAAAGCGATAGAGCAAATGAAGCCCCCATGAGCAGTGTTTTATACCTTGGAATCATCAACGTGTCTGTACTGTGACGTGTACGGTAGCTGTGGAAGTGACCTAGCTGGTGCAATCGTTCTAGATGAAGCTTGGTTTCCTTCTTACACTTGCCCAAGTTACCTCCAAAAACGTAATTATATTTAAACAGTTGAAAATTGGTGAATGTACCCTTTTACAACAGAGCCGTATTAGTCAAAGTTAATCTACATCTACATTTACATACTACCCCGCAAGCCGTCTCATAGACGTGTGGCGGGGGTGTTAGGACATCAGTCGTTTGCATATAAACATAGTTAAAGCAATATAACGAAGTAAAGGTCACCGTGGAAGTAAATCGTCTGCTGGAACTGAATACAGGCGCCACTATTAATATAAAAGTCAGGAATCTCAAAGGAGAACACGGAGTGAGGTCACAGTCAGAACACATTTTAGGGAGTGGCTCGGGTAAGAATAATCTAAAGGTAGGCACAGTGACACATACAAGATCACCTAGAGTGACAATAAATAATATATAGGGATATAACTCATTACGTAGCCGAGAGAGCTAGAAGATCGCTCGTAGGAACAACTGGTCACGCGATAAAAAAACTGCCACGCCTTCTTTTAACTTTCCAATGCGTTCAAGCGCGGGTCACAAACGGAATTTAAAGCCCTTCCTTTTCAATAATGTCAATAAAATGTTCTCTCTCTTCAGGATTTTCCCAACTAGACCATGATTTCAATGATCGTGTAGTGTGTCATCTAAAGTCTAAAAATGGACTCCCTACTAAAAATGTATTTCTTTTTGTCATACTCGATAGCACACAACTGCCTGACCATCGGACACACAAGTAAAGGTACACTTTCTTGAGGTATATTTTCCAAATCGTTCAAAGTAAACATTTCGAAGAAAATAACAGTAATACTACGAATCAAAAATCACATCGTTCAACGGCATAATTTTTTAGAAACGGACTTCATTCAGTTTTCTCACTCTCACTGCCCAAAATTTCTCAATATCACACTCTCAGATGCACTGTTTCTTTCATTCCTACATTATCGGCTACGAAATGAGTGGTAAATCAAGTTAATTGTCTAATAAAAAACGTCTGATAGATTTTCACCCATCCAATTTCACCGATTCACAGTGACATTTATATAAATAAAGTTGTCATGACTACGCACGATGAAGCATTATGCTACCTCAAAGGCAAGACAAGGCCCAACAAAATGGAAGCAGACCCAGACTGGAAACCAATGGTCTAAGTGGCGGCATTCTGACACTACTTCCATTTTCGTTTTCATTATACGTCCCTGACTAGGAAGTGCTTATTTCTACTCTACCGACCAATCAATTTTGGATGACGCTTACCATATAGGCTACACTACCTCTAGGCCATTCTTACATTTCCTTTAACCTCTTGGGCCCCAAGGCTCATCGGTCCGTCAGCCACGTATCCGGATAATGGAAAATAGAATAAACTAAGACTTTCGATTTCATGATAGTAAAATAGATAATTATGTATTTTAGCATTGGGGAATACCCTGCAACCGGTAAAATATCGGTGCGCACCGCCTTAGGGCCAGCCGTTCATCAGGTAAAATGAATGAGATGGTGATTTAGATAATATGAGTTATTGCTGAGTAGTAGTTAACGAGTTGAAGAGTAATACCACCGAGGTGCTTTTCTACAACTCGTTAAGAACTGTTCGTTAACCCATCGGTAACGAAAATCCTTGCATGTAACGAATATCATCCGTTTCTCAACAGCGCCATTCTGAACCACGCCTTAACGAAAGACAATTGTTACATTTACCACATCAAAATAAGTTCCTACCGGCCGAGGACAGTATTTTCTGATTCACCTTATATGGAGACCACGACTTTCCACCAATAAGTTTAAGAAATAGAAAATGCGATGAAATAATTATTTCTTCCAAACGACGCGACGGTCTATCAAAGGCTGTTGCTTCATACCGACGATATTAACTATGAATGTCGTTATATTTGAGTTACAGAATGGGGATTATTGCTAACAAGTCATTAAAAAGATGAATTCTTCTCGGGATTCCCATCGGGTTAATGTCTACATGAAGGCCGACGTTTCGGAGACTTTCCTATCATCTTCTGAGCCGTAGATGCCAGTTGCAGCGTGTTGTCCGATTTTTATAATCTCTACTACACCTTGAGCGAGCATGTGACAAATGCTATCTGTTTCTCTGCACCACCAATCTGTACCACGTCTGAACGAAAGACAACTGATAGGTACATTTCCAAAGTCACTAGCCAAATTTCGGTTCTCAGCGACCATGTAAGTATAATTCCAGACCTTAAGCCCTGGAGATGATAGGAAAATCCCTTGTCAAAACTTCGGCCATCGTGAAGACATTAACCCGGTGGAGAGCCCGACAAGAATTCACCAAAATGATTCGCCGGGAAAGCCTCAAATTCTCCGAGTAGTTAAGAAAGAATGTCAGTGAAGCCTGGACAATGACAGCAGCAGAGCAAAGGAATTTGGAAGCAATGGGGAAGTGGTGTTACCGAAGAATGATGAAGATCAAATGGACGGAGAGAATCACTAACAAAGAAATCCTACGAAGAGTTTAGGAGAAAAGAAGTACAATGAAAACTCTGAAAAGAAGAAGAGACAAACACATTGGACAGATTTTTCGACATAAATGCCAATCGAAAACGAGATTGGAATGAGAAAGAAAAGGGAAGAAATACAGAGGTAGACTGGAAAGAATGGAATACACCAGGCAAATCATTAAGCATCTCAAAGTGAAGAACTATATTGGAATGAATCGCCTAGCTGAAAGGAGAGTGGAGTGTAGAGCTGCAACAAGCCAATCTTTGGAATGATATGGCAGAAGATGATGAAGAAAGATGACGAGCCTTAAAGACAGCGCCACTGTGTCTTAGGGAGTTGGAGAAAAGCCCACACACAGGGTCGAAGTGGCGGCAATCCCACACTGCAGCCATTTTCGGAGTCCATTTGAGGTCCGACCGACCGATCAATTTTGGGCGACGACGACCGACCATATAGCAAACTACAAGACTTGCCCTTCATGTATGAACTTCCTCCAACCTCTAAGCCGCAGCCAGGGCTCGTCCGGGGGAGGCCGCCAGCCATGAATCCCAAATCCCGCTCGCTTCCGCAAGCACTCCCGAAGTCACACCTCCCAGCGGACATCCGCACACACACACACTCACATACACACGAATCAATTAAAGCGGAGGTGGCAATCGAGGGGGAGGGGCAAGGGGAGGAGGAAGTGACGACGACGCGAAGCGATCATCCTCCACTCGACTACCGCACCCGTTGCGTATCGACGGTTCGCCAATGCGACCGGAAGTGCTCATTCCCTCCAAGACTAGACGAGTACAAACCTAATCAAAATGTAGCAATGGGAGCTTTCCATTCGATCTAGTGCGCTAATAATTTCGCAACGCAACAGCGTACTGGCCTTCCATTTGTTTCAAACCCAGCGCACTAGACAGCGCACTTCAAAACGGATCGGGAACTACCTTGCACAATTATGTGGACATGCACCACAAAAATTTTTAAAATATATTAAGTCCCGAGTAACCGTGGCTCCGTGTAATCCGAGGTACAAACACTTATGTTGTGGCTGTACCAAGCCAGCTTAGCTCACTGAAACGCATATCAGAAATCAGCAATCAGTTCAATCTCCAAATAAAAATGATTCACCAAAATACTTTATCCCAATTATGTAAAAGGATGAAGTTCGGCAAAGCAAAGAAACATCTTATTTTTTCACAAAATGTTCTCGTAAAGAATTATCCGAGTGGGCCTCAGATCACATTGCATCGGATAATCCAGACTTCAATGTACACCTTAGTTAGGCCAAATAGTTTTCCAGATAAAGATGAACTTTCAAATAGCAACATCGATATTTTGCCCATCACAAGAAAACAAGGAAGGGATGAGGCGTTTTCTCTTGACGTGCCCACGCGATGGTGGCAGGAGACCCACTTATCTCTCCCGCGTACACCCGCAAGACGATCCAAAAAAGGTCGAAAAGACCGAAACCTGAGACTTTTTCCACGGAAGCTGCCAGGTGGAGCGTGGAGAAGAAACATCTTCCAAACAAAAAAATATATAAGTAGTGCCTCGAAGAGTAACGGTAGGGATCCCGGGGCATGTTCCATATCGGAACTTCAAAATATTGCCGAGAGGATGCATTCTTGGCCACGGTCGATACACATTGTAACAGGTATCAAAAGTGAAGAAAGCGATATATCGAACGATCTTGCGGTCGGGACAGAATCGTCAGATTCGATATATGTTACTCCATCTAATTTTAGCTCAATTGAAGGAGGAAGACGATTGTGATATTGAACGACCTCGCAATTGATATACAACTCATCAGGCATGTACCTCTATCTGTTTTGACCAATATTTCGGTAAACTAGACTACGCAAAGATGTCGCAACGCATGCGATTTTTTAAAATTGGGATGTTGCAAACAGTCGAACCATAATTGAGTTTTACTTGACTCAACAAAGAGTGAAAGGATTTTCCGCTGTTCAAGAAAAGTATACGATAGATAGGAGACTCATTTCCGTCAAAAAAGGCATGCAGTGTTTTAACATCTGGCGGATTATTCAGCCCAAAAGAAACCCTCTCAAAAAGATAGCGAAATAGCCTTCATACTCCACGCTTGGATTCACAGCCACGAAAGAAGTTTGACAGCCAGATTTATCGATGAAAAACATTCACCCTGCACATAACGACGTTCTAAAAGGCATTTTTTTCCTCAATTCTCTCGGTAAAAACATTTCGGAGGTTTTTTTTAGAAAGACAGTGCTTCATACTCAAAACGAAACAGAAAATTTACGCCCAAGTTCGATGGCAAACGTTAAAGAAGATACGAAGCGAATGCACTCCACAATGCACACTTATACTACTTCAATGACTACGTTGATGAGCACCAAGGTCTATGAAAATCGACATTGGATAAAATACGAAAGTCTAGGGGAACTTACTTGGATCCACCTTGGAGAGGTAAAGTATTACAATGCAACTTTCCATTGCGATGTGAGCGAGGAACAGGAGCTACATCGTTAAAATAAGCACATCTCATATCGGCGTCGAAATGTGTCATAAAGGGGAAAGCATCAGGTATTGTAAAAAGATTCATAAAAACGTCATGAGGCTTATTTTTATATGCGGATGGGTCGTCTTGACCTTGAAAGCTCGTGAGTTGAATAAGAAAGCGGACGTTAACGAAATCGCGTAAAACCCATTAAGAATTTGTGCATAAAAAATTACACAACTTACGCTTTTAATAGCATTTCAGTGTATGGAAATTGTACTAGACACACAGCTATAATTTTATGAAGCCCTATGAAATTGTGGCGAAGAATTGAACCCACGAGAGAAACACCTGAGATTTGTGGCTCATCATGAAATTATGACTTCCCCGTAAAGCGTCTGAGATAAATTAAATAGCAAAAAACCGAAAAGGGTACTTCGAGATTGACGAGGTTAAGTATCAATGAAAGATAAATTAAATAGAAAAATCTGCCTTTTCACACCCGCGGTAAGGTTCCCAAAGATACGCTAAACTATTGTATTATGTATTTGGATGGCACTAACTTACCTACTGGATCTACTTTTCTATAGCTATGAGTACCCAAGATTCGCCACTCACCTGAAAAGAGAAAAAAAAATCATTAGTGGCAAATTTCGTATATCACACATTTCGTATAATTTAACAGAAAAATTCTTAAAAATAAATATTTTGCGAAATGATATCTGACAAGATCTGTGTGAAAACATCGGCTCGGTAAAAAGTATTTATGGCGATCAAAAATGCAATATTATTCGAGAACCGAATTAACGGTAGACAATAATAATTAATCATTTTAACGTTAAAGAACATGTAGAACACGCGTCGTACAAAATATAAGAACTATTCCTTGAAGTTCATCAGAGAACAACTTCCGACATGATGGATATGAAAAATATAATAACAACAAAATGAATCAATCACAATCACATTGAAAATGCATTCTAGAAATACCAAAATCGAATCCCAGTGGCTTACATACAAAAGAGGCATTAAGTTATGTTAAAGGGTCAAGAAAGACACAAGCTACAACATAAACTGACCAAATATTCTTTCGATCGTTCCTAAGGTCGACAACGAGCAGTGATGGAACTGTGAAACTTAACCGTCTCGGTCTAAGCTGACTTGCCGAACATAAATTTTGTAAGTGAAGATTCATTCAGATAATTCATAAGGATGGTCTGAGATAGGAGTCTATGACCTCCTAAGCTTGTCTGCAAAATTTCTCCGACAAAACGGATGGAAAAATGACGATAACATCAAAACAAGCTGTTTCAGGATAACATTTGCCAACATCAGGGAGAGGAGAGTTCCAATTACGGTAGTTCCACTGACCGAGTTATAAATACAATTTTTTTAAAATTATGCAGCATGACTCACATCCGATTCGAATACGCTGCGACTTTCCAAGGAAGGAAATGGCAGGGTGGGAGAGAAATCTCGAAGGTCAAACGAATAAAAAAATCGAAACACATCTTCACCGTGGAGTTTGAATGTGGACTGAGGTGTGTGGCGTCACACCTCTCGCAAAAGCTAGAGACAGACGGAGACGCTGAAATTTAAGGTGGCTGGAACGGAAATCGTGGGTCATTGAGTGCACATTTTTACTATTTTTTAGCAAAAACTTTCCTCAAACACCATTCAATTATGTGCATCTTTTGGAACTCGCCGTACAAGCAGTAATAGAAATCATGCAAGAATTATATTTTTAATTTTTTTTCAGAATGAAAGCCTAATAATATTAAGAGCTTTAGGCACGATATTCGAAATTTAGAAGAAATTATATTGAAATAGCTATGTTTCGAATATTGCACCCGGCGTGAAACCTTAATAGTTGTTACCATCAATACAATCATAAAAAATGTAATAATTCGCGTTTAAAAGAAAATATGTACATATGTAATCAAATTATCTAAAGATGCCAATAATGAGAACACGTATGCAAATTTTTACTCAAATCTGTACAGAAAAAAAAAATTGCTCCAACCACTTTAAAGACATTTTTAAGACCACTTAAAATGTTTTCCCAGAGCTCTTCGTATGTACGTACATACGTTGACAAGGATTATTAATCGAGAAGTATACCGCATAAAAATTTATTGCCCAACACCAAAAACCCTTTGCACGTCAAAGAGAAATTCAGGAGTTATATAAAGCACATGCTATAGAACCGAAACCAAAATAGATAGACAAGGGCGAGCCACTTGATCAAAAGTCTAGAAGGTGGCATGATACACACTACATCTCGCCTGAAAACGTCAATTTCATGGGATTATGATTGATTAAAAGAAACACTTTTTGTACTCTTCACATCTTTTGCGCCTATTTCATACCGTCCCAATATTCCCATCCTCCTCCTCCTTCAGCCTACGGTAAGAGCAACATTTACATGGTACTTCTCGTATATATAGATGCATATATGAGCTGCAGTGGGGGGGGGGGCGGAAGCCACAGACGGACTCCAAGAGCACATAAGGCTGACTGTAGGGTTCACGCCTGAAGGCCTACGGAGCCTACGGACTTGGATTGCCAGGTCAACGTAGCGACGCGGTCTCTTCCACGAAACCTCAGGCAAAAAGGAGAAGAAATCTCGAGAAACTAGCACAGATGCATCCCCCCACATCGGACAGATGAATAACGTCTTTCTTCCGCTAAATTAACGACGAAACGTAGCGATAATGGAAATATAACGGTAACTGGGTTAGGGGCATGCGTGCAGCGGAAGATGAGATGCTCGAAAGAGATAGGAGAGGAAAGAAGTTCAATATTCACGAGAAGAAAATTTGGGGCAACCGAGCTATTAGCTCGATCGTGGAGCCAAGTTCACGCGTTCTTCCCCTTTTCAAATTAACAAGTTTTTTTTTAATAGAACAATTAACTTTGATTTCGCAGGGAAACAGATTTCGGTGCAATTAACGTAATTACAACCTCTTCCAAAATTTTGGCCCTCTCCGCAAGCGATGGAAACGTGATTCGCGGTCATGAGCATTTCCACGTAACCTACATTATGCATCAACTTACGAGTACCATTTAAAGCAGTAGATCTAACGTGGACAAGGAAACATATGACTACTCATCATCAGCTTTGAGAGCATCGGAGAAGTGGATCGTTCCCACGATCGACAGAAAAGAGTTCAGCGAAGATCTTAATGCATAACAAGTTTCTAATCGAGAACAGAAGGGCGAAGGGAAGTTAATTAAGCGAAAGTTATGTGATTATCGAATCATCTTCGTGAAAGTCTCTACGAACCTAAACACGGACTCGAGAACGCTTCAAATTTCACAACGGAAAGTTGAAAAAAAAACTCCACCGGGAACAAATTTTTCACGGGATATATATATGAAGTTCACAACATCTTAGCCCCACCTTTCCAGAGAACAGGTGAGAGAGATTTAGCGCTCAGACAAAATGCTTTCATCTCCCAAAATATGCATCATCACACAATGATCATATCAGGATATAGAGAGTAAAGACACTCACAAAGAGCGTTCACATTCCCCCCCCCCCCAAATTAAGTGGGTGACGTCACGATCTTAGGATTTGAACTAAAACTAACTTTACGATCACGAGAGGGCCATAAAAGACCATTAAAAAGGCGAGGATTATAAGACTAATAACCAGCCGTTCTGGCATTACCTGTTTTCTAACTCATTATGGCGTTTGAGACGTTCTGGGACGTGAAGTCTTATGGGTAAATTTGAATATTTAGGATAACAATTTCTCCATATTTAGGATTAAAATATTTTCAAATATTCTTTTTGAGTTTCACGTATCATCTCTTTGCCTGATTAAATTGCTGCCCCTTATGTTTTCGATGTGGACTCTTAACAGACGGCGAGTATTCGTTAAAACCGGTTGGGGAAAAATAAAAACGGGTGGAAAACTACAAAGTTTATTTCTTTCCAAATACAACATAACTCGCCTGTTTGGCATCCCCTTCGTACAAGCGTTGGTTGTCCCTTTGACTTCCCAAGAAAGGACCAAACTTACACAGATTTGAAAGTAATTGAGTAGTCATGATTCGGGCACATAGAAAAAGTTTCACCTATTAGATTTTTAAGGTTCTATAAAACAAGGTTGCGCCTAACTTGCATAAAAAATGATAAGGCTTACAGAAATCGAATTCATAAATCAAATTTGACTCACAATTGTATCGAAAATACGATTCACGAAGTTCGAGTCACACAAATCGTTCGAAACTGTATGCTAAATATGCTGGGGGAGCACACTGAAATTTGAACACGTGCAAAGGCAAACAAGCTTTTTGTAAGGGTACCTGTACCACTTTCATATCCAAAGAGGAAACAAGCAGGTCTCATGGTGAATCATTGCACTCGTGAGAAAAAATTACCAATATAAATCAAATTTCTTGTCATTTATCGAAAAATAGACTTATGAAGTTCGAGTTACGTAACCATATTTGACACATAAAGGGATGGTATAGGTACCTAAATTCGAATACAGTAAAAAGGCGATGGTGCATATTGGCGTATGTACCGCTTCCAAATCCACAGTTGAAACAAGCAGGTCTCGAGGCGAACCATAGCACTCGTGAGAAAAAATGCAAGCGTAAATAAAATTGTTTTCGACAAAGCTATCGAAAAATCGACTTACGAAATTCGAGTTATGGAAGTTTTCTGAGTTACATGGTGTGTGTTGAGTACATATAGTATGTGCTACAGAGGGATGGTAAACGTAAATTCAAACACGGCCAAAGGGGATCGTGCATCTTGGCATCGGCGCCGCTTCCAAGTCCACGGACGAAACAATCAGGTCCCAAACTGAGCCCCAGAAACGAAGAGAACACAAAACAATCGGTGGGGGTAGCCAGCCACTACGATCGTGTAGGCATTTTCAAGAATCGTGCCACGAATGGCCGTTGATTTTTTCGGGAAGGAATAGGCTCTCGTGTTCGGAAGAAGCAATACGATACGAGTCTTGGTGGCGACCCGAAAAGAACCCGAAGGGTTCCGTATCACCTGACCGGCCTCCCCATTATTTTCCTCGCCCCCACCTATTCTCTGGACGGCCAATGGTAGAGAAATAAGAAGAAAGAGAAGATAATGCTTTCCTTCTTTAAGGTCCGCAGGGCAGGCACACTTGGCCGGTGGAACGACCGAAACTTGTCCAGCAGAGGAACACAAAGGCTGTAATGCCTACTGTCCACGCGATATGTCGATATTTGTACGTTGAGTTTGATATGACGTACTCAATTTCCAATTGCAGGAAAAACGCACATTTTTAGGATCAAATGTAACGAAGACATTTGGCCTTTTTATGCTTAATTTTGTCCCCATTCGTGCTCACAACTAAATAAAATAAATATATATTCACTGATAGATTTAATACTCGACCAATTTCGTCACATAGGCAACATCACCAGGTCATGATGAAACCGATCGTGCATTAAATTAATTACAGCAAACATACATAGTTTATTATTCGTGAAATTTTACGAATGATGTCTGAAATATCCATAGCACAATTCCTTATCGATGGTTCGACACCATCCGGACTAATTAGACAGTCGGACTAATGGAAATATGGAACTACTTGAAATGCAATCAAAACCAAATGACAGTTTAGATCAAAAGAATTTTTATCACCAAGTAATCGTGGAAGGAAATAGGGGTTTGCGCCAGTGAAACTTCAGAAGATTTTTGGTCTTTTCCATCAATAGAGCGTTCCACATTTAGTTGACGGTATGAGCCTTATGGAAAACGCTGTTGTCAAACTTACTCTCTGTGAGCTCACCTCTAGGCCACGTTGGCAACAATTTCCAACTCTGCACTATATTTAAACAGGTGACTTTACGTTATCACATTTGAAAATTGGAAGACTGGTAGATGTGCAACTAGAATCCACATAGCACTATGCTACTTTTCCTGCTGCTACTGACAACGTCGCACCTTCGGCCTTATGCAGATTTACACAGGAAACGAATCTCAATAAAAGCCCGTACTGTCAACTAAATATGGAACGGAGTATACCTTAACTGGTAGATGACTCTAATGATAGTAACGCAATAGAAAAGGTGTGAACCTTTGTTTTCTTAAATCTGACCATCACCAGGCAAGAGAGGAAGAGAATGGGAGAGAAAGATAATGTATTCCTATGGCCCGCAAGGCACACTTGGCCGGTGAAGCGACCCCAAGACTCCTCGGAGGAGATGAACTCACACCGAGGCTGCAAGACGGATACATCCGCGACCAAACCGGAAAGGGCACCCATTGGGCGATGGGAGAAAACGAAGCTGGGTTTTTTTTACTCAAGCATGGCCCACGCCTTGAAAACTGCCAGAATCTACCACCTTCCGCCTGAGCGAGCGAAAACGAGGGCACCTCCTGGCATATTCATCACGTTTATGGTCGGCGGACGAACGGCAAGACGTGGGCATCGAGAATAAAATAAAAAAGCAGCGTCGGGCGCATCGTGGGAGCGAACGTTCGACGAATGCTCGCGGATAGGGTCGTTCCGGGGGAAAAAATATAATATATTAACTCCTCACTCCCGACTGGACTGACGGGGTCATCATGTTAGAATGAAAACTCGTAACTGGGAATGTAACGTTGAAATGCGAGCGCGGCCGACGGGAATGGCAATTGGGTCTCGCGAGCTCTTCGCGCCGAGCAAAATTAAAAAAAAAGTAATAACTTAATCAACTTTGCAGCAATCGAGAAATTTTCACGCCAAAAATTTCTTTTGATTTAACGGATGAAACTACGTCACGATGACCTAACTCCGGGTTTCAAGGAATTGAACAGAAGCGCGAAAAAGCGTTCGTTGAAGAATCCGTAAACAAAATAATTAAATTTTTAATGGTTGTTGAAGAAGTACGTAATACAAGGAAGTTGGTGTCGTCTGCACAAGAAGTTAAAGAAAGAGCTAGTGACGGTACTTCTGCGTCCACTGAATCCTACCTTAGTTAGTAGATTACCTCGGATTTTAATTAAAGTATTCTACCAGTTACTGAGAAATTCTACCTTCAGAAGCCATCTTCAACATCCCTTGCCTCTAATTACCCACTCCAAACACCTGGTATGCCTCCTAATTTCCTCCAGTACTGCCTTTGCTCGACTATCGTACCTAAAACATTTGTCGTTTGTCTTCCTTACCGTGCATTTAATGGTCTCAAACTTTAACTGCACCGATCCAGGTTTTAGCTACAGCGTAGTCATTTCAATAAGACATGACGGAAAGTGAATACAGTGCATTCCATACACCTCGACCGTCGTAAGCAATAATGTTGTGGAAAATACAAAGTTACCCTTCATGATTTATATTATCTCAGGAACTTTCGCAATGGTTCCTGCGATATATTCTTTTTTCTTAACTTAGATTACGTTGGCATGTCAGGAATTAACAACTGAACCATTGTCAACTGACTTTTTTTCAGCTCTACAAAGCTGAAAAAATCATTGATCTATTCGAAATTGTTTAAGCTGTAATTTTTTTGAAATATTCCTCATAAATTCAGAGGAACAAAATCACTATTTCATTTCTACACTCATACTTACTAATACATACAATATGCCAATCTCTTTTGGGGTCGGCTAAGTCAACTAAGTCATTGCTTCTAAGCCTAGAAAACTAGTTCTCTTTTAACAACTTCCTCCTTAATACCCAATCCATGCGTGTCTATTTTGCTTCTCCAGCACTCATGCGTTGCTTCATAAAGGAAAGTAATATCTCAAAAGGGCATGACGTAGAATCCTCGTACTCAGTGCACTTGAAAAAAATCAGGTGAAATGAACGCGCGCAGGGAAAGACCACTCGCCCAACATCAGAAAGGGATTTTGGTGCAGAGAGCCGCTCTCAACAGAAGCAACCACCGGATGACACGTCCGCAAGATTAACGTAGATAAGAGCGTAACACGCACACACATCCCACTAGGGAAAAAAAGAACTACAGCTTCTAGAACTTCCTATGCGGCTGTGCCGGGGTCCTCCGCCCCGAAAAACAAATTCATTAAGGGGCAAGCCTAAGGTAGAGGTAGCCAGGGGGAAGTCTCCTGTTACTTGAAATCGCTCGGTAGCCACCAATTTACCGACGACGCCCGGGAGCCCGGGCTGTTTTTATAATGGAATTCCGCTGCAACGGGGAGGAGGACCTGGAAAGATAAAACAGGGACGCCAGGATTTCTAAGGAAGAGGTGGGCCAGTGGTGGAAGAATTTTCAAGTTGAAAGGAAAGGCAGGAAATTTGAAGGATGGCTGGAGCGGTAATCGTGGGTCATTGAGTGAACATTTTAATAATTTTCCAAGTTACTCGAAAATAAAATTCCTGGACCACATTTCAATTAAGTGGTACTTCTGTTTATGCGGTGGAACTCACCACACGTGCTGCAATGGCAATGATACCAGAATCAGATTTTACATCTTTTGCCTTAATCGAAGCATGTGTTGACTTGAGTTTTCGGCGCAGTGCTAATAATTTCTGAGAAAGTTACATTTAAATATGTTTTTTCGAATGTTTGAATCGGAATGACATCTCGATGTTACTTGGAAACCATTACTCTAATATTAAATGTGTTATATATTATCGCGTTTTGAAGAAAATCAATTAAGCTTAACGGAGAGAATCAAACATACTCCACTTCGCAGATTTCATCGCAGTCAGAGCAGGAAATGATATAATGAAATACTGCTGCAGGGAGAGGAGAGAAAGAGAATAGGTTTTATGGACGGGATGAAGAGAGGTATGACATATGCCGTAATGACAAAAGAAATCTGGGGTTTTCACCTGTAAACGTCTCGAGGATTTTTACTCACTTCCATTTAAACCTACGTTAACCGGCAGATAACTTAAGCTAGCGAAAAGTTTGGTAACCTTCCGGTAGGTAGCATTCAGTTGGAGAAAAAAAGTCAAGCCGGAATTTTTTGTTTATAGTTATCGAATTCGTTCAAAACAAGTATTTGAAAACGTAAGCTTGTTACCACAGAGTACTATAAAAACTTAAAAATATCCATGTTTGACGCCTTTACGGAAAATCAACACACAAAAAAATCAATCGCGAATGCGGTTATCGACTTTCTTTTGTTGTTTAGCGCACATCAACTGTGCCCGATCCCGATCAGTTTTAAAGTGCGCTTCCCAGTGCGCAGGGTCTGTTACGAATGGAAAGCAAGTGCGCTGTAGTGTTGCGAAGTGATCAGCACACTTAGCGAATGAAATGCTCTTAATGATACGTAGGCTGGTCAGTACGTCGGCCGTGGACACCAGGCACAATGCTAACTCAGAGGAAAAGAATGGAAGAGGAGAAAGACGAGGAGGACGGGGGAAGAAAGCAGAGAGGGAGGAGGATGGGAGGGCGGGCTGTGATCTCCGGAGGGAGAGAGTTGTAGGAGGGGGCGAGGGAGGGAGCATGAAGGGGAGAGGGTTGAGTGAAGCAGAGGGGGTGGAGGGGGGGAGGGAGGAGGATTGGTTGGGATCCGGTTTGTGTGTGAGCCAGCCTCCTCCGTGAAGCGACTGCGTGGAGGACGAAGAGAGAGAGGCACGGCCAACGAAGAGACTCATGTTTCCCGTTCACACAAACATAGGATGCTCCGAGAAGTCTAGAAATTTAGGATCCTCAGTGTGAACCCACACACCAATCGATGCTAGTAGATTATCGTGGTGGGCAACCTACAGCTGACTTTCATGGAAGAGGCGTTGAATATAGAGAAAATTCGCGATTGGTTTCCGTAAATATTGTGCATATTATACCGCACCATCTATCAAATCAATCCAACGTACATTTTTTAATATTTCGGTGGAATAAAAACTGAGATTTTTTAAATCATCATAATCCTAATTAACTTTCGTCAACATAATCCTATGTAACTTTCATCAACATAATCCGATGTAACAGTACTAAAACATTAGGAATATAAATAAATTTCTTCATAAAAATAATCCTATTTACCTTTCGTCATAATAATCTTATGCATCTTTCATCAACATAATCCAAAGTGACTTAATTAGATATTTGGGAAAAAATAAGGATTAATTTCATCAACATAATCCTATTTACCTATAGGCCAACATAATCATGTGTGCCTGTCATCAACATTATCTTGTGTGACTTCATTAAAATATTTGGAATAAAAACAAGTTTCTTGTCAACAGAATCCTAATTACCTTTCGTCAACATAATTATTGGTACCTCTATGAATATGTAGGGAATAAAAATATATTTTCATCTACTTCGTTGGTGCTGTTATAGTGCTGTGAAAATCTTTCCGCGCACTCAATTTCTTTTCACATTAAATGACTTTTTCACTGTCGGTAGGTTGGCTATTTGGGAGATGTGACCGACAATTAGGATCTGTTACGACATTAGAAACCGAAGGGTGGGCATTAGAATACAGAAGGGGTTATTTGGCGAATTTAGAAAAGGGTGGAAGGAAACCCGGTGTCGACATCGAACTACTCTTGACGGAAGGGTCCATAGTTTAACAGTCAATCCGACGGTAGGAGTTCTGTTCTCGAAAGCATCCGAAGTCCCATTTTTTGCCCTATTTCATTATTATGCTTCGCAACATTCATTGCGAAATTGACACAAATGGTTCTCAAAATGTTGGGCGCCGATCAAATCAAACTATTATTCCATGAATTTTCCCACATTTCGCACCTCACTTTTTTCCGATTCCTCCCGCGATTCTAGCGCTTAGCGTGGAGAGTTGGCAGCGTTCGAAACTAAAATTTACGAAGCTAGGTTAGCGCGTTCCCACGCGGGGTTTTCTGCATACGATGGTGAATAAGTTGGCAGAGAGAACGGAGCATAACTTCTATCCTCATTCGTTCATGCTCATCTCATTCGCTCGCCTTGCAGCATCTCCAACTCATTTCCAAAGCCACTCCTTACATCGACGGACCCTCGACCTCGGCGACAGCCAACCCAACTGACAAGGGGAAGCCGGCCCGGCGCGAATTGCGCCTGCGATGGTCTTCTTTTTTTAAACCACACTACGTGCCGGTGAATGGAAGAAAATCTTGCCCCGCTCACCCGAGGCCGATAATTCGAAGCGGTGTATTCGTTGGGAGTTCCTTACGATGAGATTCTGAAAGGAACCGATCCCACAGAATGGCATGCCAGATTGAGGAGAACAGCTCATTTTGGTTTACTGAAATAGCTGTACTAATTTTTATATTTTACTTTCGTAAGACCGGGTTGTCTCCTATGGAACTTTTTGATCGCTAAGTGTTGACGATACAAGCTACAACGTCATGTTTCGCACCTCGGTGATTTCCGCTCGCATGCCCCGTCATCGTCTCTGGAGACTACCTGGGTCCATCCGCCATGCAGTCCCCCTGAAATCGACACTACCCAGTAGTTCTTGACGGAATTAGCTCTGATGTAGTTAAAGTGACATCAGGTGTCCCACAAGGAAGCGTAATCGGCCCCCTTTCATTCAGTATATCCATAAGCCACACGCCTATTGAGGCGGCTTGCGGGGTAGTATGTAGATGTAGATGAATGGCATTAATATAACTGATTTTCTTATGGGAAAACAAAACACCGCAAAGGGAATACGAGACTCTTTCCAGAGTACATATAGGTATGAAATGTTTCTCTTTCCCCATAGACCTCGATTATAAGCTTCAGTGACTTATTAGTTTATTCAGCGACTTAAGAGATTATATTTGGTTCACAGTGGGATGTATAACCCTACATGTCGTGGCCCATTGCAGCACCATGAGGATTAGTATTGGACTAGAACGCTGTTGGAGTAGGGTTTGATTAAAGCGCCGCATCTGCTAAGGTTACATCGCATCGTCAAACATAAGATCTAAGTCCAAGAGATACGCAGCCAATGCAGGATTCCAACTCATTTATAGCTCGGCTGGACGACGCGCTATTGACCAGGCTAACACCGCCGGCTGAACTACACAGTGTTCATGAAAAATAGCTCTAGCGAGTGCGTTAGGATATATTAATGCTTTAACAAATGCGAGAAAATAATTTTCTAACAGTGAGAGCATTTAACATAATAATATGGTACTCAATAGAAGAGGAGGACACTAGCAGATAAGTTGAGGAGGGCCGAGAACGATCGTCTAAAGGGCTACGCGACGCGATTGACAGAAGGATTTCAAGGACTAAAATTTTTTCTCTTAAGGATCTCAAGGACGACAAGTCCTGGGAGATTTTATTCCTTTCCCCCCACACGAGCAATAATTGCTTCTGGAGCCGCTTCCGCCAAACTGCCAGACGGGAATATTGAGATCTCCGGAAAGGGGTTAGGGGGGGTGGGGGGGGGGGTGGGGGGGTGGCGGATATCAACGTTGTATCATCCCCGGAGCCACTATAGGAGCGTGTGGCACGAGGTGTTAAAACACTAAACCATTATTACGTTTTAGTGGATGAAGTACTAAGTGCTCTGCACGCATGTATAAACGAAGACAAAACGAGGAAGTACTTGTTATGGTTGGCGAGGAAAGGAAACTTCTGGGTGAGATTAGGTGGTTGTAACAAATAATGAAGGGCGAAGGGATGCTGAAGGCCGTAGTAGATGGGAGGATGTTGGGTAAGCGGGAAAATGGAAGAAAGAGAATAAGTTTTAAGGACGGGATGAAGAGAGGTAAGACATATGCTGAGATGAAAAAAGAGATCGTGTAAGGAGACGTGTATGGGGTTTCGCCTGTAAAGTCTGGAGGTATTTTACTGTCTTCCATTTGAACCTATCTTAACCGGTATTTTACTCAATTGACGATGATGTGTTCGTCCATTCCGTTGTGTTCAGAGTCAGTGGAACATATAAAAGCACCACTTCTACCATCAGCGAGAATCTCTGCTAAGTAGATGGTACTCTCGCAGAGCTATCGAGCTATGAGGGTAAAGTAAACACTGCAATTCCACAAAGAAATATATCTATTTTATCTCTTCCGACCATTGTTTGGATGTTGTGCATCATCATCACCTGAAGACGATGCGCTGCATCGAAACCATGGTTGGAAAAGATTAAATATATTGGTTTTTGTGAAATTGGATTGTTTGCTTTAGCCGCATTCATGGAGGAATTCCACAAAGTGAAGCCAGACTCTGTCACCAGCTATCCTCAAGCTGAGATTTCGCGATGAAAACAAACATTATTCCTCCCTCAACTCCTTATAGCAACCTTCACCTTCAGGGCACCAACTCCATCTTCCCCCCCGCCACAAACCTCTTCCTTCCCGTCCTAATAAATTCCTTTGTTTGTCTGTCACACCCTCCTTCCTCTGCCTGCCTCCTCCTCTCTCTACCTCCTTTACATCCTTCCCCTCCTCTTGCCCTAGCCCATTTCTCCCCCTTTCCTTCCTGGAGTCCGTAAACCCAATCTCCGCTCACTGATTATGCATTCTCCCCCAGTGCCTCCATCTATCGCCCGGGCAAAATAAAAATGAGACGAAGAAAAACTTCTTTTCCTCACTTCGAAAACGCCAAGGAGATGATAACGTAAACACACACACAAGACTTGAGGTTATGCATTGGACGGATTGTTACAACAATAGGAAGTTTCAAACGCACTTTTTCAATTCGATGGAGCCAGCCTAAGTTCGTGAAATCTCATCGTGATGTAAATTAAAAACTTGGTAAGAGTTTCACAAACTTTTACATACATCAGGCCTGACTATGTCCACTGGTGGATGAAACCAGTCGTACTCATAATAAAATTTTGTGAAATAAAAAAGAAATTATCTTATATCGCTTACATTTTCCATTCAACATCACGAAAAATTATTTTTATTCGAAAAATTCATCATTATGGGTAAGATATCATAGTTTTCCAAAAAATAAAGTGCAACATTTTTTTAGGGACAGGCAAGGGTTTAGATAGATCCTTATAAAAAACAATGCAGTACAATACATTAATTATAAAAAATATGAGTGATCAAACGGAGATTGAGGTGTTAGTGCGGAAGGGTAGAGAGAAGAATAGGAATCAAGGAAGACAAAAGGGTAAATTTAGTGCTCTCAGTCGTTACTTTGTGGTGCTCCCTAACTAATTGTGAGTAAAAGAAAACTTTGTATAGTCTAAAAAGCAATTATACAGAATTTTCCGACCAAGGTTTCGAATTATACAGTCATTATTAAGGCCTGGTACAAAATTTGGCAACAACGCTAGCCTTCTCAAAACGAGTAATTCTAAAATTTACAACGGCAGTTCAAGATTTGGAATTCATCCTCCACTTTCCGAGGATGACATGAAATGGAGGAGACATGACCGTAAACGCTCACGGGCGAAGATGAAGCAAGGACAGGGGTGCTTGGGAAGGATTTGGTGCAGACTACGCGCGGCCTACCAGTCATAAAACATCGCATTGCCTCTGAATTTTAACTTTTGATTTGAAGAAAACCAAACGCAACCACTGGAAACGTAAGCCAGAAAGTGGCCCAAACTGTGCCGGCTGACATGGCGGAATGAATTGGCTTCAAGAATCAAGCAGAATGTCGCCTGCCTCTTTTTATAACCTCTTAGACTCTATCTTCCTTCGACGCCGTCTAATATACTTTCCTCACGAAGGGTCCGATGTTATGAAAAAAGCGTCGGGCAGTGGTTCCCAACCTTTTTTATGCCCCAAAACCCTAAATATTTTAAATATATTCGATTCTACAACTCCAAAGTTCGAACGCAATATGGGGCCTTATTTAGTAAGGACTCGACACGGCCGAACCTCTGAAAATCCGTGGATTTGACGTCACAGCCCCGGACAAATCTCAACTATTGAATGGCCCTATTTGAAAGTTTAGAGGCTGTGACGTCAACATTTCGTCAATTTCGAGGCTCGGAATTTCCGAGAACATACAGCTGGTGGCATGAAGTCTATTGTAGCCAATTTTCCCGGTACTCGGCGAGTGTGTCCCATTGCCTGCGGTGGCGCGGTGCAAAATTGGCAACAACGGTCCCCACTCGAAACGAAATTTTCCAAAATTCACAAAATCAAAGCTCAAGGGATTTTAATTCATCCGTCACACGCTTGCATCTGCCGCCTCTACCTTCTTTCGACGCCGCCTACAACATTGTCCCGAAGTGATCTTTCTCCCCAGTGTTTCGTGGCCACCGTTTGACCGCCCCGGGCAGTCCCGAACCCAATTACCTACTCCGCCTCCACGTCGACTGGAGGGAGGGACTGAGAGGTTTGAACGAGTTCCTTTCGGAGGAGCTAAGGCGAGTTGATGCGGCGACCGCTCGACTCCGTCCGTCGGGGCGCAAAGAGCATGTGCGGTGGTCTGTCCGAGACGGGTTCTGTTCCATTATTATTTTTTCCTATCCCTCCCTTTCCTCTGTCTCATCCCACCGCTCGAAGAGCAGCCACTCAGGACCGGCGACAGGTGCAGTGCAGACTGCCCTCGCGATAAACACGCACGAGCGATGGGTACACAATTTTCGTCGGCAATTTTTTTACCCCACTTTCCTTGAAAGCAAAACAAAATACATGTCGGCCGGCAGCGGTCTGAGAAGGGAACTTGTCGGGAAAATTGCACTGTGAAGAAGCTGTGCTATAGAGCGTTCCACATAGTGTTAAAAATATTGAGATTCGTTTTGAGTGTCTCATTGAGATTCGTTTTCGGAGTAAATCCCCATATGACCAAAGGCGAGATGTTGCCAATTATTATTATTTAGGTAATCTACCGGTTAAGGTAAGTTTAGATGCAAGTGATTAAATATCCACTTGATTTTTACATGTGCAGGGCTCTACCTACCTATAATATTTCTTCCTTCACCTCACCGTACGTCCTAACCTTCTTCATCACGCCAACAAAACCTATTCTGGTCCTTCCCCTTCCCCGCTTGCCCAACATCCTCCAATCTATTACATCCTTAAGTAACTCTTCGCCGCTCATTACCCCTTCCAAGCAACAAATCTTCCTAACCTCGTCCAGAAGTTTCCTTTCTTCCTCCGCCACACCAAACACGTCCCAGTTTGTCTTCATTTCCGTCTACCGCACCTCCTCTATACCCGCTTCTCCAACGCCTGAAGCTTACTCTTGTCTCCCTTTCTCGTAGTCCACGTTTCAGCCCCATACACCGCTACGCTCCATATTCAACTCTTCACCAGCCTTTGCTTCATGCCCTTACCTCCCGTCCCAGTCATCAGCCCATTTTCTTTTAACGTACTACCCAAGCAATTAAATTGCTCTACTTGCTCCAGTCTGTGCCCTAATGGTAGCAGAAAAATAAATATTGTGCCCTGCAGTATACTGATTGCACATCTAGGACTCTTCCAATGTTCAATTATTATTCCCTTAAGTCCTTCTTTATCTTTCACACTGTGTTGGGAATGGTTGTCAACGTTGCGTACAGGTGTGCACACGGAGGGTAACTTTGGCAACAGTGTTCTCCATGTCACCAATACAGCCAACTAAATGAGGAACACACTATACTTTTCCATTATCAAGAACCCGTCTCGACTGCGAATCTAATTACTCATTCGGCACTATATGTACCCACTGTTTTCCCAAACTAACGGCACTCGAGAATATTTATTTACATGGTCCTGTCGGGGAAAAAACTTTTAAAAATTCAATAGATTAGCGACGAGTTATTTACCAGCTGCTTAATGCAGCTCAGGGACGCTCCAACCCAAGTTGGATTTTACTTCTAAATATGCAAGCTGAGTGTTTATATTATAACCGGGTTATTTGGTCACAATAAATCGAAATATTCGATGCATTTTTTTGTGATTACAACTAAAGACAGTTCTTAAAAGCGAGATGCGGTGCATACATAAAGTTAAATTTCTGGCAAATAATCTCGACAGCCGACGCGTCTGGTTCTCATTAGACCATTCTCATAAATTCAAGTATCCAATCCAAGTAACCAAGACGAAAATATTTACTACGCAAATTCTGGACTAAACAAGTCAATATTTGGTTACCAACTATATTATCAATGCAAATGTTTTCCGGATGTTGGATCTAACAGTTTTCCTCCAGACATTAGCATCATCATCACCAGTGGTCATCAATCCGAAGATTGGTTTGCAGCAGCTCTCCATTCCACTTTTCTCTCTGCCATCCGCTTCATTCCTAAATAATTATTTACTTTGACGTCCTTCATCATTTTCTAAGTGTATTCCATTCTCGGTCATCCACTATATTTCTTCCCATTTATTTCTCTTTCCAAAATTGTTTTCATTAGGCTGTGTCCCAGCTCTTCGTAGAACTTCTTTGTTTGTGATTCTCTCCGCTCATTTAATATTCATCATTCTTTGGTAACACCACATCCCCATTGCTTCCTATCTCCTTGGCTCTGCTGCTGCTATTTTCCAGACAATATCGGAAAATTGAAATTCAGGATCATCTACAAGTCGAAGTCAACCACGGTCGAGTGGTTCACCGTAACAGTAAATATAATTTGAAATAAAAAATTAAACGTCTAGGTAACGCTAATTGCAAATGAAATTCAAGTTTCTGATCCTGGAAAAAAAATATGAACGGTAAAACTTAACGCTTTGCCCAAAAATAGAAGTGAGTGTATTCGATCATATAACCGCACATTTGCTTGGCGTTTGCCTGAGCGCTGCCGTGTGTGTATCTTCCGGGTAAGAAAGAAAATTGTATAAGCGCTCCACGTAGCAATTTCCCACAGGTTGCCGAAGGAGGGGAACGACTTCTCAAAAGGAATATACACCCGGAGACGTGAACACGACATTACGCTCTTCCGTTTCCCGCTGATAAACCACGCTATATCGATTGTCTTTTTTTGCGAGGCTCGTCGGAAAAAAAGCTGACCTAACTCATCCCGGGAGATGGACGCGATACCTTCGGTCCTTTCGTGAGAAAAACACATTTGAAACATATGCAGCAACGCACTTAAGATACTTGGATTCAACAAGCAAATAATAGGAATAGAATACAAGTCTCCGAACAACAAAAAAAACGTAGACCGACTCAATGGTTTCAGGAAACTTCGTCGCAGTGCACACTGAGTGAAACTGCACGGTAGTTAACGTAAGTAAAAACTTTTCAAGTTCACAGAATTTTTATTACCTTGTCATCAATGATCACGTCAGCAATGCCTTGATGACATGATTAAGTCAACTAATCGACAAAAGCGATTGTTATAAATAAATACTCTGTGAATACTATATAGTTTTTACCAACGTTACCTAACACTTGGTGACTAATGGTGATAACATTGAGTGCACACAAAAAAAAATTATGGATTAGTATGCTATGTAACTGGCTAACACACCTGATGAAGCCATTGAGAGCTCAAATCCAGGATCGGATCTCAGTGAAGTAATTTAGAAATACTATGCCTTTCAGAAATGAAATCCGGGTTCGGATCTCAGTAGAGTAATTTAGTTTTTTTCAGAGGATTTTTTTCTCACTGATGAAACATAAATGATGATTGTATACTCAGCTTAGTAAATTCTTCACTCACTGATGTAACATGCATGAGTCCACTCAGCTTTGGTAAGGCATCTTCTTGAGTGCAGCGCATGTATTTGGGACCCGGCGCAGAAATAATTAGTACACAAATTAGCCCAATTCCTAACGAAAACTGCTCGATTCGTTCAGAACCGCTGCGTACGAACAGAAAGTGAGATACAGTTATTTGAAGGACTGGGTTTGGAGCCGGTGGAGACCCTCAGAAGTTACACAAAAGGCGAAGATTATAAAACAAATTCAGACCACAAAAATTTCACGTAGATACGGAGAATATTGCGAAGTAAATTGAGAGGAGAGTTGTAGCAAACTAAGCACAAGACTAGCTAAGTACACCTAAAATCGAAGACTGTTGATTGTAATAACGTTGGATATGAATTTATCCCATCTTTCAGTAGAACCATGGCTAAACCAGTAGGAGGGTGTAATGTAATGCATGTTGGTGACTACTCACCCCCTGCCACACACCCTTGAGGTGGCTTGCAGGGCATTTTGTAGATGTTGTAGATAAAAGAAGAGACTAAATGGAACCATATGATACGATGGCACAGTGGAATATTGAAGCCATTAAAATGCGCAATCGGCCATACTGAATTGATTAATTATTCAGTTAAACCCTCGATAACCTTGGTATTGGTAGTGGAATTTTCGCAGTACCTACCATATTTATTCACCTACAAAAATGGTAAGTAGAAATTATTGCCTAAATAGAACTCCATTTTTGTCATAAAATGTATTTATTGCCAGCGATGGCCATGTTATATGGATCATTTTTAGCACAAAAATTAGGCAACACTTTCGTGCGTCAAGACACCGTCTACTCCCTTCTTTAACCAATGAGTAGAAAAGTAAAAAGCGACAGAATTAGAAATAGATGGCACAAAAAACCTGTACAACAAATAGGAATTAGAATTCCTCCTTCCCACGCATCGCTAATGACCCCAGAAAAAAATAGCGAGACACTAATTCATTAGAAGAAACCTCACTTTTTCCCAACCCATTTTCGCAATCCCTTCTGCCCTAAATCAACCCTTCTGGTACCCTATCCCCCCTTCCACCCCATATGTCGAACACCCTTTCCCTGGCGACGCTGGTTCGAGTTCGTTGATGTAGATAAAACTGCGGAACGAACGGGACGGAAAGCAATTTTTTTATGTGTGTGTGTGAGAGAGAGAGAGCTTTTGTGAGTCCGGCGTCTTGAACACATGGTCCGTCGGCTGAAATATGCTTTCCCTTTCCCGGATAAACCGAGTAGAATTGCGTCACGAAGCAGCAGCAGCGGGCTATGGCGAGGAAGGAGGGGAGAAATAAAGAAGATGGATTCTTCTCAGGGGGCAACAGAGGGCAACAGCTTGGATGGACCGCCACGGCGGCATCCGCCTCGAGCAAACCGGAGAAAAGCGAGAGCAACTTTTAGCCCTGGGCGGACGTAGAGAAAAAAAGAGTCGAGAAAACGTTGAGGTGAATTCTCTCGCGGCTACTTTAGCCAAAGCAAAATCAGACATTCCACCTTTTCGGTTTAAGCCGTTTCAAAATTATGACTCTCGCATGTACCAAGCCTTAGCTATAAGAAGTGAGTCAATAGACATTCCAACTATTCGTAGAATATATTTATGGATGATCATTCATCACAGCTCGAAACTCATTTTCATCAATACAGTAATTCGAAGGAAACTTCAAACTAAAATGGACTCGTACCTTTGTATCCACACTGCATGATTTCCCGGGAAATGCACGCTTCTTTTACAGGTTGTTTTTTTTAATGAAAATATATCATTTGTATACGACAGATAAAATATTTTTTTCAAGGGTTCAACATATTATGTCTCCTGCCTATACATTTTTAGGATTAACTTGTGGAAAAATAACATTTCAAATTTAAGATTCTGTGGACGTAATCATATGACTAACATTTTCGTCAAGTAATAGGTGTATGAAAAAATTATATTAACAAACTGCAACGGACGAGAGACTGATCATCTTATGTCTCAAATACGTTTTTACATGTTCTCGTTTTTAGGCAATTGACTATTTGACTGGGGAGCTGGGAATAGATTATTAGACAAAAACAATCAAGTAAGCACGAGGCGTATTTCTTTAAGACATTAAAAACGTTTTGAGAGCCCAGTCAAAATACGGTCGATGAGTCTTTAAAAATTAGAATCACTGAGGCTACAATCCTCAACCGTCCCACCCACATCTTAAATTCCTCCACTACCATCAACTATCCCACAGCTGCAGAGACTTAGGATCCATGGCAAGTTAAAAAAATTATAGACCATAAAGGCTACCATACTTCTCCAAACCCACATCTGAAATGCATGCACTACCCTCATCAATCCTATTCATGCGACGACCAAGAATCTGAACAATACAATGCTATACTCTACATTAGGTTCTCAATCGATTCTTCCGAGATTTCCGGATGATTCTGTCGATTTATATGTCTCTGCAACCCCGATAAGCCACTCTCAGGGGCCCAACCAACAAAACTTGACACGAGCACTCGTCATTTGGGTGAGGAAAAACCATCTGACGCAGGTCTCGAACCGGTGACCCAGGGATTAGCAAGCGAGGACTTCACTCCATCTCAGGCAGAGCCGATGATAATGGCATGCAGAAAATAATACACAATTCAAGCATGTCAAAAGAGTACGGAACGCAAAAGATTGATGCGAGATCTCTTTTTTTCCATCACCACCCAAAAAAGATACGCACTCAAAAAAGTCTGCATAAATCTCTAAAAAGGTTTTACACGCCAGCAAATACAGCAGGTGGATTTGCGGCCATTGGAGGCCGCACAAAAGAATGAATGGGAAAAAAAGCAGATTCAATTCTCGGCACGAGGACCATCATGCAGGGTGAATGGAATCTATTCGAAAGGGGATTACTCTCCCTTGAATGTGTATTGTAAAAGAGACCACCACGTCCCTCCTGCCGTACGCGAAAGAAAATTCCTCGGATGAAATGTATCCTTAACGGGAATTGAGAAGATTAATGACCGCTCAACGAATATCCCTTCGGGCCGAAGGAGGATCAAAGATACCCGAACACTAGTCACTCAGCGCGGCGCGAATTACACAGGATAATTCCCCACCGCGTATTACGAAGATACTGAAGACGTGGAGGAACGGAGAGCTCGGAGATATAGGATTTGTAAGAAGCGGTTGCCTTCTGAACCATTCAGAACAACTAATTACCAATTCAAGCAAAAATCATACGTCTCATTGTTCACCTTATCGACCTCCATTGACATGGGATGGTTTTCTCGAGGTAAGGTCGTAAATATAATAAAAACAGCAATTCCTCACCAACGTTTCATAATTTTACTTATTCTATCTTCAGGGCTAAAATATACGTACACTATAGGACGACTACAACACACTTCAGCACAACTCAATATATAAAATGTTTTTTAAAAATGGTATGTCAAAACAATTCAACATATGAATTACCATACAATCACATTAAAATCATTAAATTCACATCACACCGCAATTCTGGTATTATTATTCTGATTACGCATGATTATTTGGTACGATAAACACCATCAAGCACCATTCTGTTATTTCTGATCATTGCACTGATGCCCATGTAACCTCCTATGCAAAGTATACGGCTTCACAAATATCCACATGCTTTTGTTCGAAAACAACTGAATGTCACAATGCTCCACCACAGCATACAAAGCCAAAACCAAGGAGGTTAAAATGAAATGAAGTAGGCATGACCGTGAACGCTCATGGGCGAAAGTGAAGCAAGAATAGGTTTTGTGCCGAGTAGGTGTTGACAAACCAGTCACAAAACATCGCCTGGTGGTTTTTAATCTGTGGTTTTTAACTTAGGCTTAACGAAAATCTAAAGCGACCGCCGGACACGTAAGTCAGAGGAAGGTCTAAACTGTGCCGACTGCAATGGCGGAATTGACTTCAAGAATCAAGTGGTATGTCGCCTCCATTTCTTTTCTAACCTCCTTGGTCAAAACTAAGACCTTTAGTGTACGTATATTTTAGCCATGAATATACATATTTTTATGTATATTCATGATTTTAGCCCAGAAGATGGAATAAGTAAAATTCTGAGACATTGGTGAGGAATTGCTGTTTTTATTATATTTATGACCTTACCTCGAGAAAAACATCCCACAAAAATCATACGTTCCAACGCAACCAGTAACTCAGGCGTTCACACACCACTTCACGAGTAACCCCCTCTTAACATCGGGCTGTACTAACCAAAAATGCAAAAGCGAAAAGCAAGCGGCTAATATGAAATTACGATAGATATATCCGAAACCAGTGATTTTTCGCCATTATGAATCCATTTCTAACAGCAAATGACACTCCACTCTGGTAAATATTAAGAGGTATTCTGCCCTTAGAGGTAGGTTTTGATGGAAGAAGGAATACCTATATTAATCTTATACATCTAAAGGTCCCGTCTCTAAAAATATTTCACTATTCAGCTCAGCATACGTACTTCCTCTTTTTAATAAATAATTAAATTAATTAATAAAAACTTGTTACCTTCCTTCCCCGCTTACCCAACATTCTCCATCAGGGTCATCCGCAACCCCTCGCCTCTCATTATTTGTTCCAACTACCTACCTTGGTTTCTAGAGGTAATTTCCTTCCTCACCACATACTTCATTCATCGATATATAATTTGCCCTTTTCCATTAGTTTACCCGAAATCGATTTCCATATTTTGAGAACGCTCATAGAAGAAAATGGCACCATTCTCAGCTAATTTTTCAAAGAAACAGTTTTCCGTACCGTATGACGACAATGAACATCACGTATTATTTCTTCCGGTTTACCGCCGCGAAGCTTGCACGTACCATGGGAATGAAACTGAGTCTCAAGCGAGATGTAGTGACTTCCAAGTTGATAAAATGAAATGATACTTTTTCACGAAAAAACATTGTTATCACAACACGTTTTGGCTCATTTAGCTATCATCAGGTGACTATGATGTCAGTTACCTGATGATAACCAAGTGACCTGAAACGCGTTTTGATATGTAATAAGGTTTTTTCGAGGAAATTTGCCATTTCTTTTTGACGTGGAACACTTCTCATGGATGGGGGTAATCCCGCTAAATCCTCGCGTCACGCGGCACCCGACTCCCGGACGGATAAGAGAAGACGGAGAGTGCGATTGAGGAGACAAGAGAGCCTGCTTCTGTGTGCTTGTGCACTCTATGCCTCAGTGCGCATGCGTATAGGTACATACCTATACCTAACAGCCGAGTGAGGTGAAGCGCTACAGAAACACGCACTCACATATCCGACTGTTGAGCCGTTGTGTGGTTACGTATACACAAACCCTTCGCATTAATTCACAATCCTATCACTACAGGGATATCGTGTAATTTCATCTGAATATTAAGTCCAATGTGTATGCCATGTAATTTCCTTTAATGTATGAATATAATTTTCCCATTCATATTTTCAGAAATGCTAATTTAATTATTTCTGTTTATTTATATATAATACTGTGCACTCCCCACTGCCAGTCATATCCATACTCAGTGTTCCACTTCTGTGGCAATGGCCTCACCTTTTTTCGTAACACCACGGTAAATTGGCATAGTAAGGAACTATACACGATCGTTACGATAAGATCGTTATTATGATGGTTTCCCTCGACATTCGACCTGATTTACAACGATACGAAGTCGTGTGTTCATAGCGTTTTCCGCTACACCACGATGGTCATACATTCGCAAGATAGACGACAAGTTGGTACTGCGAAGGAGACCTGACAGGTAGGGAATGAGGTAATTGCTGAGGGGAAGGAAACTCTGACGTCATCGCGGTACCGGCGCTCAAAAGATGACTGGGCGAGTATGTTCGAGAGGCAGGGGAGGAAGATGGGGGGGGGAGGAGGAGCAAGGAGGGGCACAGAGCAGAGAGACAAGAAGAGACGAAGTATGCACGTATGACTGGGAAGAGTTGCCGACTTGAATGGTCGGCGGGGGGTGAGAAGACCGGAATGATGATGTGAAGCCAGTCTGGCGAGCACTTGTCCTTCGTTGTTTTTCTTCCCTCCCGGCAGAGGGGACGAGACCCGAGGCACACAGTACGTCATCATTCCCACAGACCGGCTGAGGGTAGAAGGGACGACTTATGGTGGTGGGAGCGATTTTTATTTGTGCACAGATTTGCGTGAGGTTAGAATTTTACCGATTTACTTTTTTTGGCAATTCAATGTTTTTTCACACTCATCCTTGTTGGCACACGAGGTATATTTCGTATTAATTCGGTTACAAATGCACAGATCTTCTTCTAAACACGAGACGATTCATTTCATGTAATTGTAATTGTTTCTAACGGATATAAAGGAGTCAATCCAAGTACAATATTTGAAAAAAACGTAATTCAATATTATTTCGTCTAAATTTCCAATACCGCGCCGAAAACTCTGATCATAACGAGCTTTATAAAATGAAAACTTTAGACAGTATAATTCTGTGGTAAGATGGCTAAATGTGATATGTCCGCTTCATGCAAAATTGAGTTATGCATACCGTTGGATTCGTAGTGATAATACCGTTGTATCTGAAAAGTTAAAAAAATATTATAACAACGTCAAGTCGTTAAAACTTTCGCGGTCCATATTATGACTTATATATGTTTTTTTGGGTTGTCCGCGTCTTGCTAGCTGGTTCGAAGGTGGCCTTCTTGGCCACCTTCGAACCAGCTAGCAAGACGCGGACAACCCAAAAAAACATATATAAGTCATTATAACAACGGTTTTATACATCTATTACGAAATAGTAATACCTAAACTTTGACATTCTGATTTTTCAGAGCCTACTAAACTTAAAAATTGTCCTCCTGCAAAATTTGCAAAAAATGACATCATATTTAGCAATCTTCCCACAGAATTCTTGCATCATTCCAATTACTATCAGTACGGGGATTTCCAACGTATAAACAGATGTAAGAACTAAAGTAAAATGTGGGCCTTGTATTTTTTTCGACTTCAAAAATTATTTAAATGTGCACTCGAGCCACTGTAACCGCTTCATCCACCTAAACTAGGGGTTACGATCTACGTCTCCTGACGGTGCCGTCAACGTGCGTCATTTTTTCTTCATTAAGGAGGTTCCGCCGCGGCTGTGTGAGTCAAAACAAATACTAAATTCCACATTTTTCATATTTTGTCCAAAAAATCCTGCTTTCACTGATGCAATGCGTGACCTATAGAAACCCAAAAGTAAGGAACAAAATATGCAGATTATTCCACGAATTTATTTTAAATGAGCACTTTTTATCAGCCATAGGAGACGACTGCAGCGCCATTTCCTACGATTTACCGCATTTTGACTTCAATTACTACAGTAATTCCCTAATAACTAGAAAAATAAGGTGGTAAGATTCCTATATTTAATTTTTATTCAATTTCTCTGGATTGTTTCCTTCTTATAAATAGTTTTCCACGAAAATGGCATTTATATTTTATGGAAAAATACTATTTTTCCCCGTGTATCTCTCATTCCCCCATTGAACACCATGTAAATTCAAGTTCAATTATAGAATAAAATAGCGCGGAAAGGTATTATTTTGCTGTTCATATCAGATAGAGGACAAGTTTTTTTTACAAGCAGACAGCATATGAATAAAATGACATTTGAGTCATTTTACGGTTGAACCACCTTTAAAAAAATTCGTTTCCAGATTGTCCATCTTACTTTTTAACTTGACAATCAAACATTCTGACCTAATTGATGCGATATTCGTTGGTATTTAAACGGGAAATAAGTAAGGAAATTTAGGAAATAAGTAAGGAAATTTAAACGGGATTAATGAACTTAAATTTTTAAACGGGTTGTAATTTCCTTTTGAAAACCCCATTACCTGCCCTTCTCGTCCCTCCACCCTCATTTACCGTCTTCCTACCCTCCTTTTCATTTCGTATATAAGAGTTTGAGACTTTAAACCTGACGATGATGCTTATGCATGGAAACCCTGGTCGTGATTTTAAAATCTGTGTGTGCTTTGAAAATGTTAGCATTAAATTCTCTTGTAATGGAATACCACAAACTTAAACTTGTTTCATTTGTTTATGAACATAAACTTTGCACACTTGCCTGCACATGTTTGACTTCTTAGTTTTCCACTCATCCATTGCAAAATCATATGTATCGTGCGCTCACAATATTTTCAATCTTCTGTCCACGCATAGTTAATAGCAATGCATCAGAATTCCAAAAGTAGAAAAAAATACGATTTGTGAGATGTGACTGGGCCGTGAAAACTCCGCTTTTGACGAAAGATGCTGTAACAATGTCATTCGAATTTAAAGACAAATGCTCATTGTTTATGCTAGCATTTTTGAACAAGTTTTCTTTCACAAAGGCCAAAAGCTTGGCGTTACACTATCGTTCGTCATCGCTACACATCCTCAAGTGCTAAATTCGAACAGTGTAACGGGAAAATTCGGGAGAAAGTCGAAAACAGGATGAATATTTACGAATATACGTTTCACACCATCACTACCAGTTGTTAAAGAACGAAGGAAACTTTTTAATATTCGATAATAGGGAAAAATATTCCCTTAATAAACTACCCACAAGTAAGGTCGCTTGAACTGAGAAAGGAAGACGCACAAAATTAAGAACACGTTCCAGTTACATCCAGCAAAAAAATGTACCTAATACATGGTAGACCGCATCGAAAGCAATTTCCAGTACCGTTAGTTGAGGCAACTGATGGTATTTTTTCATTCAAGAGTTTTAATTCACATAATTATAACCGCTTTTTTTTTAAGTATCCGTAGGACGACAGATGTAACTACGCTCCTAAGCGTGAAACATACCGATGTTCCGTACGCATTCACACAAGTCTCGAGTCTCACAGCCGGTGCTCGACTAGTTTAATCATTCCCTCCGAGGAAAAAAGAGACCAGAAGCATCCCAACATGAAATAAAACGTCATTACAGAGCTATGCGAGCTCTTTTTCAACGAATGCACACACATGTTACAGTACCCAGAGAGAGCGCATGGGACGGGCATCAACGACTGTACAGCCAGCATTCCAGGCGGTATATAAGCATGTCTCTGAAAAACACAATACATCATATAGAACGGAGCGATTCAGGATGGAATAAAAGCAATAATTAAATGTTAGTTTGCCAATAAAGGGGACGAAAAAGAATATATTTCATTCACCCAGCACACGGGGGGTCCGATAACGGTCAGTCATTGAGAAAACTAGCATGAAAAGGCAAATGATCAGTCAAACCATCTGTTAAGGTGGCTGGAGAGGTAATCATGGGTCACTGAGAGCACATGTTTATATATATTTTTAAAATAAGTCGATAAAAAATACTGGGACCACATTTCATGAAAAAGCATGTTTATGCGTTGGAACTCACCATACATGCATGAATGGAAATGATACAAGAATTACATTTTAACTTATTTTCCTAAATTAAAGTATATTACGACTAGAGTTCCCGGCGCGGTATTCGAAATTTAGACTAAATTATATTGAAATATGTTTTTTTTTCAAATTTTCGACTCAGCGTGACACCTGGACATTTGTTAGCAAAACGACTGTAATAATGATAAATTATTATTTCGCGTATAGAAGCAAATCTGTACCTACGTATGTAATATAATTATTACGAAATATATGTCATGTGCCATAAGGCTACGTGTTAAAAGAGAATTGAATTTCAAAATAAAAAAAATTCGGAGTGATGCAATTTTTTCACTTTTACCCATAGATATTACTATTGAAAACACGTAAACTAAGTTTCACGCAAATCTGTACATAAACAAAGATTGATCCACAAACTTAAAAAGATCTTATAAAGACCAAGCAGCAAGAACAAAAGCAAAATGTCAGATTTTTCATTAATCCAGGATTACTATTTATTGGGATAGTCAGACACTGGCAAAATGCTGACAGTCCTTCGTGCATGCATAAATGAACTAACTTCCCAATCAAAGGGTTGGACTGATTATGTTGAGGTCATCCATTAAATTGCTCATGATCACTGCCACTTGAGATATTCGTCCTTGATTGAAGCATAACTCAGCTTTGATTAGAAGGAAGCCTTACAAAGCACGAGGCAGTCATACAAAACGTGGTGAAGAAGGCAATATTTGATATTCTTACGCAACAATCTCATTGCAAGAAGGGTAAAATGTGATTCCAAACTTTTCTGGCGATATTCTGCAAAAAAGATACGGGGACACTGTTATCTTAACCAAAAGGCAAAATATGATAGTCCCATTCAACATTTTCCTAGCAATATGATTAAAAATGTGATTACCTTCTTTTTGGGCGTCAATTAGCGAAGAAAGAAGAGAGTGGCACATCGCCTTAACCAGAATAAGGGCTGAATGCAAGAGATTTTCTCGCAGCATTAAATACGCTCGTCAGTTTTTCCTTGGAGACTGGCAATTCGAATCCCATTTCTGTAAATGTCAATTTGAATGTACTCCAGCGACCCGAAACCGCTTTGGATTTTGACACGAAACGATGTATAGAAGGAAAGAGGGAGCATTGCCTTGCAGCCTTTCACGTTGCCCATGAGTGTGAGAGAAAAGAAAAAACGTAGGAAATCGTGGGATGCACCAAAGATGTGCATTTCACGAACCGCAGACGAAAATACGCTCCGAGGAGACTCGTCAAAAGTCGTTTAAGTGTCATTGGGGCGAGAAAATCGCTCGGGCAAAAGCACTCGCCGGGGGAGAACGTAATTCCACGGAACCGAAGCCTATTTACCGTCTTCCCGAGAGAATTTCATCGCTCGGGAAAACAATATGCAGAACACACCTCGACGATCAATCCCTCACGTTCCCGCGTCCAAAATGAGTTCGTTCTGTGCAAGACGTCCTCCGGATTACACTCGCAGCAGGCGACTCGAGAATCAGCCTAGGAATAATGGATATAAGCTCCGATAATTTAAGTTTTTAGCAACGGCAGAATGGGGTCATGTAGATATTTGCATCCTTGAGTACTGATATGCAATACATTTGATCAGCTATAAACATTAAAATGTGTACTCTGAGAACAAAATCTTCTTTCAGCGGAAATAACCCTAGCAACAGTTTATTTATGACTAAAAAAGTTGAAAATATTACCATTTTCAATATTGAAATTTGTCTTGTCTCGGGCAAACCTGGACTCGCTTCGCCCGTTTTGATGTATCAATGAGATATCTAAATAAATTATCTTTCCTCGTATGTTTCCTGTCATTGCTCTTGTACCCATATACCACACAAGTATAAGATACACAATTAACTCCGTACCTAGCTAGCGCTTGATGTAATCACAACTACGTCACAGCGTTCGTCCAAACCCATGCACAACGACCTCCCTTGTATTAGTAGTACCACGAGACTGGGGAACGAGGTACGGAGCCTAAAAATCAACTTCTTTTGCTGTATCAGGATTTTTAGATTCGCAATCTACACAGTACCCTTACAAGCTAGCTGACATGGTAAAGGAGTGACCTTTCCCCAACATACACCGCATTATATCCTGCAAAGTTAGAACTAGGAGAATGGATGCATAAGCAAAAACCTGCAAATACATTTCAAAAACATGCACTACACTATTTGCTACCAAACATGCACTACACTATTTGCTACCGATGTTATAGAGCATGTGAGCTAAAATACCAAGGCGATTGCGAGTTCTTAGACAAAATGTAATAGGAGCATACAAAAACAGAATCATGGGCGGTGCTCAACTATGGTTACGACGAAAGTAGCAAAAGAAAAAAATAATTAGAAATCAAACCTGAAACTCATGGCTACGTCTAAGCTTCATAGACCCAGGAAATCATTTGGAGACATCCCGATACGTCAATAATGATGACCTAAGACATCGCTGACCCTCCACTAGATATCACTTTGACCTATGGTAATTCGTCTGAAACGGGCTTCCTGGTAGAGGGAACGATAAATGTTTCATTTTTTATTGGCAATTGACGATAAAATATGTTCTATATTTCCATAATAAAAAAGAAACACTATTGTGTCACACCTTGTCCGATATTAATCAATATAAAAATAAAATTGATAGCTTTGAAGATGGTGATTTATATTGATCGAATTAAAAAAGCCACGGATGCAAAGTGAAATTCGCGATTAAACGAAACCATGCGACTTTCCGACACCATTTTCATTATTATTTGAAGTGATCTACCATTTAAGTTAGCTTTAAGTGGAATAAGTTACTTCTACCAGTCTAATATAACATCAGGAAAAAGTTAATGTAAAACCATCAACACTGCGACGATTTTCATGTTGGCGATAATAGTCGATGAAATACGCGAAAATTGCCACGAGCAAAAATCTCCGTCCAGGTTGATTTTTTATCGTCGACAATACCCAACTTCCACCAAAGCGAGCATTTACTAAATTCGTTGATGCCTGCACTAACTTCTAGGGTTTCCGAGATTTCTCCGGTTGAAAATCACTCGGAAACTCTCTAAAATTACATCGATTACTCCGACAGTATCTTTTACTTTCCAACACGAAAACCAGTAAGCCCACATGGGTAATGCTCACAATAGTAAATGGGTTAAAGGATACGAAAAACTCTCGTCTCATTTAAATCTGATTTCACTTTAAAGTTACGTGTAACCCACGCGATGCCAAGTGGTATGGCATTCTCAATCACTGATCCAAAGATCTGTTCGAAAAAAACTTCGCAATTGGCTCCTCTTGATCTGTAAAAGAAACTAATGAATGGTGGGATTGTAATGGACTCGCGGTGGTAGCGATAAAACCTGCGCCATTCACCGCATGCCTCGCTGTTGCATCACAACTGAGATAGAGATTAGCTATCATTTTATGATTACGACGGCAATATCAGCAGCACAAACTGCCGGAACGCTAAGGTTCCCCGAAAAGCATCTAATGACGGAGCGTTTACGTAAAAATCGCAACAGCAGTGAAATTTTCACCGTGGGCAAAGCGAATCGCTCCTAATCCTTAGATGAAGAAATAAAGAGAAACGGAGGCCCTTTCTGATTAAAGAGGTGTTGGGATCACGTTTGGAACGAAACCAAGAGGTGGTTCAATGGGATGGATCGAAACCTTCCACCACGCCCATATCGAATCGGTCCCTAAGTCCGGGGATTAGGCAAGGAAGCAGAAGAGGAGGACCCACTAGGCGTAAAGCCTCGTTCACAACAACCTAACTTGACGTAACTTGGCTTAACTTGGCGCAACGCTGAAGATGAGACCTTGAGAATAGCGTCTGCCAGTTCATGTTGCTGGAGCGGTAATCGTGAATCATTGAGTGCACATTTTAGTGACTGTTCAAGTAAAAATATTCTTGGACCACATTTCACTTAAGTACATACATCTCTTTATACGGTGAAAATCACCATACATGCAGTAGTGTCAACGATGAAAGATTAAAATTTTCAATTTTCACCTTAATTAAAACATTGATATGACTTGGATTTAAGTCGCGAAATTCGAAATTTAAGTAAAACTCATCAAAATACGCTTTTTACTCGGCATTATACCTTGATATTTTTAGCAGCCATTATAATAATATAAAATGTATTATTTCGCGTTTAGGAGAAAATTGAATTATTTCAAAATATGTCATGTGCCATAAGGCTACGTGATAAATTAGCATTGAATTTCCGAGAAGCCAAATTGGTATGATGCAAGTTTTTTCAGTTCTATCCGTAGATGTTACTACATAAAAAGGATACGTGCAAAGTTCCACGCAAATATGTATGCATACAAAAATCGCTCCAACCACCTTAAAGCGGCGTCGTTCCACTTGGCGTAGCCTGGATTTGAAGCTATCGATAGGTCTCATTAATCGATTGTAAAATCGATTTCGGCTGAGGTACGCTGTGATTGGTTAGAAATTTCACGCACTGTTTCGTCTACGGAGCGAGATTAAGCAAAGTTAACCCAAGTTGAGTAGCTGTGAACGAGCCTTCAGAACCACTTTTGGCACAGTGCCACAAGTTGGATCAATCAGCGAGATAAGGTAGAGACATTACAATAGAATCATGTGATCCCAACTCGGCAATCGTCACGTGACTATATGAACTTCAGCCTCTTTCCAAGGATAGATAATAGTCGTTATAGTCATAGAAAAACTTGGTGGCAGTCACCTGCGCGAAGTGTGACGTCAAGGAGGGGAAGACTAATGTTGAGGAGGTCGGCTAAGGAGTGTGGGGGAGAGCACTGTATACTGTAGACAACTCTGCCAACATCACTGCATTTATCTCGAAAGCGCGGAAAATTATTATCAGCGCGTTTCACAATGTTTACGGTCCAAACAAAGCTGGATCAAATACGCTGATATTGTTCGCAACCCATTGGAGGTGGGAGAGACCTAGAAAGTTGATTTGAATAACATTTTGAAGTTGGCAACGATGATAATCAGCCTTGGGAACCCTGGCAGTCAGACGCGGAGACAACCTTACTCAACTATAGCGGAGCCAGTTCGTAGAGAATTGACTCTTATACACAAAAAGGCCTTCTGCGCGACTGCCACTCTGTTTCACTACCACTAATACAAGCCCTTCGGACGTAATTTTAGTGAAAATGATAGAAACGTCTGTCCAATATGTTATCTCCCGAAGGCCTTGAGAGATTTCTTCACCCAGAAAACTCCTGAATCACTCGCAGCCATTTTTGTACTATCAAGGTGAAGAAATGAATTTGGTATTTGCCCAGGTATTCTCAAGCCAACATCTATTGAAACAACGGTTTAATCACTCCCAGAAACGCCGAAGAACAGCGAATACGTGGTCGGCCTAACGAAAAAGGGCAATTCTTGAAGGAATCCGAATTTATCGGAAACTTACACTTCAAGTGGGAGGGATTTCAAACGCCTCGCCCTCTTTCACGACGATATCCAGGGGTGCATGTAACCTTAAAACAGTTCCGAAACGAGACAAAAACACACTTGAAATACGAAGCACGAAATGTATTTTAATAATAAAACTTTGTCCTTTTCCACACTTCAGTATAAACTGTTATCGGTTTCACCTTGATGAGGCATCTTCCGGCGAACTCTGCTTCAACCATTCTATATATAGGTAGTGAGAAATTTGTTCAAAAGCTGGGGTTTGATGTGGGTGACAGAAGTAGAGGGGTAAGGGGTAAGGTGTGGAAAACAGAAGAACAAGAATTTTTTTAAATACATGGAAGGGTTGTAATGTGGGACTTAATGTGGTTGGACAAATTATTAATACGCAGACCCCAGACTTAATGTCAAATAACTTATTAGAAGCACGAGATGTTACTTTAAAACGGTGGTTTTTAAGAGATGAATGGTTTTTTTTCATTTGGACTTCCAAGGATTTCTACAAGACCTCCAACAACCGCTATTACCAACCTACCGACAGAATTCCCTCCTTAAGCTCGGCATACATCATATTTCTCTTAATCCATTCAAAAAATCTGAGCATCTTTCCCAACTTTACGTTCCCTCTCACTCTATCCATTATTCGCCATACCCAAATCTCAGTAACTTCCCCACGCATGCCCTCATCTTGCAATGACCAAGAATATAGAACCTTACAGGAAGTAGGAAGCACTTAATTAAAATATATACTTGAAGCATGCTCTCATTTGGCAGTGAAGCCTGGACACTAACAGCTGCAGAGTAAAAGAGATTTGAAAATTTGGAGATGTGATATTACCGGAAAATGATAAAGATCAAATGGACGGACAGAATCACTAACGAAGAAGTCTTAAAAATAGTTGGAGAGAAAATAAGTAGGTATTGTGAAAAGTCTGCGAAGAAGGAGAGACAAACATATTGAGCACAGTTGGCGACACAGCAACCTACTGAAGACGATATTGGAAGGAGGAACGATCGGGAAGAATTACAAATAAAGACCAAGAATTGAATACATCAGGCAAAGGATGAAGTGAAGGACGTCAAAGTGAAGAATTACTCAGCATGAAGCGATTAGCAGATAGGAGAGTGAAGTGGAGAGCTGCTACTAACCAATCTTCGGATTAGAGACTACTGATGATACTGATAAATTAATAAAAAAAGTGTTCCCCAGCGTTTCTACATTCGTCTTCCTAACTAACCACAATATTTTCTCAATCCTTCTCCGCATGACATACAACATACCAAAAGTATGCAGGTAACGATTGAATGTAGCAACTTTTTGGGGTTTTCTGGGTAGCAAAGTTGAATCATGAAAAGGTAGATACGTTTGCCCGCTCGATAATATTCGGCTGTTGGCGATAAAAAACAGCACACCTTCAACAGTGAAGCACCTAAAGTCAAGTCGTTTCGGAGCTTCCATTTCACCAGGACTGCACAACCCTTCCCCTATCCCCAATCTGAGCAGTACCTCCCTGGCATACAGGTCGGAAAGAATCTTTGAAAGAGAAGCGTGTCGAAATCGCCCGTGCAGCGCTCGCAAGCCGTTGAAATTGATCGCATTTCCATTACCAAGGCGCCCTTTCACTTTCAAGCGTTGCACAACGCCGACAAGAGGGGTTCCACTCATTATATCGCTACACTACATTGCGGATATATCGGGGGGGGGGGGGGCGGAGTGGGAGGAATTACAAGGAGGAGGGTTTGGGGGGAGAGGAGGGGAAGGTTGCACTCGTGGGAATATGACCTCACGGTGTTCCTTAAGAACAACGACAAATATTATTGCAGTTCCGATAGCGCTCGTACCCACACAGCTGAACGCCTATCAATAATTCTACATCTACAAACCCCCCCTTTAGGTGGCTGGAGCGGTAATGGTGGCACATTGAGTGCACATTCTAATAATCTTTTAAGTCGAATAACAACTCTTGGACCATATTTTATTTAAGGACAACTGTGTATGTATTGGAACTCAGCTTACAGGCAGCAATGGAAATGATAAAAGAATAATATTTTCCTTGGTTAACGCATGTTATCACTAAAGCTTTTGGCGATGTATTCGAAATTTAGACGAATTCATATTGACATTTTTTTTTCGAATATTGGACTCAACGTAGTTCCTTGATGCGATTAGCAACAATTACAATAATAAGAAACATATTAGGTATCTCGCATTTAGAATAAAATCTGTACACTTGTATTCCAGTCATTACAAAATATATGTCATGTGCCATGAGGCTGTGTGTTGAAATAGCATTGAATTGCCAAAATACCAAATCGGTATTATGCAATTTTTAACTTCTATCCATAGATATCACTATCACTATTACAGCACGTAAGCAAAGTTTCACGCAAATTCGTACATAAACATAAGCCGCTCGAACCACCTTGAAGCCGCTGAACAGAGATGTGGCAAGGGGTATTCTGATATATAGATGGGGAGGAATCAGGGAAATGGAATTAGGAAATGGGAAGGAAAAAAAGTGTTTTTTTTGTAGTATTTTTCAACGGTAAGAGAGAAGAAGGGGCGAAAGAAGTTATGAAGAGTTTAGAGTAGACTAAATAGTAAACACAAATTAGAGTTATCTTCAGAAAAAACATAAAAAGTTCGGGGAAACGGAGAAGTTAATGTAGAATCTATACAAAAGCTATCAATGGGACGTTATTCGATGCATACGTGTCCTTCTCCGTTTTTATTGAGGTCATTCGGAGTGAATGGTAAGAGGGATATCAACTATCTACTCCGCATCATCTTCAATCCGCTTAGTATTGTCTATTTTGTCACTCTAAAATACAGTGGGTAGGTTAAGTAATACTCTCTCCAAGTCAAACCAAAACTCTCGTGATATGAATTGAACAAATGATCTTAGCTTAGCGTATAACCTCAGTCTTTAGCGGCTACCAACTCAGCTCTTCCAATTACTGCATCACACTATTTGTTCGCTGGCAGCAGATCTTAACAAAACGTTTTTCTTTTATATAATTTGTAGACTTATTCCATTGCATTTGTTAAAATTCCTTCTGCGCAGAGTTTCAAGTGCTTGCAGCGCGCTCGATATGAGGTCTTACTTGAATTGAGTAACATATCTCTTCCACTTTTTCATCCGCGGACCTCCATACAATATTCGCTTGATAAAACTCAAGTGACTGAGCAAAAAGAGTTTCAAATATGTTTTCCCACGATAGACGTGAAGTTGCGACGACGCCCAGGTGTCTGACCTCATCCGCTACGCTCATTTCTACCAACCCAACATTAAAACACGTGCTTTTGGTGTTATTCCTTTCCCCCAAGAAGCGACTGGGAATGATCGAGTAGAAACTTTTATCTCAATAGTTTGATGACGCACTCATTTCCTGCACTCGGAGAATCTTACTCAGCTGGCGCCGGTTTCATACTCCTCGGTGACGTCACAGTACAGTATTTTATCACCCCCCCCCTCTGCCCCCAACTTTCCCACGTTGTATCCTCTCCCTCCACAAAGCGAAGGAAAAATAATTTATCTGTGGAATGTTCACTGCCAGCTTCGAGGTCGTGGTTTGAGCAATCCCATATACATTTCCGACAATCGGCTACAATCGCGTACCTTCCAGTGCAGTCTACCGCCACTTTTACTTCGCGTTTAACACAACAACGGAAGGGAAAACGACGCAAACAACATGGCAGCTAAGTGAATAAGGTTGAAATAAAATAATAAGACTGATTATGGTCCATGTACGTCGGAACTAAGTGATGATAATAAAGCCAATAGCGTAGTATTTATCCAACTTCAATTTTATGAGGCACATTCTTTCAGTGAATGATTGCCATTTTTAAGTATTTTAAATGACCCCTGAAAATGTGTAGCAGCTGATGAAATCATGGCCGATAATATTAAAACTGTTGATAAGTACGAAGCTATTGGTTTTACAATAAAGAAATAAAAATCGTAATAATGATTGATACTAAATGTCGTCAGTTTAAACCTTTGCAAAACTGCAGATAAACTGAAGAGATTCTTGAGCCGGAAGTGTGGATTTCGGTCTATTCAGTATTATCCCATTGGAATAGCTTAACACCAGCAGTACCAATTCACGATGACAACTTGGTTGACTGGCTAACCCGTGCCTGATCGTCAGCACGTATAACTTACGTTGCCAGCTCTACTATTTTCATTCCAAGCAGCTTACTCTTTCCATCCACCTCCACTCTCACATGCATACCAAGGAACCAATTTCGTCCGAACATTGCTCAATTTATAGCATACGAAAAAACGGCGAAGTTCCTTTGGAAAAAAATCTTCAAAAACCCATCAAGTAGGCAGGTACCACAGGGTCTCATGCTGGGTCCCAAATCTCCCGGAGTTATGCGGAAGTTTTTCTCTCCACGTAAAGACAGCCCTCAAGCCGCGAGGATTTAATGACCAAGTCACTTTGGCCCTTCGGCGGACTTTTGCTTACGACTGCTGGACCCTACCGGGAAGTACGCAAGCATATGGACGGTGATGTAGGGAAGCCAGTCCTTTTGGTCGAGTTTACACACACGCCGACGACTGAGTAAGCTCGCCTCCTGTTTTTCTTTTTTTCTCCTTTCATTCTGCGGCGTTCCTCCGGAAGAAACGACCGAAAATTCGTCGTAAGGCGAAGCGATTCGCGGAATGCCGGATCGGGCCTTGAAAAACGAACGATCAGGTTTTTAAGAGAGAGAGAGAGGAGGTGGTAGTGGTGGCGGGGCGAGTGACTCCACACGGGTTTAAGAGGAAAAGCCGAACGACGGCGAAGTGGCTCCGGAGAAATCTCACCGGGTGACCACGTGGAGAGGAGAGGCCTCTCAAAGCTACGGCCCCGGAAGCTAAACGCAAGCGAGATGGATATCCGATTCATACACACTCGGTTGCACGCAGAGAATTTTTCCCAGAGACATGAGTGTCGCTGAGAAGGGAGAAATAGAGTTAACGGCGGTCATTCGCTCATTAATGAACTATTCATGGATAGGTCCCATGGCAGGCACTCCAAAGCATTCACTCCTAAGCTTACCATTGGCTTTAATCAATATTTACGTTATCACACACACTCCAACGCTTAAAAAGGTTTCAATAAATATATAAAACGTTTGTTGTCGTTTGACCCTTATCGGTCTTTCAGACATTTTGGTACATTAATTAAAATTTACACAAGATATAATTTTAATAATATAATAATTTATTTTTATTTTATTTTAAAGAAAATGGTACACATACAGCAATTTTGCCAATTTAGAGTGCACTTATAAAAATCACAAAGAGACACACGTTAACAACTAAAAATCAAATAACAAAAACAACAAAGCCAAGATGAAAGCAATATGCAGATTATTGACTATATTTTATAGTTTTTTTCCCGAAAATATAAGTTGAGGCCAAGTCAGTGAAATTTTTAGGGGATAGAGAAAAGGGGTCAATGTCAGTAGGGAGAGAATTTATTAGGGAGGAGAGACGGAAGAAAAGAGAACGTTTAATTAATGATAATCTGGGTGTGGGCATGTGGAGTAGTGAGTTAGTTCGGGTAGGACGAGAAGGTACTATAATACTTTATAAAATATAATAATCAATAGACATGTACGTCACGCGTATTGTGTACTAGCACACAGGTAGTATGTACATAAATAAATACACGATAGATACATAGACTGACATACTAGATTTGTGGTTCTGAGGAGTATAAAGATTACAGAGTAAAAGAGATTGCAAACAACGGTGACGTGGTGTTGACGAAGAATGATAAGGATCAAATGGACCGAGAGACTTACAAACGAAGAAGTCCTACGAAGGAGTGACATACGTATTGGGCACATTTTGTAACACACAGCGTATTAAAAATAATTTTGGACGAAGGAGTGAATGGGAAGAATTACAGAGGAAGGCCAAGAAAGAAACACATCAGTCAAATTATGAAGGACGTCAAAGTGAAGAATTACGTAGGAATGAAGCAGTTGGCGGAGAGGAGAGTGGAGAGCTGCTGCAAACCAACCTTCGGATTGACGACTACAGGTGATGAAGATGATGAAAAAATTAGCAGTAATTTATATTAATTAAATAATTAAATATAAGGTGAAAGTTCAACCTGTAAGTTATTCTGAACGTTGACTTTGAAAGCCTAGGGAAATACCCGCCACACATCAAGCCCAACTGCAAAGAAAATTCACCCATACAGTTTGAGAGGTCTGTTCTTACCACTGAGTCACCTGCGGTTTCCCACTAACTTCTGACACCAACAAAATCACACCTCTCATAAAAAAATTAAAGAGGGAAATGGTTTTGCGGCAGAGAATTCGCGAATCCGACACTCATTCTCTTGCGACAAGCAAAGCTGAAACCGCTCACGCCAAGAATGACCTTCGTCTCCCAGCATGAGAGATTTTAATGGAAAGGCCCGCAAAAGCTAAATTAGCCATAAAAAAGGATCCATAGATGATTAAAAAACACTGCGAATTGGCAAACACGTAGTATGAGCGTTCGGCAATGGACCATAGGGCCTCACGTTCGAACCTGGTCGTATCTCTTTTACATCCCCATATAAAATCCTCGCAGCATGACATTTGCCACAACGTAACAAGATAGGAAACTACAGGTGTCAAAGAGAATAATCTGCCGTTAAAATCCACAATGATTGATAAGGAGCAAGGCGTCATGTGGAAGCTAAACTTAAGACCTTTGGAGGAGAAGATAAGAATGAACTACAAGCATTAGAGATGTGGGTGCGGACAACAATGGTAATAATATAATATAAAGTAATGCTTATTCGCCTTGGGCACAGCATCCCTAGTAGCATATATATTAGGTAGGCGTATACTGTGCAGTGGTATCAGTAGGTATATGTCATATAACGAGGATGAGGATGGAAAATACTTGATGGACGGGAAGGAGACAAACGAAGAAGTACTATATGTATGTAGTAGAGGAGAAAAGGAATAATATGAAGGAGATAAGGAAAAGATTGCTTGTGAGTGCTTGGGTGGAACAAGTTATTAGAGGCAAGGGAATGTTAAAGACTATTATTGAAGGCACAATGTTAGGAGAGCAGGGAAGAGGGAGGAAAATTATATGAATGAGATGAAGATTATGGTGGTATGAATGTTACAGTGGATGAATGCATATAGGAAGTACGCCGAGTTGAAGAGAGAAAATAGTGCAAAGATAGAGACGAATTATAAAAAAATGGATTGGTCGAGTACACTATATATAAACATACGATGAAGATTTCACTTCGTAAAATATTTCCATAATTATATAAACAAACCTTCGTGTTTTCCACAGTTTTATGATTCTCGAGACTACCGGTTTCGACTGCTTTCGGCTGTTCGGTTCGTCATCTGGTATAATACAATGTAACAGCCCTTACCCTTAGTATCAAGACAGATAAAACTGTAAACAGCATAAAGTTGTGCATTTGTGTTCATTTAATTAATAGACAAAATATCAAAAGTACTGTAACCGGTGGAGTACTCCAAAAATTAATGACTGAATGGTTGAATTCAATACACTTTTGGTTCCGCCTTTACATCACAAGAGTTCCGCCTTTACGTCCCAAACCAACCGTTGGAGTAATCATTACCTATGAGAGAAATGATTGACTAGCTAAAACTCGCAGAGAAGGATGAAATATTAAATTAAATTAATAAAACGTGACACTCAAAAGATTGAGCATTGATAGACTCCTCTGGCTGATTGAGTCAACGGTCAAATTCACTGAATATCAGCCGATTCCACCTCAATCTCAGTTCCTGAAGCAATCTTCCTACCAACCAAGATTACGCAAATGGCAATCATCATAATCTAGAGAGAAAATAATACTACACAACTGAGTGTCCACAGAGAAAACTAACATAATATAAATGGACAATATACAGTCCTGTACATGCAAAAGGTTCATAAAGCAACCATCGAACAGCCAACATCGAACCATTTACTTTGTAAATATTTACTAACATAAGTGAAACAAAAAAATATCATTTTTCATGAGGTCAAATTATACCGTGACATCAGATACGAAGGATTTAGACTCGTGTCACGACTTGGATATCACGGGGTCATGCCAGAGGATTACCCAGAGACGATTTAAAAACCCGATCGCAATTTTTTCTGAGAAACAGGCGAGAAACAATGGAACATCACGAGTCGCAAAGCCCTCATCATGACACAGCTTCGCAACACCCAGCCGAATTTTATTGTCCCCAGTTAACTACTGGTTCTCATGACGTCAACTGATGCATGGGAATGGAGTTGAGTCAATGGATGCCGCTACGGTGACTCGTCGCCAGATCGTGATCGTGAATTATTTCCCAGACCACGCCCGTATACGCGCACACCTTTAGAGCGCCAACATGGAAACCTTGACGAAAAGAAGGCAAAGGCGAACAGAGGAAAAAACTCTTGTCATTCCACATAAAATATTTTTCCTCTCTTCTCAATATGGAAAGATTCCACAAAGTCAAGCATGAGATAGCCTCTTCTGTGAAGGCAAAGGAAACGCACGGTGGACCGGATTGCGAAAAATCTAACCAAAACACCCCCAAAATCTTTTTGTTCAATACTTTAATATTGTATTTTTATAAGTAATCAGCCGGTTAAGATAGGTTAATGTGGAAAAAGGGTGATCTCTACTATTCCTTCACGACCGCAGACATTCATCTCCTAACATGACTTAAGAATTCAGCTTGGCATATGTCCTGCCTCTCTTCATCCCGTCCATATAAAGCCTATTCTCTTTCTTCACCTGTTCCGCTTACCCACGATCCTCCACTCCATCACAGCCTTCAACATCCCTTCGCCCTTCATTGCCTGTTCCAAACCACCTACTCTACCTCCTTCAGATCTCCTCTCCTCACCCACCATGCCAAGCACTTCCTCGTTTGTCTCCCTTTCCGTCCATCACACCTTTTCCATTGTCCTCCGCACCCACACCTCGAACGTCTGCAGCTTAGTCTTATCCTATTTCCTCAGAATACCCATTTATGCATCGTAACAGTCCAAACTCCATGTTATTCTCTACGCCAATTTTTTACTATCATCCTTACACAACGACCCAGCCATTAGCATATCCTAAGCTAATGACGAATATCCACAACACAAATGATACGATAATCATGATTACTGTATAAATAATATACAAGCATTACTGAGCCAATTGCCACTGATATTCTTTAAAAAGTCAAAATAACAGCTTCCAAGGTATAAGGTAGAACATTTCCCCGACACTAAAAAATTGTAGCCATACAAAAAATATTGAACTTCACGCAAAGTTAGGAAAACTCAGGTAATCCGAGAAGTATATAGTGTGATAACATGAGAAGAGGAAGAAGTATCTATGAGGACGAATTATTTTATTCATAGATACACAAAAAAATAACCGTTATCTCTTCTTTAACGAATAATCACAGACGTAATTCGGGGACACGACTTCCTGGCGTTTTGAATGTTGTCGCGTAGCACTTTGACGGATATAACTTGGCGGAATTAAGAGAACAGACTCCGAAATTTTGTTGCTTCACTATAAATCCAGGAGTATTGAAATAACTTTAAACCGAAAAAGCTTCTTGATACAAAGTTGTCAATAGGTCGTGGCCATTTGGCGGGAACTTCGTCACGGTAGAGAAAATTCTGCTCGTGGAACCTAATGGAGGGCCTAATGAATGACCTGTGAAATAGGGCAGAAATTTAAATTTCAAATTATCTAAGAGAACCTCAAAGTTACGTCCGTTTCGTCAGCAATTCCTTTCGCCACCACTACAGTTCTAACGACGTGAACTACTGCCTCAATTTTATTGCAATCAACGAAACGAAGATTAAAACAAAAAACAACGTAGTTAAACAACATCGTCTCCTTTTCGGCGAGATCGCACATAAAACTATTTCCACGGTAACATTCTTTGTAAAAAGTATCTCAAGAAATTCGTAATTTGCTTGGAGCTCGCTCTAAAATTTGACGTAAAATGTGTTACATCATCCATAAAACGCTTCATTAAAACCATATTCAACGGAAACGTTTAATGGTCTACAAACACCATTTTATAGTACGAGCACTTCCAAAACTAATTTCGTTTAACCTTATACGAACTATTAAACAAAATCAAGCAGGGAGACAGCCAGATGTCATATTACTTATTTATGTAAATCCAGGTAAAATAGAAAGGTTTGATCGCTTTCAAGCGCACATTTACACTTGATTGTGTTAAATCTTTTAACTGCCTCCAAAAGTCATTCTCAAACTCCTTTCTGAAACTAAACCTAGCAATTTCACATAAAATGTTGCTATTCAAACCAGATTTTATATCGACGTTTAGTCGCGAGAAAGTACAGTTGTATATAATTAGCTGTTTAAAGGAAAAATTAGTGAAAAATGTTTCACGAAAATTTTCAACCGCGACCATGAGGCATAACACCAAAAAGGAACGGGCTGGCCAACTCGATTTCGGTGAAAATTTAAGAAAGTAACCGAGCCGTGAGAATCAGAGCTCAAGAAACTCGATACAAATGACGGGACTTGGATGAAAAAAAATCACGCATATTTTGGTCACCGAGATTACCCATGCGTGGAAGCCGCAGGACGCACGGATTCGTCGAACCGTGTGGGGAGCCGTACCAATCAATGCACGCTTGACTTTCATTCAAGAATCCCCCGACGGCATACTAATAGGCCACCCCTTTAGAAGATGGGTTGTACCACGACCCCCGAGATAGGCCTCTAGGGGGCCTCTGTATCTAGGGGGCCGTGGTTGTACCCCAAGCTTCTACGCGGAAGCGGTAACAGGCGATACAATGGACTCATACGCTCCAGAGACTCCCGGAGGAAATAATCTCCTTTCTCCCGCAGAAGAGACGTTGAGCGCTAATCTCTTTCCTTGAAATCCACGATGTTCGCAACAGAATCCTTGGAAGTAGCGACGTCACTTTCTCAGACGAATGTTAGCGTCGAGCTTGTGTAGCCCAAGAGATATTATTTTGCATCAGTAAGGCCGTTCTATGAGTATAACTCTTTGAGGAGAAGAAGTGGAAAAGAAATCATCATTTGCACTTATCCAAAAATAAGTTTGATTTTACAGAACCATGTGTCGACGGGGAACTGTCATTTTCAAAAACTGCAACCACAAAACTTCTGAAAATAATGGTTTGCCATAGAAATCTCGGTTTGTAACATTAAACTTAAGTGTGGATAAGTGCAAATGATAATTTTGTTGTTGTCTGACTTCACGGAATTTTCGAAGTCACGTCATCATCAGGTGATGACGATGTGCATTGTCGAAACCTAAGTCACGTGTGAAATAAATGTATGTGGAATTACAAAGCTACTCTTCTCATTCGAAAGATGAAACTATTTGCTGCGTTAAAGAAGAAGAGACGAAATTATTGCGCACAATTTGCGCCTCAACAGCATCTTGAAAACAAAGAATAAACGAGGAAGACCAAGGATGGAATGCATCTAGGAATTATTTGATGGACGTCACAGTAGGAATGAAACGCTAAGATAATACGAGAGTGGAGAGGAGAGCTGCAGTAAATCTATCTTCGAAATGATAACTGCTAAACATAGCAGAGTGTGCAGCTAATTGTGACATACTGCAGACAGAGTTGATTAAAGAATTGGATAAATTTCAAAGAAGACTCTCCACATATATAAAAAACATTTATGAGAAAAATCGAAGATTACCTGAGCCATTGGATGAAGTAGGATGGAAAATCAACCAAAGAAGAAGAATTGAAGTCAAATAAAGCTAATGAAAAGGTACAGGGTGGCTACGTTTGCTTCTGACAGCCACGGAATTATAAGGCTCCTTCACTACTATGGAAAACTCGGCCAAGTAGATATAATAAGGAAGAAAAGTAACAGGACTACGGTTCAATGTTTCTTTACCCGTCTTAAAACTTTTAACTGCGATGTAACAACCACTGCAGAATGCCCATAAATTTGAACACACCATAAATTACTCATGAATACCAAATGCTCCAAAGATACTGGGGAAACCGACCAACACTTTAAATGCCTTTGGAAATTTTTGGAAAATATAACCCATCGCTTCAAAGTCAGGTGTGTCATCCACGGTCAGTCACGGACAATTATGATATCCGAGTAGGAATTATTCCCCACCAAGTCTAATGATTTTTATCCACGGTGAATTTCGACACTTAGTTCAACATCTTGCGCCCGTGGTCATGGCATCGAACCTTATCATACGCGTACTTTTGTCAACAACGTATTTTTCAACCAAAAAATATTTTATTTACGTTTTGAAACGTCGGCGTGATAAAAAGACATGATTTTCTCATAATTACTCGAGAGTAAACTTAAAAACACACACTCATTCGCCGGAATATGGTATGCATGACGGAGTCCAACGACCAACGCTTGCCCGTGTGAGAACTTTTCCTGGATGCTAGCGCTGTCAAGGGGTTGACCGAAAGAATGATATCTCTGATGGAGTTTGAAGGTCTGGTGAACACACACTGCGAGCTGGGAATTGATCCGAGAAGTTCGTCGGCTCGTGAACACGGATTTCGTGAATAAATCCTTGGGCCATATCTAAATTAGGCACCCACCGACGCTCGAACACGCGGAGGGCTTGAAGAAAATCTCCACCCCGACCTTAAAAAATAAGCGGCGGAGAGAATAGAAAGAAAGCGATTTTCTTGTAACTTTCGCGGCGTTGATGCGATAATTCGCCGATAAATAATAAGGTCTTCAGGCAAGAAAGCGGCGAAGAGAAATTGCCCTAAACGCTAAAGAATAAGAAAGCTGAAAGAAAGAATGGAACTGCACTCAATCCTAAATATGAGTAAGGTAGCGAGATTACTCCCTTAAAATTCAAAGAACTCATTATTTACGATTGCAAAAAAATATAAACCGAATGAAACGGAGACGCAATAAAATCACTAATAAAGCTGATGATATCAGGCCTGACATCGTACTGTTGCAAGCATTAGCGATAACTTGGACTGAAAACGAAGCTATTTCCCCAATTAATAGGCATTGATGATCACACGCATTGTTTTGAAAAATAGCAACTTCATGAGGTTTTCACGATGCTTCAATGTATCAAAACAATAATCGTTATCAATAAAATAGTTCGAGTAAATTGCTTTGTTTTACGTTCAAATTTCCACGATATTTTCCCTGAGACCGTCAACAGCAGCGTTAAAGCTCTTACTATGACCATGTATGTATTTAAACCTGAGTACTTCAAATCTAGGAATTTTTAGGACGTGTGGCTATTCAAAGAGGACATAGGAGGCGATTTCTGCATCATGACACTCTTTGACTCACCATGGCAGTTCTCATTTCAAAACTTTTGGTTTGGACAAGCCCATTAACTTCAAGGTTCTCATTTCATAAGACTTTCTCAGAATAAAACGAGCAGAAGAAACAATTATGGTTTATTGTAAGCGTGTCGAGAGAGTAGCTTAAATTCCCTCCTCCATTTAATGAACGACGTCATGCAGTATTATCTCCATTTAGGTTAATTTTCTAATACATCACGGCTAGCATGAATATGTAGGCCAAATGAGAGAAAAACTCACGGATGATGGAAAAGGTTGTTAATGCTCTCATATCTTAGTATTAGTGATGGGCAAAGTCGGTCTTTTGAGAGATTTCGGTCTCGTCGATCACTCCCACTTGTGATTCGATCTTCTATCTTCGATCAGAGTGACCGATTTTCCAGCTAGTGAGTAGTCCAAGTTGCCTACGATCAATGATCTCTCAGGAAAGTCGTGATAGATAAAAAATCTGGTCGTTCGTGAGTCATATACTGAGTGAGAGATATACTGTAAGCATGACCGATGTGTACAGCTTAATGCTCTTGATAGCTATACAGAGCTTTAGTACAGCTACCTCGTTCAGTGCCGGTTTCCGTGGAGTTGTGGGTAATTCTTCGAAAACAATTGAAGGCACAATTGTGCAATACGTTCGAAGGTTTGTGTTTTTACACAATGGTCTTGGTTTGTGATTTTAAGTATAGTTATACGAAGAATATTAGAAATATCCCCCTTGATTACAAAAGTATTGAAGAGTGACATATTTTATGGACCACAAATTATTAAAAACTCATTATAAAAACCAATGATAAATAGTACCAAAGGACGCTGCGAAATTTTATTTTGGTATGTAGTTCGAACCGATCAACGTTTTCTTTTGGCTGTAAGAATTTAAAACAAATTGTCCGACTGTAGCACTTAATTCAATTTTCAATTACAGTCGGTATCACTGTTTCACTTGTGCAAGAGACGTAATATTTGTCGAGAATATTGATACGATGGTTTATCGTGTGTTTAAGTGACAATGAAATTATGGAAATTCAGTGATTACAAATGTTATATGTGCTGTGATGTATTGCGTAAGCTATGATAGTATTATAAGATACTAAGTTAGTATCTTATAATACTATCATAGCTTAGTGTTATGTATCACCATGCTTAAAATCAACACACCAGAAAATTAGAACTTCATTTTTACCCAGAGAAAAATGCAGCTGGTGGGAGAAAAACAAAAATTGACTTCTTATTATAAATGAATAAGTCAAAATTAAAGGTCTAATGAGCAAAATGATCGAGTAGAGTATACTGCAGTGCTATACCATGCACAGCATGCGTTTTGAATGCACACACAGCAATGTGGTCAGGGGGAAACAGCATCAAACCTATAGTGAATTATGCAAAACGGAAGTTGAGTAGTGTTTATAAGAAGTCATCCAAAGTAAAGGAATATCGTGAGAATTTTATTTATCATCCACAGGATCTCTCATTGTTGTAGGTTGATGAACGAGCAAAGAATGAAAAACGACAGGATGTGAGGATCGCTATCTCAAAAAAGAATGACTACAAATGGAACATGATGAGAGGGTATCGTCCTGAGTCTATGAATGACATTACATAATCAATTAATTTCGACTCGCTTCGTGTTAGGCGTCGGTGTCTCAGCAAAATGCCGAATTAACCAATGTTGCCCTTCTCGAAAAAATGCAGACTTGACGAATTTTTCTCTTCTTAGGTAAGGTGCCTAAAGAAATTCATGACATGTTATTTACCTCCGTGGGGTACATTAATTAATGGGGAAAGGGCGAGGTTTTCCTGAAGAGCCTCTGGTAAGAGGTATGTACACCCACATCAAGCAAATAACGGCTGCAGCAGCCATGTCGACAGCGTGCCACGAAATTAGAGGGTTCTAACCCCGCTTCGGACATAGGCGATAAGACTGTTTCAGCATAGAATGTCTTAGACCCGACCTCAGTAGCCACCATAACAGGTTGGGCACCTAAAATCCCAAGCACATGTACTACCATTCGTTGCTCTAACTTCATGCCCACAATTTCTTCAAAACAGCCTAACCTGAATATTTCTCCATTGCTGGAGCATGGGACGTTTCTAAAAAAACAACTCAAATTTGATGTAAATCGACCACAGGATTAGGTATGAAGTTAAATCGAAATTGGAAGCTATGACGTGGTGGAAGGACTCCATTAAGGAGAAGGACAACATTTCTTCATTGCTACTAGGTATGAAGTGTCATTCACATCCACCAAACTGAGTGAAACCAAAAATGCATTATCTTTTATAATTTATTCCTCCTAAAATGAAAAAGTCTTTTAGGACGAAAAGGTTCGCGCTTTCTAATCCTATCGAACATGCATGATGAGTTTTCTTTGGATTACGACATAAGATCAAATGGCATAATACACTCTTAGCAGTTCGAGCACCTAACAACCCAAGTCTAAAAGTACTATCACGCAAATTTATAAAAATAAGCGCTTAGGAATTTTCCAACGAGTGATTTACTGGTCTCAACCGCGATTTTAGCAACTCAGTACCACTGCCCATGACAAAATGCATACTGCTAGTATTTAAATCAGCGAAAATAAGTATTTTCAGAAACTCAGTCCCACCGTCGGAGGTAAAATATTTTGTTTTACAATTTAGCCCGAGACAAAGACAACTAGTTTCTGAAACTGCAGTTTGAACCGATGAATAACTGTGAGGAATGGATATTGCTAAGTAACTATGTTCATAACATCACAGCATGCCATTGAGTGTACCCACAAGACATCGGTAAATTCAAGGTGTCAATCGATTGAAATCAATCAATCAATCGACCGCAAATAATGTTAAATCAATTTCAAAATTTACCGGAATGAACCGCAGAGTCGTCATCGTTCTGGTATCCAAGCTCCAGGGGTAACCTCGCCCTCCTCCTCTGTTTGGGGTCCGACCTGCCAACCCCTGGCGACGAAGATGCACAACCCTTCCTCCTGAGAAGCAGAGCCGTCGCGGCGGCCGCTGCCGAAGATGCGGCAGTTGGGGTCGCTACGACATCTCGCGACACCCTGCGGTGGACGGCCGGTGAGGACGCGGCGACAGCAACGGGGGACTCCGGAACCCCTACAGTACCCCTGCTGCTAACCACGTCCCCGCCACGCCTTTTCGACACGCAACCATTGCCACCCTTTTCCTCATCCTCCTCGACTAGTCTATCCCCTGCTCCAACTTCCCTCGACTTCCACGAAGACGAAAACCTTTTCCTCTCAACGTCCAGAGATACGTAGAAGGTCGAGCGACGTCGACCTGAGGTCACATCCAGCATGACTGCGTTTTTTATGAAGCCGCAGCACAGGTCTTCAAGCAAAAAGTAACTCCTTACTTTCCCCACTTTGTCTCCCCCACCACATACATAACGTTCCCTGTGACAACGAGAATCCGTCCACTATTTAAAAGGTCTCACTGCTAACTACAAGAATACGTCAGCTATTCTGCGAGACCATCTGGGTGATGTAGACTGATAAGAATACGCCCACTTTGCAGACCTTAAACCGTCATTGTAAGAAAACTTCAACTTTCCGAGACCACTTGGGTGACATTCACAGGGACAACCGGAATCGCCCCACTTCATGGGCTTTATTGTAACTACAAAAACACATAAATCTTTCAGGGTCCACCTGAGGTTTCCAAAACAGCCGTGGAGCCCCCCTTTGTGAAGGGGCCGCTAATGACTGCTTAAATCTTCACTCCATGTGCCTGTCTCTTCTTTTTCACCAAACCTCCCGGTCACTATTTGCACGCTGCACACAAAAAGAGTCCCCCTTCCTTTTCAGATCATCGCCCCGGGAACGGTTTTGTTTTTATCCAAGACCCGTTTATAACCGTTCTCTCCCTCTGTCTCTCTCTCTCTCCAACTTTCCTTTTAGCGCTGTCCCGCTACGCCGCGAAGTCACGAAGCGAGCGCTGTGTATTTACTATCGAGGTCCCGCGTGCCCTCAGCCCCATTGGGATGATTCAACTTCCTCCTCCAGACAGCTTTGGCCTTCTTTCGTCCGCGAACCACCACTTGGCGGACCCAACGACAAAGAGTAGACACTCTGCCTCTGCTCTCCACCATGCCTCCTCTCCTATTCCTTACACCCAAGTTGGTTTGCAATATTTATTTTGTAGTAGGTGTCCTCCCAATCAACTCCACAATGTCCGCTGCGTAGCAGCCCTAAAAAAAGTCCACCTTTATTAGATAAAATAAAAATGCGTTTGCGGACGCTTTCCCGAAGCAGAAAACGATCCACCGAACACTTAACGCACACAAAACTAAGCAAAAGAACTCTCTTTCTTGCGGCTGAAGCTCTTTTCTCCAGGCTGCGCGAATAAATGGGCACGCGCCACCAACTCTATTATCTTTTTCGGCTTTTTTCTTCTTGTTCAGCTCTTTAAAAGTTAGTTATGCGAAGGAGATACAACCACCGGTCTTTTATCGTCTTTTTTGTCTTCTACCACTCCTACTCGCGGCACGATCCCACGGCACCTGCCTCAGCTGCCGCCTTCGGTCGAACCATCATCACAAGACAAAGAGGGGCAGCTGCTTCTCTTACGGCGGGGCGCCTTCCCCGGGCCGTCCACATTCCATGCGACGAGTGAATACGGCGAGGAAAAAGGACGTAAGGAAGGAAAAAGAAGCAAGACAGGAGTGAAGGGCTCAGGAGGCCTTTGTGATCGCCACCGAAGCTGCTTCTCTCTTCCTTCAAGAGAGGACTCCTCCTCTCACGGTTTATGTCACGGGCGAGCTTCGAAAATTTGACCTTGGAGAAGACAGGCAGCTGTTTCTCCAAGCTCGCTAGATGTTAGGTTTTTTCTCTCTCACTTCTTTCCTTTTCTTACGTCGTGTGGAGATCATGGAGAAGTCTGCCCATGGAATGCATAACGTTGCCCACGACTAATAATCCTCTGAAAACTCGTCCGCGTTCGATTCAGACTTCACCCGGCTGCCGGAAAACACAAACAAAGACCTTTCACTTCCATGAACTACACACCAACCAGGGCGAGATTCGTGAACAAAACGAGTGTTCTAACGAGCAGCATCAACGTGAATTCACCCAATTAGTGATGAAACAAATAATGTGCACCATTGAAGCTGACCAGACAGGGTTGAGCGAAATTAATCGCAGAACGACGAAAAAACCTTCACTGTTTCCAAGTGTCAAATATCAAAAGCAAGGCGGATATGAACACTAATGGGGGTTGAAATTCGACTGGATGAAATGAAAGTCAGTCAGTGGATCATATAGGCACCAAATGCGTGCAGGCGGGGAATACACGGATGACACCGGATGCCGTCAATTGCTCCTTGCAGCTTGTTAGGTGGGGGGGGGGGGGGCGTGTTTATGACAATTGACTGCGCTGTTCCGTGGACCGCCACGTACTAAATGGGGAAGCGACACAACACTCGCTTTGTTTTTACGAGAGACACTTGGAAGTGTTCTAGCGCAAGCGCAGAATGCCGGGGTAAAGAAACAAAAGTAAAATTAGAATCCCTTCTACCCTATCTTTCCCAGTGAAGTGACTTAACTAGTTATGTGTTAATTAGAGCCACAAAGTCTTTAAAATGCCGAATTTCACTTCTCCGATAATTTAAAAGGCTTGAAATTAAATAATATCGCCGGGACTCGTTCGTTTACTAAGTATGACAACAAGGTTTTTGAGAAGTCGATCAAAAATCTTGTAAAACAATCAATTTGATGCCTCAAACAATTTTATTTCCTTCTACAAAAGTTACTTTCGTCTAAGCGTCTTTTAATATGCCAAATATTTGCTCCTAAACTGTCCAAATAATTAAAATTGCCGAAACGTGATGCCGAAAACCAAGTGAAAATTATGTGTTATAGTTTTCAAGGCTGGAAAACAGGAAACAATGTTTTAAACACAATCCCATAACATTACAAACAAATGATTTCATCTCTTAAAACGTTTTTTTGATTCCCCTTAACGAACGAAAGGCTTAATTGGAGTGTGTACGACTGGCGGGATCGGAACCAACCTTTCAAGAAATTTTACGCTCCGGAGGCATCAGCAGCAAATTAACATGGAGGTAGGGAGCACATCTAACGGGGAGTGAATCATTCCAATCGGGACTTCTATTCTCTTCACGCCCCGATTAAAAAGAGAAACCAGAAGGGTACTTCGCCTCGCTGACTTGCAGGATATCCACACACGCACACGGAGAGAGAACGAATGCTTTAGAGGTATATATCGCTCATCAACGAAAACCCTGAACGATCATTGTTCCGTACATAACGCACCTCCGAAACGAAAACTTTCGAAAAACGTAAAGCGAAACTCGCGGATCACACTAGCCGACCGGAAGAAAAAGAGCTAAGTACGTTAGTTACTGCTTCAAAAGCACGGAGATCACCGAAAGGAATAGAGAAGAGTTGTGCAAATAGTTCTCCAGACTTAAAGAAAGAATGAAGGAGACTTAAAGAAAGAATCAAAGACGTGATTCGTCACAGAGGGTGCGCTTTGAAGGTAAGCTACTGTTGATAAGCCGCTGTTGTCTTAAACTCTTCGCCTGTCCCCCCTCCTCCCCAGCGTTTCCACGGGACGTAAACACAAAACAAGCTCGAGCAAATCTGCGCAGACGCCTGCGGTGCGGCCAGTCCTAACTCCAGCCGGTGGAAAACACAAGCGATAATCACGGAAAAAACTTCCTGCAGCTATCGAAATTCAACTTCAATTTTCGCCACGCGATATGTATCCCTTCCGGATGGAGGTGATTGAGACAGCTCCTGATTCGTGAAAGTAGAAACGGAAATATTTTCTTGTTTTCCTTTCAACTCCAAAAATTGTTTACACCTTGAACGTATTCCTTTTGATCACACTCGCGAAAACCTGCACACGTTGTTTATCCTCCTTTCATCCAGCCTTCCAGACTTTCAAATTACAAAGAAACTCGCCCAGCAACCGTCGAATCCCGCTCAAAAAAAACTTGAGGGGCTTCGGACTATCACACGTCCAGCGGAGTGAAAAGTCCTCCTGGATCGGCGACCAGAAAATTCATCAACGAAGTCTCCAAAAAGCTTGAAAATTACGTCTTCGAAGCGAAGAAGCTTGCCGGTGGCGAACACGACTGGACACTTTGGAGGACGGAACAACACTCACAAAACAAACGACACAGCCGGAGGGACCAAGTTGCCGCACGACCAAAGCGCAGCATGTAAATAAACTACTCTTGCAAAGTATCCACACGCGTCGGCCGAACCCCACTTGTGAATTACAAACCCCCCACACCGTCACTGCAGAAACGAATCACGATCGAGCCGACTCTGATGCACCTGCTCCGGCCTTACGAAAGGCGGCCATGGTAATTAAAAGGGACAGGTAAAAAGGACCGGAGTTATAAACGACGTAAATCCACGAGGTATGTCACTTCACTTGGCCGGGAAAGTGCGACTCAAATGGACCTCCATGTTGGAGTAGGGACTTTCCCCACCGCCCGGCACGAACTTCACACTCTTGCGTCCAAACTCAAACTGGCGGTTGCTCGCGGACAGGACGCCCCCGAACGCCCTCCCCTGCCCTCCCCCCTCCGCCTCCCCCTCCAGTCCCCCCTCCACTCCCTACGGACCATTCTCCTCACAACAATCCCTCACACCGCTCCACGCTTCCCTTGCGAGCAACACCCCCACTCTCCCTGTGTGTAGGATCGCTGCCGCTGATAATCCAATCCTCCCCTCCTCCATAGCAACCTCCCCTTGCTTTTCTTGAGCCCTCAAACCATCCCCAAGTCTTGGGTCTTGCAACGCTTGTCTCACTGGCGGTGGCGGTGTGGACGAGTTGGAAAGAGAAGCCACAGACCTCCGCGGGCTTTTGATGAGCTTCATCGTTAAGGCGTTAGGGGCGATTTTTGTTTATGTACACATTTGCGTGAAATTTGCATTCGTGCCCATAACATCTACAGATGAAAGTGAACAAAATGCATGTTACCGACTTGGTTTCTTGGAAATTCAATGCTATTTTAACAAGTAGCCTTATGGCACATTATGATACGACATACATTTGGAAATAATCCTATTAAATATACACAGATTCTCTCCTTAACGCGAAATAATACGTTTGATATTATTATAATTGTAGCTAAAAAAAATTAGGAATCATGCCGAGTAAATAAAAACGTGTTTGAATAGAGTTTTCGGCTAAATGTCGAATAACTTGCCGAACACCCAAGTCATAACAATGCTTTAATTAAGGCGAAAATTTTAAAGCATAATTCTTGCATCATTTACTTTACTGCATGTGTAGTGATTCCCACCGTAGAAACAGATGTACTAAAGTGAAGTATAGTCCTAGCACTTTTACGACTTAACGATAGTAGCTACGATCATTAGTAGTACAATAAACGAATTTCATCAACTTGGTTGGGTATCTGTGGGAGCTTTCCAGTCAAAGTGTTGAAGTTAGCGCAGATAGGAACATATCAGCGCACTTTAGCGCACACGAACGACGTTGAGTAGAAGTATGATCGCTGGCCAAACATTTTTGGCAACCTAAATAAGCATTCTGTGGGCGCATAACAGACGCGACCGAGAGTTTTGCACATAGCTAGGAAATTCGTTCAAAATAAGTGTTATAAACGTACGCATTTTGCCACAGAGTAATTAAAAACTTTGCACAACCCATATTTCATGCATCTACTGACAATTGACGCAAAAACTACTATCGCGGAAGCAATTACCGAAGTTCTTTTGCTGTTTTAGCGCACATCAACTCTCCTCCCGATCTGATTTGAAGTGCGCTGCCCAGTAAGCAAGGTCTGAAACGAATGGAAAGCAAGTGTGCTGTTGAGCAGCGAACACGAGCGAATGGAAATCCCCCTATCATCAGCTGGAATTTGTAATGTCACCAGTGTAAAACCCAAATACGTTTTTCACACGCCAACTGTTTATTTCATAAATACGTAAATAAAGTTTCGTGAGCTTGTACGCCTCGTTGTTCGATAAGCATTTCACTTGGGGAAATCGACCTGGCAGACTTGGTCAAGTTCTAAAGACTCTTTTAAAACATTCGAGACAAGGCTCCTTAGTCTAACAGAAATGATCTCGAGTGGCTACAAACACATAACGCCAAGGGTTGCATTCCGAAAAGACTCGACGTACTTATTTGTATCTTGGCAAATACGGCATTTTGACGTCACAGATAGGAAAAATCCCCGCTACGGAATTCTAAATTCGTATTTGTACAGGGAGAGACGTCACGACTTAACACGTCCACGAACTTTATCCTTTAGCCCAAGGCTCCAAAATCTCTCGGCAGAAACAATGGAAATTAACGTATTGAAGGTAACTGTACATAGTCGGGAAAATTGACACACGGTCAAGGTCATTTGCGCCACTGGGCGAGTAATTGAGGATAGGCAGGATTATTAAGGGATGAACCTAAGGCCGAGAGAAACCCAGCGTTTCATAATTAAAATCTAGTAGTGTACGAAGGCCATAAGTCATAATCATCCTTTCCTGAAAGCGGAATACCACTCTACGGAGACTTTGATGGTACTCATCGGATTGCAACCGGAAGTTCAAAAAGCCTTATAACTCTTTAACTTGGGCCCTTACTGAGAAAAGCTACGAGCCCGATAACCATAAGAAACATGCACATAGCCTGAAGATAATGGGTTCGAGTTTCAGCATCCCAATCAGGCCTGATATACATTCTCCTTCATCAACGACGCCTACATACACAACTTTGTTTCATCATGTCTAAAGAAGACGTCCCAGGTCTTCAGCTACAGACCATTTCATACGATACATGATCCATCACAAGACCTAGTATACTATCTGGTAGTAGATATTGAGGACTGAATCCAGTATGATTGATGCCGTCCTAGAAGGTTCCACACGATTAATGAACTTGTACTGGCGGGGAAGCGGTATTTTCATTTATACCTTCATATGCCAATTAAAATATTAAAATTAACCAACTAATGGCAGCAGGCGACCAAAACAGCAGTTGGAACATTTTTATTTATTGATGATTTCGTAGCCTGAAAATTACTGACAGGTAAAAAGAGGTATAAATGGCGGTGATTTCAGAAAGTGAAGATCGCACAGAGTAGGTAAAACCTAACGTGATTGGTCGAAGGCTACTAGGCCCTACTGGGAGCTAGTAGCAAACTAGTACCGCATCAATTATGAAATCAAGGAGCTCAGCCAATATGATAGCAATTATACTTTTTAGCCAGCTTACTGGTTCTATATCACACGATACTGCGAAGCTATCATACTAGCCATTATCCTCGACCTTGTGCTGGAAACAGGGTTAAACAAGAATCCGTACCGCATTTTGAACGCAAAACGGTGTTATTTCCGGAAGTATAATTCAATTTTTAACCAACAGCAAGTAGGTTTAACGCTGAACTCAAACATGTAGCAGAGCTTAATAGGTACCAATTTTTAGACCAAATCTACTCTTCATTCTGAACCGGACTAATTACTAACCTCTCTTTAACCTGGGTATAAATGACATCTATGGATACCGCAACAAAGTGTTTAATAACATGCAGTCTTCTTCAATTACAATAGCAAAATAGAAGCTGAATATAAGAGGGGACAAAAGTCATATAATGGATGGAGTTAGGTATTATTCCCTAGGTACGCTCAAAGACGACTCCAAAACGGAGAATTAGGGAGGTGAGCAAAACACATTGGAGGCAATGGATATTTAGTGTTACCGAAGAATGATGAAGATCAAATGGACGGAGAGAATCACCGGGGAAGATGTCCTACGAAGAGTTTGAGAGAAAAGAAGCTTGATGAAATAATAACAAGGAATAAGGAGAATGCAAATATGGAGAGACAAAGTTATTGGACACATTTCTCTAAACAATAGCCATTGGAAAACAATAATGGAGGGAGAAATGAATGGCAAGAATAATAATAATAATTCCGCCTCTTTTATAATTTAGGGCGAAATTAGGACTATATAGTCCGCTCTCACTTTTAACTCTATCATGGACGAACACACACAGCCATGCCCTGGGAGTTGAAAATTCTACCCAGGCAGAGGATTCGAACCCGCGACCCTTCGGTTGATAGGCACGGACTTGCCTTACCCCACCACCACCGGGACCGGCAAAGAGGAAGAACAGGAATGGAATACATCAGGAAAATCAGGAGGGAAGTCAAAGTTAATAATTATTTATAAATGAAGTGGTCGGCGAAGAGGAGAGCTGCTGGAAAACTATCTTCGGAATGATGGCTACTGATAATGATGGCCCAAAAAAATTTAACTTATAGCATATTATATTGGAATTAATGAGCAGGATTTGACGGTTTTTCGTAAACAAAGAAAAATTGAAACGAGAAGCGTTGGAGATGAGCAGGCGCATGACCAATTAGTGGTCACGTGGCTCTGTCTCCCTCAGACTTCACAGATCCACGATTGTGTAACCTAAGGATCACGACTGAATGCAACCACCTCCAGTGCAAAGAAGTGAGGGGCACGTGAATGAGGAAGATTGGAAGGCAAAAAAAGTACCCTAAGGGCAAGAGGAAATTTAAAACAAGTGACGCCTCGACCAAGCGGTGGAAAACGAGATTAACTCCGAGTGCAATCAGCCATGATACCACCCATACTCCTTAATTCGATTTCCTTACGAGGGAGCGAAGGCAGGAACACATTCATTCTCGTTATAACGAACTCCACAGCATCGCCTTAACACCACGGAACGCCACGTTTTGCTCCTTGAAGTCTACGAGAAATCCTTTTCTTTTCCTCAAAATTCGAGAAAAATTCAACTATATTGGTGGAAGGACGTTAAAATTTATTATATTAGGTCTGACATAGTGAAAAAAATGCTTATAATAGGAGAAAGAACAGTTTTTTTTGGAACAAAGAAACATGTAGCAGTTTATTCTTTAGTTTTTAAGTAATGGAGTAATCACATTGTTTAATAATTATAAAAAAATTCATATCAGAATGGAGCCAAAGGGGAATCCGTAATTTAAAAAATGAAGTCAGGAAGGTAAACTCTAGGCAGATAAATGAAATCGACTTATATTTCAAGAAAAAAAGTCCGTAAGCATTAATTACATAATATATTTTCGAATACATATACAAAAACAAATACTCTTTTGAGCCTTTATCACATCGTAATAAGAGAAAATTTATGACTGTTCCGTGTGGCCAATAAACTTGGAACAAATAAACATGGATTAATTTCACAAACGTTACTCTTACCTTAAGGTGTACCATAAATACTTTCCTACACGTTTTCCTCTTCATTTAAACAAGTTAATTCGCCAAAACTGATTTACCGGCGGACAATTGAACCAAATTTCACGAACGTATAATCATTTAACTCTCAGATGTTATCTCTTGCCTTGGAATTTCGGCTTTTTGCCGGCGTGAATACAGCACGTCACGAAGAAATATGGGGCCACGGCAAACTATGGGGATTAGAACTTTCTCCGTCGCTCCTGCGTTTTCCTTGGCCATCAATTAAGGAGTCATATTTGGAGGTGGATTAAATTCTTGGGAGGGATCGGAAGGATGGGAAATGTTTGTGAATATCAATCAAGAAGCCGGGACCTCCCAAGAAAACTCTAATTTCGCTGACGGCCAGGGCATAACTCACGCGCGATAACTATACTCAAAGCAGCGAACGACGGCAGGCAATAACAAGTCAGCGGTAAGGTTGGGAAAATACTGACGGAGCGGCATTAAAGATAAGATAAAAAATATCTCCTCCGCATAAGTATACCGCCATCTGGGTTCATTTTGCCACGGACTAATGAATAAATTCGACTGTTTCATAGGATCGTTCATTAGGCCGACCAAACAAGACATCCCAAGTTGGTTTGGGATCACGGTAAACATAACTCTCCATTATGATCTCGTAGCCAGAGCTCCCAAACAATTACGGTTATACACCTGGACGAAGTTATAATAATATTGAATTTATTCTTCAACATGATTAACAGTTATTAGAAATATAATTCGAAAATATCAGTTGGGAAAATACAGGTACCCCGCTAAGAGAAACTGGGTTTGGGGTTACCAACCTTGTAGTCTTTGAAAACGAAAAAGAATAATGGGATTACTATTTAGAGCTGTCATATAATTTGAACATATATTTTATCATTTAATGGAATAGTGCCATGAGGTATTGTGATAAAAGAAGTACGAAAAGATATCTTCGATCACACAAAAGATAAAAACTTTGTAAAACTTTACAGATTTTTTAACAACGACCGATTTCATCTAACAGTGGACATTATCCGGTACATACGTCTACGGATCAATTCTCTATCATACAGGAATAGTCGAGGTTAGAAGAGGTGTAGGTTTGGATTGTGGGAGGGGCACAGGGAGAGGCATGTGGCCAACAAGTCACCTTGACCTCCTCTAAACTTGATTATTGATAAATGTATAAGAGAACTAATCTATTAAAGTACCCGAAAGTACCCACTATTGGATGAAGCCCGTCGTTATTACATAATTCTATCAAGTTTCACAAAGTTTTTTATCTTTCACGAAACGATGAGATTTTACAAAGTTGATCCTGGCTCCATCGAATTCATATCTTTGATTTTTAAACTATCAATGGTTCGAGATCGATATTTTCTCTTAAGTGGCCACTCAAATATTACGTAAGACGTTTTTATTTCGGGAGGGAGGTAGAGCTTTCCTTACATTGTCTCAAGTAGGGGACTAAGGGGGTCCGAGACAATCTTACGAAAAATTTTAGTCACTTCTAAGATCAGATTTTTATCACTTTTTAAATTTTTGACGAAAAATTTTACTTTGTAGGATTACCGCAGCGGCCGCGGTGGTATGCCTAAATTTATTTTTCTGAACTACAGAATAACGTATGATCAATGTTTTACGATCATTAGTTCGAAGGTGAAGCATTTTTAAAGATCACGTTTTTATGCGAGTACTGCAAATTGATAAATTTCAGAAACCGTTATCGATTCCCGAATAAAAGTTTATATAGGAAAAAGATGAAATATTTTGCACAATTCCACTGGAGAAATTTGATTTATTGAGTCAACATGTTTCACTGCACTGTTTCACTGCACTGAACATGTTGACTCAATAAATCAAATTTCTCCAGTGGATTTGTGAAAAGTATTTAATTTTTTTCCTACTATGGAATTCCACAAAGTATCGGCCGCCACCAATAACTTCATAAAAGTTTATATTTTTGCAGGTTTCTCCATGGGGATCATGCTTATGTAAAAAACTAACAAACCGAAGGGGGTGAGGTCAGTTTTTTATTTATGTACTACTTTGTATTTTTATCAATGAGCATGGTTCCAAAAATATATGGCAACTTATGTAAGATTTTGGAGGGGAGGGATTTGGTTCATTAAATCTTACGTTGCCTTAAATGTGGAGGGAGGGGGTTAAAAGGGGCAAAAATCGCCTGACGTAATACTTAAATGACCCCTCCTTCATTCAAGTATTCTACCAGCTGATTGGTAGGTCCATGGACAGTTCCCATTCTGCATCATCCCAATTTCATAGACATTGTCTCGCTTTTCCTCCTAAGGATGGTCCTCTATTAGATCCCTCTTCAATTCTTCATATCTTCTACCTCCTCTTATTTCGTCCAGAATTCCTATCCTCTTCCTTCCTCTTCCACGCTTCCCCAGTGTTCTCCCCTCTATCACTCTCTTCAACATGCCCTCTCCTCTCAAAACCTCCTCCATCCATCTCTTCTGCCTTCATTGAACCTCTGACAAAGACTCCGTCTCCTCTCCGACCATATCCAATACCCCCTCGTTCGTCTTCCTCGCCTTACAGCTCACCTTCTCCATCCTTCTCCAAACCCACACCTCAAACGCCTTAAGTCTACGCATATCCTCCCATCGCAATGACCAAGTTTCCGACCCATATAGCGCCACGCTCCATATTAAAGTTTTCACCAGCCTCTTCTTTACGTCTCTTCTCTGACTCCTCCTCATCAATACCCTTCTCTGCAAAAATGCTTCTTTAGCGAGCGCAATTCTGCATCTGATGTCCTTACCACTAAACCCATTATCCTCCAAAATACTACCCAGTTACGTAAACTGCTCGACCTACTCTATCCTCTGCCCCCTCACCCTTATATTCAGCCCCGCCTTCTTACTTCTAGAAAATCTTATTACTTTAGTTTTCTTGTGGTTGATCTTCATCCCATACTTTTCGCACTGCACCTCTAACGCATTCATCATTGACTGTAACCCCTTGGCAGGCTGACAAACCAATGCTTGATCATCTGCAAATGTCACTGATTTTATCAGATCCCCTCCTACCTTTAATCCTATCTCCTCCTGCCCCCATGCCGCCATCACCATTTCTTCTGAATACACGTTAAAAAGCAACGGCGATAGTGGGCACACTTGCCGCACTCCCCGTCCTATCGTGGCCCATCCCGATTCTCCATTGGCTACCCTAACCTGCACCGTCTGGTTCATATATAAATTCCGAATCAAACGCCTGTCCCTCCATCGACCCCTAATTTCTTCAACACTCCCATTCATTTCGCCCAGTCCACCCGATCAAAAGCCATCTCGAAATCCACGAAGCATGCAAAAACATCCTGCCCATACTCTAGCTTTCTTTCTACTAGCGTCCTCACACCGCTATAGCGTCTCGCGTTCCCGTCCCTCTCCTAAACCCGAACTGGTCGTCACCCAGGTATTCATTTGCCATTTTCTCTAGCCTTCTGTTTATAATTCTCAGAACCACTTTGGCCGCGTGGGATATTAAGCTTATTGTCCTATAGTCCTCGCACGTTTTTGCCTTAATCTTCTTTGGTATAGGAATTAGTACAGTCTTCGCGAAGTCTTCCGGCCACACTCCTTCCTCATAAATCCTACGAATAAGCGCAAAAAGTTTTCCTCTTCCGTTCTTCCCCATGCTCTTTAAAAATTCTGCAGGTATGTCATCTATTCCCACCGCCTTATTACTTTTATGTCTCGTAGAGCTCTTTCGATTTCGCTATCTAGGATACTTGGTCCGATGCCATCTCTGTCGATATCGTCTTCCCTTTCTATATCTAACCTATTGGGCCTAATTTATTTACCATACAGCTCCTAAACATATTCCTTCCACCTCTCCTGGATCTCTCTCGGTTCTACGATCACCTTTCCCGTCTTGTCTGTTATCGTTGTAATTCCCCTTCCCTTATCACCACCCGTCAGTGCCTTTACTTTCCTATATAATGAATCTGCTCTTCCCTCTTCTTGGTATTTCTCTAACGAGTCGGTCTGTTCTCTCCACCACGCCTCTTTTGCTTTTTTTGTTTCTCTTCTAAGCCTGTTACTTGTTTCTCGGTATTTTCTCTTACCTAGCTCTGAGTTTACGCTCTTCCATTTCCTTCTCTCCTGCATCTCCCATATCATCTCCTTCGTGATCCACGGTTTTCTAATTTTAGTTGCACTGACTACGCCTACCGTTGCTTTCGCCGCTTCTACAATTCCATTTTTCAGACTTCCCCAATCATCTTCCACTGATCTAACTGATGATTTAACTTCGATGGTCTTTTGATGTCGACTATCAATGGTTTCCTTTCGAAGCTCATCCCTTCGTTGGATGTCGGAGGTAGGGGCCCCTAGTCGAAGTATGGGAAGCATTCTCGGCGCCACGACGCTGGTGGATAGCGGCGGAACGTGGAACTATTCCGTCCCCACCCCCTCCCTCCCCTACTCAAACGTCTCCAAGGTTCCCGTCACGACAGCAAGGAACGGGTCCAGCGTGGAGAATTTCCGATAGGCCATTGTTTACGGATTTATCCGGTCTTCTTAATGAAACCAGCGACACGAGGAGAGAGAGGAAACCAATGGGTTGGAATTAAACGGAAAAACCTCTCGTGAATTTTGAACGACGGTGGAGAAACCTGATTGGCTAGTTTTTTCCCAGTCCGTAAAAGTAAAAGCAATTGATTTGCGTCAGATATTATTTCATTTTCACAAAAGAAAGGTTTCTTGCGGTGGTTAAAAAAAGTCCTTTAAAAGTTAGTTATCGTCGGCAGTCATCAATCCAAAGATTGGTTTGCTGCAACTCTTCATTCATGCACCTCTTAGTTAGGTTGATTGGTTTGCTGCATCTCTTCAATCATGTTCAAAATATATTTTTTTTCGCGCACGACTAGGGACCACCATGGCTATGATCGCTCCAACAATATTGGTGCAAACAATAGGTGGATTTGTTATTTCAGCTCTTTTATTATTTTTCAGTTTTCAATGTCTGCATGGGATGATAATTAATTTTGTTTCATGTAGCAGTAATTTTGGAATACATTTTTTAATGTCAGCATGACCGTCGAGGTATGAAGACGAGACTAAATGTCGATAGGTTCACTAGACCTGTACCTGAGTACCTGCGTTTAATAACTTATAATTACCTCAAGCACCACATCTTACTTGAAATTCCCAGTATGATTTTGTTTTCTGAATGAATTAGTATCTCGCAGTATTCACGGTTTAATAGCATTAGTAAAGCTAGTATGCGGTAGTGTGTTTGCCTGTGTACTGCATGTTAGCATGCTTGTCGACGTAGCACTCTGCTTGTATCTGGCTTGGCCTTACATTGCCTTCTGGCAGCTTTTTGATCCTCGTCTTACGGCCGGGGGAGCATGCGAGTCTCAATCTTAGACTAGGACGAGTGTTACACGTCTATTGTGGAATCACCCCGTGCCACACACCACGGAGGAGGCTAGCATGCTATTTTTTGGATGTATATTCCACTCTCCTCTCGTCTAGCCATTATATTCGTCCCTCAGTCTGAATTTTAACGTTCCCATAAGACCGTGATAGTGGGGAGGGTGTGGGGCAAGCGTGGAAGGGGAAGAAAGAGAAAAGGCTTAATGGACGGGATGAAAATGGGTAGGACGTATGCTGAGATGAAGAAAGAAAAATTACAGGTAGATAAGGCCCTGCACATGTAAAAATCCAAAGTATTTTCACTCAGTTCCATTTAAATCTACCTCAACCGGTAGATTACCTTACTTATAATAATTTAATTTCCTTTATGTATTCCTTCCTTGGTCTTCCACGGTAATTTTTCCCGTTCACATTTACTCCCAACTACTTACATTCCCAAAAAGTCCAAAAAGTATGAAAATAGAATTCATTTTATAATTATCCATCAAGAACGTTAGAAATGTTTACAAGTGGCGCCTCATGTGTGAATGAAAGACGTTGCTTCTTATATTAATGCTACTTGACGATGACGTCTTGTACTCGCGAATGTGATATTTATCGAAAAAAACCCAGGTGTATGGACCAGAAGGAGAATATTCCGAAAATACAGGAACAGTCTCACAACGATGGAAGCGCAAGCCAAGGGTTCGTCAGGCTTTTACGGCTTTCTTCCCCGGTCTTAATTCCTTATACCAACTGGAAACGCGACGAATTATTATTCTCCACACGGTGCGACTTATCATGTCGTGAAATTCTAGGATGCTTCAGGAAATAAATTAGACATGAGTCCCCCTCGGCCATATCCACTGACAGCGACGTGCCACGAGTATTTACAAACGTATTAGTCGACGTCGAGCCCATTGTTATGTCATCTGAATCCAAAAATTTTTCACGACTGGGAAAGTGCTCAGTAAGGTTGGTTAAAGCAAGATAAGAAGAAAAAATATATATCATTTTAAACACAAGGAAATATTTGATGCCATCAATCGACCGAATTTACCACTCATTGAAATGTCACTGAGTCAAGGATAAGTATGTGCCAGAGAAGTACGTCTCAAAAGCAAGAATGTATAATGGAAAAGGCAATAAAAAAAAGCTGAAATATCCATAAAACAGCGTAGAAATTATAGGAAGATGTGGAATGAATATCTTGGAAGTCAGAGGCTATACTAATTAACGGGTAATAACATCTAAATACCCGCAGCATCTAAACTATCTCTCACCTTCAATCTTTACGTTCAAAATCCATCCTATTATACGAATAAAAACCAGAAACTGCCCAAACAGTAATGACATCATGAGTAAAAGGGTTTTTTTTTCACTGTGAGGAGTATTTCCAACCGATGTGCCGCGGCACGGTAGTGCGTCGCGAAAAGCAACCAGAAAATTCTGGATGGATTGACGGTATAGGTATAGCGAAACTTGGTGGCACTCATCAGCGGAGAATTAGTGGACACTGACCTTAAACCACTTTTTGATGAGCGGGAAAAATTATCGAAGGACTCCTGCAGGGTCCTCTGGAAAAAGGCTCGGCTACTTCATTCCATATCTAATGTACCTATGCTTTCCTCTTCTTTGCGTCATGTTCTTCACAAGCGAGTGCCACCAATTTTCGCTACACCTATACGTTGACTGTTCGGTACGGACGTTATTTTTTACCGAGTTAGTTCTTTGTGTGTATTTAATTTTACTTTTATACTTCCACATCAAAATTATCAGTTATAAAATTACAAAAAGTATGTTACTAAGTTACTTTGATGTGTCAATTTAATTCACTGCAGCGATATAAAAACCCTCTCAAATTATCAATCATTTGAGTATTTTCATTCAGTCTGTTTATTTTGTAAGTACGACTGCATACGAAGACTTGATCCGAAACGAGTGTCTAGTTGGAGAGTATTATTTATTGTAATTACCGTGCAAAAATATTTGATTGAAATATTTCATTTAAAACCCTAGTAAAAAAATAATACATTAATCACGTGCATAGCAAAAAATTGCTTCAGAGTGTGCAATGCACAGTGTGCATCGTGTGCATATTTATGCTAGTAAAGCGAGCCGGGACGTGTAAAAGGTTGCAGAAAGCACTTCACTACGGAATGATTTACACTTTCAATACACAAATATGTTCTCTCCAAGCTGAAGTGAAACTTAATAATTTTAGTTTCATTTTGGCTCACATAGCTCATCAAAACACAATGGAAGGCAAGACTGCCCATTCAGGTCGATGACACTCCATCCCGTCGAATTCGCCACGCCCGTTTCATTAGTACAAAAGAGTCATCTGATAAGATGAACTTCCCCTCCCTCGGTTCCCTGTTGTATCTAATTTCGGGGGATGGCCTAAGTCCCGTTACAGATACATTCTAAATGTCGATCCCAAAAGCCACGGCGAAGGCTAGTGAAAGCTCTAGCCCAGAGGAAATCCTCTCTCTCCGCTGAGCTCGCGTGTCCGAAAATGGCCAGAGTCGACAATTATTAACTCGTTTTCCGTGATAACGACTTGCTCCGGCGAAAGTCAATTAAATGGCTTCAACTAATGAATAGAAATAACCCACTTCCATCACGCATAAACTAAATGGACAGCTGTCGGAGTTGGTTTCAAAGCGAAGACGTGAACTTGTGTAACCCAGAAAACATATCGAAGTAGATCGTTGCAATATTTGTTTCGACTGCGATATGCGATATACCAGATATATTGCATAAAAGTATTGATACATTCAAAGGTTTCAGACTGTATATAGAGACATTTTTAGCATTCTGAAAAAATGCTTTTTATCGCCACACGTATGGCGAAATAAAATAAATAAAATATTTAAAGAAAAGTTCTTTTTGAAAATGTCGTTACAACCTCGAAATCGACCAAATTAACTATCGTGCATAATACTGATCCTTAGTGGCCATGCCACAATATGCCATGATATTGCCACGAGATATCATGTGATAAAATTCGATATCATAGGAAATAATTACATATAATGCGATATCCCGCCTTGAGTAATATCAAGCCATACGTAATAACAGGCCTTATGCCAAGTCATATCGAAATTCGATTCGCAATATTACGCAATATCCCACTACATGCGATATCATGCGGTATAATGCACAATGCGATGACGAACCATGTAGGATACCGTGCTTTGCGCGATATTCATATATAGATGTTACTCACTATAGATAGATTAGATACCATCATAGCTTACGATATGATGTACATGTAATGTAATTCGATATAGGGCATCATATCTTAAAACAATATGCGATATAACGCGCCCCATGCTATAGAGCATTCTTGCCCTGAACGCCTTCGCTCTATGACCTCATTTCCGATCTGCGAACTTACTCATTTTGATATTCAAATGCTTGCCCTCTTTCATACAGTCAATATTATGTCTTGGAGATGTCCTTCAAGGTCGTGGATTCGAGGAATTTCTCTCCATTCCAGCTTTAATAGTCATGCAATGATGTTTATAACTTTTCGCAATCGCAGGCCTCAGCACGCAACCAAACATTAGAGAGCTCAACGCCGTTGAATCCATTGATAAACATCTCTAGTCTTTCACTCTTTGGACTAAGCCAAATCTTTGAGCAAAAACCCTCTCCGCTTGCGACTGAAACGTTTCCTTCCTAAGGTAAAAGAAATAAAATAAGTAAACGGTATAGATATAAAAATCTTCAATGTATTATAATTAACGATTTACATAAATGGACGGAATTGCAATTGCAAAAATTGCTGGTTTTAATCCCACCTCAAGGCAAAGGCGATTTGTTCATAACGGGATAAAGGTTTTACGTTATAATATAACCATTGGGAGCACCTAAAATCCATCTCTACTGCTACAAATTCAATTAGGTAGGTGTAGTTACACTCCATTTTGAAGAAAAACTGATTCGGAGCTTTGTCAGCGTGGATAATTTTCGGTATTATGTTAAGAAGCATAATGAGTGACATAAGGATAATCATCGATGAAAATAAATCTCTCGAGCTTTTGAACTGTACTATTATTAATGAAAAATACTTTCCTTCCCGAAACAGTTGTAAATACAATATTCACATTGATTTTCCTTCATGTTTTTCATTTCATTTATAATAGTCATAGTAGCTTAACGGTACTCCATTATTACGGTAGTTATTTATTTATATTAGATGGTGTTTACTGCTTAAGAAAGATCTGGATGAATTCAGCAGTACTGTCATATGCTCACTCATACATTTGTCAAGAAGGCAACAAGTTTATGTTTCCGAAAACTACTTGTAAAAATATTTAACGAACGCCGAGCCAATTCACTTGTCAAATAAACATACACATTAATAAACAAACGAGTCAGGAAAAAATACGCAAGCCAAAAAAGCGAGAGGAAATGAAAAAAATGACACCAAAATACTTCTGTCCCAGCAAGAGTCGAGTAGTCATTGTAAGAACCTCACAGCGGGATGGCGTAAACGGCTAAACCAAGTCAGCTGTTTCGCGGACTCGAAAGAGAAGCAAAACTGATGAGGTTTATAAGCTGGAGCGAGCAAAGCAAACCGAGCTCGCAGTCATGCAAGAATCGATTTGCACGATATTTTTTTCCAGCCGAGAAACACGGAGATCATGTGTGCGTGAGAAAACGCTACGTGGCGCCAGTGGCCAAAGGGAGCGGGGAAGAGAACGAAATAATAAGACAAGTGAGTCGGCTGCTGCGGAATGCGCAAAAAGGTGTGGCTTTCACTCACGAAGCAAAAAGAGAAAAGTGGAAGCACGTATCTCTTTGCGAGGCACACTTTGTTCTCAGGAAAGGCAAGGCAGGGGGAAAAAAATGTCGCACCTCCCCTTTTCAGCTTTTAGACCTCCCACCTCATCACCTTCTTCTTTTTCCTGTCCCTCTGCCTTCGACAACCTAAGTCAAAGCCTCTTCTTTCAAGCCAGACATTTCTCCTGAGCTGGTTACCCCTCAACCTCAAACCGCGCTGACAATATCATCACTCCTCTCTCGGAGGAAAATTCTGCGCGAAAGCGATTTCGTGTATCGTAATTTTTAGTTCCTAAAACTTACTGGAATAAGCGTAGTTGCACACACCAACCCTCGAGCTAGTGACGTCAAATAAAGTAAGTCTTCCGATAATATCTTGAAAGCCTATACCAAAGAAGCATCTTTGTCATAAAAATAAATCACGTCTCGGACGTTATTGATACAAATTTGAAACTTTAAACGAATGCGGTAGCCTATAGAAAAGGCTTACCGATGGAGAAAGGAGCAATTAGAGATGTATCATGCTTGTTTTTAACAAGAAATCACATGGACGTATCTTAACTTTAAAAAGATTAACTTAACTTTTAAAACACAACCTTTTCCCAAATAACAAAGTCTAATAAATTCGAAATCATTTATCGTTTACATGCATGAGATAAGCTACGGAATGAAAACAATCAGATTGGATAGAAAATACTAGAAAACGCAATCTCCGGGATGCAGTGAGTAAACATCGCAACAGTTTGCCTTTTCCGAAGTCACATTACTAGTTTGCTAAAACATTGCAAGTATAGCGAAAGTGCCCTTGCATTTGTGTGCGTGCTCGAAGGGCGAAACCGCAAAAAAATGAAGCACTATAAACAATGGCGTTTGAGAAGTGGGTGTGGAGGAGGATGGAGAAGGTGCAGTGGACGGAAAGGAAGGCAAAAGACGAAGTGCCTGGCTTGATGGATGAGGATAGAGAACTTGGAGGATATTAGGAGGAGGTAGAGTAGGTAGTTAGAAGAGGTATAATGAGCGGGGAAGGGATGCAGAAAGCCGTGATGGAGGGGAGGATACTGGGTAAGCAGGGAAGTGGAAGAAAAAGTATAGCACTTATGGACGGGATAACGAGAGGTAGGACGTATGATGACGAGAAGAAAGACATTGTGTAAGGGGATATTCTGTGTCAGCCCTGCTGTTCCTTCAGCGTTGATGTCACAAGAATCTCATTCTCCGTCACGTAGTTGCCAAGGGAGAATCTTGAAAGACGAATGGGGAAAGCTGGAAAAGGAACTTCCCCCAAAATTTCTTGGGCGGATGCTCCCTTACACTGAAGTGATAATGAAAGAACGAGCCTCTCAGAAGAAAAAAATAGTGTCGGAATGGAAAACGTGCGACAGACAATCTAATTTCTGCTTTGACTCCGACGCTCAAAGGCGTCCCGACACGAATACAAAAGACTTCGGCATTCGAAACCGCCATTCCTTTTCGAAATTTTCGTCGTGCGAGTCATTTGCATTTAAGACTTTCGTTTGAGGGCCAAAGAGAGCTATGCGCCCGAAATATCTCTCTTTCTTCCTGCTCGCTCGACCCCTATCTTCTCTCCATCTACTCCTTAACATCTCTATCTCCAACCTGATTTAGCCTCCATATCTCAGAGTCGGCTCGGCACCTTTTCCTCTGTATTCTTATACTTCGTCGATGATTGCGTCGAGAGATAGGACACGTTCGGAATCCTTGGGGCCGGAGGTGGAGGCTGCTGAACTCTCTGAATTATTATTTCAGTAAAAAAAAACAAACCTTCCGCTTCGCCATTTGTCTATGTTTATCTACGACTAACGTTCTATCTTCCTCCTTCATCTCCGTTTAACCTTGCCTTCCGTATATTTTCTCTAAAGGGATCGATTTATATGCAGTTGTTTTTCTTTCAAGTACGGGCGATATTTTTCTTCAGGCATTTCCAGCTCCATTCCATTTAAACTAACCACATTCTCCTACATTTCTTACGAGTAAAAGCTAGTGAATTAGAGGTTGGAGGTAATTGCTTGGTTGACTGAGAGGCTGCAAGTATCACTGCATGTAAAATGGCCCCAGTCCACAACGATCTACTCTGCCAACCTCTAACCATAAAACCTGCAACTGCTATATTTCCAATGCTGCTACTTCCGTAATAGCCGTTGCCTCATCTAATTTTTTTTTCTTATTTGTAATTCAATAGTCTTTTTTTAAGTGAACAACACTGCGCACGGATAACTAACTATGAGAGAACAAATTACAATGGGTGATAGTAAAATTGGCAATAGCAAACTCAAGTAAGGCTGCGCGCGAAATCATTCTCCAGTTAAAATTGTGAACATTTACGGCCGTATTATTAATTTTGTCTGCTAATATCTTAGGATGGATATACACTGGCTAGTCACTTCCTCAAATTTCTTCTGCAAGAGCATGCGGGAAATTTTACTTCGACGAAAAAGTTTGCACGAGTTAGCACCGACACATTGGTTGATGTTTACATTGACAACAATACGATTCTGCAAGCGACTTACCGAAACTTTCAAAAGTTATGCGAGCGGACTTTCACAGCCGATTACACGTGAAATTCACGTCAAAAGTCGCTTGCTGTAAGTAACTTGTGCAATAAACATGCCAGTCTAAACCCATCTTAATGCAGGCCTAAAGAGGTTCGTACCGCGCTTACGCTAAACCAGAGTTCATCGTATTGCTGACTGGCGTTGTACCCAGCATCTATAGTCCAGGAAAAGTTACTCATACGACATGCCGGTTTAATGGTATCAACGTATCTTGAAGCCTAGTATCAACATTTATTCCCAATCGAATACACAATTAAACTAGTACTGAGTAAAACTCCCCACAATCCCCGTTGAACTTAAAACCTATGAGCATCGATGTTAGCTTGCGATTCGTTCTTATCCACACTTTCCTAACTCTTCTACTTTGGCTGAGAAGGGCGGGAAACCAAAATACCTAAAGGACGGTGCTCAGGGTCATTCAATATTTCACGCCAAACTGGGATAATTTTCCTCTCTCATTTGGGCAACGGTTAGCGGAGCTCATAATGCCGCCAAGGACGTCAAATCACCAGTTTGAAGGTAGGTGAAACAGTGAAAGCACGCAAGGTTCACGCTAATGACGTTGCCGATCTTCCAGAAGTAATACTTGAAGCACTCCGCCGCTATGGTCACAAGGATCCCTTATCTTCTGTGGTTAACTTGGCAGCGGACGCGGCACATGAAAGAAACAGATAATTCTTTCCTTTCCGAGAAACCGAACCAGTTTGGAAGATCAGTCGTTTTAGCACGGTGCCAAAGCGACGCGTCTAATCTCCTATCCAAATATGGTGTTTCGAGAAGAATAATAAAATTGAAGAAATTGGGATACATCTCGATCACTCAATATTCCAATTTGTGGTTGTATCTACGGATTGGTTGGCTATTGGACAGCCACCACCAAACTTAAATCCATCACAGGGTCATCCCTAACTTATTTTCTGTACACAAAGTCTCTATTGAGCACCTTGGACTTAATAACCTCACTATATATTGTCCAAAAAGTCTACATAACTTAACAAATAAACTAAATTATATATTATTTAAACGTTATATTATTCCTCTATAGGGGGCCTATAATATTAAATTTTTTGCTAAAAATAATAAAAGATTAAGATTTGGCATTGTTGTTTGAAAAATGTTTTTTTTTTCTGGCTGAGTGCTTATTAAATATAAAATGTACTGCTTAAAAAAGTGATATAAACGGCATACATTCACCGTGCATGGTGGCTCAATTCAGATTTTGGATATTGAAGCCAACCTAAAGCTTCCATAAAATATTTCATTTATAGATATCAGTGATGAACTTAAAGTGGAATGAAATAAATTATATTACTACTGTAAAACTCCATTTTCTCTACCTTCATTTTGTTCATCCAAGTTTCTCCACTCTATCACTCCATTCAAGACGACCTTGTCTCTCATTACATCCTACATCTACTTTTGTTGACTTCTCCAAATCTGCCGCCACTAACTTCAATTCCTCCAACACATCAATAACACTTCGTCTGTCTTATTCACTCAACAACCAGCCCTCAACATACTTTTCCACGCAACCATCTCAAAAGGTTCCACTCCACACCCGTCCCCTTTTCGTAAAGAGCAAGTTTCCGAACCCTATTGAGGCCAAGTTTCCGATCAATGTTTTGCAACACTCCGCGCTAAAGTTTTAGCTTTAGCATATAGCTCAGTTTCTCCCTCATTAATTTTCTTTATCTGTAAACTATTTCTTATAGCGCTGTAACTATGTCCCTTAAGTCTTTGGTACTGAACCAATTACCCCAAAGCGTATTTTCCCTACACACCAAATCAGAGACGAGAAAGTCGAATATATATTATGTAACTTACTGTAAGAAGAGCCGATTGGTCGAATGCAGAATATCTGCTCTTTGATGTCAGAGTACTCACCTGCAAAAAATAAGAGAATTCAATTAGAAACATAAAATACGAGATCACATAGAAAATGTATCTGGGTTGATAGGTAATAAGGGGAGGTAATTGCTTATCTCCACGGAAAGCAACGGCCACGAAAAAAACATAAGTGAGCCTGAGCGTAAATATGCCCAACAAACAATGCGAAAAATTTAGGTGTTTTTGAAACATAAATCGTAATAATCACTCTTCTATTTCGCCAGGGACAAGTCTTAGTCGGGCTTTAATATAAACCACCTCTTAAGGCGGTTATTCCCGGAGATTACTACGTCTTATAGTTCTAGAAACCGCCTTCAGTTGGTGCCGATTAGCGGTTACTGTTAAAGTCAATATTAATGATGACATTATTATTACTAAGGTAATCTACTGGTCAAGATAAGTTTAAATGGATGAAAATAAAAATCCACTAGATTTTTACCGGTGCATGCCCCTGCCTCCTTACACGATTTCTTGCTTCACCTCAGCATCCTAGTCTTCTTCAACCCGAACATAAAGCCTATTCTCTACCTTCCTTTCCCCGCTTACTAACATCTTCCCATCTATGACGGCCTTAACCATCCCCTTTCCCATCATCATAATCTGTTCCAATCACCTAATCTGCCTTCTCCCGATTTCCTCAAGTAATTTCCTTTCCTCACCAAATATTCCTCTTTTGCCTTCCTCTCCGCCCACCGCACCTTCTCCATTCTCCTCCACATCTCATACACGTGCAACCCATTCTCGTCCACTTTTCTCACAGTCCACGTTCCTGCTCCATACAACGCTACATTCCATATTAAACCCTTCCCCTAACTTTTCTTCACATCCTTAAGGTGGGTTTAGACTGGCAAGTTTATTGCGCAAGTTACTTGCAGAAAGAGATTTTTGCCGTAAATTCCACGTGTGAAGGCTCAACTAGCCCGCTTGCAGAAATTTTAAAAGTTTCGGCATGTCGACTGGAGAAGCATATTATGCAAGCTCTTGCAGAAGAAACTTGCGGAAGTAACTTGCCAGGGTAAACCCACCCTTCATGGGACAAGGCCAGGAACAAGGACAGGGGCAGGAACAAGGTCCCAACATTATCATCATCCTCCTTTTGCTGAACCCTTTTGCTACCGCAATGCTCCTAATTTCTTCGCAACAATGCCCATTTTCTTCTAACTATGACCATTTTTGAATTGCTTTTATTCGGGTTTCTCCCGCGTTGATACATTTTATGGACAACCGTTTTACTCGCATTCCAGCTAGCGTCGTCAGGTCCTGAATAACAAAGATGATTCCGGGAATTATCAGGAAAACAGATTTCCCGAATAAAAGCAATTCATCAAATCACCGCGGAAGCCTCCGTACCAACTATGACAATTTTTTTCTAACGTATTACCAAATTAGTATAAGTGCTCTATCTTTTTTTTCCTTTTAATGATGCGAAGTTCATTGAATTTAACGCGTAGTGATATTTCACTCTTAACTACCTAAAAGCTTCAACTTGAATTAATTGGATATGGAGCCGTAAATTTGATAATTTTAACGTACCCAAGTTTCATTTGCCTTTGTTTTCTAAATGTGTGGAAATGCTATATCCTATTGACAATGAGTGATGACCTTGCTACATTACACATTTTCCTATTGCGTATTCATGCATTTTATTCCGAAATTAAATAACAAAGATGATTTCGGGAATTATCCGGAAAACAGATTTCCCGACCTCAATGATCCCTAAGTAGTTGTAGAATGCATGTATATTGAGGTCACTCTCCATTTTGATGTCATTGGTAGTGTAGTGTTGCATGCTTGTAAGGCTTTGCCTCATGATAAGCATTAGCGATTTATGCTAATGCATAATTAGTCATAGTTACACTAACTTTAGGGTATAGTGTAATGCATGTTGGTGATTACTCACCCCCTGCCACACACCCCTGAGGTGGCTTGCAGGGTATTTTGTACATCTACATATTACCCCGCAAGCCGCCTCAATAGGCGTGTGGCGGGGGGTGTTAGGACACCAGCCGTTTACATATAAAATTGACACGCTCTAATGAAATTACGCCTAGCATTTATTATAGTCCCTTATTGTTCGGGGGAAAAACGAATTCCCATACCTTTCCGTTCGGCAAAATATCTCTCTTAATTTATCGTTTCTGTCGGACCTGGAAATGTAGTGGGGTTCTAATATGATGTTCTCCGTGTCGCTCTGAAAGATATCTATTCTCAATTGTTCAAGCAATCTAAGCCTAGCGCGCAGCTTCCGAGTCTCTAGCGGCTCCCAGCCTAATTCGTTTAACATCTGTGTAACGCTGTCAGTACGCCCGTAGCTGTTTTTGACGAATCGCGCAGCTTTCCTTTGTATTTTATTAAGTTCCCGGAATAAGTCTTTCTGCACCGGATCCCATATGCTCGCTGCATATTCAAGGTGTGGCCGGACGAGTGCGAAATAGCACCTCTCTTTTACTTTTTCATCCGAATGAAGATGTAGAAGCTTTGTAGATGTAGATGTAAGTGTTTGTGATTTGGAAACCCAACACACGAAACGCCTTTTCCATCAGCAGCTCTGCGTTGGAAGAAGGGACCTCAGCCGGCCTCCGGTTACGTTCTTCCTGCCTTATCCTTCGAACTATCTCTCCCAGTTCACCATAATCCTCACTCCACTCCCTCGTGCAGCAAACATTCTGAAAAACCTCCTTTTTCCATTTCCCCATCCTCTTCCAACAACACCCGACTGTCCCCAACTCCGACCGCATTCGAACCGACCGACCCGTGTCCCTCGCAGCTTCCCCCGGCGGCCGCCAGAGGCAGCTCCGCACGACCAGCGCAGTGTGTGACGGGAAGGAAAAGGAGAGCGGGGTAGGAGAATTGTCCAAAGACAAGGAGGCTGCGGGGGTGGCTGGCTGTCGGCGTATGCCAGGGGAGGCCTTTGAGGGGGAGAGAGGGGAGATAAAGGACTTGGCGAGGGTCCTAAAGCATCGACGCGACTAATATCGAAACATGGCGAGCTTTCCATTTTTGCTCAAGAGCGCTGTTCGCTTCGCAACACTGCAGCGAACTTGCTTTCCATTCGTTTCCGACCCTGCGCACTTCAAAACAGATCGTCGGGAGCAGAGTTGATGAGAGCTAAACAATAAAAAACAATTCCGATGATCGCGATTGTTGTTTTTAAGTCTATTTTCAGTAGAGCCGTCCAAAATGTATAATAAGAAGATTATCAGTACTCTGGGGTAAAAATGCTTCGTTTTTAAATGCGTATTTTGAACGATTTTGATTAGTTACGCACATTACTTGCGCAAAATTCTAGGCCGTGGCTATAGTGAAACTCAAAGACTCCTAATAATTTAGGTTACCGAAACGTTTCGCTAGCGCAATCTGCTCCATTCATCTTCGTCCGTATGCGCTCAAGTGCGCTGATGAGTTCCGATCTCAGCTAATTGTAAGTGAAGTACTCTTGAATGAAAATCTCCCATTAATGTGCGATCTCAAATGAGAAATACTGGGTAATTCATTCGGTAATTTACCAATTTATTGGTAAATATTTAGACGGACCCGTCTAAATTTACTCCACATCCATGGTCGTCGATAACCTTTACAACGCAAGCTATTTTCCCTTTCAATCCTTTTCTGTGCCTAACATTAGGCCCTCTTATCGTTGTTGCTAACTATTCGGGAAGACGACCGAAAACTGAGGTCATTCGCACCATCTAGGATACGTTAGTAAATTGACAAGGAAAAGTTTATTTGAGTTTTGACGGAAGGGTAGTCTAGCCTACTGTCAACGAAAGGCAACTAGAGAGTCCACGGTTTAACTGCTCATTCCGACGGATGAAATGGTGCACTCGAAGTGCTTTCCACGTGACACCCGATAAGGTATCGGGATTCCGATGAAAAATTTATCCCCGGCACAGAAAAGGTTTGAACCTGAGCCCACTAGGTGACTAGCCAGAACTCAAGCCACCGCTCCAACCAGATTGTCCTGATGTTATACATTACTTAAGAGAACATTTATACTCATCACGCCACTCACTTTCCGGGGTGAAGAAGTTAGTTGTTGCTGCTAGGACGAGGAAACTGGCTCTCTTTTAATATTTTTTTTCCATAATTCCCTATCCTTGTTTACCTCTTTAGCTTCTCTTACATCCATGCATTACTTCAAAAACGCTTTCCTATTCTTAAAGACTCCAAATATTCTTCCCCTGAAAAGTCTCTTCCACCACATTCACCCATGACTTTTACAGTCAACCCCTTCCTCTCACACCATTCACTCTACTATCATATACCTGCTTTGTTATTCGACTCTCGTCAATTATCTCAGAATGGCCAAACCAACGAAGTACACTCCTTTCCTGTATGTCCATTACTAAAGCATCCACCCCACACAATAAAGCAACACGAATAGAAATGGCAGTTGCTTTAAGTACTTACACACCAACTTTGTGAAACCTATCGTCTATCGTAATGATACGAAATTCGATTGCGGGGTTATTGCGTGAATTATAAACCCGAGTTCGTGATTTCCATGCCCATGAGCAACGATAGCTTAGTCATAGAGAAGGCCAGCAGAAGGAAAGGAATCGATTCCTATGCTATAGAAAAAATGATCACGCGCCACATATATTCGTACGTGCTCTGGACCAGCCTCACGCAGCTGTGCCGCGCCGGTCCGGACTATGACATTACATAAATTTCACAATTGGAGGCAATAAGGGTCATTTCACATTTCCCATTCCAATTTCCAGATGGGAATTTTCATAAATTGACACCATAATACATATTGAATGACCAACGAACGGATCGAGAGGGCCCGAAGTCCACGTGAGGAAATCGAAAATTCATGAAACTGCTACCTCCCTGACTAACATTAATACTTTTGACTGTACTTCAGCGCTGAATAGTGTTAATCTAAAATGCCTCCAGAAATATCATGAGATGTATTAAGTAGCTGTTGGACAACAGACAGTTCACACATTACTATGCTGACAAGTAGACAGTTAAACACCAATCCATCTGTTACTGGATAACACACATGACTATCGGGAGACCAGGGTTCGAATCCCGGTCAAATCAAGTGATACTTTTCATGACGAATTCCATCCCTGCGGTATATACCTTGCACCCGTGCGTGTGATTGCGTACCATATCATTTGCGCAATAGTCAGTCATTAGGAAATCACCAGTATGTACGTACTTGACATAATATTGTGAGAAAAAAATTACACCGGGCGTTAAAAGTATGATTTAACAAAACCCACGCATTTTCCTGCACAATACAATCCAAGAGCATCGAAGTATATTTACATTTGGAAGCTCCGCGGTGGTGTTACGGAGGTAGTGCGGGGGGCCACCACCTCATGAATCAGAGACAAAGGGAGGAAGGAAGATATTTATGCGTGGGAGAGTGTTTTGTGGGTGGGTGGTGGGCTGGCAGCAAGATTGGCCACTCAAGAGAGTGATTCTTCTTATACGGCCGTGATTCACTTTTTGTCGAGTCCCAATTCCCAGTCGTTATGGCGGGCTCTGTCATAAAGAGTTCGTTTTTTTTCGTCGCTCTCCCAGGAACCAAACCCCTCTCCACTCACACACATTTCCTTTGTTGCCCAGCACAGGGTAATAATTATGGGAATGAAAGATCTCCAGACGGGTCGAAGGACCACTTTCCATTTATTACGGACGAATTAAAGGTTTATTTCATGCAACCCAAATAATAAAACGACCCTAGACTCACAAGAAATGTCTCATATTTCGATCCCGAACTCCAAAACCCACACTAAAACGCTCTGGAGCAGTACATCCACAGATATAAAAAAAGAGTTAGTAAATCATTATGTCGTTATGTGTTTGCAGGAACATCACTTGCAATCCAAGTAAAATAAATTGACCCGAGATTCACATGAAATGTCTTTAATTTTTCATACTTAACCTTATTCCCGAAAAAAAAACATTAAGAAGCAGCAGTCCCACTCGTTGATGAAGAGTGAAAGTAAAAGATATGCTCCTGTTACTCGAAGTCCTTAGTTTTTTTTACAGAGACCAAAGTACACGGCCTTGCGCGCTCACGTGGACCAACCTTAACCGGTGGATTACCCTAATAATACTTAGAAATGAAAGACTGACTTAATAACCACAAAAATATTAGAGTATCATTACAAGACTAGACGAATTTGTTTAAATTAAGCGAATAGTTTCAGGCTTGGCTATGTGGAACTCTTTCATAATTACAGAAAGAAGAAATTTCAAATGGTATTTAACCACACTGTTTTATTGACACTACCGAGCCAGGTTTGAACGGGTAACCGTCATTTTCAAGGTGATGAGGTCTCCTTGAACATGACGGTTATCCGTTGAAACCTGGGTCGGTAGAGTCAATAAAACAGTGTGGATAAATACGATTTAAAGATTTCTTCTTTCTGTAATTTGTTTAAATCTGACAGAGCACAAGTAGTAGTCAGGTTACGTTCACAACTAGACTACCGCTGTATCAAAAAATAACCAGAATTCGGGAGACCATAAAACTTGGAAATGAAGCAGGATATGGAGCAAGAAAATGATATTGAGTAAAAATAAGGTCGTAGGAAGGAAATTACATCAATACCATTAAAAATCCAGGTCAGGTTGTAATATCCGTTATAGGATTCAACATCATCTGACACGGACAGAAAAACGCAACGTCATCATTGACGACCTTGCTGGACAGCCATTTGCACTAAAGAAGGAATTTCTACAGGTGTGCCATCGCCACCCGAATGACATCGACAAAATTTTGGCACCGATCATCCATCACTTTTAACATCGAATCAATACAGCAATCATTTTAGCGTAGACTTCCTGGCGATGAAGCTACTAACGCATCGACGAGAGTGGACTGGAGGAAAATTTACGGCAAGCAGAGTTGATTGCAGAGAGATTAACGACCGGAGAGTTTAAAATACAAAAACAATTTTTTAACGACCGAAACGATTAGAATTAGCAATTGACGACTTAAAAAAAAACGAACGTTTAAATTTTTTTGAATGATGAGAACAATTACAATTAATTCAAAACAAAACGTTCCGCAGATTCGCAATTACTTCCTGTCCCAACATTTGTAAACACCACTGATTAAACTAGCGAGAATTTAATTTTTTAAACAAAGGAGCACCAAAATGATATGATACGTCATTGTTCTCTATCTCGACATCGACGGTTTAAGTTTGGATAAGTATGGATTTTACCTCAAGGCAATTTATACATCGCTGTGATAGAGGGAAGGATGTTAGGCAAGCGGGGAAGGAGAAGAAATAGAATAGGTTTGATGGACGGGATGATAAGAGGTAGGACTTACTCTGAGATGAAGAAAGAAATGCAGGAGGTAGATACGGCCCTGCTCCTGTAAAAATATTTTGGATTTTCTCTGACTTTCATCATGACCTACCTTTAACCGGTAGATTACTCTGATGATGATGAACGATGACGCACTTAGCTCAGGGGCGGCTATAGAGCAGAGGTTCGGGGGAGGGGCACCAGAGGTTCTTGGAGTATGGAATATCCCCCAGGAAAAGGTGGGTTCGTGGGACTCGTCCCGGAAATTCGCAACAAACTATGTGCAAAAGGGCGCGTTATAAGTGGTTTGGAAGCAAACGTTTCCCTTTTAAGAAGAGCAAGTTTTTACTGAATGCATATTTCCCTTTTATATTACCACCAAGTCTCGAATAATTCCAAAATGATTTTGATTTATATTCACATTTAGCTTGTGGTTTTAAAAACCGTTTTAGTTTATATAAAATTTAACTGGATTTTAAAGTAAAATTAACAAAACTTCAATAACAACAAAGCAACAATATAATTTAGGCTTTTAATTTAAAGTCTGTCACAGAGAAATACGCCGGGTTTTTGGGGTAGAAATTGCCCCTACGCCTTTGGGGCCGCCAATGACTTAGCTGAGTATGTTCGCCACAGAATAAGACGAAGGATTAAAGTGAGAGGTAAGGTCGACCTAAAGGGTTGTCCTCGTCATCATCACGAGAATGCAAATGTCAACCAAAAGGTCCATGACTCACTCAACCGCTCACTTTCACTATGAGGCAGAGAGTCCGGGGTCTCACCTCTCCTGTTTCCAAGAAGCCATTGTTGCTCCGTGTGGCACAGTCCATGATGAGGAACACTTTATACTGAATTATTCTAATGTACTCGTTTCATCAACATCAACACAAAACTCTGTGAACTGCTGCAAGGGAATTTGGAGGGGATATGAGAGTACAAGCCAAGTTAAAAGGGAGAGAATTAGATAAGGGAATGATGAGAGGGAAGGGACTAATTCCACATCAACAGATTACCCTGCAAATCACCTCAAGGGTGTGTGACAGGGGGTGAGTAGTCACCAACATGCATTACACTAAACCCTAATATAACGTGACAACAGATATACTCGCATGAAGCAATGAACAAATAAAGCGGAAATGCAGCTGAACTGTATCTATATAGACGCCCTGCTGACTGGACACGGAAGACAACGTCACCTCTGAATAGTATAAAAGAACCCTTATGAAAAGTCTTCAGCGGATATTCATTGTGTCCGAAGCAATACGATTGCAGGTGAGAAACGTTAACACAGCACATCTCAAGACAAAGAATTTGATGATCAATTATTCCCTACACTGCCAAACTGTTGGAACGGAAAAAATAACCAGTCACACAAAAATACTTAAGGGAACTTGCACTCACTCTAAGGGTAAGGTGCGTTCTGGTAGATAAATCCATCGCTCTGATTTCATTGCAATAGAGATCAGGGCTCGGGAAGAAAGAACTGATCCACCTTTCTTTTCAATAGTGGATTCCTCTTCAATTGTGCCTTTGTCTGCCCTTCGAGAACAGGCTGCAGGTCCTAGTGCAGGAGTTCGAGACGCGGGTGTGGAGAAGGATGGAGAAAGTGAGGTGGACGGAAAGAAAGACGAACGAGGAAGTGCTTGCTATGGAGGGTGATGAGAGGAAGCTTCTGGAGAAGATTCGCTTGAGGCAGAGTAGGCAGTTGGAATAGATAATGAAAGGCGAAGGGATGCTGAAGGACATGATAGAGGGAAGAACGTTGAATAAGGTGAAGAAAGAGAATAGGCTTTATGAACGGGTTGATGAGCAGTTTGACGTATGCTGAGATGAAGACAAAAAAGTCGGGAAAGAAGGAAAGTGGCTGCGCCAGAAAAAAATGTGGATTTATTTACTCTTTCATTTATGGCAACTTTAAACGGTAGATTACCATGATAATAACTTGAATATTGAAAGTCATCATATATCATGAGTAGATAAGTGATAGGATATGAGATTATGGAAATTTTAACGGTGATTATGTCTCGTCCCTGATTTTGAAACAATTTATATTTTTTCTGAGCAAGGCGAAAAGCGAAAGCGTTGTTCTTTTATCTGTCATCTCCAGTTTTTAATTTTTATGGAGTGGTGAACTTTCATTTTCCAGTTATTTTGTGAATAATTGAAGGCCAACTTGCAATTAGCCAGGGAAAGGCAACCCCTAATTTGGTCCTTTTTAAATGAAGTGTGGTGAAAGAGCATCTCATTATCTCTTTGGACCGTAGTGAAATTGGTGAGAGATATCCCAAAAGTCTATCCATTCTTGCCTGTGAATAATGGTATTATAGAGATCTGACCATATCGTACTCTTTCATATGCATGATTGATGCGAGAGATAATCCCAGTCTACGAAACGACGTAGGAGAATGTAGTGCCAACTTATTAGGTGAGTGAAATGAAATCAGTTCCATAGGCAGTACGAGGTATTGGTGAAAGTATTGCCGCACATAGAACAATGAAAATTCATCAATTTTGATAAGCAACTATTCCATAGATTTAATAACAGAAGGTGCCCTGATGGACATAAAAGAAACTAGTACATATTTCGACGAATAATTATCTACCCAACATGACCAGTGAGCGCTAGTTATAATTTATTGTCTCATGAACTACTGTTTTTATGACTTATTTACTGTTCACTTACTTTTAATTATATCATCACGATGTTGCGGGAATTTTTCTATGAATAATTCTGTTAAATTCGGGGGATGTTGGTTTGAATTCCAGTCCAGGCGAATGAAAATTTCCATGGTTATTTTGGCAAATTCGCTAACAAAACTGTATCACCGTACTTCGCCCATTTCATCGTTCATGACGTCTGAATGGAGATTCTCATCAAGGACGTACCCTTCGAGGACCTACGCCAGGGGTCCCCAAAGTGGTCAATATACACCCCACTTATGTATAACTCCGAATCGACCCCTTCAAGGTCGATATGAAGGTCGGAATATTTGACGAAGGATATAAATTAATAAAAATCAGTAATATGAGAAATAACTAAATATAACTGCATTACAACTTAAATTTAGGCCTGGTTCTATAATTTCAGGTTTAAACTAACCGTAAGGTAGTAGCCTTTTCTTAAACCTGATGTTTACTGAGAGTTCGGAATTGGTATATTACTGTCGGTCAGTTAGTTGACATGAGTGCTATCGATAGAAGAACCCATAAACTTCGGTTTTCTTACTGAGAAACTACTAAACCAAAGGTTATAAAACCGGGCCTTAGAGTAGTGCTATCACTTAGCTTAATCCCTTGAATAATACAAAAACAGTAAAACCTCTATCTGACGGACAGCATTGGTCGATGAGAATATGACCTTATGTGAGAGGTGTACTTGTTGGAGATATAACAAAGGTGTGACCTTGGAAGTGTTATTCATCCTTCGTTAATTTTTGTCACATACATTGTCATTGCGTGAATTAATGTTAATATAACTGCGCTTACAGTAGTTAAAATCTTGAAACCATAATTCGTATTTTGTGTAAAAACCTGACGCGATAGAAAAAAATGGAAGACATATTTAGAATCAGCATTAAAAATTAATTCAAGAAAACTTATTTTTAATAAATCATCTGATAAAAGTTTCAAAATGCAGACTGGTGTTATAAAAATACCAGCGTGGAAAACATAAGACATATCGTTAACATACAATTCACCTTCGTCCTCTCCCTTTCATTCTCAATTCCCTCCCTTTTCATGGCTGGTGTCCTAACACCCCCTGCCACACGCCTCTGCGGCGGCTCGCTGGGTAGTATCATCGGATTAAAAAAAAAATTTTTCTTCAAAGGTTTTAAACGTTAAAAACGTTTCGTTTTTTCGAGGTTCCCATCACTAGTAATATGTAGATGTAGATCTATGTAAACGAGAAACAATTCGCCCTTCAGCAGAAGGAAGATGCACGCCTTAAGGTGGCTGGAGCGGTAATCGTGAGTCGTTGAAGGCACATTCTAATAACTTTTCACGTAAGTCGAAAAAAATATTCTTGGACCACATTTCACCCACGTACACCTGTTTATACGTTGGAAATCACCACAATGCAGTAATGTATATGATGCAAGAGTTATATTTCAAATTTTCGCCTTAATTAAAGCATTGTTTTGACTTGGATTTTCGGCGCGAAATTCGAAATTTACGCGAAAATCATATCTAAATACGCTTTTCTTACTCGGTATGATACCTTGATATTTGTTGGCAGCTATTATAATAATATGAAACTTACTATTTCGCATTTAGGAGAAAATCTGTACTTTAGTAATAGAATTTTTTCAAAATATATGCCGTGTTCCATAAGATTACTTGTTAAAATACCATTGAATTGCCAGAAAACCAAATCGGTAACATGCAGTTTTTTTATATTTTATCGATAGGTATTACTAACAAGGACACGTATGCAAAGTTTCACGCAAATCTGTATACAAACAAAAATCGCTCCAGCCACCTTAAGGGGACGCGAAGATGGCTGACGCCAAGCATCGCGTCATACGGCGGAGGAATTCTGTTTTATTTTTATTTTTTAATAAGACAACGATGTTAGCGTGTATTTCTCCTTCTACGAGGAAGAGGGCTCAAAAGGCTTCTCGTTTGCAGTCTCGATGCAGCAGAGGGGGGAACAATGAGGGAAGGAGAAAGAGGAAGACTTGACCCGTGACCCTCCGCTTCCTTTGTCCTCCGCGACTTGTCACCCGACACCGCGCAGCACAGCACCGCGGGGCTCGACTTGCCGCGCTGCAATCCGTCCGCTCTCGAGCGCTTCCGTGCAAGACCACGTCGAGGGACGCTTGTGCACGCGCGTAAAATCCTTGGCCTTGCATCGACGCGAGCACAAGCATTCGGGAATTCAAAGCAGTTAAATCCTTTAGTGGACGTCATCGCGGAGGACTCGAGCGAATGTTGGCAATTCATACGGAAAATAATCTACTCTTAGATACCAATTTATCGAGAACATTGAAGGAAAACTGGCAAAGAACTAGACAGGATATTAGAAGAAGATTTACGATAGCAGGAAGAATAGTCAAATAATCGTGATAATTATAGTAAAAAAACAAAAACAATTATTATTACATATTACTACGGTAATCTAAGGGTTAAGGAAGGTTTAGATGAAACTGAGTAAAAAATCCTCTACATTTATATATGTGTAGGGTCCTATTTACTAACACAATTTCTTTCTACATTTCAGAGTACGCCCTGCCCTTCTTCATCCCATCTATAAAACGTATTCTCTTTCTTCCCCTCCCCCGCTTAGCCAGAATTCTCCCCTCTAAAACGGACTTCAGCATCCATTCGCCTTTCCTTAACTCTCCCAAACACCTACTCTGCCTCCTCCCAATCTTCTCCAGAAGTTTCCTCTCCTCACCCACAGTACCATGCACTTCCTCGTTTCCCTTCCACCAAATTTTGATGATGCAATATTTTTCACTTTTATCAATAGATATCACAAACGAGAGCACGTATACATAGTTTCACACAAATCTGTACATAGACAAATATTACTTCTACCACCTTAAAGTACAGTGTGATAGGTATTGAGTGAATATAAGTCGTTGAAAGAGGAAGCTACAGAGTTTTTGTAGAAAGAAGACGATAGGACTGAGTATCTGGATGGTAGGGCATAAAATAGCGCAAGAGGAAAACTTCACGTACCTAGTGGGTATTTTAGAGGAAAACTGGTTTCGTAGAAAGGACGTCCAAGTGGAAGTGGGTCCAAGAGCATTGCAATCATTGCGATTTCAGTGAGGCGTCTTCTCAAACGATTCCTTCACAAAACTGTTATTCCAAATTAAAACGCTTTCAAACTCTTCACCTTCCTTCAAACAGTTTAACATTATAATTACTCTCTTCCTCTCTCCGTGCTAGTCGAAAATCACCCCAATAACACCCAATTCAGCATGCCATTACCTCTTTACAATACGTGTAAAATGTTCCATAGCTAACCAGCAATTCCAGAATTCCCTTTATGTCTTCTGGAAAATTTTCGTAGCACGCATCGACAAATGAAATAAAACGTAGCACGTGTCACATTATCACTCTAGTCAGTGCACAGCTTCGGCAACTATACTTCGTCCATTTTCAGAGCGTTGACAGAAATACCGTCACCGTACCGAGCCAATCAGTAAACACATACAATGCCGGCAGGGGAAGCAAATCACGTGACCGACTAACCCAAGATGGCGACCTAAGTTTACATCATATGGTCGTGATATCATTATTCACTCTTCATTACATTCTTTGCCAACTCAATAGATTTTATCGAATTATGGGATTTAAAATGTTGTTAAGTGTTGTCAAAAGTAACTGCGTATATTTCCCACCATGATTACATTTTACATTTTAATGCACCATACATAACCATTGTAATTGCTTCTAACCATCCACGATGGGGTCGCGGCTACGTCATGTCCGCATAACTGAAAATTCTAAGCCAGCCGGTACCCTATTGGCTGTAAGTTTAAATGCCCACCTACACTATAATAATGGACGAAGTATGTCCATTATTATAGTGTAGGTGGAATTGGGTGTTATTGGGGTGATTTTCGACTAGCACGGAGAGAGGAAGAGAGTAATTATAATGTTAAGGAAATAAGTAAGTCCAACAATATGGCACCACAGACTTCACTTTTCAGCTCTCTGCCGTTTGGAAGCGCTCCAGTAGTTTTCGCATAATCTATTGGTGACACGCAAAATCTTTAAACCATGACCTACACATAACGCATCCCTTGTGAACTTGTGGAAGTACTGGGGGAACTAAGACACGTGACGTGGCCGTTAACAAATACCGCAAGAATTACAGCACTGTTTGCCCTCACAATCGCTCCGTACGTGAGCTTATCAAAAGATACAAGACTGGCAGGATAAATTAGAAAGGAAATAACGAAAGGAGAGATAAAACAGGGCGGGGAATGAGATAAACATATACAGAACTGCTTCACATGAAGTCGATAACAACGCGCAGCGCTGGCCAAAATAAGCAAAACGGAATGCCAACAATTCAAAACAAGGACTCGGGCCGACGCTACAATATAATGTCGCCGCAGACTGCAGGATTTAAGTGCCACATTGATATTTTTGCTGTGAAGGCGATAAAATTCAACTCTATCACCATTACGTCACCAGCATTTCACCTTTAGTGCTTATTCGGCGCATTCTTATTGTTACAAAGCTCTTCTCTCATAGATATCTAAGGAGGGAAAAATATATAGAACGGCATTGGTTAAAAAAACACACATGGAACACCAAGTCGAGATAAAAAAAATTATATCCACACTTCACACGTCAGCTAACCTACTTCCTGATGGCCCGAACAAAAGCACTCAACAGGAAAAAGACAGGTCAGGCAGTTTTCTTCGATGCTCAACTCGGCTTGGAGAATTCTCGCTTCGACCTTGAAAAATCTTTTCAAACGTCAACTTCATTTTTTTCATGAGGGCTCTCGCTATTAACCCAACACGTGAGCAAACCAGCCAACCGATCCTCTTTTGTTATCGCTAAAGCATGCCGGCGGGCATAGTTAAAGGGGAAACATTGACTACGAAAGGCTGCATTCGTTTAAGGAGGTTCCACCGAGAAATGAAGTAAATGTAATTTTCATGAAAATTTCAAAATATGTCCTTCTTAGTACACTCTATCGATTGTCGTAGAAAAAAATTAGGCTTTCTACGTTATATTTATCAGAAATCGCATTTAAAAACAAGCAAATTTGTATGGGCTCTTATGGCAGTGCTTGCCTATGGGTACAAGAAATGTGGATTACTATTAGAAAATAAATGTCGTTTTGACGAAAAACTGATATAAGGTGCGCCAAAATATAAGAGTCGTGGTAGTGAAAAGAAAAGGGCTCCTTACCACGTTGGTTTAAATGAGGTTGTAGGTTTCGCCTCATAGCATTCTGTCATTAAATACGCCTAAATTTAATTAAAAGAACTAGTTTGTATTTTTAATATGTTTACAATGAATAGACTAAATACGCCAGCATTAAAATAACGGAATCGGTCTGGTTGATAAAATTGCATCCCCACAACGTCAACATTTTAGGTCATGCTCTCAGGAAAAGTAATTTAATTTGACTTTGTTGGTAGATCGTACGATTACATTAGCCAGTAAGCGAATTATATAGCGAAATCAAGTCACGTATGATAACATAAAAAAGTAGATTAACACTTCAGTTTAAGCCAAATTTTTATTATTTTAATAGTTTAAATTTAATGTATTTTAATGAATGATAACGCATTGCTCTATTACACTTAAAAGCAGGTTTTTTATTTTTTTTATCCATTGCAATCTAATGTACATTGAGTGAATGCTGCATTCGGGAAAAATATTAATTCTGCAGCACCATTTATAAGTAAATGATGCATTTCAACTAATATAATGCCAGTAGTGTACTAATAATTTAAATGCATTGGTGCCTTAATTTTGCAGCTGCTAAATATCCAGGAAAACAGTTTTTATGTCAGTTTTTCGCGCAATCGGTATTTGTTTAAGCCAGAAAAACTACTTTCTCGCAAGTTTTATTCATTTCCCTCAAAACTTCTTGAAATTTCAGGTCAATGTTAAGAAAAATATTAAGTGGAGGCAAGGATATGGAAAAAATGACGGATATATAATTTTTCAAATTTAATTCATATTAGGGTGAAACCTTCTCATCCGAATGAGAGCAAGCCCTCAGCAGAAGTCCCCTTTGTTATCGCTGGCACAAGCGTGAGGGTCCACTCTAATATTTCTATACCTTTTTTTGTATACCCTTTCCGTCGATCGATGAGATACTTTTAACACCAGCCCCAATCTCACCTCGGAAGTGGGTGTCACCGTCGCTTACGAAATATAAAAGCCTTGGAGCGGGACATCTGGCGGGAAATGGGGACGTGCTGGGTGACGTCGGCCACACTTTAACTCTCGCCGGCTAAGAATATAGCCGTCAACGATCGCCAATTTTCAGGCAAGTTTCCAGAGAGTAAGAAAAAAAGAAGCACATATATAACGGCGCAGAAGGATTTTAGAGGAATAGGAAAAATATAGACATTAGGAGGAGAATAGCGCTAGCGAAAGAAGCGTTTAGCAATAGGAGGGAGCTGATGACGGGAACCCTGGGTAAGGGTACAAAGAAGAGGTTAGGGAAGAGTAAATATATGGAGAGCAGCTTAGTATGGTAAGTTAAAATGGAAGAGTGGAAAAATCCAGAGAATTTTTCAACACTTTGCGCTCGTTTGTGCGCATGAGACATTGACCGAAAGATTACATTAATAATATTATTGTAGGACAAATGTCGAAAAAAACGACAAAAAACGTGGTAGAAAGTGCGCATAATTTGAGTATTTTACTTCTCCCTTGATATATCCCCAAGCGTACGCCGAGGAAATGGCAAAAGAGGCATGGACAGAGCTAGATGTAGGAATAAAGGCAGCTTATGGAGTCGATCAGATAAACTGACGACCGGGCGTTGGTTAATCAGTCATCAAGAGGATGACATGAATTGGTAGATACATTACAAAATCGAAGGGAAATAAGATACAACATACGGAAACAAAAACAATGGGATTTCCTAGGAAAGAGAAATAGACCATAAAAGTAGAAGGGCACAAACTAGAGCAGGTATAAAACTTTAATTACCTGGGAAGTACGCTAGAGGAAAATGGTCACAGTAGTAAGAATATCAGGAGAAAAGGGAACTGCAAAAGGCGTTCTCAAATATGACGCGGGCCTTGAGGGAGAATATAAAGAAAAGACCGGGCGAAGGCTTACATGGAAAGTAGCGTTGTGTATTGCAGAAACTTGTACTCTGAGAAAAGAGGACCAGAAACGACTGCAGGCGTTTGAAATGTGAGTGTGGAGCTTGTTACTTCTTTGTGGGTGTAGTTCTGAGCTTATTACTTCTACGGCTACCATCACTCAAAATATACTTATGAAAAGATGAGTATATTACGAATGAAGGTTGCCACATTTTCGAAAAAAACAATGGGAAACGAGTGACACGTGACTCTTTTTGCGATCCAAAGAAACTGAATTGCTATGGTCGACCATTGCAAAGGGGGGGGGGGGAGAAGAAAAACGTTGTCAGCTTGAACGCAGGAAAATCTATATTATCACGATAAAAATACATCCGTTTCACCTTTTCATGAGGACACCAAGCAGAGCGAACGCAGGATGAAAGTAAATCGTTATCTTCCACACGGAAACGGGCAAAAAATGATGCGAGAATGACAGGGGTTGAAGTGTGATGGGCGGAAGAGATAATGTGGGCTTTGAATCGGAATGAAAACAGTAAGACAGACGGGAAAAAAATCAAAACGAAAGAAAACCGGAAGCTGTACGGCCCGAGGCTCCGAGATTCTAAAAAGATTACAGGAACCGAAAATACCCCCGAATGAAGGAGTATGACCTCTTCGTAGGCCATGTGAACAAGTATCATTCGTGATTTGAGTATTCTAGCAGCTGATTGGTAGGTTTCCTGGACAGTCCGAAACCTATCATCCCAATTTTTGGTACATCATCTCACATCTCCTCCAACAATTTAATTCAAGAAGAGAGCAATTGACAAGTAAACTTAAATTAAAGATTAATACAAATTGTCAAAATAAGCAAAGGAATTTTGACTCCTATGGTTGCATTTCGGTCATTCAGGTGACCATCGACGGGGAGATTTGAAAATCTCGTAAACACGCGCGTAAAATGGACGTGATGTCGGCTATTAAAGCTAAATGTCAAATCCTGCGCTGTAAAAAATATTTTGTTTTCGAAAAAAGATAATAGGATATAATCTGTATTTTTTTACATCTCGACCCATTGAGTGAGATCCTGAAATGAAAAGTTGATCTCCACAAAAAAAATAAATAAACATAATTGGAAATAACTTGAGGCGTCAATTTGAGAAAATATTTTACTTTCATGATGAACAATGTATACATCATGGTAAAAATGTGGATGCCATATTCTTATGTTGTCGTGGAACCCGCCGACAAGTCCTTGGGACTTACAACTAGCGGAGCCGACTTGGATATTAAGTTTCAATTACTAGAATGCCTTTGAAAAAATTAATATGAATAAAAAAATAAAACTTTGACAATTTTCACTCTTGTTTTATTTCCCGACCAAGGTCTCAACACTTATGTGCCATTATCAAGCTGAAATATCGTTTTTAGCGAGCTCTTATATAACTATTTGACGAGGGGAGGGGGAGCTTTACCAACGCTCTTTTACAAACTTCCTCCCTTCAAATAGGAATATAGGGTTCGCTACAAACGACGTAAGTTTTAATAGTTCATCATGAAAAATAATTGGCCCTCTTAACCTCATCTTGAGCATACCCCTGCAACCTAAGGTCTTCGAAAACGCCAATCCTCTTCCTATCCACCTTCCCGCTTACGCAGCATTCTCCCTCTCAATCGCCCTCTTCAACGTACCGAATCCTCTCAGAATGCAATCCACGCTGTACTCTCACGGCTAAGCAACTAAAGCAGACGAAATTCATCCCCCCTTCCAATCTTCCGAGCCAAACAAACCCAAGCCCAAACTGGGGTCGCACGCGGTAATTTGATCAACCCGCTGGAAACCCCTAGAGGAGAGAAGAGCAAACGATCTAAGAAGAAATACTAGGGGAGGGGCGAAATTAGGATTGCCTACCTTTCGGTTCCAGAGATTGCACCATAATGTCTACGTGACGTCTGAACAGTCGACTACTCATTCCCTATGACTCATGAGACCCTAAACAAGGACTACCTGCCTAAAGAGACAAGCTAAAGTATCGGATATAGGAGTGCTAAGCTAAGCCCGTATACCAAAATATACGTTGGAAATGTTCAGTTCTCTATGATTAATACAGATTGGATTGGTTTCAAGAAAAAATCCTGTTTGCCACAATTAATTAAAGTATAAATTGGTAAGCATTTCAAGATGGAGCCTACTCCATGTACCTCCCTTGCTGTGTTTAAATGACTCTCCTATTGTTTCATTCTTTTCGAAGTATACTCAAAGTAAATTTTATTTCTCCATTATGTCATCCGTGAGGAAATGTATATTTTTAGAAAGAAAAGTCGACTTTAGATAAGAATTGGGAATTTAACAAGAAGTACATAGGTCTCAACAGCAATAATCTAAATTGGTGGTTATGTAAGTGTAATTCACATCAAATCGGCATTTTGAGAAATGCTAGTTATTTATGCTGATTGTTGCAAATTCTTAAACCCCTTTAAGCCCGTTTCACACTATTCAAGAGGTCTTGAACAAGGAGCCAGACGTTGAGACAGACGTCTTGAGTGCTCAAAGTTCATTCAAGACCATTCGAGACTGCCTATCAATGATGATTGTTCAAGAATACTTGAATCGACTTACGCGGCCACTGTCTCACAGGCTCACTGTCATATAAAGCTTGAATGACTTCTTCTGCGGTTTCTAAAGAAATCAATGACTCTCGAAAAGTGCCTGGAAAATTAGAGTAGCAAGGTCTACTGACCTTACGACTTGTGTATACACACGTTACATATTATTAGCAAAATAGAAATGTTCATCTAAGAACAACAATTTGCTACCTCCAGAGTTGTTTGCGGAACGAACATTAGGTTCGTTTGCGCAGTTGTCGTTAACATTCTGTATCTGATACGAAAAACGCCCATTGATGAGAAGTAGGTAAATTGCTACAGCCGAATTTTATTTGTAGTGTCAGCAGTTGCATCGCAGAGACGAAGGCATGCACCAAGCACATAAATTTCAGTTCCATCGTGAACTGCAGACAAGAGATCCTATATCATACGCCTATAGTCGCCGAGGCAAAGTCTACCTACAAAATCAAGTCTGAAGCTAGATAGTACAGAATAACTTTTTGACAAGACTCGCCGACACTATTTATGAAAATATTTTAAATACAGATTTGAAAAAAATAATTAGACTTCAAAAACTATACATTCGTATAGGGTTCACCGAAGCTCCGATTACGTCACTTTTTGACGCGCAGCGACCATGTTACCGTTAGGCAATTTTCACGTATTTTGGCACAGTCGCGATGCTCCATCGAAAGTGCTACTTCAAGTTTTCAGCAATCTAGCTGCCTTTTTGCGATGCCTGCACCCTGTAGGAACTGATTACATGCGTACTGAGAGGTAAGATGGGTTATCAATTATTTTATTAAAATTTGACATTCTTCACACCATTCATTTAACCAAACTGCGCCGAATCTTGTGCTTCGGACTATGTTGTCTATTTAGTTGAGGCTTTAAACATTTCCGTTTCCAGTTTGTTGGCTGGTTACTTGGAAAAACGACCGAAAGCTATCATTTGCGCCAATGACGACAGGTAGGAACGTTGCTAAGGGTAGGGCTGCATCGGGACTGGAAGCAAGGATGAGTGAAACCGATTGTCAGCATTAGCCTACTTTACCAGAAAAATGAGGGTACACAGAAAGATCCCTAATGGACTCATCATTCAAGGCAGCATTTTCATAATTATATTATTAATAAACTACTATAAATATTGAATAATTGAGTACTCTGGAAGTGTCCTGCAGGATCCCATGTAGGAACCAGAGAATCATAAGCCACTTAAAGCCAGTTATTATGTAAGTTCCAAACCGGTCTATTTTCTGACGACGTTGATAATATTTTACGAAATCCGACATATTACGGTAGATCAGATCATGAGAATAAAATTAGGGAACTAGACTGCAGAACGGACAGATTTAAAATGTCATTTTTTCCACGAACTATAAGGGACCATAACAGGGGCCAATGAGACTTTTATCTAGATTTGTCGATAGATAGTGTAGCTCTTAGTAGTAGTAGTAGATACTCCCTAATACTTGAATCCTTATCTGTTACCTAGTACTAGCAGCACGCCGTGCATGTTTTCTACATAAGTCTTGAGTCTCTGTCCATTTGTGTAGTCGTATATTAACGGTCCCTCTCCATTGTGATAATATCTGTAGTGTAGTGCACGCTTGTGAGGCTTTGCCTCGTGACAAGCATCAGCGATTTATGCTAATGCATAAAAAGCCGTAGTTACACTAACTTTAAGGTATAGTGTAATGCATGTTGGTGAATACTCACTCCCTGCCACACACCCCTGAGGTGGCTTGCAGGGTATTTTGTAGATGTAAAAAAAATAATTTTGGCCCATCCTCGACCCAAAATCTTCGTCTACATCAATCCACCTCTCCATTATTACGCATCCTGAAGATGGTTAACGTATTCGTCGACTCCCCTGCTTTAAAGCTTGCGGTTCCTCGTCCGCTGTACATAACATATTTACATTCCGTGCGATGAGATCGCGGCATAGATGGGGAGGGGGCCAAGTCACGCTCGGAAGGGGCTGGGAGACAGTAAAGCGGTGAGTCACTTGTGGGAGCGGTCCTCGCATCTCTCCTCCGACAGAGTGCGTGGGAGGATACACGGGCATTAATTAAGCTCCACCACCGAAAGGGCGAACGCCGAAATTTCTCTGATGATCACCTAACGACATCTGATCATTTAATCCGAGGCTCATGCGCACATAGGTAAGGGCGGAAACACTGAGGAGATGATGATAGCGTTTAAACCCTTATATATATCTAGGGAGTTGATGATTCCAATCGCACCCGTCCGTAAAAAAATTGACCACCCTATAAATATGTAATTAACTTTTCTGAGAATAACTAGTAATCAGTAACGCTACTTCTGCAGGAGATTTCAGCAAGTTGATAAACTTTAAGTGAAGCAGAGGAAGCTTTGTGGAACTTATGAATATTTTTTCTAGTTTAGTACGCAGGACGCCATTTTACTCCGGTAAACATCTGTAGACAGACTAGACTCGATAAGAGAGATACAATTCCAGACAGATATGTACAAGAATCTCATACACAAATTACAACTGTCATAAAAACAGTAAGAAACATCTTATGCTTCGTTCTGTCCAATTTCCAATTATATTTCCCATATCTCTCTCATCTACATAGCTTGATGTCCTAAGAATCATTGCCACACCCATGTGGAGGCTCGCAGGGTTCACTGCAGGATTTAGATATTATCCTTATTAAAGTCCCTGTCATCAGTTCTTTCCTTTTAGTTAACGACTCCTTCTCTACTTCCTGTCTAATATCATTACTGTTAAGGTAAACTATCGGCTAAGGAAAATTTAAATGGAAGTGAGAGAAAATCCTCTGGATTTTTACATTTGCAGGGCCCTATCTACTTACTCAATTTCTTTCTTCATCCCAGCATACGCCCTACCCTTCTTCATCCCATCCATTAATCCAAGTCTCTTCCACCCCCTTCTCCGCTTACCCGACATCCTACCCTCAATTTAATCCTAAAGAAACCCTTCGCCCCTCATTACATGTTCCAACCACCTATTTTGCCTCCTTCTAAAGTCCTCCAGAAGTTTCCTCTCAACGACCATACCAAGCACTTCCTCGAATGCCTTCCTTTCCGTCCACTACAACTTCTCCATCCTCCACCACAACCACATCTCGAACGCCTTCCCGTCACAATAAAAAAAACCCAACACCGACAATTCCAAAGAATTATTTCCACCGCCGAAATTAATATCAATGGAAAATCGCGCCGGCAGGATATCGAGTCGATTCGAATAACGGGGTGCAACTCCGTTAATCCCCGTGCACACTCGGCAAGGCTGAGGATTGGGCGAGACGAAGAAAGAAATGCAGGGGAACGGTTCAGCAGCATGGTGTCGCATCCGGAGCGTGTTGTTTTTCGTCTGGCCCGTGAAAATGCACCGACCGTAGCACCACGTCGAGCTCTTGTCGAGCGCAAGAAACAAAAGAAGAAAAAAATTACCGGCATCCGTGAAGCAAGTAGAAGACCAGCCAGAGATTGCTCCATTTCCTCTGCGTCTGAAAATGTTTTTTTCAAAGAGAAAAGGGGTTTAAATAATTGAGATAATATGCAAATTAGTGCATTGATTAGTAAAATATTGATACGATAGAGGACGCTTTTTATGAACTTGAGAATTTTGAAATATGATGGGAAAATGCTAATCGGCAAAAGAAAAAAAAATATACGTAATAATTTCTATAATAGTACTCAAGAGGTATCTGCCGAGGTAGACTACGGTAGTCTATGGTAGGTTTGGATGAAAACAGAAGTATTGCCAAGGCATCTAGTTATCTACTACCCGTAAGGAAATCAACAACTTTGTCCTATCTGCTTCTTCACCTCGATTACTTCACACCTACCTTCATACCACCCAAAAAGTATCCTTCTCATTATATTTCTTCCCATTCCCCGCTTACTCAACATTCTCCCCTCCATCACGACCTTCAGCATCCACTAGCCCCTCAATACCGATTCCTACCACCTACTCAACCTTCTCCTAAATCAGTGTCCTCTCCTAACCAACCATGCCCAGCACTTCGTCGTTTGTTTTCCTTTCGATCCATCGCATTTTCTTCACTAACCTCCACAATCACATCTCAAACGCTTCTCATTCCTTCTTTTCCTCTTGCCTCGGAGTCCAGATTTCTCTGCACCGTACACTTTCCATATCAGACTCTACACCATCCGTTTCTCAACCACCTCACATAATGTACACTCTACATATTGACTGTTATTAGCGTAATCTACCTGGATAAAGGTTTAATGGAAGAGAGTAAAAATCCTCTAGAAAGTTACAGGCGCAGTCCCATATCTCTCAACACGATTTCTTTTTTTGTCTCGGCATGCGTTCTACCCTTTTTCATCCCGTTTACAAATCCTATTCTCATTCTTCCCACTTCCCTGCTTATCCAACATCCTCCCCTCTATTAATCTAGCATATTTTTAAAAGATATAATGGAATCGACGACTTTTAAGTAGCAAGTCGTTTTCTTGCAAATTTCAACAATGCAACTTTCAACATTCAAAATTGCAGCTTTCAATTATGTTAACGTTTACTCTAGATATTAAGGCGAAAAGCAGGCAGAGTAGGGACCTATGTGGAGGATGCGATACACCGCGAAGGATACATACACCGAGAAAAACAGGGGCTGTTTTCTGCGTAGTCGCTCGTGCATTCTTAACTGAACAAGACGCAATTTGGAATGCACATCCAACACATAAAAAGGTTTGAGTTACACAATGCACGCTTTTTTTGTGAGTCGATGTTATAATGTGCTATCTTAATAGTATCGTGTGAACGCGTTTACTTAATGCGAATGCACGAACTCATGCACACAAAATAGCCTATGTTCTTATTCCGGGCATTTATACACGCATAGACTTGCGCAAGTGCATACATTCATCGTTCCAACGAGCCCCAAAGAGCGAGAAACTTCCTCCGAGGAACACGGCTAACGGTAGGGAAATGGAGCCTCAAAGATGAGACGCAGCTACTGACTGTTTTCCATTTCTGCTAACTGTCCGAGCGTTCCCCGCCCGAACTCTTTATTTTCCCAGCGCAGCTCTCACTAAGAGAATAGACTAATAATCATGATAGGAATCGTTCAGACACATGTTTAGTTGAATAAACCGAGTATTCAACGAGGAAAAATAGAATCCTCTTTAAAAATGACGCAAAAGCGTTGAAACCGATCGGGGTTTCGTCCAATAAAAGTGAGGAATACGAGGTTAGAAGAAAAATACGCAGAATATGTTCTCTGTTTTCTTCGATTTCAGCGACACTATGTACCATGAATAAGCTCGGAAAGTAGGTACCTATAAGTTTTTTTCTTACTATGGAAACGAATTTTTAAAAACTATAAATCCATTTCGGGCCATAAATTACGAAAAGAAGTTGTTACTGCCTACAAATGCCGATTTCATCTGTTTGTGCTTTTTTTCTGCTTTTGTTGCCTATTTAAGGGCATTAAATGGCAAAAATCAATGATTATAGCTTGAAAGGAAGAACAAATCAAAATTTGCTCTCTCGATTATTATCGTTCTTGCTTTTGTTGAGTATATCTCACGTAAACATCGCATAATAAGCTTATCGCTGAAATAAAACAAGAGTTTCATTGCAATAAGTGTAATGTAAAAATCAAATAAAACTTGCTCAAGAGAACTACCATCCATTGGATGACACATGCGGAGATGCGCTCGTACATGCTTCCCCAAGTGCCCTTAACTGTCGGCTGAGGATTGAGGCGACCATGCACTCAGGGGGGACGCCAGACTAATAAAGACGGGTACAACAGCTGCCATTAGCGGGCTCACGCTAAAAGGCACATGACTCATTGTCAGAGCAGCACTCGTGCTTAAGTAAAGGGGGAGCATTATGACTCTCTGGCGTTATTTCTTTAATTAATAATCTTTCGGCGCAATTTCAAGCAACTCGCAAGCATGAAATGCATTCGTTCCGTAGAAAGAGGAGTAAATTACACAAGTTTTATAAATCAAAATATATATAATATTTCGATGTTACTCTTTCAAAATTACTACGTAGGTTGGAACGACAATGGTCATCTTGCAAGCTACATTATAAATTCTCTACAGCTGCCTCAAGCTAGTTAAGTTGGTTGGAGCGATGTTTGAGTATACACAAATTTGCGTGAAACTATGCATACGAGTTCTTATTAGTGACATTTATAGATTAAATTGAAAAAAATGCATCTTAACGATTTGGTTTGGACCTACAGTAATGAATTATTTCGCGTTTAGAAGAAAATCTGTACATATGTATAAAAAACCAAATCGGTTGTAATTTTAAAACTTTCATCTATAGCTATTGCTAATGAGAATACGTATTCAAAGTTTCACTCAAATCTGAACATAAACTGAAATATCTCCAAGCACTTTTAAATCGCGCAGGGTCTGAAACGAGTGGAAAGCAAGTGCGCTGTTGTGCTATGAGCAGCACACCAACCATTGCTAAATGGTAAGCATCCATTACGTTGCAGCCCTTGGAGATAAAAAGAACTGCATTAATTAGACATGAGGAAAAAATAACTTAGTATATTCCACACTAAAACGTTTGAATCCGACCAAGGTTTCAACTGCTCAGCAGTCATTATCAAGGTAATCCTTATCCTTGATTAATGACTGCTAAGCAGCCGAAACTTAGGTCGGAAATAACCGTTTTAGCGTGGAATGTACTAAGTTATTTTTCGTAATGTCTTTAGCGATGTTTCACTAGGTTAATCCTTCAAATATTAATATTATGCATAAATAAACCTTAATTTGAACAAGTACGCACCGTTAGGTCAACGCCCCGAAACGAACGCGTACGACCGATCGAGATGGACGACGAACGCAAGAGGGCGTTATGATGATGGATGGACCAGAAGGAGAAGCGGAGGCTGCGGTGAGCAGAGGCGTGAGCAACCGACGTGGGCGTGGGAAGAAGGCGTGCGGCGTGTACACATAACGACCCGCCAACTGCTTGTGCGTGAGAGAAACAAAACACTCAAAACTATCCTTTTTCTATCTCTCGTCCACCGTTCCCTTCCTTCGACCCAAGCTGTTTTCTTTTCTCGACCCCTCCATTACGTGCCACTTCCTTATCCACCAACAAAACTTGTTCTTATCCTCCCAACCAGCTCAGCACCCGTGCGCATACCCCTACCCAAACCCACACAACGTTCCTTTAAGGTGGTTCCACCGTAAAATGACTTAAATGTCATTTTATTCATATTCTGTCCACTTGTAAAAAACCTTCTCCTCTATCTGATATGAACAACAAAATAATACCTTTCCACGCTATTTTATTCTATAATTGAACTTTAAATTACATTGTGTTCCATGGGGGAATGAGAAAAACACGGGGAAAATAGTATTTTTCCATATAATATAAATGCCATTTTCGCGGAAACTATTTTTATGAAGGAAATAATCCAGAGAAATCGAATAAAAATAAAATATAGGCATCTTACCACCTTATTTTTCTAGTTATTTGGGAATTAATGCAGTAATTGAAGTCAAAATGCGGTAATTCGTAGGAAATGGCGCTGCAGTCGGCGCCTATGGCTGGAAAAAAGTGCTAATTTAAAATACATTCGTGGAATAATCTGCATTTTTTCTACTTTACTTTTGGTTTCTGTAGGTAACGCATTTCATCAGCGAAAGCAGGATTTTTTGGACAAAATATAAAAAATGTGGAATTTAGTATTTGTTTTGACTCACACAGTCGCGGCGGAACCTCCTTAAAGTTACCAGGGAACAGGATGCGGATAAACCCATAGCAGAGTTGCTTTTAATTATTTCCGGGATCCATCGCGTTTCGGTGCAAAATTTGATTCACAAGAACGTTTCAGAATGTTATTGGAAAAGGAGGGTATACATAGCATAGACGCCCATGAATTTGTGATTGAGACAGAAAAACTCGTCGTGAGTGACATTGAGGCTTTCTTGAGGGAGGTGGGAAGAAAGAGAAGTAGAACAGGAAGATCGACAGAAGAAGAAGGACGAAGAACAGAAGAAGAGGGTCGTTACCCTAAGGGAGGAGATAAAGAAGGCCTGGAGAGACCCAATACGAAGGATCCTGGGAAAAATATAAATGCAGATTATTAAAAATCGCGGAAACCTAAACAATAATTATAGCAGAGTCACTTCGTTCACGTGCGATTCCTGTACATCTACATAGTACATCTACAATCCACCTTAAGGGCGTGTGGCAAGGGGTGAGTTATTACCAACACGGACTATACTGTACACTAATAAAGTTAATAAAACTACGACTATTGATGAATTAGCAAATACATGCAAGTACCAGTCAGCAGGTGAAATAACACCAACCAGCACCACACTATAGGCATGCTACCAATGCTAGAGAAACTATTTGTACTAATGTATACAACAACAAAAAATGCACAGAGATACAAGAGTTCTACAGTAAACACGCACGACATGCTGCTTGTACAAGGCAGCATACAAGCAATTGGGAGCCAATCAACTTATTAGCCAATCTTTCTGTCGACAAACATAGTTAAAAATTTCATTGGCAGCTGTAGCGTTCGCGGGTAAAATTACATTGAAAACTTGTCCGTTCTGCAGTTTATTTCCCTAACTTTATTCTCATGATTTGATCTACCGTAGTATGTCGGGTTTCGTAAAATGTTGTCGATGATGTCGTAAGAAAATAAATTGTTAAAATAAAATTCCACGTTAATAGTCCTACAGCATACTTACAGAGAGGCTAAAAGTGACAATTATTATTGGACGTGAACTAGCATAGCTGTAGTAATTGTTTTCGCAATCCTCCATGTTCTTGGAAAGTTCCATCCCGGCCAGTTGGTATGTATGTTGGTATGTTGGTAGTGGCAAACAGTGAGAGAAAATAGATTTCTAAAAAGAAAAGATAACTCGGCAGTTATATGCTACGTGAGCTATCTAATTTTCTAATGGCTAATGGTGATATTTTTATCGTTGGTCCATATCTCTTTACACGATTTCTTTCTTTATCTCAACTTACATAATACCTCTTTTCATCCCGTCCGTGAAGCCTATTCTCTTCTTTCCCCGCTTACCAAACTTCCATCTATAACGGCCTTCAGCAACCCTTCGCCTCTCATTACCTCTTTCAAACCACCTGCTCTGCCTCCTCCTGATCTCCTCCAAAAGTTTCCTTTCCTCGCAAACCAATCCCAGCTTGTCCTCTTTCCACTTCCTTTCCGTTCACCGTAATTCTCCTCAACACCCATATCTCGAACGCCTGCGGCCTATTCCCGTCCTCTTTTCTCTTAGTCTACGTTTCCCCGACTTGAAAGGCACGTTTAAATGTTACAGAAATATTTTCTGAGGACGAAAACACAGGTACCAACTTTATGGGTCCCTAGTAGCACACGTGTACGTGCGCTATGTCTGTCCAACCAATCAAGGCAGTTTCCCAGCATCCAAGTCAGTTTCCCTAGTGGTGCATCCAGGGTTTTCTCTGACCGTAGGGAGTAGGGGGATAATCTAATCATCTACTGCCCCTTGCGGCTAGACTCCCAAATATAGCCGGGCACGATCCCTAAGAAGATGGGAAATCGAAATGCCAACTACACCACTCCCATTCTCAATCCCAACCGAACCTATTCGCTACAATCTCAGAGTCTTGACCACAATTCCCACACTATTTCTAAATTTTCCGTAAAAACCACCCAAAGACAAAGTAATGCCGAAAAAAATGTTACAAGGAGTCACAATTTTCACATAAGATCCACGAGGACAACGCCTGAAGAAATAACAATATCCATATATTTAAGTGTCTTGCTAGCAAGGCTATAAGTGACACAATTTTCTTCTTCCATAGTATTACGTTCAAGACATATTCTACCTAAATGCATGGCACTCACTATAATAATGAGGACTGTACAAGTATTATGTGTTAAAGAATGTTACACTCAGGCCTGGTTTTACGATGTCCGGATAAAAGTTAACCGCAAGGTGACGTAGCCTTTTGTTAACTGAATGTTACCTGAGAGAGAATGCTTCGTATGTTACACCAGACTGTCGGTTAGTTGACGTTGGCATTATCGATGGGAGAACATAATAACCTTGGTTTACGTCCTGAGAAAATATATACCCAGAGATGATAAAATCTGGCCGCAGTGTTAAGTGCCTGGATCTTATTTCCTACGGTGCTGGTAAGATTACCAGCTTCCAGAGTTTTAAAAAATAGTTAAATTTCAGTCCCTTCATATCAATAACAACCACACCTAAGCGCATTTCAAAACATGCTCCTTATTTTGTCGACCCAACATCGCAGCAGGACCTAATAAAAGGAAAAAGTGTAAGTTTTCATGGATACTTTGAATCGACTCAAGGGTAGAAAGTTATCTCTACCTTAAAAAACCTAGTATCACGAACAATACCCGTTTTACATCTCATTTCAGAACTAGTGATTTGTTTATTTTGGCTTAGCCTCATCGAAACTATGCCTACATTAAACGAATTTCCGAAAGTCAAATTCCAAAAAATCATTCGCCTGAGCTGGCATTTGTACCTACTAACCCATAATTATTGCCTGAGGTTTAAACTAATTTTTCTACCTAAGTTTCTACTAGAAGCTGATTTCTCCAAAGTTATATTCGCAACTCGTCAAGCAGAAATCTTTAACTGCTATACGAAGGCGGTTGGAGCAATTTTTATGTACAGATTTGCGTGAGCTTTTCCAAATGCGTTCTTCTTAGTGATATATCTACATAAAAGCAAAAATGTATTTTACCGATTTGCTTTTTAAAAAACAATCCAATGCTATTTTAAAACCTACGTAAGATACATTTCGTGAGGATTCGATTACGTAGGTACATATTTTCCTCTGAACGCGAAATAATACATTTCACATTGCCATAATGGTTGCTAAGAAATAATGTGTCACGCCGAATATAAGATTCGAAAAAAAAACTTTCATAAATATAATTTTCACCTAAATTTTGAATACTGCGTCGAAAAACCAAGTCTTAACATTCTTTAATAAAGGAAAAAATGTAGATATAATTCTGGCATCATTTCCATCACTGCATGAGTTGTGAGTTCCACCGCATAAACAGATGCACTTGAAATGAAATGTGGCCCTATAATTTTTTTCGACTAACTTAAAAAGTTATATCAATCTGGACTCAGTGCCCCACGATTACAACTCCACCCACCTAAACAAAACCTATGTTTTTCTGCAGTAAACACCGGTGTCCGGGTTAGAGGAACAATCCCTACCAAACCTGAGGCAGCAGGGATAGTGTAATGCGAGTAGACCTGGGGCCCAATTCCTCCCTACAGTTTATCCTCAACTCTTTCGGGAACGCGTGTTTTCCACCTCTATCACTCCAGCTTAATCGCTTCTTCCCAACTTGAAGGCTCCCCAATCCTCAGGAAGGGGCCAGTCACGGAGACCGCGCGGCAAGTGGCGTGCGGGAGCCTTCCTTCACTTGTTTCTTCCCCGCCCCAACCCTCAGCTTCCCCCTCCCGCCACGAGATGGCGGCGGCGTCGTCGGTGGGGGGCTTCCCTACGACCGTGATGGGGGGGTCAAGGGCAGATTGAGGGAGGAAGGCGAAATGGTAATAACCAAGAACACTGTATTAGGACGGCTATCTTCTATCTCGAGCGTGTTGCCAATGGCCGCAAACGAATTGAAGTTCCACTTTTAGCCACAGGCTGCGCTGCAATCGGCGGTAAGGCACATTGAGGTAGATGTCACCCTATACACTGTGGAAATATTTGGAGATTGTGTTTTTAAGAAGGGAATACTTGCTAACTTTAAGAGATTTACTGTTGAAAAACGTCGTAAATTTGCAAAATTAGAGCGTCAGCCCGTAAGTGCTCCTGTAAATCGGGGGTAACAAGTATGGCGGACAGGCCACGCCCACGTTACACTTTCAAGCATTGGCCACCATAGCTAGCGCCCCCTCCATCTACCTCAATGGTAAGGCATGTAGCAGACGGATACTTGTCCAACTATACGTGTTTTTGAGTTTCCAAAATTCTCCTCCTGTACGGAAGTATGATGAGTGACACTGCATGTAATACTTTAAGGCATTTGATTGTAGTTTTATGTACTTAAGGTAAAGAGCCATCGACGAGAAAACTCTCCAGAGCATCGCGAAACAGAAATCATTTACACCAAGGCCCTACAGAATTAGGTGATGTGATCGGTGGGTTCTTATTCCATATTTCGCTCGAAAATTTCTAATTTATGATATAAGACATTCACAAACAATGCATTAAAATAATAACAAATGCAAATAATTTGACAGCTAGTTCACTTCCGGTTGTTCGATGTCAATTTACATATTTCGATTACGCCGGTCACAAAGGACAAATGTAAAATAAATTACATTCCTTCCCGGAACAATTGAGGATTTTAACAGTCTGCATGCAGAAGTATTTGAGACCTTCCAAGGCATGTTAATATTTTTTCGAAAAGGTACAAGAAATATCTCGGAGGGTTGATTTTATAAATAAATAAACTGAATAAATTAAACAGAACTTGAATTTTGTTGACAATCTGTGTGACATCACTAGTACATAGTTTATTTGAAAAGTTAGTTGTATAATTATATCGTTAAATACTGCCATAATGTTATCTATATATAAGATATGACCAACTATACGGTCAAAAATACGTCAGAGAATACATTATGGATAATTAGCATCAATATGACGATACAGATGGTGTATTTGATGGCCGATATTACTCAATTCATACGATTATGAATACCTAGTCGACATAGTGTCGGAACATCGATTATCTTTATACCGAGGGAAATATATCAATAAGAAAATCGAACAATTTACAGTTCTCCTTCATAGGAAAACCAGTGAAGACGCGACTGTGGTCATCCCGCGGGGCCAAAGAAAGAAGTGGTGGATAAGATGAGAGGGGGGAAACTATTAATCATTCACTCCCATCGCTGTGGCCGCCGTTCGTTGTTTTACCTTAATATCCTCCGCTGTCCGAAAAGTAATCGAAGTTTCTAAAATATAATGATGAGGACTTAGGGGGGCAAAGTGATTAAAAATTGTGGGTGCCGGAGATGAATAAGGGGGCTCGAAGAACGAGTGTGGGCCACTTATTCGTTCGTGCCAATCGCAAATGAATTTCGCGTGCGAAAGCAATGCAACTGAAACACCATTCCTCAGTAGAAGAAGGATGGATGGACGGGATAATTTGAGGTTATGGACCGTTATTCGGTTCAGAACACGGAAAGTCTCCGCCGGAAACCCAGGGGAAGTTAAAGCAAATGCACTAAGCACGTGACCATCGCTTTAAGCGTATGAGAATTGTATTTACCCCTTCACGAGTTCTGTAAGAATGAAAGATTAAAGAGTTAAAAAGCGTGATGCACACCAAAAAGAATCCGAGTTTCTATTTTAACTTTCATTCCTTGTGAAATCACTAAATTGCAATTAAACTGCGATATACATTTTTTACATTGAATCAATTTATCAACGCTAAAAATTTCTTATTTTGTACCTGAAGGTAAAAAAATATGATTAATCCCTGAAATCTTGCGAAGATATATTCCAAATGCAAACCGAATTATGAGCACAAAGAGGATAGCATAATTCAAGAAGAAAGCAATCGACAAGTAAATATAAATTAAAGAGTTACACAAATTGTCAATGAAAGCAAAGGAATTTCGACTCCTATGCATACATTTTCGTCATCAAGGTGATGACAGACGGGGAGAGTTTGTAACATAACTATTTAACACAATAATGTCACTAACCTTTTCTTTCACTGGATCTGTTCCGCTACGGGAAATTTTAGGTAGCCCTACTAAATATAATTTTCACAATCGTGCTTGATATTAAAAGATCTATTTATTTTTTGTTGCCCTGACTGCACATGTGAATACACTGTATTGTACCCCACAAACAAATTAATAAAAAATTCACTCAAATAACACATATAAATCATTCCTCGCCAGCATAGATTAACTTCCTTGCGTATCCTTTTCACTCATGAATCAATCACCAAGACATAAAAACACTCAATACGGGCATAATACAACATAAATCAAATCCTTTACAATATAGGGATAATTGCTCTCTTCAAAATACCTCGTTCCAGGGTTCGTAAGTTGTTGTAGTTGTTGTTCGTAGGCTGAAGGGTTTGAATGTTAGAAGGTGCTGATATGGACCAGATGGGGGAGCAATAGTTGATTGTTGGGATGACAATAGTCGAACAATATGACCGCAAGGCTAGTGGATCTGCAATTTGTGTGAAGCGGTAGAGGAGGCCAAGCAGAGACATTGCTTTATTTTTAACTGCAAGGATAGTTTGTGGTCCATCAAAACGCCGAGGTCTTTAATGGAGGAGACGCGATTGAGATTTAGTGAGTTTATATTGTAATTGAAATCAATGGGGGATTTTTTTAGGGAAATAGATATAACATTGCATTTTCTTGGGTTTAATTTGAGTTTCCAGGTATTGCACCACCCTGAGACCGTATTTAAGGCATATTGGATCCTGCCCTTAGTAGGAAAAATTCAATAAAATAGATGAATTTTCACTCGACAAGCACAGTATCTTCCACTACTTTCTCGACTACACTAAAACGAAGTCGTCTTGAGAATCACCCAGCCTGCCTTAGTCATGCACGAGAACTCCCCCTGACCTCGTACCCGAGATGGATGATCCGATGGTAATGAATAGACGCGAGGAAATAGGCCTGAACTAGTATAGTTGATGGATGCGGGATCATGGGGTCGACCGGGGACGACGTAGAAAGATTGAGGAGACGAACAGGAAGGGACGGTGATGGTTTAAAGGGTGCTAAATTGAGGGGTAATGAAAGGTTGTGGGTGGGGTTAGACTTCGAAGGGATATTCATGTATCTTGACTCGGGATGGAATAACAGTTCTCGAACAGGATGGGTCAAATTATACACACCCAGTATTCAAAGTATCGAAAAGTACTATAAGAAAACCCTTCTTAACCACTCCGCAGGTGCAGCACGGACTGAATATATAAGGAATAATGGAGTTACCTGCCCAAAATCTATTTGTGCCTACCTCTACTGTTTAGTTTTACCTACAAATTGCTCACGTATAAGCAGTCAAGTAAGGGCGACAGCCACAGCAGAACAACAGAGATTGAAAGCAATGTAAATGTGTACTTATGAAAGAATAATGAAGATGAAATGAAAAGAAGAGAGATAGCCAATGAAGACTTCCGAAGAAGAGTGAGGGCAAAATGATTTTTGTTGATAGCTGAAAAGTAGAAGATAAAAAGCGAATTGGACTCTCTGAGAAATAACTCTCTCGGAGATAATAATGAAATGATAAAAGTACAAGGAGAATTACTGACAGAGACCCAAGAATGAAAAGCAACAGGCATATTGAAGGGAATGTTAACGTTTAAGGATTTATGCACTTATGTTGCGAGGAATGTTAATGCTCTTAGGAGTCATGAGGGAAAATAGCTGACAGCTGAAACGATAATGAAGTCGAGAACTGCAGCACATTAACAGTCGGGTAAATTACTGGTGATGAGAAAACACAAAAATGAGAAATCCAGGAAAACCATTGTAAGATATAGTAATACCCCTCACGACCTGAGCAAGACTTAGCCTCCCACCCTCCCGAAGCAAATTTCTGGCTACGTACCTACCTCACGAGTATTTTGAAACATGCAATTTAAGAGCTACAATTGCCACTTTAAAATTGAAGCATTACTTTCAACAACCCTTAAGTCCAAAGCACCAGAAAAACTACTGCCAATTCATTATGCATCGATATCGTGACACATAGAGGACCGCATAAGTTAATGTTTAAAAGAAACTAAAGGAGAATAACTATGGAATATTGGAGCTGACAGGCGCAAATTCATTTTAGGATAGCTCTGAGGAAAGCTTGTACCCAAGAAATTGGAGAAAGTCCACCTGATTGTTTTACGATACTGCTTTAATTCCTGCTCTAAAGCGTGCCTCTAAAAGTCGGAATTTTTTAAGATAATAATTGCATTACCGCTCTTAAAAGAATATTTGGCTATTCAAAATTCCTTACGTCCTTAGAGGCAATAGAAAAAAATCTATGCATTAAGAATCGATTACTCGATACGTTAATTGTACACATTTGTTTGATTTGACGAACACACGGACGAAAACACTTCTAAAAAAACTTCTAAACATATTTATATTATTACATGAAAACCCCAAAGTGAAACAATAATATTATTATTTTCATCAATATCATTTGGAGTTCTATCACAGGGTACGTATGCTTTCAGATAGGCCCTCACGTCATGTATGTGCTTCAAAACAATGCTGTCTTGAAGCTATATTGATAAAAGTATGACTTTATTTATTTATATACTTATCAAAAACCTAAACACAGCCTCTAGAGCCTATACATCGAGCATCCAATAGAAAGAAATTTCAACCAGGCGGGACTCGGACCCGCTACCCATATCATTTATCATATAATCATCAAATGATATCTTAATGATGAGGGAGATCGAATGGGCGGATAAAATCAGAAATAAAGAAGTACACAAGAGAATAGATGAGGAAAGGACGATAAACACTATGAAAGGTACAATAAGAAACTATATGGTGCATACAGAAAAGGAGAACCATATGGTTTGGGCACACCCTAAGGTACGATGGGTTTGTGATGAATATTTGTGATTGAAGGAAAAATAGAGGGAAAAGTCCCGAGAGGAAAGCCAAGGGATAAATATACAGGCCGAATAAAGAGGAAAGTAAATAGGAAGAAATAACAAGGAGTAAGGGAGCTATCATTGTTTGGGAAGGATTGAAGACTGCAGTCAACCAATCTTAGGATTAAATGACCAATGGTGATGATATGACATAAAATGATAATATTTAAGAGCTAAAAATGCTGCTCAAAAATTGGAGTATTTTATCGATGCTGCTCCTTTCATAGGCGCGCTGGAGGAACGAAACTATGCATACATATCTCGATACAGAAGAACCACCCTATCCACTGTAATTTATCGAACGCACCGACACCAATATCCTGGATTTCTGAGATAGGCCGCTGTACACAAACGGCCAATCCTCAATGTGGAAGCGAGGGGGTGTTGCAGGGGTACTAAGATGAAAGGGGGGGAGTATGAGATGGGGGTTGGACGGGGTTGTACGAAGGAGGTGTTGGTTAAAATGAAATAAGAGGGAAGGAAATGATTGTTTGGTAAGGGGGAGTACGGAGAGACTGAAAGAGGTGGTGTCTGTTAAGACCCACGAGGGGGATGAAAGGGCAATAAGGAACGGGAGAACAAATTGGGTAAGGGGAACGGGGGTGGAGCGAATTTAAGAGGAAGGCAGACTTGAGAGGAGTTAAAGAATTAAGGGGCGACGGAGGAATAAAGGAGGTACAGGGAAGGACGGACAGATGGCGTCACTCGCGCCCCACTCAACTGCCGCCATCTCTAATTCGACGACAAAAGGAATTAAGCACGCCGCCGCCGCCGTTGGATACGGATGCAAGGGCACGACGGCCTCAGCAATCCAAACCAATATGAAACGAACAGACAATTGAAGATCGCGAAATCACTTGCGGCGCCCCCGTAACCCGTGAGGCTTTGGCCAATTATTTACTCCTCCTTTTCGTAACGTGAAATGGGCCGACGAATCGACGCATTGAAGCCACGACAATTTTAAATAATCTTCCGTGCTCAAAGGGATGCATCGGTTGGAGAGCTTCCTTCACTCATAATTTCTCCTAACTGAGGTTTCCTAACAACTGCGACGGTAAAAAATTTCAAAAAACCTCGGTTTCGTCGGTGACATTTTAAAATTAATACTGCTATAACAGATGACGTGTCTGAGTAAAATGGAGACACAAAATATGCAGATAGCCTGATGCACATATTATTCAATGATTAGATACTTTTTCCAGCCCGAGTGCCATTTCTATAGCACCAATGCTTTTTGTCTTCAATAACAAAAATATTTAGCTAACTAGTCGGTATGCCAATTTGAATTTGTAACTTCACTTCCCCACTATAATTTTCTGAAAAGATTTACTTCTTTATTAAAAAATGAAATTTTTACAGGACAGCAAAACACTCACTTGTTTTAATGTTGTTTTGCATTCAAGTGTATTGTCAACCTTAGTGTGTCATTGAGTGTGTAACCCTTTGCTCTCAGTAGTTAAGTCGAAAGGTAAATCTACTAAGATTATCAAAATTAAGCTTTCAGCACGATAAATGGACTAAACCTAGCTCTATATCCTTTAACCAGTTTCAAAACATTCCAACAAACATTTTGTAATATCTCAAACGAAAAAGTTTACCCTGAATGAAATGGGCTAAATTGGGGATGAATAGCTGCCGACAACATAATGCGTTTCCAGCACGATTGCGCGAACGATTCTGATCTTTATCCATTGGTACCGATCAATATATAATTTGTCAGGCGTGTTACCACAGAAAAATTGAATTTACGTAATTTATTTCACGTTCAGGAGCGGTTCTCCAAAACGCGTGTGCCCGCGTTATAATTTATTTTTCATTTGCGCTCGTGAGAGCGAAAACGTGATCGTCATTCTTCAAATTTTGTCCTGTTCATGGAATCAATAGTTTTAATTACTGGAATACGTTCTTAGGAGAGTAACTATGATCGTCGCCCTTCTAGAGCGGCTTTTGTTTTGGATAGCAATTACGACAACGCAAAAGAGGGAACCGTGATCCCACACCAAAGGCGCGATCATGGTTCTTTCCAGCGCGTCGTCCCTATTGTAATAAAAACGCAAGTGTTCATCGTTGCGAACTGTTTGCAGTCACAGTTCTTGTGACTCGCTCTACGAATGCGAGAACAGTGATTTTGAAGAACAGGTGTACCTCGTTAAAAAGAACGTCCATCGAATTTTTCTTGCTCATCAAAGCTGTAACAAAATTAAGATAACGCGAGCTCACACGCTATAAAGATCCGTCATCCCGCCACACGTTACATATGCACAGGAAAAGTGTCCTCCATCTCAAATTTTAAAAATCCCACATTTCCACATAATTTTCCTCACACGTATATTATACAACTTTAAGTTACATGCGGTTGAATAAAATTTCTCCTCTAACATCTTTACAAGCCACAGCCTCATTTGAGTGAGGCATAGCGCGTGCGATGAACTTGCGGACGCTTCTCTTTAAAAAGAAAAAAAACCGTGCACTGCCGCCGCACCAATGAAAACAATTGCCTCACGTGTTATGAAACTCGCCCTCGCTCGACGGCGACAGCGGTCGCCGAGTTCGCGGAACAAATTGAATCGTGTCCGAACACCCAACTCATCTTTCGTGGAAGACATTTTTGTGGACGACGAATGGAAAATTGTCCGCTTCGGATCCGAGTCAATTGTTGAGATGAACGCCAATCTGTTTTGGAGACCGCACGGCATTCCACGAATCGCATTGGACCTTTATTTCCAGGCAGAAACCCTAATCTCTTTATCATGTTGGAAAAAAGTTTTTTTCCTGGACAAGGTCGATATCTGCGGCTCTCGAGAGACATGACGGTGTTGCCAAAACATAGGTGTGTACTTGTGTGCAGTGATACAGTAAATAAAAATGAAAGTATATATAATACTTTCGTTCATTAAATCTTTGAAAATTTATTGGCATTTTTTCTTTATTTAATAAATCAATAATTAATAACATAGATGGAACCATACGGGACCACAGAGGAATATTGAGGCCATTAAAATTCGTAATCGGTCATATTAAATGGATCAGTTGAGCTGTTTATACGCCGAAAGCATTGGTAGGTATGAGCAGCCGTACCGTAATGACTCATCTAGAAAAATGCTTAGAAGAAATAATAAAAAAACACACTTTAAAAACAAACAAACAATTATTCATAAACATTATGGTTAAATTGCGCCCGATAGCCATGTTGGGTGGATCATTTCTCTAAAGAAATCAGCTTCACTTTATAGTGCGTCAAGACGTCGCGTCGTCTTCTCTCTTCTTTAATCTATGATTTTATAAATATGATTAATATATAGCCTACTAGTATAAAATTCACTATTTTGTAGACTATATCCTTATTCCATAAAATCAATCTTCACCGGTAGATGACCTCAAGAAAAAGAAAAATAGATTTTAAATTAACGTGAGGAATAGGTATTAAGTTTCTTCCGTATCAAAAGTTTGCCGGTCCCTGTCCGAGATTCTACGATACATTATTCTTCTAATTTCGAGCAACTCCATGTCCCAATTTAATGCGTAGGATTTTATGAAATCTAATTACAAAGCAATGTGGATGTATCAAAATTAATGCCGCTCACACCGAGAAGTTTCACAGAACGTCTTAACTAAACTTTAGAGGTAATTCCCGATATGCAACATCAAAATACCGTTCCTCGTCAGTATAAATAAAACCCAATCTAATAATAACATGCATAAGTTCAAAGTCGATGCTCTATTAAAAATTATCATAAATTTGATACACTCCTAAACGGCATCACAAATGAGTGAACATTTTACCATTATTTAAAAAAAAGAAGAGAAGTGTTAGGAATGAGAGGGTGATGAAAAAATGTGCGGAATTTGGGTGCCCAGGTAACGGACACGTATGAAAGGAGCGTTATTCGTTGGTTAGTCCATGTCGAGAGAATGGATGATAATCGAATAACTTACAATAAGCAGATTTATGACCGAGGAGAAAATGGTGTGAGGGGAAGGGGTAGATCGAGAAAGTCATGGGTGAATGTGGTGGAAGATATTCTTGAGGAAAGGGAAAAAAGAGAACAGGAGGGTGTGTATGAAGCAACGTATAAGTGTAACCGAGGCTAAACAGGCACGCAAGGATTTGAGCATTATGGAGGTAATTATTATTAAGGCAGGGTCAACTTTACAGGGCCTATTTACGAGAACTATACGTTTTTGAATCCTCCTACAACGATTGAGAACGGCGTGGTGGGTGTGGATGCATTCATTGTTTCAGTAGTTCCCTAAGCTGTCAGGTTCAATAATGCTCCTTCAACTGACGCATAATCCGAGGCACCTGTAGCACAGAGTAGGGATACCTTTACTCTGTGCCTGTAGAGTACAAGAAAACCACGCGCTTCTCTCACAGATATCCCTCGTCGGAACGGTGACGTTTTGATGGTGACTACCTCTCTTGGAGATCGGACGAACTACTACGACGAAGGAAGGCACATCGAGGGGAAATTCACTCCCATCGGCGCTGAGAACCGCATACAGTGCTCTCTTACGGCGAAAACTAAAACTACGTCGAGACAGCCGGCAGCACATTTCGCGCTCTGGCGCTAAATTTGAAAAACTAGAAGTGCGACACTTACCTAGAATGGACAGCTTGGTATGGAATGCGCGGGGTAAGGACCTGGTTTTGAACTCACCTAGAATAGATAATAGAAAGAAAAATGCATTAGCATAAACCACAAAAATCACAAGAATAATAATTTATCACAATTATATACCACTGCATTCCCCTGACTCTAAGGCACGTGAGAAAATATTCAGATCTTTGAGAGGTAATTTTGTCGAAAGAGACGATATTATATCCAAATTTACCTCTAAAAAGTTCGGTATGTTGTGCAAATAAGAAGACAGTGCAAATAAAATGCTGCCAAATAAGTTCGCCACTTACAATCATTGCCCTCAACAATTTCAACTCTCCACTAATATATATGAATTCATCGAAAGAAATCAATGAATATTATATAAAGAATAATTCCACATATGAATGAAAATGAATAGATATGCACTCCCGATAATTATTTCATGCATGATAAATAGGACTACATAAAAATAAAAGAGTCAATAGGACCTTGTGCTTTAGATGTACCATAAGCCTAGTCAGTATTTGAGGAACCAACATAATTCAGGACGCCTGGTCTCAAAACTAATCTTAAAAAGTGTGAGGATATTTGCTCAACTGACAAAATAGAAAAAAGTAAGGAAAACAATGGCTAAATTTACAAAGTAAAATGTTAGGGAGATATCATATGGAAAAGTAGTTAACTATATCATGGAGATTATAGTTTCTCAAAACGTAAATGACGACAAATTTTCGAAAAGAGATTAAAAGAATCTTTCTAAACTTTTTTTTAATGATTGAATAACCATTCTTTAAGATGTCTTGAGAAAGCCTTAATATTACTAATGAACTGAAAGTTTTCCGGTTATATATTGAAGATTTTAAGTAAACATAACAGCATTTAAATACTGTAAGGGTGAGCCTGGGTAGCGCGTAACTGGTTCTTATAAATTTGTATGGACGTGGCTTCTCGGTTACTTCGGTAAAGCTTCCGTAGCCTTTAGTACAATAACTTCAGTGTTTTATGAAAATATAACTGCTTTTTTTCAACGTCCTCTCGCATTTCGACATGACATTGCGACACACCGTTAGCGACCGAACGAATTTAAAGCCAAGATAAGCGCGCCATTGCTCAGATGTGCGGCCAGACCTCGGCCCACATCATGTTACTAGGAAGGACGCGAATGGATCATTTCACATGGAGCGCATGACTCCCGAGAAAAATATAAATAGATGGGAAATCTTCATCCATTATTGCACGCAAAGTGTCACGGAATGGCAAAAAAAATACTTCGGACTTCCCGTCACATTAATTCCGGTGTTTTTTGACGCACTTCCGCGCCATAAAATTACTCCATGGGGCAGAATTATTGCACAACGTGACGGTGAAATTTATGAAGCGCGAGGATTTTGAAGGAACGGCATGAAAACGATCACTCATTCGCACGAGAAAATATCATAACTACCGATCAATAACTCAAAACAAGAAAAAATAGTCATTCGCATCAATTATCCTTTCTAAAATGCATGCAGAATTATATTTATAGGAACTTAAGGTTACGAACTCCTCATATGACCACGCTGACAGTATTCTTCAGGCTTTGTGGTTTCCTTATAAAATAAGTTTAATGATTTTCACACCCGTTGAATTTCAACGGGTACATTCCACTAGTAGTGTATATGTTCTAATATGCTTTCTACATGTGCTATTGTTTGTCTCCTAAACATAAATTCCTAATTTTACCCAATGACAAACTTCTAGTAGCCAAAAAACTGCTGTAAATGCATCCCTTCTACTTGAATATTAAAAAGGAATGGCTATACTTTTCTTCATCCTTCCAATGCTGCAGTTCTTATATTAAAAAATATTCCTTCTGTCTCTGCCATAGCCATGTGCACTTGCGGGTGACTCCGAAAAGGTAGCCTCGACTGGTATAATGTATCGTAACGTTAAAGGTTAACGTTTAACCTCGACTAGTTAGAGATAGCATCAAAATTTGATCCATAGGCGAGAATGAGTCCCCGTTCATCATTGATTGGAATTACCTTATGCATAGTAAACCTTAAGAGATCCTATAATTCTGCAACATGTTTAATCTCCGAGCGCAATGAATTGATTTACCGATGTGTAGTACTTAAATATTAGCGTTATTTGTACCAAATATTTAGGAAATACACATTTTAAAAGCTACTGAGTATATAAAACAACACTTTTTCTCCCCATTACATAAAAAATAGTACATAACGCGTTTAAGCTAGTAAGCCACATTCGGGAACGTTTAAATATATGGTTTTGAAGTTCAACTTCAATGAGTGGAAAAGCGCTACTTAATTAACTCCTAAGAATAGTCCACCGACACTACTTAATGCCTGAAAGAGTGAATGATACGGTTACCGTGCCTGAATTCAGGAATGTGCAGTCCATAGTGATCTAATTAGATGCTGAAATGGATAGCTATGAAATCGATAATAAAACGACCCACGTTCAAGTTGAAATTAATCATATTTCGGGATGAAATACAACGTAGTATGTGATACACTGTTGACGGATAAACGGAGAGGATACCAGAAGCAATGAGATGCAAGCGCTTGTCAACTTATACATAAAATGATTGACTTCAAAATGAAGTATCAACCGTGCATATATTACATAGTACATATATTAAAATATTACATAAAGTACATAAATATTTTTAAAAAATACAGACGTTCAAAGTTTTTTTGGTCCTGTTCATATCCATTTCATCATCATCGAAAAACTGAACTTTTCCTCCTTCATAAGTAGGTACGTATCTCCATTATTTTTATCACTTAAACACACCAATTTGCAGCTAAAGACCTCATTTCGGACACTTATCGCTGAATGCCGTCAAAATTTTCAAGGCTATAACAAGTGAAAGGAGGAAAACGACGACACTGAAAAGTTATCGAAAATTATGAAAAGAGGTCACACGCGATTCTTCCCCCGCAGGTACTATGCCAGCGACAGAAGATACCTTTGAAAGATAGTCATAAGCATGTAACATATGCAGGAAAATAGAGGTTTAGAAGTCAACGCAGAGCTATCAACTTCCACAAGAAATGCATGTTAAGTTCATTTTTATCGCATGCAGGCTTTCTTTCTTCTGCAAAATAAAATTAGAAATAATAGTCGCATCAACTCGAGAGAAGTGTAATGGTAAAGGAAATTATGTAAACTTTCTCATTTCTGTCGCCGAATTTTGTTTCAATTCGAAATTGCGAGAAATATTTACAAAAATCCCAAAAGTTTTTTAAGTTCAGCGTTTTTTAAAAAGCGTCCGAAGAGATGTCAATCAGAGACTGACACAAAATTAAAATTGTTCAATAATGCTAATAATATAATCAGACATTTTATTTGGAAATACGTTATTTGAACGAATTAATTTTTATTATTATAGAAGTATTATTTTTTTTCTTCCTTAGCATTGGGACGTTAAGGACTCTCCAAAAAGCTACCAATCAGGTGGTAGAATAAGAAAAGGGGCATAGCCCTCTAGAATTTATATAATATTGAAAGCTTTCGGGTTTAAAAAAGCGATGTAGATTAATGGATTTCACCAAGGGTGAAAAAAGTTTTATCTTTTCTAAACAATGGCGAGAACAAAAACCCTAAAGTCTATTTGCATGTAGTTAACGCGTTATTCAGAGCCTATGCGACCACAAACCTATCTACGCTCATAGATTGCCAACGCCGGAAGTCTAACTCATTTGAGAATTAGCGCAGGGATTTTCCCCTCGGAAACCTTTCCATACCGTATTTCTATTTCTTCATTTCTCAAGATGGCATTGGCGCTGAGAGTATTTTTAGCCCCAGGAAAAGAACGGCAAGATCTCCCGCAGGAATACAAAAAGGGAGGAGATTTTCACGAGAGATGTAACTTTGCCGGTTGATAATACGTTAGATGTTAAAAAAACAGAGCAGCGATACGAGGCATCAAAGTTACCACGGTTCACATTAATTCAAAAGCATAACTCAAGATTGATTTGAAAACAAAGGTGTGCTCCCAGTGCTAAAAAAGGAAGGAAAAATCTTCATAACACAAAACTTCGGCATAATGAGCTATAAAGTATACTAACTTATAATTAGACATAACGGTTATCCAGAACCGATTAGCAGCTAATGACGCTCAGGCAGCACGGAGAAAAGGGGAATTAGCTTATTTCAAGATCGACCACCAAAAATATAGCCCCAAAAATACAATTAAACAAGCTCTTTGGAGGTAGATAATTTAAAAGGATGAGAAATAATATATATAATAAAAATATAAAAGTATTACCCCGTAAATTCATGGACAGAGTGTTATTCGGAGAGCATGTATTATTGTTATTAAGACTTAAAAATAGTTGACTGTTCCACCCACATGGAACAAATTAGTGAGTAAAAAAGGGGCTTTAGCAGCTAGCCAAAATACAGTATAATAAACAGTAAATAACCGAACGAGGAAATATTACGAAACCTCAACGAATTTTAAAAAGGTGTCCGAGGCGCAATATCAAGTAAACATCCAGCAGGATGTTCTGGAAGTAATTGGGAAATAAATAAAACACGTTAAAATTAAATCGCTTCGGTTGCCTTTAGGCAACAACAATTTACCGATCTATTTTCACGATAATGCTTTTCAGTATGTAGGTATACACTTCGAATACATGGAATCCAAGCAACTACTTTCCACAAGGCAGTAAAATACGCAGAAAAAGCCTAAAAAAACAAACCAATACAAACAAAAAAAAACATCTTGGCACACACTAGTAAATAATCATTCGTCGACTTAAGAGAACTGCGATCGTCGGCATGTAATGTGGAAATCAAACAAGACATTTACTCTCCCTCTGTATATATCGTAGTATCCTTTTTATTAAACGCGCAGACGCAACTTTTGGGGGGGTTATCCGCCCTTAGTTACTTTCATGTTTTCAAAAATGTCTCTTGAAGCCGTCGCGCCAAGCTGGCGCAGCCGTAAGTAGGGCTAGCCAAATTGGCAAGCTGCCCGAGCAAGCCATAGAGACGGCGAGTTTAGCACAAAAACCGAAAAGGAAAAGTAAAACACAAGACTTTTCGCGATCGAAATCCGGCACTATTTCTTATTTTACAGCCGACGTCGTCACATGATGACTCGAGCAGTACTCTGTAGTCGGTAGTGGTTATTTTGGAGAGGCGGCCGACTGCGGTTATCGACGCCGTTAACCATCTGAGTTCCACAAGCATTATGTATCGGATTAAACTCCTCAGGCTTCCACGAGCCAATGTATTGGACCTAGAGTGCAGCATTTATAAAATCTTGGACACTATTTCAGATTTGTTTTTGTAATTACCGTGAAGATATTATGAATTCTCCAGTTAATTAAAACAAATTATTAGAATCAATAGTGGTGATCGACCGGTAAAGGTAGCATTAGATATAATTAACATTTGTATTCTTATACAATTCTTTTGCAGATGAACGTCTATGTCTCCAAGCATCATTTTTCACGATTTCTTTCTTCACCTCAACATACGTCCTATCTCTCTTTATCCCGTAAATATAAAGCGTATTCCCTTTCTTTCCCTTTCCCGCTTACTCAATATCCTCCACTCAGACACAGCCTTCAGAATCCCTTCGCCCATCATTACCCGTTAAAACCACCTACTCTGCCTCCTTCGAATAACTCCGAGTAATATCCTGAATTCTAGAAAGAATAATAAATATACATTGATTGCTGATAAATGTCTATTACATGGTGCATGCATTTTGCACGTCACACGGAAGGAATTATTTTAATCCTATGCAACGATTAAAAAGTTTTCCCTCTTCCCGTTGCATTTCAACGAATACCCTCTCCTAGAATTAATTCAACCCCCGCACAGCATCTGCAGAACAGGTAAAAGCGACGAAATACGAGAGATTTATGGTCGAACAGGCTAGTAAAAGGGCTCCTACTTACTACGCAGTACTAATGACTACAACGAAAAAAAGAGAATTAATTTTACAAAAAACATTTTATTTTTAGTTCTTCACCTCTCTCGATTCCACCTCTTCTTCGTGACTAGAGTCCTAACAACCCCCGCCATACGCCTCAGCGTGGCGCCCCGCGGGGAATCATGCAGATGTAGTCGAAAACAAGACCTACACAACCTACGATCAGGAGGCAGTCATTATTCCGCACGCAGACCACAGCAATCACTCTCGTGACTAACAAGCCCACTCCAGCGCCGAACGAAAGCGACGGGAATTAAAATTCACGGAAAGACCGCATAGATTTTCCACGCCCGACCCCACAGTGCGGCGCTGGTTGGCGGAGGTGACGCGCGAACGTCGTAATGCTACCCCCGGCAGCCGCGAGGCACTTCCGGTTAGGGGAATAGGGGAGTGGGGACAATGCGGTTTACGCGGTGCGGCCATGCGAAACGTGTCGACGGCGCTAGGGTGGTGGGTGACTGGAGGAGTGGGTTCCGGACGAGGAGGGTCACGGTTCGACGACGGCGTCGCAAAAAACAAGTGACCATGGGTGAGAAAAGGGGCTATGGGTCTCTCTTGTAGCGAATAAAAGTGCTTGGAGGCCCGTCATCACGGAGTGTGAATGATCTTTCTATTTAAATTACAATCCCAATGTTAATTCAATTTCAATTGGGTGAATCAGATACTTTGGGAATCGTGGTTGTAAATTGTTTCTTTTTACTTTGTTACCACCTGGTTATTATCTCCACCAGACGGTATCCTTTCACCGAATCTAACAGTATAGGCGCCTGGAAGGAGAAAATAGTCGGAGAGGAGGTATGGGGAAGAGGTACGTTGAGGGAAAAGAATGAGGTGTAAACCACACCGCGACGCACTGGAATCCAGCGGTAATAGCTTGGCTCGCTCAGCAAGAAAAACAAGCCCGTAGCCGTAATTTACCAACTCCTCGACTGAAGTGGTCGGAGTGATTCAACTTTTGAAAAAAAAGTCATACCCTCAAATTGTAACGGTTATGTTTTTCCGTTATGTCAAATGGCATTCTCGATGTACTGCCAAGATCACGGGTAGCACACGTACCCGGAGACGTACACAAGAGAATGCTTCCGGGCTACGTGAAGTTTATCCCTCCTTTAATGGAACAATAGATAACTGGGGCGTTGCGGTACTCCGATATTCGTGATAAGATTGCATGATTAATAAACCAGACCAGCTATTCTTAACATTTAAGCCATGAAAATAATTTAGAAACTGTCATTATCATTAGGCGTTCACCCAACCGAGGGTTGTTTTGCAAGCACAACGATTTTGATGCTGGCGGAGCATTCTGAACGAATACGGAGTAGTAAAAGTAGAGAAGTATTGAGAAGGATTGTGAATTATTTTTGGCGGCTAAAAAGTACTGCGCGTTTCACATTTACCAGGTTTTACTCAATCAGGAATATAAGAAATAGGGAGTGAAGATAAATCATTGGGAAATTAAAGTAATTACGACTTCTCGGATGAACAAAACGACTTGGATAATAAAAGTAGGTCACATAACTGAGGTAAATAAAACTATTCAATTACTTGGGTAGTATATTGTAAGAAAATAGATATAAAGACAAGAATATTATATATGGAATTGCGTCAACAAAATAGGCATTCACTGATAGAAAAGAAATACCTACTGAAAGAAACCCTGGGTAAATACATAGAGAAAAGTTAGGGACGAGCCTCAGGCTATGGACTGAAGGGTAATATGGAGGCCGAACTAAAACCCTTGAACCCAGGACGAGAAGTGACTGAGGCATTCGAGATGTGGGTGTGTAGGAATATGGAGAAAGTAAGATGGATCAAAAGAAAAACCAACGAAGAAGTCCTTGGGATTTAAGGGGAGGTAAGAAAGATTCTTGAGGAAATCAAGATAAGGCAAAGCAGGTGGATGAAGCACGTAAGAAAAGGCGATAGGATAGTGAAAACGACTTTTCAAGGTAGAATGCTTGTAAAGAGAGGAAGAGGAAAGAGGAGAATACTAGAATTTGGGAAAGAGTAAGCAACACTAAAAAAGGAAATGCGAGAGATGCCCAATTATCCATCAAAATCTACTCAAAACGGTGAGACACCAAATACTAGCAATAACTACGTGAAAAAAATGAATATGATAAAGGAAGCTTTCTAATCGCGCGTCTACGCAAAACTATTGCAATTTGTTTAGCTCGAGGGAGTGTTCCGATCGCACTAAGCAGGCTCAAACACATCTTCACTGTAGTTCATCTGTGTTTAGCGTGTACACTAGCAGACGAAACTTGTGATGGCGGGGAAAATATGTCGCAATTGAAACGGGAATGCTTCAAAGTTGAGATGATTATTTGATAAAAATAATAATTCGGAGTTTAGTTTTTCACGAGATGAGTTCGACCACTTCTGCAGAGAAGTTGAATATCGCTCCGCCAAGTTGTAAACACTTCAGCGCAGTTCATTCCAATCGTCGTATTGAATGTACGTTCATGTGTTTCCATCAGCTACGATGTGCACTAATCTGCACAAAATTATTGGAGAACACCCAATGGCATTGCGTACAAGGAGTCAGCGAAACAGAAACGACTGCCGCGGTTGGTTTAACCTAGAATAGGTGAAACAAGGAGTTAATGCGAATCGGAGAGTCAAAAATCTTTCCCCTCATAATCACCAGAGGACAGGAGGTGTTTAACGGTGTTGGATGCTTGGAGCAATTATAAATGCGAGCGGTTGACACGCAACACGTGGTAAAAAAAGCGGACGGTATTAAGGGAAAACAGTTATAACATCAGTGCACTGTTACAACTCCGTCCGCTGACTATGTGGGACAAAGCGATCCCCTCAACTGATATTAATAAAGAATACGGTGGATGGTAGATTATAATCTAGGAGAGGGATCCTCTTCCCGTGGCATAAAACTCCCGTTTAGAAAGCAACCGCACAAACTTCGCCAGTGTATTAAGAGCGAAGGGTGAGCAGGTTAAACCGTCAGTTTTCAGCGTAATGCAGTTGGGAATATATAATATCATGGTTAGCGGAAGAATATTTAGGTTATGATATCCTCATTGGTCTCTTGAAAGATCTAAATATCTCACTCAGTGATTCAACCGAAGGTTGGTTTGGATAGTAGAGGGTAGAGCTCACCACGGAATAAGCCACAGGCGTGTGAATTTCACATATTCAGGGTAGGGGGGCCAGTTCATTTCCCTGGGCCACCTCGCACTCCGAGGATTTTTTTGTACGGGGGCGTTCAAAGGCTGCACCCGGATTTGAATCCGGGACCCTTCGATCAGTAGCCAAGCGCTCTACCCACTAGGCCACCACGCCCTACATAGGCCAACTGAAATGTAAGGTATAAAGATGAGCCACAATTTTTTCTTTAGTTAAAAAACCAACCAGAAGAACCTTTTTATTCGTCAGTAAAAAAAACTTTCAACGCAAACTTTTATCAATAATTATTTGTTTGCAACATTCACTGAAAAAATGAAACTTCTAAACGCTCATTTTATTAAAGTTGCCTAAAGAGAGTATTGGAAGCCTATCAAAACTTCCACCAATTAGAGATAGGGTGCGATACCGCTCCGTGCGCAGGGACGGATGAAGAGGGAGTACAGGGGTGGCTGCTCCCCGTAATTTTAGGAAGAATAGATTAAATGGTAACCATAGGGTATTCCATACCTCTAAGACCCTTGGAAAGTAGCAATCCGCCCCCGACCAAAACCTATGAACTTAATCCGCCCCTATCCTTGAGATTCCGCTATCGAACGATTGCTATTAAGTATTAGTTTAATCGACTGGTTAAGCTAGATAGAGGAGGGTAGAATGCCCCTAGACTTTTACAGTTGCAGACCTCTATTTACCGGCACATTTTCTTTCTTCATCCCAGCATGCGTCCTATCTCTCTCCATCCCGTCCAAAAAACTTATTCTATTTCTTCCCCTCACCCGCTTACCCAACATCTTCCCCTCCATCACGTCCTTCAACAACCCTTCGCCCCTCATAAACTCTTCCAACCACCTCCTTTGCCTCCTCCTAAACTCCTCCAGAAGTTTCTTCTCCTCACCCACCACACCCAGTACTTCATCGTTTGTTTCTTTTCCGTTCACAGCACTTTCTCCATACTTCCCCCACATCTCAAAAGCCTGCGGCTCATTCTCCTCTTCCTTCCTACGTCCACGTTATTTCACCAAAAAACGCTACACTTCATATTAAACTCTTTGTCAGCCTTTTCTTTACATTCTTACATTCGGTCTGTCACCAGCTCCCCCCTATAACGTTGAAATCTTCTTCCGCTTGCGCAATTCCCCTAATAATATAATTGATACCGTTATAGATTAGAGACGTCCGATTATAGCCTGTCAAAAAAAGAGTTTCTCAAAAGTCATTCTGATCCAATACCAGCTGCATCTATTTTTTTCGCGAAATTGTTTGTGGTGCCGATTTCGTGACGCTTTCTCGAGCCTCACGTTACACCCCACGAATTTCTTAATGCAAGTTTTTGACCCAGAAAAAAATATGAGGGGAGAGTAATCGTAACTACGTGAAAAATGATACAGAAATGAGGCTAATGCCGAGCCGCGAACACATATCTCGCCGCTATGAATATTCGATAACGTATCGTGATATTGAAGATGGCATCTTTCATTCCAACATGGAAAACTTATTCCTGTACCAAGAGTAGGCGACGAGATGTGATATTCCCTTTCCGTGATTTCTTGCACCAGCGATCAGCCATCGCTTATGAAGGAGCGAGCTTCGCTTGGAGTTATATTTCACTTTAATCTATATCTAAAATCAAGATTACGGCATCTGGTACGAAAATCGAAGCAAATGAGTGAATCGCACACCATGTTGATTTTTAAACCAATTAAAAGAATATTCGTTAGCTTAACGGACCGAACAAAGAAAAAAAACGAATTAAACTTCAAGAATTTCCAACAGACTTCAAAATTAATTTGATAATCGAAATTTCAGTGCATATATAGAACTATAATCAATCCACAAGTTAAAAACATTGCCAGCCTCTTTCGGAACGATCTAAAATCTTAGTTCACTCAACTGAGGCAACAGAAACAAGAATAAAAATTTCTTCTCAAATAAGCATACAATCTCAGCCTTTCACCTACCATAATTATTAATATTTTCTTAGTATGTGGGGGAAATACACAGCCGTAATTGATTTCCACGACAAACAGGTTCAAGCATCCCAATACTTTTCCCATTCCGCCATCAATTTATTTAATTCACGGTCATAAAGCGAATGGAAAGTGGAAGAAAGTAGGCAGAAATTATTATGATAATTCATTCTTAAAAAGTATACTTAACCCTCAGCGAGAGAACTTGACGTATATAGCGCACCCAGAATCCATCGGTAATTAATAGTAACCATGAAATTATATATTGCATTGTTCAACACGATGATATCAATTTTTTAAATCCATTTTTTCATCCATTTGATGATATCCATTATTTTTATCCATTAACCAGAAAAATCCATGTTAAACTCATAAGAATTTACATATGATATGCCACTTTCGAATTGGAATCAGGCTCAAGATTTAGGACCTCAAAATTTGGCTTATTATTTCCCAATACCGGCGGGAATGACTTCAGATGATTTTAAATCGGTCATGAGAAAGGCAGATCATAAGTTAGTCAGCTCTTTTCACGAGAAGAGCTGAGGTTAACATGTCCTTACTAAAGGTACATGTTTTGAGTCGCACATTATTCTAGAAGGAGATCAAATTTTAGCAGTAAAACTTTTACATGGAACGAGATGCTATGTGCTTTGCATAGACATTCATAAACCACGAGAGGCAATATGCGAGCAATGGTTGACGCCGAGACATTGGGGAATTCCATTGCGAGATTAAGAAAACTTCAAATAACAACATCCCTGAGGATGACAGGAAACATCGGCCATCATGAAGACTTAAACACGGTGGAAAACCCTAGAAGAATTTACCAGAATCATTCGCCGGGAAATCTCAGCCTTTCTTCAAACAACCAATTTGTGACTCCGCTGAACATAATATTTTATTGTTTTAACTATTATCTCTACAGTAGTAGAAGTGTATGACTTAGAAGTTTCCACTTTTTTATTAAATATAGTATTATAACGTGCTTGACAATGATGGAATACATCGAAACTGGTCGCACAAACCTAAATGTAACAAAAAAGTGGAAAACTACTAAGAAATTTCATTATTATGAATGAATTCCACCACATCTGCCCATATAAAACTTTATTTATTAGTATCTCTACAGTTTAGAATCTTCAAGAAACAAGCACCTAATTTAAACAATAAAAATAAATAGAGACTAGTTGAGACTATAAAAATGACATTCAGTGGAGGAATTCCCAAGTTATTACTTGAAGTTCTCTCAATCTCACGAATAATGTAATGTACGCTACGTAAGAGGACCAGAGAAACTAAAAGAGAATAAACTTGGGGGACATTAGACGGGAGCAGAGGAAGTGGCACGGCTAAAACAAGACGGATTTGATGGCGTGGGAAGGAAAACGTAGGAGACGGGCTTTCAAGGATACAGAGAGACGTCACGACGACTGGAGGAGATGAATGGTAAAAGACGAGTGGAGAAGGTCAAACCCATCTGAGTTGCCGCGATGAAGATAATCATGAATGAATATTTTACAAAAAGAGACCAGTATGGTTGGTTTTTAAGGTAAAGTCGTGGGGAGTGGGACCTTGTTATCTTTTTTCAAAAGTCTTAACACGGGTAAAACTTATTTAGATTCCTTAAAAGTCGACCTGAGTTGATGAGTAAACTTACAACGAGATCAATTATCCGGTCAAGTATAATTACAAAATAAAATTGATCCATTTATTCGAATCATGGCAAGATTATACGTGGTAGAGGACAGAATTAAAAGAGATTGTTCCAAGGACAAACTTGGATGGCAAAAGGTTTAGGGAACCAAGAAAAATTACAAACATAAATAAGCCAAGGTACAGAGCAAATAAAATGGGTGTAAGGAATTTACGCAACATTAATCTTCCCTGATTACTGTTAATACATTGACGTGTGGACCACTTCCAAAATACGTCACGCAGTTATGCACTTTACTCCATCAACTAGAATTTAACATGTTAGCAGATTAACTTATGCATATTTTTAATAACATTCGGAAAAATCCAACACGGGTCATAATATTCTTAGAGCAAAGCCCGTTTGAAGTCTCGGTAGGTGATTAATCTTAGGGTTGTGCACTTCAATGGCTACGAAACGAATTACCCGGAAGTGTAACTGCACCGGAGATTTGCATCGATCAGACAACCTATGCTCAATTTTCCCACGCTCTAGCATCTAACCCTATTAATCTATTCCACTGGATAGCCTTGGCTTCAGCCGGCTAGGTGGAACTGACCTGTGCTTCGCATACAGAGATATCGTTAAGGCCAAGGTACTGACATAACCTGCCGGCGAGGACAATAGAAAACTATGATTGTTTTAATAATCACAAGTTTGACAACTTCCATCGTAATTTTTTTCTCCCAAGACAATTCTTGCAAATTGAAACGGCACTTTTAGTGATCAAACACGGATGATAATAACGCAGGAGCAAAATGTTGGAAAAATAGCTACAAGCGAACATTAACGACAGGCAAAATTTGCAGTTTCACGGGAAAATATACGTGATTACCCCCTCATATGCAAAAATATAGAGGATTTTTTCTGACCTCAATTTACCTTATCTGATACATTAATTCAATGAATGAGCCACACTTGACATGCATCACGTCTGTGGTTGAAATTTGAGAGTTTATAATTATAGAATACCGTTACTTTTTTATATTATAGGGAACAAAAATTGAAATTATTCATCAATCAATAAAGAAAAACTAACATACGGGAACAAAAATTGAAATTATTCATCAATCAATAAAGAAAAACTAACATACCAATGCTATAGCATATAAAATTTCCTTAAAATTTACTGTTACTAAGAGGGAAAAAATAAAGTTATACATTCAGTGGCGAAGTAAATATCGTGCGAATGGTAAAACTTATAAAAATTGGTGTTACTTTTTTACTTAACATTTTATGTCTCTCAGAGGTCGAATAAATTAAAATGAAATTGGTATATTGGTATAGAGAAAAGTGAAGAGTCAATAATTATTGAGAAAGGGGAAGAAAGAGAAAAGGCTCCATGGATGGGATGAAGAGAGGTAGGGCGTATGCCAAGCTGAAGACTGAATTATTGTAAAAGGCCTGCGGTTGTAAACGATTAATAGAGGTTGGTAAAACTTTTTCCATCTTAAATACCCCAACCGGAAGATCACCTCTGATTATAATTACTATGTTGGTAGCCGCAAGAGACTCGGAGAGGCTACACGCTACGCTTAAATGACTTAAAAACTTCAGAGGAGCTTCATTATAGAACGAAGGAGATTATTTAAACCACGAACCATGTCTCTAGACCTGATGAAAGTGACAAAACAAGAGAGATACACTGCCGATCTGATTGGTGCAAGAATTCCTCCTCTCTCATCGCACCATTAGTGGGTGCATAAAAAACAACGGAACTCCATACACTCCGTTTACATGAATTTTACCAATGTCCTCTCCCCTTCCTTTACTCTATTCACTCCTCTTTCCATGGCAAGTGTCCTAACACCCCCTGCCAACCCCCCCATACTACAGACCGTTAGTTTTATTAACTGAATCTAGGCGTTATAAATTCCTAATTTTTTCAATATTTTCCCTCTGGAGCGCAGATCCGTGATCTATCCCATGCAAATAAGCTTATAGTTTTAAGCAAATCGCTCGAGAAGTAGATTGAATTTTGATAAACATTGGAAAGATGACAGTTTTTTTATTTAAAATGAGGCCAAATTCACCAAATTCTAGGCGAAATGATATCTCGCTCAAACTACCTGAATTCTGGTTTTCAATATCTGACGCATGCCATCAGCGCAACCAGGACTTTTCAAATCAATCAAATGTTGGAATTTGGTATCTATTTTCACTCACAAATTCCCGGTGGACCCTCCTTAAATGTTTCCCTTCATACTCGCTCACAGCTGGAAGTTCGCACGCGTGTGATGATACCCATACGCAATATTGTCGTCGCACACAATCGCATACAGATTCAACCGAACGGGGAACGTGGGAGCAAAGAATAGAGACACGGACGTTGCATAAGTAATAAGGGTAACCTCCACACAATGCACTGTGTCCTTTTGTGTACGGGTACTTAGAGCGGCCTCCATTTTTACGCTAATTTTATTCTACCTTCCTGCCTAGCCTCCTTACATAAGCTCACCGGGAAAAAATCCCAAGTGAAACAATCCGGGAGAAAACTTTCAACACCTACTTTAGGTGGTTCCATCGTAAAATGACTTAAATGTAATTTTATTCATATTCTGTCTACTTGTAAAAATCTTCTCCTCTATCTGATATGAACAAAAAAATAATGCCTTTCCATGCTATTTTATTCTATAATTGAACTTGAAATGGGGGAATGAGAGAAACACGGGGAAAAATAGTATTTTTCCATTAAATATAAATGCCATTTTCGCGGAAAACTATTTATATGAAGGAAATAATCCAGAGGAATTGAATAAAAATAATACATAGGCATCTTACCACCTTATTTTCCTTGTTATTTGAGAATTAATGCCGTAATTGAAGTCAAAATGCGGTAAATCGTAGGAAATGGCGCTGCAGTCGGCGCCTATGGCTGGAAAAAAGTGCTAATTTAAAATGCATTCGTGGAATTATCTGCATTTTTTTTCTACTTTACTTTTGGTTTCCGTAGGTAACGCATTTCATCAGCGAAAGCAGGATATTTTGGACAAAATATCAAAAATGTGGAATTTAGTATTTGTTTTGACTCGCACAGTCGCGGCGGAACCTCCTTAACCTGTTTTTTTATCTTCGGTTAGAGACTTTCACTAAGAAATCTATAAAAAAAAAATTCGTCCAATAGTTTTTTCACCGTACTATAATATGTTAACCGTCATATAAGCATAGTCAACGTTCGTCATTTTGGGTTATCAAAGAAAATTGGTTTGCTTCAGTTCTCCCTCCACTCACTCTCCTATCAGCTAACCCACAAATTAAGATGGCTGGAGCGGTAATTGTGAGTCATTGAGACCATTCTAATGATTACTGGAGCTAATTCGAAAAAATACTAGGACTGCATATCATTAAAGAACGTCTGTTAATGCGGTAAAACACGCCGTACCTGCAGCAATGGAAATGATGCATGCATTTGTATTTTACATTTTGCCATAGTTAAAGCCATTGACCTATTGATAGTTTTCGGTGCGGTATGCGAAATTTCAGCAAATATTATTCTTAAACATGTTTTTTAGAACTTTGACTTGGCGTGACACCTTGATATTTGTTATCAACCATTATTGATATTGATACATTATCTAATGATATGATTTGAAATGTATAATTTCGCTTCTATAAGAAAATCTGTAAATATGAAATCATTTTGGCTATCCAATGCCATTTTAACAGTCTTATGACACATGACATACATTTCGTTATAATTCGATTGCATATTTACAGTTTTTCTTCAAAATACGGAAAAATAAATTTCTTAAGATTACAAATAATGCTAAAAATATCAATTTCGTCACGCCAATTTCAATATTCGAAACAAATATATTTCAATATCATTTCATCTTTATTTCGAATACCAAACCGAATAATTTAGTCATAACATGCTTTAATCAAGAGAAAAATTTAAAACACAATTCTCGTATCCTTTCTATTTAAACCCTTTATGGTGAGTTCCAACTCACAAGCAGACGCACTTAAGTCGAGCATGATGATAACAAAAGAAACAAATATGTAACAAACAGAAACTCATAGACACAAGTACACGCACGCAACCCCCGCCCTTATAAACTTTCCCTGGTCCAGGGAGAAAAATGTTCGTAAGGGAACTTAAAGTCTTCAAAAAATGAAGACTGTAATACAAAATGGAAGCGGAATATGGTCAAAGAATTTGTTTTCGACTTTCTTCAAAAATAATTAAAATGTGACCCACGATTACCGCTCCAGCCACCAGATTGGATAAAAGTAACGAGGGTCCCTCGAAAGACCCATACTGCATGACTTCAGACCTCTGTGGTGCCACCAAGTTTCGATTTGGAAACACACCAACCCACCAATCCCAAACGGCGCAAGTAGCCTCGTTGTTGTCGGTGGCCTCCTCAAATAACGAGCCAACAACGGACTTCTTCATTTCGAATTCGAGCAGGTTACGAAGAGCCAAAACAAATATATGGAAGAGTGATAGGGATCATTTATGGCAGTCTCTCCGGGGTCTCCAAGCATCCCAGAACTCCGGAACAGATTTCCTTGAAGATAAAAGTGAGAGAAAGACGGGGAAGAAAAATGAGCAAGTATGTATCATGGAGATAAGGGCATGTGGGCGGAGGAAGGTGGTGGTGGAGAGGGGTGAATGTGGGAAGACGAAGAGTGGGCTCAAGGCCTTAATAAGGTCTTGGGGAGGGAAGGAGATTAGGTTGCTGAGGGGCCTCCAGGGATTTCAGGGGACACCCGATTTTGGGAGGGGGGTATGGGTACGGGTGGGTTGAATCATTGAGTAATGATACTGTAGAGTGATCACTGGGGTAGTATCATTACTCTATGGTTGAATGTAGGGGTACTCTACAGATACGTCAACTCGGGTGAACCGAACTGGAACTCTTGGAACCAGGCCGCAGTAACTCCTCCAACCTCACTCCTGGGCTCAGTTTCACTTTTGCGACTACCTATTAGGTGATCTACCAGTTAAGGGAGGTTATAATGAAAGTATGACGTGGTGTATTTTCAGACTTGTTGCTTCTAACATTTCAGTAAGAACTGAACAAAGAGGTAGTGAGCATAAGCTTTTTAAATGCGACTCAGAAATCCATCGCCACTGGTGTTTCTCTGGGATTATTTTGAACTCTGGAATGGAATTTCCTGGTTTCGAACAAACAAAGAGTCATCCGGTTTCGTGCAGCTGCGTGTAATGAGTCACGAGGTTGAAATATGAATTTCAGCAATTTTACTATTTTCTCATGCAAGGGCGATCTGCTAAGGACGTTATAGATTTTGAGCAAGGCCTCGCCTTTGAATTGCCTACAACATGCGCAGAAATGATATTAGGAGGTATTTTGAGTTTCCGAGAAGTTAAGAAAAGATATTTCATCTACGTTTTGCGAAGATTGAGGGGTAATTTCTTCATCTGACGCTTCCCGTCGATCAATTATTACCAATTCTATGCTGTGGTCGTGTCTTCTTCCTCTTCTTCCATGCCTTTTTCCAAAGTTGGCATCATCTTTCTCCTCAATCTTCTCCATCTGCCTGATCTTACGCATCTTATCTCTGAGTACTCCACTCTCCTTACTATAATAGTCATGTGCAATAGTCAGCTTGCATTAAATAGTAAGTCAACAGCCAATTCATCAGTAAGATCATTCAAAATGATTGCAAAAAAGATGTAAGTATTTTTAGATATAACTGCTCTAGGCAATACAAATACAAATTAATAGTCATGAGTTTTGAATAAATTAGTGCGTCATACGACCGGTTGCCGTACAGACCACGCTTATTATCGTAAATTTTTATACGACAGCCGTTTTAACGGTAATATCATTCAAAATTATTGTAAAAAAATAATTGTTTTTAGATATCATATGCGTACTGCAGTTCAAACAAAATTAACTTTGTACTGACTGATGTAATTTACGGATAATAATGGACGACTGGGTTGGGTTGGGAGACGACTCAATAGATATCATTCTTATAATCGAAAACGCACTGATTTGATTGATTTGAGCATGGAATAAAACGTTTACTGTATTCTAGTACCATTACCTCACGTTTATACCAACCGCCAACAGTTTTACGCAATAACGTCATTCTTGAGTTAATTCAAACCTAATGAGTCTTCTTCTTCTGCCTAGCCTCTTATTCCCTGGTTGGGGTCGGCTTTTCTCGTCAATCTTCTCAACCTTGCCAGGTCTTGCGCATCTTCTATCAGCACTTCACTCTCCTTCATGTTTCTCAGCACACCAATTTTTTCCACCCTATGTAGGGCTTACTTCTTTGGCCTGGTAGCCGTATGTAGATTACTATCTTACCCATATCTCTGTACACCGCTGCACTTGCCCAAACCGACGCAGTCCACTCTCTTTGAGTTTTTCCCCTGTCGGTGCAACTTTCAAGCATCATCTAATATTCTCATTTCTAACCATATCCCTTTTCGTAACACTACACGTCCAGCATTTAAATATCGTTCACATGCATGGTTATAACGTATTTTTCCTCAGTGGCCCAACATTATGATCCGTATGTTGGGTCCGGTCTTATTACGCTCATATACTATACTTTAATCTTTTGAGTTTTTTTGGCACACTTTTATCGCAAGTGACACCTGTGACTTGTCACCATTTCATCCAAGATCCACGCATGCTGTTGACGCGTATTTTCCAATTTAAAAAAATCAACTCGCGTCAGACTTAACCAGTATAAGTTCAATTAACAGGTTTAAAATAATAATAATAAAATTTAAATACACCCAAATAATACGCGGGAGAAAGAGAAAACGCAGCTGAATAGGGATCTTTAGCTAGCTTCGAAGGAAAAAAATTGAGTGAGGTTACCGTTAAAATAATTTACCCATACACATAACAAACAAAATAGACCGAGACATTGATAAAACACAGTTAAGAACATGTCTTCTAAATCCATACAAGTAAATAGCCAATATTCACACAAAAAAAGAAGTTCGACGCAATGCCTTTTTATGGACAGTAGGTTGAATACCTTTGGTCCAAAATACAAGAAACTTCGCCTGCTTGCTTTTCACTACATGATAGCTTTAATTCACTCAAAATTGACGCTTTTTCAAAGAATTTTGACGTCAGTTTCTCTTAAAAAAACAAATCACTGCGCTCGTGAGTAAAAAGAAAACAATCAACCTAATGAGTGAAGTCAGAGGGCAGTAATACATCCTTCAAAGCCATTAATTCTTCAGAATCTCAACCTTTGCTCTATCATTACCCAGCGAAATGCTTAGCATTTTGGGAGACATAAAATTGTGGCCTTGTGAGCTAACGCGCTTGACGTTTCCCACCGACCTGTAGTCAGCCAGTCTTCTCTTGCTTCCATTTTCCGGGAAAAGAATATGAAGTTTTGTTAGTTCCTCCGTTCGCTCGTTGAAGCCGATTCGTGGCACACTGTGTGGCCTTCGCTTGCAGCGCCATCATTACGGCACCATTTGGCGAGAAATACAAAAATAAAAAAAAATACTTTTCATCTCTTTTGAGTTTTCTCTCCGGAAAATCACGTCCTTCCTGCATCATTTGGTGATTTCCTCCTCAGAAAGTGGACGGGGGATAAGAAAAGGCACCGAAAAAAACTGCGTTTAATTCGGCACATCCACCTCTCTTCTTGTGTCGGCACGCCAACGTTTAAAAGTCCTATCCCGTGTTTCCGCGGGATTATTGCGAAATCCCAAGTGCGCCCGAATTGCGGATTCGTTTCAAAAATTTGCGGCCCGTTTCGGGTATCGGGCATGGGTTGTCCATAACGACTTCCTCTTTTACTCTCGCGAAAAAAAGGGGCTATTTTGCGGAGAGCGAACCGTAGAAAAAACGGATAATGAGAAAATACTTTCTCTTCCAAAGCCCAGACTCGTAAATACGCGTCAAATGTCTTTCTTGTTGTTTCCGCTCTGTGACTCCATTATTTTTTTTTCGAAAAATGTTTTTTCAACTCCCCATCGTTACGGCAATAAGTTCACATGTCCACAGAGAATGAAAGCTGGTTCCCTTGTGATTATCAATTAGGGGTGATCTACCGGTTATTTTAAGCATCGATGGGGTAACAAAACGTGGGTTACTACTACAGATCATCCGCAGTCGCACATTTAGGCCTGAATCACACGATCAGTTTTCCCGTCCCTTTTCAGGGATAATACCAATGATAGCTTCAAAACAAACGTTACTAACAATGACTTTAGCGGCAATGAAAGGGATCCCTATCCCTTCCTCCACCATTTGACCATGTCCTTAATGCCGTCCCTCAACACGAAGGTGACTCCGTAATTTAGCTAATCAGTGCACACGTCCAAAGTTGCTTTCAAATAAACGGTATTCAAACGATAATACCTCGCGATAGGGAATGGTGTGAGAAAGGACGGCGAATATAACCGTATGATCGGCGAAATGATAGCTTGAGAAGTCATTTTCGCGGTTCCTGAAAAGCTACAGCTTAAGTGATCGCTGAAAATACACGTGAGAATTGATCGTCTTTATTCACTTAATAACAGTTCCTTCTTCATCTCAGCATACGTGCTACCAAACTTCACCCTACCCATTTCCCAGCTTACACATCAGTCTCCCCTCTTATCACGGACTTCAGCATCCTCTCACAACTCACACGACGATTTACTTCTTCTTCTTAAGTCCTCAACCCAAAGGTTGGTTGGCGGCAGTTCTCCATATGCTTCGGTCATGTGCCATTCTTTTCAACTGCACATAAGTGGAGCAGCCTAACTCCTTCATTATTTTCCCCATAAACTCCAACCTAGGCCTGCCCCGGCAGTTGGTTCCCTCCACAGTGCCTTCTAAGATGGTGGCCAGCAATGTTTCGTGCCTTAGTTGGTGCCCGATCCAGATATTTCTTCTCTTTTTCAGTAATTTCAGCAGACAAGGAGACTCCCCCACACGTTTGAGAACCTCCTCGTTACTGATTTTGTCCACCCAGGGAATCTTTAACGTCCTCCTGAAACACCACATCTGAAATGCTTCCACCCTCCTCTCTTCTGCCTTGCCCAACGTCCAGGTCTCACTGCCATATAAAAATATGCTCCACACTTAAGTTTTAAGAAGGAGTTTTCTTAGGTCTAGGCCGATATTTCTGGATGTTAGGAGTTTCCCCTTTTGATAAAACGCCTTCTTTGCATGGTGAACTCTAATTACTAAGTCTCTTTTGCTCCTTCCATCGGCTGTTATCGGCGGAAAATGTTTGTCCTCTAGCTTAAGATGGAGCGACACTAAAATTCTACTGAGCAAATCATAAATCGCCTCGTTCAGAATCCGATTTGGCTGAATAGATTCAGGTAGCTAGATATTCGAAAGAGTGGCGATTCGATTTTATTGTTCCACTCAGAATTTCCCGGGGGAGCACGAGGTCAACTGGGTGAAAAATAACAGCGGCTCAACTATTAAAAGTACGAGTTGTTCAACATTCACAAAGTGGAAAAGAACAATAAAAGAATTTCCCCTTTACGGAAAAAATCATTTACAAAGCAAATGGGTGGGAGTCAACGGGGCTCTGTCTTGAAGATGCAAATATTTCAAACTAATATCATTATCATTCGGAGGTTTACTTGTAAAATTACATTCCAATTCCATAGAACACCATCAAATCTGTAAATGATTACATATGATCCACATTGGACTTTAAAGCAATTGATGATTTATAACCATCGTCTAATTACCTTGGTTCACTTAAGTAGACTTCAGTTCGGGGCATGGTTTTATGATGACTTTTGGAAGAAATCGACCTCAAACAATTCTCAGCGAGTATCTCGTCATCACATTTTACCAGTCAATCGTATACTATGAGATGTAGCGATATGATACATTTAAGCAACCTGATCTTGCTGTGGTAACTACCCCGTTGAAAATATAACGAAAAAGAAGTAGGTATAGATAAGGAAGTATTAAAGAAGGGATTATTTAACCGAAGTTATTAATTCATGCCTCTATACTACGGAATAATTTGTACCAAAACCCAAAAAAACAATGATTTCATAAATTCATTTTGGTATGCCTCTTTTTTACACGACTTTGTGGCAATTTTCCAAAGAAATAACGCCACCTACTGGGTGCAAATGGGCAAAAAGTTTTGCCTATGTTTACACTTTGTATTGCTATGCCATTATAGAAAGATTTTAACCCAAAATTTAACTTGTAGTATACTTGCCTCACCAGCGATGCTTACAACAGAATTAATAAATATTATTTTCTAATCTAGCAAAGTGAAGCTCTCTAGTACTTCCTAATTCTGCACTTAAATAAGCTCATACATCAATCATTTTACCAAACAAAACGTATCCATAGAAATGAGGTTATACTGCCATTTTTAGATCTTTTAAGTTAATAGACCCCGGCCAGGGCCAACTCAATCGCAGCAGGTTTGTTCGTTCGTTCATTATATCGAGTGACTTCGATTTTCGATTTGGACGAGAGACTTGGGCAATGTGTCCCCAGAGAATAGGAAGCCAATGGACAGTGGAGAGAGGAATGTTGAGAAAGAGCCTCCAATGGGCCAAAGGGAGAGGTGTCTTTCATTCCACGACAAAAATAGTATGCAGAGAAAAGAGGAGGAACCGGTCGAATCAAGAGCTTATCACACCTGCCCGACGTTTCCGACGTCACAAAACCACGATCCCAAAAAAAAAAAGAAGGCGGAAAAGCGAACTTCACATTTCGAGTCATTAGCAAGTTAAAAAAGAAACGGTCCGAACGGTTGACTCGCCCACCGCGGTCATCCACTTAAAAAGTATTTCAGGATCAAATGAAACAAATTAAACCGACACTAAAATTCGGGAGAGGGTACAACGTTTTTATGCTTCAAAACGCACCGTGGTCAATGAAGAGCTGGAATGAAATAAAAGACTTAATTATCATAATTTTCCCGTTTTCACGAAATGAAAGTGCAGCTTTAGAAAGAAATTTCTATCACCATAATTTATCACTCACCAGGAAAGCGAGAAAATCAAATCTCAATGATTTTCTCATCTTTCTCTCCTCGTTCACTATCAAATATACTAAAAATTATGTACGACTACGTAGAAATCTTTACGCGGTCATGATGAGAGGCATATCAAGAAGCGGTGGCGCATTGAAGGCTACGGAAATTGGTAAATTTTAGAAAAGTGAAGAAATGGTTCAAAATAATGAGTATTTTGGACGGAATAACTGAAAGGATAGAAGGAATATGAACTAAAAATTCAAGGCTGTATAAGTGGAATTGTTCCGTGATGAAGGTAAAAACAGATGTTTGAGTTTTCTACAAGAAGTAAGTTTGTTCTACGACAAATTTCGACGCATTACGTCATAATCAAGTGATTTACCACCGTCTGTCACTTGATAATGACCTAGTACGTCGAAGATAGCCACTTATTTCTTGTGGAATACTGGAGCATACGTTTGTAACCTTCATCATAGAAGGAATATGAACCGTAGATGAAAACAAAGTAGCACAAAAAATGTTAATGAAGCGCAAAAACACAACTAGTCGACAAATAAGTTAACATAGTTTACAGGGATCGTTCACAATAAAGATAGTAACGGAAAACTAACAGTAGTAAAATTTAAAGTTCTAATGTAGACGTAAGAATACTAGATAAAAGCATAAGAGCGAGACGTCCATCTGCGTGTATATGCCTAGTTCAGGCGTTCTCAACCTGTGGCATGCGTACCCCTAAAGGATACAAGTTTGGCGGGTTTAGGGGTTAACGAAAAAAACAATCATGATGGAAATAAGGTCGAAGAAGCAGGAATACTAAAAACATTTCCAAAATGGGAACAACTTTAGTCTAATTTAGAAATCATCTCTTTCTTCCAATCCTCCTTTTCAGTCACCTTAAATATATATTTGTACTCATATTCGTTCATATACTTTCACTCCGCTCACACGGTAATACCCTGGATCAGTCAAAGCTCAAACGCCCAACTCATTCAATCGAGGAAAAAAGGCAATTCGTGTATTGGCATCATCCTCAGCCTACCATCACGAGCGGAAAAACGAGAGTTTTCGCAACCCCTTTGACCATGAAGAGTCTCCTTGAAGTAGCAACAACACCGCGACGCTTTAAGTGCACTGTGATGCACGGTGCGTGAGTGAAGTTGCGACACATCCGGCCGTAAAAAGAATGTTTTCGTATTATTTAAGAGTTGCTCTTGGGAACTTATTTATTAATTTTATGCGTTTACACTGCAGTCGAAAACAGCTTCCTGGGCCCTTTGCATCAAGGTTATATAAGATAAGAATCTCTGACACCCAATCATGGTCTGAGGAGCGAAAATACCTACCCAGAAAGGAATCTTAACCACGACTCCAGAGTAACCAAGAGAGGACTTAACCCCGCCGTTACCGAGCGCTACAAATATATTGGAGATGTGGTATCACAAGACAGAATAAGACAGTTCCGGAGGAAGCGGAACCTATTCCAGATGAACAAAGTTTATTAATTAGGGAGGAACTTTTACTAAAAGGAACGTTATTACTAAGAGAGGTAGTCAACAGATTGAGGTATGCTTGGATGGATGCAAAAGTTCTACCACCTGCTCTCCTCTTTCCTGTGAAGTAGGCAATTATTTCATTACACTTACGTTTCTTCAGATCGATATATGTCCTAACCACTCTTTGTTCCATCCATAAAGACAATTCTATTTCTTCCCCTTCCTCTATTAATCAAATCCCACCCCTCTAACATGGCCTGCACCATACCCTCGTCCCTCATTACCTGTTCTAAACACCTAATCTGCCTCTTACTAACTTCAATTAGCAGTTTAATCGAAAAATTCTTTAAAAAAAGTTTTTTTCTGTTAAAACGAAAAACATGTTTGTTTTAAATTTGGCGTTTATCCTCTACTCATTAATTTAATAATATCAATTACTCAACAAATTACATATTTAAGGAAAATTTCGGGTTTTGGGCCTAAGCAACATTATGTTTAATTAAGCCATACAAATCCGGGAAAATTTTAATTTCGTAATAAAAGTAGAGTTATAAAACGAAAACATTTAAAACATTTTCTATCGTTTAGTATTTATGTCACTAAAGCTGTACGATGTCCGTGTGCAAAAAATGTCTCTTTTTTCCCACCATCACGAGAATTCAAAAAACCTTTCGATCATGAGGGGGAGAGGAAGGGTAGCGGTGCGTAACGCGCGGCCCCATGGCACGAGTCACGTGACTACGGCACGCGCAAATAGCCGCGCGCGGAAGGGCAGGTGCTTGCCTTTAAGAGCAAGGGGCAGGTGGGCACGGAGTGGACGCCAGGACAATGAAAAAAAACTAAAGGAAGTGCCCCGGAGGGAAAGAAATGAAAGGAAGAAGCGATGTAAAGGAAGACGGTGACCGAACTCCACGTCTCCGCGGGGCCTCTCATTCGGACGTCTCCGGAACGACGACTCAATTTCACGGCTGCGAAACCGTTAAGTAATTATCCAACCGCAAGCTGAGGTCCTCAGCGAAGAGATTTGCATCCATATAACATTTCTTAGATGGATGGAAATATAATTTATTGTCCTAGGGCACGCCCTATAAGAAGAAGACAATTGAGCGAAAATCTTTCTTCGGATTTTGACATGAGTTTTTACCAGATAAACAGAAAAATTAAATACCTGATTAGTGAAAATAAAAAATCAGAAATACAAAACAGTGTTGTGTTCATTACAACATCAGGGCTAATATTAAAAAATGCCTTATGGACGTCGGGATATGATTGCGGATCAGGACTATCACGATGATCCGTCGTGGTAATTCACGGCATAATAGCAATTATTTACCATTAGGCAATCTACTAGTAAAGGCAGGTTTAGATGGAAGTGAGTAAAAATCCTATAGATTTTTAAAAATGCTTGGCCCAATCTAACAAATAATATTTTTTTCTTCACCCCAGCATACTTCCTACCCTTCTTTATCCCGTCCATAAAACCTATTCTCTTTCTTCTCCTTCCCCACTTACCCAACATCCCCTCTATCACAGTCTTAAGCAACTATTCGCCTCACATTACCTCTTACAATTACCTACTTTGCCTCCTCCTAATCTCATCTAGAAGTTTACTTTCCTTGCCAACCATATCAGGCACTTCCTCGTTTGCCTTAAAATAGCAATAAATACGAAAAAAGGTAGGGTGCAGCTATGTCGCGGAAACAGCCGAGTGCATATCATTAATACGTCTGCACCTTAGATTAAGTTATGGAAGGCAGAGTTGGTGTGCACTACACAATGCGAGAACTTCGATAATAATCGCATACGCGATTATTGTCGACATGTATATTTTCATCGAAGGCGTCAAACATGGAAGATGTAAAATGTTAAATAGTTTTTCTGTAAAAAGCTAACACAATTCAGTGTAGGTATGCATTTTGAACGAATTCGTTTACTATTTACAAAACATTCGACTGTAATAATTGTGTACCTGAGGAATTCTATCGATCGACAGGTTACAGAACGTTTCGCCAACGCACATCGTTCCATTATTCGTCGCTCGTGTGCGCTGAAGTGCGGCAATGTGTTTTGAACTCCGCTAACTTAAACACCTCGAATTGAAATCTTCCGTAGTCACTTCGAAACTTTTGTACCTGATGATAACGTTGTACTTCGTAACTCACCGTATTGAAATAATTCCAGTGGAAAATGACTACATTTCATTTTATTCATTCAGAAGTCGTTCTTAGAAGTCGAATGCGAACCGGCCTTTAATGAGATTGGAGCGATTTTTTTCCAGGCACAAATCAGCGTGAAACTTTACTTACGTGTTCTTCTTATTAGTGATATCTATTAATAAAAGTGAAAACATTACATTATACTAACTTGGTGTTTTGGCAATTCAATGTTATTTTAAAACGCAGTCTTATGGTAAATGACATGTATTTCTTTATAATTAGAGTCATATGTAAAGACTTTCTTCTAAAAGTGTAATAATTACTGCATTTTTATATTATTATGAAGGTTGCTAACAAATATCAAGGAGTCACGCCGAGTCAAAGATTCGAAAAAAACATTTATTAAGCATAGTTTTTCTAAGCATACATAACAGCAAACATATTTTAGCGTAGTTTAAGCAAAGTTAGCCTAAATTTCAAATACCACTCCGAAAAAGATCACTATTTTAAGTATGACACGAATTCATTAAGGCCAAAATTTAAACCAAAATTCTTCATTCATTTCCATTTCTGCATGTACAGTGAGTTGCACCGCATTAATAGATGCACTTACATGAAATGCGGTCCCAAGTATTTTTTTCGACTTAATTGAAAAAATCATTAAAATATGCACTCAATGACCACGATTACCGCTTCAGCCGCCTTTATCAAGATCGATTTGCGCTGGCAAATACGATACGGCTGAGCGATAGGGACGCGGAAGGATAAGGGCCCGCCGACAAGAGACAAACGCAAACCGACGATCGACAAATGATTCACGAAAACACTGACAAGAGACACATGTTTTTTTTTTTTAGCTTCATCTCATCTCCGAACTCAGCCGAGTACAACAGCTTCGAGACTATCGAGAGCGCGGGGCGAGCGGTGTAACAAAAATGTTCCCATTCGCTCTCGAGTTTTTCGTTTTCGACAAAGATTTTCGCCAAACTTCCACACGCGGACTTGGGAGATTCGAGATATCGACAACGCCATTATTAAAGAGAGCGTAACGAACGAAGAGAGAAACGGTGGTGGTGGAGAGAGCGATAGAGAGGTGGAAAGGGTTTTTTGAAGAAGAGGAGACGATATAAAAAGACCCGTGTATCGATCGAAAAATCATCACAAAGGAAAACCGGCGGGGGAGAGATGTGAAAGGGATGAAAGTTTTCCTTTTTTCTTAAATTCTCTTTTTCTTTTTTTTTCAAGCGACGTCGCTTATGCGGTTCTTCGATCTGCGGTTCGCGGAAGGTGGGGGAGGGGAAATAAAGGAAAACAAAACGCGATCGGCGGACGCTGGAGTTTGAGGGAAGGCGAGATATACGACGTCGATGACGTACCTATGTCATAATTGTTCCTCAGAAATATGCGCGTCCCACCGCGCGACGCGAAGTACCTCCAAACTACGAAAAAAATATTCTAATATTCTACCCGCGCCTCCGGCAAAAGGCCACATTACAAAAGAGATCCGGAAAATACTTTAAAGGAACCAAACTACCATGTATAATTATTTACGCGACCCACCGAGTAAGGTACGTTGCTATAGGGAGAGATTTAATTCACTAATATTTGACAAGAAGAAGAGACAAATTAATTGGATACGTTTTGCAACACATTATCTCACTAAAAACAATAATAGAAGGAGAAATGAATGGCTATAGGAATACACCAGTCAAATAATGAAGGACGACGTGTAAAAACAAAGAACTACGTAGTAATAAAGCGGTTGGTTGAGAGGAGAGTGGAGTGGAGAGCTGCAGCAAACCAATCTTCGGATTGATGACTGCTGACGATGGAGCGCAGGCAGATAAATTTTCCGGTAAGACTTCTACTCATAACTCTACATAAATCCTGCCAAATTTCATCCCATTTGTGAAGCTCATTGGGTCGGTTTGGTCGCTGAAGTACTGGCTTCCAAATTTCATCTACAAACTACCCTGCGAGCCGCCGCAGAGACCTGTAGCAGGGGGTATTAGGACACTAGCCATTAAAGGTAAAGGAATAGGGAAAAGGAGGGGAGAGATGATAGAGATGAATTGTATGTTAGCGGTGTGTCTTATGTTAGTGTGATGCTGTCCTTGTGTATTATGATCCCTAATGGTGCGTGGAAAGAAGGAATTTTGGTGCCTATCAGCTCGGCAATGTATCTCTCTTATTTTGTCGACTATTATCAGTGCTAGAGAAATAGCGCAGGGTCAAAATAATAGCCTCCGTGTCATACTGAAACTCGCTTGCTCTGAAATTTTCAATTAATCTTAGCCTAGAGTGTAGCCTCCTAATATCGAACGACTCCAAACCTAGTCCTTCAATCAGCAGTATTAAACTCTCTTTTCCCTCGCAGCAGTTTTTAACGAAGCGTGAGGCTTTCATTTGTGTTTTATTTACTTCGCGAATTAAATTATCCGTGCAGGATCTTAGGTATCCCGACGGTAAGGGTTCGAATCTAAAATGGGTGTGATGGCCGAATCATTACAGTAATGAAACATTAGGAAAAATGATGATATAAGACAGCACATCAGGAGGAGAATAGTGCTATCGAAGGAATCATTTGGTAATAGACGGGCGTTGATTACGGGGAACCTAGGTGATGAGAAAAAGAAGAGGCCGGTGAAGAGCTTGACATGGACTTTCGCGTTTTATGGGGCAGAAACGAGGACTCAGAGAAAGAAAGACGAGGGTAGGCTGAAGACATTCAAGATGTGGGTGTTGAGGAGGATGGAGAAGGTGCAGCGGATGGAAAGGAAGGCAAACGTGGATGCGCCTGGTATGGATGGGGAGGAAAGGAAACTTCAAGATGAGAGAAGGAAGAGGTAAAGTAATGGGGTTGTAAGGGGTAATGAGGGGCGATGGGTTACTTAGGGCTGGGGTAGATGGGAGGATGTTGGGTAAGCGGGGAAGAGGAAGAAAGATAATACGGTTTAATGAACGGGATGAAGATGGGTAGGACGTATGCTGAGATAAAGGAAAAATATTTTTCAATGGTACCAGGCGAAACATGATGGAAGTACTTCATTGTTGTTCGAAAAGGAAATGCACTGGCAAGGTTACCCAGAAAGTTTATTTGGCAACCGGTTTCGATACAAGATATCGTCATTAGGCCATATTATTGGTACTTGATCAGTAATGATATTGGTAACTAGGTCCCTGAACTTGTCTAAATCTAGAGAATTTTTACTTACTTCCAATTAAACCTTCCGTAACAGGTAATTACCAATTAATGTTAAACGAGTTCGAGTACTTTCCGTATTGTTCCAGAAGGAGGAGGTTACTTCGATGAGTTTTTCTCTATTTCAAGAATTTTTAACCCTTGACTGACAAGCGAAAAGGCGAGGCTCAAGGGTCTGTAAGGGTATATGCGAAGGGGAGAAGAGGGTTAAAATGGAGGGGAACTGGCGTCGAACACGTCGATGTTAGCCTTTTTAACGACGCGCAGGAGTCGCCATATGCTTCGTGTCCCAGGGAGGGCGACAACCCTTTTCCTTCCCTCTCCCTAACAGCTCTGATGTATGTACATGCACGCATACTCCTCCTTCCTTCGTGAAAAAAAGCGTGCCTTTCGTGTTTAAGTCGTTCGAGTGGAAGCGATACAAAAGGGTGGGTCGGGTCGGCCAAGCACGCATACGAAATTCTCGAAGGTCGACCTCCTCACTATGGAAACACGCCGGCTCGACGCATTTCCCGAATTTTTAAACCCTTTCACGAACCACTTTCCCCACGAATGGACCACCATTGTATTTTACGGTGTTCTACCGACCAAGCGGGTTATCATGTAACATCTATGCACTACAGAAAGCCACATCAAGGGAGTGTGGCATGGTTACTCTTCACCAGGAATGCACTAACCGTTTAACACACTTTAATAATGTTATTCGCTATCATACTAAATACACTGTAAAGTAAATTATGTGTAGGGATATTTTACGTGAAATAAGATAAGAGTAAAGACATTTTCTTGGAATAAGAAAGAAAGGCTGGCCGTAAAGGTAGCAGGGCACAGACGGCAGCAAGTCCCGAAATTTAATTACTTGGGTAGTACGTCAGAAGAAAATAGTCATAGTAGCATAGAGATTTGGAGGAGAATTGCGCCAGCGGAAGTAGCGCTCGGCAATAGGAGGAATCTGATGACGGGTACGGGATGTAAGAACATACACAAAAAGCTGGTGAAGGGTTTAATATGGAGTGTAGCGTTTTATGGGGCGGAAACGTGGCCTACGGTAAAGACAGACGAGAATAGGCTGCAGGCGTTCGAGATGATGGTACGGAGGAGGATGGAGAAAGTACGGTGGACGGAGAGGAAGACAAACGGGGAAGTGCTTGGTATGATGGGTGAGGAAAGGAAACTTCAAGATAGGAATACGAAGAGACAAAGCAGGTGGTTGGAAGATGCAATGAGGGGAAAGGCTTGCTTAAGACTTTGATTGAGGGGAGGAATTTGGATAAGCGCTCACATGTAGGACGTGCAAAATGATTAAAATATTATATAAAATAAATTCGTATCCTATACAGAAATTGTGAAAATGTAAAAGGGAATACATAAAAAAGGGGGATTAAAACAACGCCAACTCCGCAACATTGATATTATTGGTGGCAAAGATCTTTTGAGATAATACTTTACTATTAAAAAAAATGTTTTTCGCTGTTACCACGATAAGCCTTTTAAAAATCCGCTTTTTCAAAAAAACAACGTAAAGCCAGTTATTTTGCCTCATTTTATTTTTAATCTCGCTTTTTTTTTGGCACCAAGTGATCATCATTTTCTTCATTGCAGGATTTTCACTTCTTACTTTCATTTAAACCTACCTTTTCCGGTAGACCACCTAATTACAGTATCGTATTCCTTATTTCAATCTGAAAATACGGCCAATATAAATCAACAGTGAGGAAGAAAGAGAGACCAGAACTGGATATCACGTCTGCTACTCATTTGGTTCAGAGAAAGCGCTATTCTCCCGTCTAAGCATATTGACCCAGCGACAAACTGCCCATTGTAACCACAGAACCGGCAACACAAAGTTTATGGCCTCCAGCTAATAGCAGGTCATCACACTTTCTACCTCGAGTATACCTACCATGAGAAGATGACCCAGGAAATAAATTAACAGGAGAGGAGCGAAAGACAAATATGCCGAAATAGAAACGTTTGCCGCGTAGGCGAAACAATGCTTTCCTTCTTAAAAATGTCCACGTCTCACAATACGATGGGAAGTTTGAAAATGGGTTACAGATCACAATATTGCGACTGGAAAATTCAACTTTAGATAGATATAAAGTATTATCTTTACAGGACACGTGTTATCAGCATTCGTGGGTTTCAAAATTCGACGATCATACAAAAATAGGTCAAACATTAGGCCCACATAGGTCACTTTAGATGAGGGTATCAGACTGCTGAACGGACTGGATTATAATGTCACTTTTTCCGCGAACAATTCCAGGCCGTATTGTTTGTGCCTTTCAGACTGGAGAGATAAAGTGATCGTCAGTTATTCTAGGCAGCTGCATCCATGAGGAAGCTATTTTACACTATCCATTTTGAACAAGACTAACCACTACTAACAGATCTTTTTGAATGCCTGGTTTACTTTTCATGGTTTGAATATCTATAAACTTAAATATAACTGCTTCAGGCTGGACCTGGTGGAAGTTGTCGATATTCATAATGAATAAAAACACTTGGTAATCTTCTACATATCCAAATATGTAGAATATTACCAAGTGTTTTTATTCATTATGAATCTATAAACTTGCTTTTCTAGATTAATCGAAAAATTCAGATCTCGCGAGTTTCAGGGTGTAACACCATAGTACTTTAACCAACGCACTACATCTCAACAACTTTAGGAATGGGGTCAACAACTTCACGAATCCCATAACTATTGATCACATTATTAATGCTTGTGCAACCACCCATAAGCAGCTTTCATTTGACGGCTAATAATACTAGATTAAATTCTGATGCAATTACTCCACATTTCAAACTAATTCACAAATACCATCGCACTCTCAATTTTACGGCATCTCCAATGGATTCCCCCTCACTGAGCAAAACATTTCGCATGGCTTTCTGGCGATAAGAACGATACAGGGTTATCTTACGTTAACGCCCACAGCCGATTGAACTCTTAAAAGTCAACTACTCAATAAAATATCGTACATGAACCCGATTAGGACGAGTGTCGATTTGAAAAAAACTAAGTTTTCGGTACGCTCCATTAAATCTGCTTCCTTTCAATCGGGTTTGCCGACGAAAAAAAACAACGTATCAGACATCAACGGGAGAAGTTAAGATTGCGCACTGCTCGACGACAAACCGTCCCAACATTGACATTTCTCGCAGTTGACCCTCAAATTGACGAAGTGGTGGAGGGGGATGCAGTAAGGGAAAAAATAATGAATCAAGCAATTAGACTCGGAAAACTAAGAGAGAGAGATAAGCCAATTAGCTTTGAGAGTGGAGCACGGATGACTGCGCACTGTATGCGGTCTACGGAAATAAAGGCAAGGCTCCCGCCACGAGTCAAGGTGAAGTCGAAAAAAAATCGTCGAGTAAGTCCTGCTTTGCGCATTAAAGTAAAGAGAACAATGGAATTAAGTTGACGCATAGCACGTGCACCAGGCACTGCAACGCGTTGGAGAGAAGGATCGCAATATATTAAACTCATTGGTTCGATGGTTCTAAGACAACTGAAAACTCTGTGAAATGTCTCAGAGATAGGTGTTACGGAAAGGATCACGTATCACTTCAAATAAACCATCAACAATAAAGTGATCCATTGTACAAAGATTTTCGCATTTACCCAAATCCCCAATAAAATGTCGCTCATTGTCCTCAAAAATATTATTTCATAGAGGACGGAGGCTGGAGGCGGAAAGACAGCATGGAGAAAGTAGGAGATTCACGAAAGCTGGAGGAAGAAGCCAAGCTGCCGTTGATGGAAGATAAGTAGTAGACGGCCTGGAGAGGCCGGAAACGGAACGAGAAAGCTAGAAGAAGAAGCCCAGCAGCGAGAGGAAGTGTTTAGACGACACGATGGCGGAAAAGAAGAAAGGAGTTACCGGGAAAGGACAAATGGAGCTGGAGGAAGAAGCCTAGCTGTGGACGAGGAAGAGGACGGAAATGGCGGAGTAAGAAGGAAAGATATGGCATGGAGAAATATAAAAAAATATGTTTAACTGTTGTATGAGCTAAATTCAAATTATTTTATCATTTTGTAAGAAAAAGACAATTTAAAAATATATGCAAATAGAGGGGTAAAACTAGTACTCACTCTCACTACTGTACTCTTCGGATACAATGTAATTATTGTTAAAAGACAATAAAGACAGGGAGATAATCTGGATACATTCCAATTCTTTCCCTAATTTATATTATAATTTATAGAGGATAAGTTGGCCTCAGTAGCTTCGGGTGGTTTGAGCGAGATTTTCCCCCAGTCATAATAGAAACTATATTTATGGCCATATCCAAGTGATACACAAAGCAAATATTGTAATAATAATAGCGCAAAAATATTGTTTTATATGACTGAAATGATCAGTATTTAATTGAATATGCATACATGAGTAATTTAATTTACTCATTTTTTTCTTGTCATGCGGTGAAAACGCCTTCACAACCGAAGATTTGTTTGCAGTTCAGTCAAAATTACTGCGGTAATTGATTTATTTTAAAAATAGTTAATAATCAATACAAATTACACACAGTTAAAATTCTGTAGAGATCAATATGTTTTAAATCCCTCATTAAAAAAAATGTCCGTCCGGAGAGCATACCCGCATCATTTAAGAAGCAAATGACTTGTATTTTTTGGCTTATAACTCGAAAAGTATAGTGATAAGTGGCTGATATTTTCTACCATTGGATAAGATGAGACATTTTTCTTTAAGATGAGGCCAAATTCATTGAGTTTTATGTTTAATGATATCTCGATCAAACTACCTAACTGGCAAAATCACTCGGCGCGATATCAAGGGCTCCGGGTTTGTGCCCCGGCCGATGCGGATCAATATTTTATCCTTTGAAGAATTTTCACATTCAGGCACACTAATGGTTGATGCAGTTTAAGTAATACCGCGGACAGTTCACGGTATTCTCAAAATCTTTCGCTGCCACCTTCGAATCAAACCCATCAGCCACCTTTCCACTCCTACCTCATATAACACCTCGTTTGTGTTCGTCACCACCTAGCTTACTCTTCTTTCAATCCTTTGGATAACAATGCGACAAAAAGCGTTTTTTTTTTTCATTACAAAAAACAAGCGTTTGCTGTGGACGTTTTTTGAAAACGTCCGCGTAGCACAAAAACGTATATTTCTCTCCTCACAACCCACGGGTGGGCGAAAGCGAAGCCAAGAAGCAAAAGAGGCTAACGAAGCAGCCCGAGTAGAGTGAGAGATAGAGAGGAGAGCATATGGGCCCGATCATCGTAAATAAGGGCGACGATCGTTTATTATTCTCACGTTTTTTTCGCCTTTCGGGACAGCGAAGGGAAAGCGGTTGGCAGGTACTGCGAAGCTGAGGAGCTACAGTGGCGAGGAGATGTGTGGAAACGAACATCTTGGGGGATGTTGGGCCAGAATGCGTGGGAGGCGCAGGTTTCGGCCGGGCCGTTTTATTTGTTGGCTCCGGCCCTGAGGGACTGACGAGAGGAAGCAGATGGCCAGGTGGAAGAAAGGAAGAGTGAAAGAGGAGAGGGGATTGTGAAGCATAAGGTTTAAGGAATGAAGCTGTCTGAGTGGGGGAATGGACGCCGCTTTTCCGCCTACTAAAAAAAAATAACGAAGTCCACCGGTTAAGGTGACTATGGCCTCAGGGTCACTTATTCCAGAAATTTTGAAAAATTTAATATATAACATTTTTGTAGAGCGTTTCATAAACTGAGATGAAAAAATAGGGTTTCTATGCTAGTTTTAATGCAACTCAGCCTTGAAAGTGGAGATTTTAACATGGGCTCTTTTGCAGATTGCCCAGATTACAGCATAAAAGCGTCAACTTGAACGAGAAAGCATGCTATTTATTAAAACTGTTTATAAGAAGCGAAAAGTCCTGGGAAATTAAATGAAAATAAAATATTGGAATCTTACCACCTATTTCTTAAAGTTATTATCGAACTACTGCCGTAATTGTCAAAAGGCGGTACATAGTTCCATACACATAGCGCCGCAGTCGGCTCATATGGCTGGACTAATGCGGTCGTTAAAAATATATTCTTGGATTATTCTTCATATTTCGTGCCTTAATTTTGGTTTCCAATACGTAACGCATTTCATCAGCGCAAACAGGATTTTTTAAACCAAATAAATAAAAATTCGTAATTTAGTATTTGTTTTGACTCACATAGTCAGTGCAGAGACAACAGAGGGACAGTGGGAGGTACGCCACGGAAGGAGCGTCGGAAACATTCCAAGAATGGCACTACTATGTAAGGTAGGCCACGTAATGCGTGACGTCGACTGGAATTACATTGTCGACGGGCGACCCTTGCACCCATCGCAAGGAAGAAGTTTTTCAAAAGTACTTAGCGCTTCTGCATTCAAGAGATGTCTATTTGTGCGGTCTTTGGATGTAGCAATAGCTATTGTAAATTCGAGGGAAAAGATAAGGTTTTTCGTTTACCGAAAGATTTGGAGAGAAGTAAGTGGTGGATTCACGCATACCGGAGACGAGACATAAACCCGGAAATAGGTCACTATATTGAAGAAGTTATTGGTGGCGGCCGATACATTGTGGAATTCCATTGTAGGAAAAGGATAAATTGCACTATTCCACTGGAGAACGAAGCAGCCCGAGTTAACTTTGCACTATTCCCCCACCCCCTTTCTTGTATTCAGTCCTGATGATGCTGCAGTGCAGTGAAACATGTTGGCTCAATAAATAATATTCTCCAGTGGAATAGTGCAAAGTAATTTATCCTTTTCCTAGGTCACTATATTGTTTCTTCCTCGGCATAAGAAATACTAGTTGATTAAAATCGCAGAGCTTAAAATCAGCAAATTGTCCGAATCATTGTAAGCACCTAAGATTAGCATGAACATTGTAAGCACCTAAAATTAATATTGAGTATAAGTCTATAAGTAATGTAACAAAAAATATAAACATGCTTTAAGTACCTAAATTGAGTTTCAATTAAGCTTGCAGTGCTATGCTGTTACATTAATAATGAGCTCATAATCAAAAGATATCACATTGTGCTTTCATTCATGATAATATGTAGCAATTACAGTCGAGGCTCGAATGTGTTCACACCAATATGAAAAGGAATCGTATGCTAAGAGTAATCATATACACGGGATATTATATACTAATCCCTGCAGTAGCAGTTACTTATCTACTCCCCAAAGTCTTGCAAAAACCTCGAAGAATATGTTAGATATTTACTAGTACCATGATTCGACGTAGATGGAGAGGGCAGGACGTCATAAACATGTACATCTACATATTTCCCTGAGAGCCACCACAGAGGCGTGTAGCAGGGAGTGTTAGGACACCATCCATGGACAGGCAAGGAACATGGAAAAGGAAGGGGGAGAGAACAAAGGTAAAATTGCATGTTAAAAATGTATCTTATGTTAGGACCATGCTGTTTTTGTCATGATCACTAATGGTTCATGGAAAGAATTAATATTTGTATCCATCAGTTCGGCAGTGTTTGTCGCTTCTATCAGTTCTAGAGATATAGCGCGGAGTCGAATTAATATCCATTGTCGTACTGAAACTCGCAATATCTGAATTTTTCGAGTGATCTAAGCCTAGCGTGTAGCGTCCAAGTCTCCAAGGGCTTCCAACCTAGTCCTTCCACCAGCTATGCAACGCACAATGTTCCCTCAAAGCAATTTTTAACGAAGTAAATTGTTCACGGTTTTCCGTCCGGGTTATTGGCTCCATCTGCTCCTTTGCCGACGTTTCGAGGATGTCACCAAGTTTATAACGAAGCGTGCGGCTTTCCTTTGTATTTTATTTACTTCGCGAATCAAGGTGGTTCCAACGAGTAATGACTCAAATGTCATTTAATTCATATGCTGGCTACTTGTAGAAATACTTGCCTTCTATATAAAAAGAACAACAAAAATTTACCTTTACACGCTATTTTTCTCCCAAATAGAACTTGAAAGTACATGGAGTTCAATGAGAGAAACACGAGGGAGAATGGTATTTTTCCGAATAAGATAAATGTCCTTTCCGCGGAAAACTGTTTATAGGAAGGGAAAACTTCCGAAATATTGAATAAAAATTAAATATACGCATCTTACCACCTTATTTTGGGAGATATTAGCTAGTTATTGCGTTATTTGAAGTTAAAATGCGTTATGAATAAATATAAATGACACTGCAGTGGGCTTCTATGGCTGAAAAAAGCGTACATTCGCAGAATGATTTGCATATTTTGTAGGTACCATAATTCTGGTTTGCAATAGGAAACGAATGCCACCATCGAAAGGAGGGTTTATAAGCCAAATAAACAAAATGGCGGAATGAGGTGTTTGTTTTAACCCACACAGTCGCTGTGGGATCACCGTAAATCTTTCTGTACAGGTGGTACAGGGTCCAAAATACTCGCGGCACACTTTGGTAGCATGAGAGGGAGAGGCAGAGCAAGGGAGTACTTCCTCTATTCTCCACATTTTTTCTGTTTTTTTTCTTCTCCGCCTCATCTCGTTCTTCTTTTATTATTAGGCGGCTTTCTGTTCTTACGTGTGCGTCGCGCTTTTTCTGTGGGTCTCTATTCTACGACCGTGGTCTAGAAGTAGGAGTGCCGTCTTAGACTTGCTGGTCGTCTCCCATTCTTCCATGGCGAGGCACGAATTCCGGAGGGAGCTTAAAAAGGCTAGGAGGTGAGGCTTCGGGGTCTCTTCTTTGTGTTCTTCGGCTCGGCCCACATTCTGCCCTCAGAACCGCTCCCTTCTGCCCCGTTTACAGCCCTTGAACTTCAAGCTACCAACGCACCGACTATCTTAAGGTGGTTGAAGCAATTTTTTGTCTATGTACAGATTTGTACACGTGTTCTCATTAGTATCTATCCATAAATTAAATTGAAAAAAAAACTGCATTCGACCGATTTGGTTTTTTGGCATTTCAATGCTGTTTTAACACATAGCCTTAAGGTGCATGCTATATATTTCGTAATAATTCGATTAAATATGCACAGATTTCATATAAGCAAAAATATCATGGTGTCTCCTTGAGTCTACGATTCGAAAAAACATTAGCATTTAAATATAATGTTTGCCTAAAATTTGAATACTGCGCCGAAAACTATCACCTTAAGTCATAAAATGATTTAATCAAGGCAAGAAATGTAAAATACATGTCTTGTATCATTATTATTACTGCATGTATGGTGAGTTCCAAGGTATGGACAGAGGTGCTTAGATGAAATATGGTTCTAGAATAATTTTTTGCGACTTACTTGAAAAAGTAATATGTAAAATGTGCACTCAATGACCCACGATTACAGCTGCAACGATCTTCAAAACATACGCTCCATCATGGGAGCTTGTCCAGTCGTAACTTGCTGTTCCTATCTCTGCTAACTTACCTTGTTTCATTCACCCGGTACTCTACCAATTGATAGATAAGTTTTTGGTCCGGATTTTCTACACATTAATTAATAATTATTCTGAAAAATACATATTTCTCTCCGTGACCAAGTAGGCATTATTGAGAAAAGCAATCTATAACATGTGTGGGGATTCATCTCGCTTTGTTACGTTGGTACTTACGATGGTGGCGTGAATTGAGCGCCGATAAAAGAAGAAATTTTCATAGTTACATTTAGGCCATTCTAAGAGAATTTCTCAGAGTCGAATAACTAAACAGACATTAAATAGTTGATTGAATGAAGTGAGAGGAATGAGTAGACCTAGAAAGTCATGTGCGAATGTGGTGGAAGAGGCTAAAAATGAGGAATATTAAAAGTCTTAAGAATAGGAGAGCGTACATTACGCAATGCACGAATATGGGACAAGCGAACGAGGTTTGTAAATATAGGACTGGATGAAGAAATTTGTAAAAATCAAAGCCGGTTTTCTACATCTTAAGCCAAGAATTGAGCTCTCTTGACAGTGCCTACCCTCAAAAGAGAACACGGTGATGGGTATGTACGTATACACATAAAAGGAGAACAAAAAGAGGACGAGGAGAAAAAAACCTTAAAAGAATTTGGGGACGAGAGGAAGTCGCCGTTCAAAGCCTTTCCTTCTCGTATACGGACCACTCTTGAGCATGCAAGGAGGGCACACAGGAAGGAAGTAAGCGAGGAATGTATAGGAAGAGAGAATGCTGTGGGGAGGTTCGTCCGTGAGCCGAAGTAGGGATTCTCCTAAGAACCCAACTTCCTCAGACCAAAAGAAATTGAAAGGGCGGAGGGATGGCCAGAGCATGAAAACCTCTGGGCCCTTCAGAGAGACGTCTACCGGACCAGGAAGCTTCCGCAGCCATTCAATGGATATCCTTCAAAGTTTTTTTACTCGTTCGATTTCTTTGTCCTAACCCTTCGCCAGCTTCCTCTCGGTTCACCTGTGCTTAAGCGCAGTGTGCAACGGATTTCACATTCAAATTTATTATTGTTACGAAAATCTCCCGGTTAGGTTTGTTTAAGTGTAATAGAAGTAAATTCCTCAGTATTTTACAGGCGGTCACTATTTACTAATCAATTTCTTTCTACACCTCATAAAACATCCTACCTCTCTTCGTCTCGTCCTTTTCTCTTTCTTCCCCTTCCACGCTTTCCCAACATCCTCCCCTCCATCACGGCTTTCAGCAACCCCTCGCTCCTCCTTACCTGTTCCAACCACCTCCTCTGCACCCTTCTAATCTACTCCAAAAGTATCCTTTCCCTACTCACCATATCAAGTACTTCATCGTTCGTCTTTCTTTCCGCCCACCGCACCTTCTCCATCCTCATCCACACCCACTTCTCAAAACACCTCTAGCCCATTCGCTACCTCTTTTAAAGATGCAGTACAAAAACTCTTCACATCCTTACAAAAGCCCCTGTCATCAGCTCCATCCTATTGCTGAACTCTTCCTTCACTAGCGCACTTCTCCTTCTAATGTATTCACTACTAAGCCGATTTTCCTCCAACGTACATTCGAGGTATTTAAATTGCTCTACTTGTTTCAGTTTGTGCCCGCCTAACTTTAATTTCCCCGTAAATGAAAAAGAGAACTAAATATTAAAGAATTGAGGATAACTTCACCATAAGATTATGGTGAGCTAAACTGCGACTGCAAAGAGCTTATTTCATTTTCAATAATTAAAAGATCGAGATAGCCGGACTGTGATTTCTTTAATCCTTTCACACCTACTAAGTGAAAGCTAATTTGAATATTCATTAAAAATGGTGGAGTAAAATATAAATAAAAGCTTTTCCTTGCTGAAAGATGGTTATATTACTTTGCATGAAGGCAGACTTTCTCTTTTCCGTATCATAGAATTAATCTCGATCATCATTCTGAAATTGGTCTTTCTTCATTGTCAGGAGATATATGTACTAAGACTTGCGAAGATGTGAAGGGAGTAAGCATTAGATAAGAACACGTGTAAATATCATTGCATACCAATTTATATTATATCGCACATGATACCCGAAAATGATAATCCTTGATTAGACAAAAGTAATGATATTTATTTCAGCATTAAAAACTACGGCATACACGATTAGAGACTGCCATTCTGGAAATTAGTAACCTCATACGAATATCAGCCTTTCACGCAATTATAGCATCAAAAAAATGAATCCTCTTTATCACAGAGCAATTTAAGTGTCATTCGTGGACCAATTTTGCATTAATTAGGTTAAAGATGTTGTTAGGGCGAAATGTAGGTCAGTAGACATTTCGTGGGTCACGCGTCGGAAGCCCTTCCTGACGCTAAATTGCATGCATATTCATGTCTCAACTCTTTGTTAATGATTCGGGTCACGTTTACGGCAAAAATGGCCCAATTACCTTACACGGTACCAAGATAAGAATGTTTTAATAACTAGTCTTAATTTCTGTCCTCAAATGAAGCACAACTTGCAACTTTTCCTCAGGAGACTACGATTTAATGCCAGAAGATGTATCAGCGTACATACCAAGACGAACTTGACTGCAAGCCAGTTTGATCAATTTGAAAAGCACATACACCAAATGGCATTAAAGGATGACTCTTAGGTTTTCGGGTTCCTCAAGCGTTGGTTCATCCTTGTGAACGATAGTTTCCCCGGCATTCCAGTCGGCATCTTCAGGTCCAAATACTGGAACGCCGGCGAAACTGTCGTCCACAAGGATGAACCCGAAAACCCGCGAGTCATCTTATAATCACCGCGGAAGCCTTCGTAGTGAATGTCATAAAGGCTGAGAGTTCTTAGTACGAAATTCCACGGAGGAAAAAATAATTCGCCTTGACCGGGACTCTACCTGGACCCCTCGATATCGCGCCGAGTGCCAAAAAAGCTACCGAGGCGTCCTCCTCCCCTGCGGATTTTTTCAGTATCGAGGATTTTTATTGGAAATCGATGGATCCGGGTTTGAATCCCGGTCAAGGCAAATCTTTTTTTCTCTGCGAAATTTCGCACTTATATGTATGTACTTGCGGGTGACTCCGAAAAGGTTTGGTGGTTAGTACCGGTATCCTCAAAATTTGGGAGTTATAGTACCATTTTTGTACAGCTTAAAATGTCAAGGACTGTGAATTAGCATTAAAATTAGGTCTCGGGTTAGATTATTAAGAACCAACGTTTCGATAGCTGGCTCAGCCATCCTAAACTTAACCCAAATAACGACGGCTGAGTCAGCTTCTGAAAAGCTGGTTCTTAATAATCTAACCCGGTGCTAAGCCACTGAATACTACATTCAAGTTGCACAACTGTTGATTCACCACGCTTATTCGATGAAACTTGGAGAACAATTATGCGGCCGGAATAGGTCTTTTCAAGCCAGCACTCCAAGCCATTCCGCAACCGACGGGCGGGGGAGTGAGACTGGGAGCGTGCATTCACTTTTCGACGCCGTCGAACACACCAAAACCAATCTCTTATGCCGTTATTTCGGTGACAAATGCCTATTTCGTCCTAACAAGAGCGACACGCTTCGGATATCGTTCCGGGCCACGGGCGCAAGACAAAATGAGGGGCGGGAGGTCACCATACCATCAGAGTAGCGCGACAATTCATTCACGGTCGAGTCGTCCACGCAACAGCGACAGGCACATTTCCGCTCCCCATGGATTGCGTTTGGGGGAGGACGCACGTAGACCGGCACTTGTTTTATTGACACGGATCACACGGATACGTCTTTCAAATCAGCCAGACAACGGGTTACCGGGAATCTCAGTTTCTAATTGGAATTCGAACCCAGATCCCATGATATCGCTCCAAGAGCTCTAACCAGTTACGTTATACCCAGGCGTCCTATTCCGACGTGAATTTCAATGGAGGCTTTAAGGTAGGAGCGATTTTTGTTTGTGTACAGATATGAGTGAAACTTTGCACACGTTTCCTTATCAGTAGTTAATATCTAAACTTAAGGAAAAAAAGTTGCATTTTACAAATTTGGTTTCTTGGTCATTCAATTCAATTTTAACACGTAGCCCTAGGGCACATGAGATATATTTCGTAATAATTCGATAATAGGTGCATGAAAAGATTTTCTTCTAAACGTGAAATAACGCATTTTATATCATTATAATTATTAGCAGCAAATATCAAGGTGTCACGCCGAGTCCAAGATGCAAAAAAGTATTTGAATAAAACTTTGGCCTAAATTTCGAACACGGCACCGAAAACTCTAGTCATTACACGCTTTAATTGACGCAAAAAATGTCAAATATAATCCTTGATAATAATCATTTCGATTACTGCATTTGTGGTGACTTCCATCGTATGGACAGATGTACTTAAATCAAATGTGGTCTTAGGATTTTTTCGACTTATTATGTCGACTTATTATGACTTCGACGACTTGAAATATCATTATAATGTGCACTCAATGACCCACGATTACCGCTCCAGCCATCCCTAAGGAGCAAGGTGACCTCACAGTACCGTGCATATCATGCGAGGCAAATGTGGATGGAGGATGAACTGAGAGGTAAGGGCATGCTGAAGAGGACGATAGGAAGGGAGAAATTGGGGTGAACGAGGCAGCAATATAGATAGTAGGAAGTTTAGTCAACATTAAAAGAGGCAAAAGGTACGAGGAGCTTATGAGAGACCTGTTGCATCGGGAAATACTTATTACATAATGTAGCGTTTAGTGCTTCGGCGTGATGTTTTTAGACTAGCTCCTATTATATTTTATTTCACTTTTATTACTTTAAAATAGTCGTTATTTTCTTAACTGAAGCTGTTTTTTTGCTGGTTGGTTGTGAGGGATTTGTGTACGGTGGAGAGGAGAAGGGATTGTTGATATGGTTTGAAGTGTAATTGGATGTGCTGCAGACTCCCGTAAGAAAGTTGAATTGTACTTTAAAGATAATAAAGAAATCGCTGTACTGAGGATTGCAGAATTCATTGAAAGTGGTCCGGAGTTACAAATCGCATATTCTTCCGAAAAAATTTAAAGTCGTCCCCTCAGTTGATTAAATTAGAACGGGTGTTGTACAAAAACCTACCTATCAATAGTTATAATATAACATGTAGAAAAAATGTTTACTAAAATTATAAAAAAAGTTCTTTAAATACTTATGCCAACTCTCGAATGCCGGTTGCTTAAGATTTCGCGTACGATGGCAGTGCAAGAGGGATATAAAAATCCTGAAATCCTTCCCCCGCATAATTTTTTCACGAGCCCTGGCTGCCGAAGGAGTGTGAAGGTGAAGGGTAGAAAGGTGCAGGCGGTCGACGCACGCACGGAGAGCGGGTGGCGACTGGGAGGATCGCGTTTCCTGTCAACCTGGCGACGAACAAAAGGGGCCTGTCAACGGCGCGGACAAGCAGACGTCAAAAGAGAGTCACGGCGGGGTGGACACGGAGCCAGCCTCACAAACTCCCGCAAAAAAAAACAAAAGAGCGCCTGAGGGCACGCAAGGAGGAGGGAAAAGGTGTTCTCTGTGCGTGGTAGTTGAGGGGGGAGCACACACGGCTTATGACGTTAGAGACGCGGAGTCTACACGCTAGGCTTAGATTACTTGGAAAATTCAGATCGGACGAGTTTCAGTACGACACGGAGGATATTATTTTATTTTATATCTAGAACTGATAGAAGCGACAAAATAAGAGAGATATACTACCGAACAAAAATGCATTCTTTTCACGCAATATTAGTGATTATAAAAAAACGACGTGTCACTAACGCAACGTTAACACAATTCACATCTGTCCTCTCCCCCCTCCTTTTCCCTATTCCCTCTCCATACACGGCTGGTGCTCTAACACCCCCTGCCACACGCCTCAGCGGCGGCTCGTACGGTAGCATTTGCAGATTCAGAGCCACCATGAGTCCATAAGCCCGTTTCACACGATACTTGGTCCAGCACACAACCTAATTTGCTAGTCAGTACTTGATACTAAGGATGGAATTTGGTATTCCTTACATAGATGGTGACCTGACACCCCAGACACTCGCCTATACGGCGGCTCGCAGGGTAGCAAGTAGATGTAGCGAGGCCCAGCTTGTTCCGAGGGTAGAAAAATAAAATGGTAGTAGTATTTTTGTTTAACGTGCTTCGACGGCTAAGGTCATTTCGCACTTACTGTCTGCCACGCGCAGACAGGGGCAACAGCACTCGGACGAATCGGAGGATCACCCCTCCAAATTCGAGCCGAGCCCAACGATGCTTAACTTCGGTGATTGATCGGGAACCGGTGTTTCAATCGTGGCAGGCCGTTGCCCTTAATAAAATGATTTAATTGGAATTTTATTCATATCTTAGCTACTTATAAAAAATGCGTGCCCTCTGTTCGTTTATCATAATTATTATGGTAGTCAACGGGTTAATTTAGGTTTAAATGGAAGTGAGCAAAAGCTCTCTAGGTGTTTACTAGCGCAAGCCCCCATATCCGTACACAATTCCTTTCTTCATCCCAGCATGTATCCCTCCCTTCTTCAACCTGTCCATAAAACCTATTGTCATCCTTCCTCTTCCCCGCTTGCCCAACATCCTTCCCTCTATCACCGCCCTCAGCATCCCTTCGCCTCTCATTACAGCCTGTTCCAACCATAACCTCCTCCTAATTTCATCAAGAAATTTCCTCTCCTCTCCCACCATACCAAACATTTTCTCGTTTATCTACCTTTCCCTCCGTCGCACCTTCTCCATCCTCTCCACTTGATATGAAGAACAAAATTATACATTTCCACACAAGTTTTCTCGAAAATTGAAACTAAATTCAAATTGTGGGTGAAAAATGGGGAAAAATTATGTTTTTATGACTAATACAAATGCCATTTCCGCGAAAAAAATGTTCACAAGAAGCGAAATCTCTCAGGGAATAATATGTTAATAAATTTAGGCACCTGCCCACCGTATATTTTGAGTTTTTGGTGGATTACTGCAGTCACTGAAGTAAAATATGCGTTCATCCAATAGTAATGGTGCTGAAGTCGACTGCCATGGCTGGAAAAAGTGAGCATAGAAATTAACCCAGCCAGTATAATTTTTCACAATCTGTAGGTATATTTTGTATCTAAATTTTGTTTTTAGTATGAAAGGAATATGTGATTTTCACACCGAACGCGCTTAATATTCTGGACCTTGGAAAGTAGAGTTCACGTGCGAGACTCTCATGTATTCCAAGATACAGCGTAGGCGGTACATACAGCCACACTGGTGTGGTCGAAAATTGGCCAGAAACGTCCCGCAAGAAATGAGTGATGAACTATCAAGTCTAGCTAACACCTACCTCATGGGTAGACTACATCTAGGTATGATACCTAAATAGATTGACGTGCCAATAAGACCCCTTCCAAAATTCGCGTTTTACCGTATGCATTTCATTGCATTCACTTTTTCTTGCTTCAGTCCCACCCTTCGGTACTTTCGTACTTACAATTAGGTACTTTTATTAATTTCCTTCATCATATCTAAAATGGCTAGCCTTTAACTTCCTCCCCCGAGTCCTTTAAAGAATTCTCCCTTCCATTATTGCCGTCAACAATTCGTTACTGCTAATAAATCGCTTCGAACACCGACTGTATTCTTAATTTCCCCCACCAGCCTCCTTACTTTGGCAATCATGCCTTAGTTTACTTCTGCGTTTATTTTCATTTCCCTCCATATCATATTCTCAATTATTAACATGCCAAAATTCCTTCAGTCTACTCCCATCTTCTCTTTAATACTCAGGTTTCAATGACACAGGATGTTAATAAAACATAGTCATAGCCTACTCTCATGAAACAGATCAAACACATTATTTTGCATACTCCTTAATTATCAGCACCAAGACATTACTGAGGAAGTGGCAACAATGCATTGGGATACCAAATGGAATGTATTTCCGCGCAATAGTTTCTCAATAAAACGTCGTTTTTCAGGAAAAAAATAATAAAACGCAACACCAAGAACAAAGAACAGTAAATTAGATTACGCTCAAACTTTGGGGTTTTTTAGTTCATTACAGAGAGCTTAAGGACTACTTGAGTCCAATTCAACCACCAAAGGTTCTTCTGTTGAATCTCATTCTACTTCCTTTACCACTTAGTTCAACCGTGACAGACCTATTACTTACCATTAGATAAAGCAGCAGGGAACGCGTGAAGGAAATGAAGAGAAATAGGTACGGAGAAACTTGTGGGCGTTTGACGATGATCTCATCTTCACCGCGTCACAATTCCCCTCTTCGAATTCCCAATGAACAAGGCTTCAAAAGTGAAAACCGTCACTAGCATGAAGTCGCACACTGCATCTAATCAACAGATAACTTTTAGTTAAGAGCTGAAAGTAACGCGAGCGTCAGCTAAAAATGCCTAAAAGCCTGACAAAAACTTTTAAAAACTAACTTTTAAAACTTTCTGTACCTGACGAATCCGTAAATCGGTGAAACGCGTCGTAGATTCGTAGAATAGTACCAAGTATTATAATTAATCATGAATACTAACATAATCAACTTCTACGAGGTGAAGTCTGCCACTGTCAAGTTTAGCCTTTAACACATGGTCCAAATAAAGTCTATCCTACCATACAAAGCGTATTAATTCAATATTAAAATGAGTAATTAAAGTACAAGTATTTAAAAAGGCCAGTTTCGTGTATAAAATTGAAATGCATCCCAATATTTATCACACTCCGTCAACGACATGAATTTGTCCTAAGGTTAGAGCAGATAAAATATTTCATGCGAATTAAGCCAGGTAAACTATTACAAGTATAAAAATAATCTAGAAGACATTATGTTTAGCCAAAGATAACTTTCTCCTTGCTCACAGATAAACAATAAAATTCCTGAAAGATCCAATGCGCAGAATCAAATCCTAGTGGTTGAGTTATGAATAAATGTGTTTATTCTTCTAAACTATTAAAAATATACATATTGCATCTCCACGCAGAAACAGTAGTATTCATATTGCATCTCATTTACGATGTAGGTACGATATATCATGTACAGAATGATAGTTGATGCTAATGTTTGTGGTTCCAGATTAATCAAATAGCAAATAGAAAAGAAGGGTGGCAAATCGTGCATGAGGCATTAATAGTTTTACCTAGCAATTATTAAGACTAAGCGAAATTTGTTGGATCCACTATGAAATCATTAGATGTATCTTTCAATAATTAGTTACGAAATCATCGGAGTGAATCACTCCTTAGCATATACCGCAATATATATTTTTAGCAATAAATCAGATTTTAAAGCCATCAAGAGAACACAGAACAGAATGGGATTAAGACCTGAAGGGGTCTTGTGCACCACTGGAAAAAGAAGACGAGCATACTCCGAATTTCCCCCCAAAATAAAAGAAATGTCTTGAGCGATGCATAATCCAGTAAAGAGCACCTTGGGAACGAGGGACGACAGAAGCCAAACAAAAGAACGGTTCGCCAAGAGAAGACAGAGAACTGCGCGCTGAGTAACCTTTTCGCTAGAATCAGGTAGACTCACCAAATTACAAACAAAAAAGTGGTGAATCATATATATTGGATACAAGTGAATGAATTTCCATTCTTCGCCGATGCCCTCAGCTGCTATTAGCTACCCTTCAAAAATCTCGTTCAAACCACCTTAAATTGATTTCGAATTAGTGTGATAAATCAACTTTTAGAGTTTCATGAGTTACTGGGAGTGACGACCGACAACTAAAATCATTGACTCCACAGAGAGTAGGTGGGCATGCTGGCAAGGAAAGGATCATTTGAAAATAGAGGAACCCGGTGGAGAGAAACCCAGCGCCGGAATTTAAATACTCTTAAAGAAAGGCGACAAGGGGTCATTTACTGTTAACGTCCGATTCAACGGAAGGAGTATTGCACATGTAGTGCTTTCCACGTTTCCACCAGTAGGATTAGGGATCAAAACTAAAATACTCCACCAATGCCAGGATTACAATGGAAACTTAATAAATCTATCAATTTCCATGTTAATAACAATGAATATCTGCGTATATCCACATGAAATGTTTTATTCACGGCCTAGATTTCTTCGTAGTGTGTATAATATCATTAGGAGTTCAACCAAATTCCAAGGGTCAGATGAGGATTACGGCATGGTTAGGTCAGTGAGGTGGGAAAGAGGCGAAGGGTCTACACCAATGACAAGAAACGAATTCAGACTGTTGTGAGAAAGAGCTAGTAATCTAGCCACAACATCAATTTGGCCTGATAATATAATGCTCTGTCACGAACCAAATAGGCAAATTTTAATCTTCTGAAAAATGTTTTTAAAGTTTTAATTATGCTAAAATATTTGAGAATTCATTGCCTGGCAAATTGACGAAAATACCGATTTCCTACGGGATTCTTGAACGCTACAAGCATCGGAAGAAGATAGTCCAATAAGCAACGAATTTATTACATTGCCAATTGTATCTCAGAACTATGTTGCACACCGCCAATGATGGATTCGTCATTTCAGACTGACAAAAGACTCGAGGTGAAATACAAGCACCAGCATATGGCGATCATGTGCATATGAACTCATGAACTACTTTACGATCTGACAGATGGAGAAAGAAACACACCAATGAGAGAATGCGAAGCCTACATTCAGCTCAGTTGGGAACTGGAAAGCGTTAAAAATTCACAGTAAATCGGTTTCGAGTTTTTCCATCATATTCAATCACCCACTTTCGTAAGAGAAAGCGCAGAAATCAGTACCGGCGAAATGATACGTACGCATTAAGCAAATTCCGATCGTTCTGAGAATCGAATATTACCGATTGGCAGTGGAACGTTCAGATTTCCGGCGACCGATCAACAAATGGCGTGGTACGCACGATTCGATTAGTCGTATCGAAAGGGAGGATGGGTAACCTTTATGGCTACCTGATTTCTTCGCCATCATGAGGTACATGATAGAACATTGCGATAGAGTAGTCTATATATGAATAATAAGAGCAATTATTCAATAGGAACTTTGAAATATTTAAAATGAAGAGCAATTCGTAAATACATTACTTAAGCAAATACGTATGATCAATTATTATAGAGTTATCTACCAATTAAGGCAGATTTAAACAGAAGAGCGTTAAAATCCAAGATTTTTTACAGCTGCAGGCTCCTATTATATTACACAGTTGCATAGGAATGATGCAAATAATTTCAAAATAAAACAATTAAAGGAATTTTTGAAATATAGAACAAATGGAACGATATAAATAAATGTTAAAGGACACCTTAAAAGGCTTCGGGCCAAAATTCTCAATAATGAATGGTTGATTTTAAGTTTGAACTTCACTCGCAGTTACAGATATCCCTTATGTTTTTACTCTTAGATTTTCCTCTTAATTAGATACTTGCATCGTACAATTGGTTATATATTTGCAACTGTACGCACTATGCAGACGATTATTAAATCAACCGATAATTTTCTTACCAAATGCATGAAAAACGCGAAAAATTGAAGCTCGATAATTAAGTAAAGCAATCAAAATTGGGAATGACTAAATTTTATTTTGGATAATTAGCTGAGAGGAGTTTCATTGAAAAAAATTTTGAAATTGCATAAGGTCACAACGATATTCATGAATTTCAATTTCGTTTAAAATTATCTTGCTGGCTTATCCGTTGCACGTTGGGAATGAAGAATAAGGCGAATGAGAACTCATAAAGTACTGTGAATCTAGGTCGACTGGTTACTCTGTTAGACACGATGGCATTGAGCACCAGGTATCACCAGCTTTATAAGGCACTATAAGGCAGCTTTACACATTCATACGACTGCAAGTGAGAAATTAAAACGTAAACAACACATTAAATTTCCGGAGAAGGACTCATTGTTACTCATTATGTGCAAAGCCGCTTTGAGGAGACTGGAGTGGTAATCGTGGGTCATTGGGTGCAAATTTTTATAATAATATTGAGTGTAAATTATATATAATAAGTAAGCCGAAAAAAATACTAGGAGCACTTTCATTAAAATTCATCTATTTATCCGTTGGAACTCACCATACAGGTAGTAATGGAAATGATACATGGATTATATTTTTAAAATTTTCATCAATTAAAACATTTTTTATGAGTTTTCGGCGCTGTATTCGAACTTTAGACGAATTTACAAAAAATAAGTTGTTTTCGAGTATTGTACCCGGAGTGACACCTTGATATTTGTTAGCAGCGATTATGATAGTAAGAAATGTAGTGTTTCGGATTTAGAAGACAATCTGTACATGTGTAATCGAGTTATTAATGATTAAACCTATCTCATGAGCCATAAGGCTACGTGTTAAAATCACCAAAAAACCAAATCGGTATGATGCAATTTTTTCACTTTTATCAAATGAATATAATCTTTGACAACACTTATGCAAAGTTTCACGCAAAAATATCTACACAAAAATCACTAAAAGCACCATAAAACACGTATTCCCCACTTGGTTTTCGATGGTTCGATTTCCATCACACACGGGAAAGCAATGCTAGTAGGAGGGGACTTCCCCGGCAGTCAGGCGATTGGCCAAAAATACACCCGGTTGTCTGGGCGGATAAAAATACGAGGCCGAACTCCCAAACTTATATCTCGCCTGCTTATCTTGGCCTCCTTTTACTCTCTCGCGCGCATACTTACACACCATTCAACGTCCACTCCACGAGGATTCTCCCGATGACGCGTAGAACTGTTGATTTTTCGAAGAAGATCGCTAAACGAGCGAGTCAAGAGTGGAATGAATGAAGGCTGCACACTCAAGCTGATGGCTCGAATTCCATCACCAAACGCGAGCCCATACACCACTTATACAACTGGTCTTCCATTACTACATATTTATTATTATTCTTCAACTATTTCCTTCTTAGTGTCAGTAATGCTGGCATTCTAGAGCAAACAATGGTCCCATTAAAGATTCAATAGAGCCATTTGCTTAGAAGTTAACAGATTATCACAATTTCAGCACAACTTGAACAGTTATCGTGAAATATAATAAAATGCATATTTTCCGATAACTGTTTAGAATATGCCTGGCTTCAAAATCGCAAACCATTAGGATGAAAAGTAACAGAAGCACTTGAACATTAGATCTTATACGCCGAAAACCGTGACCTTTTATTTTAAATAAAATCAGGTGTAAGTGCATCCTGGGTGACAAATATTTTATTAGGCATATCGGTAAAAGTAGAGATAAACAAGCTTTCAGAGGCAACTTATTACATTAACTTCAAATGCCTCGTTTTTAAGATAGATTATCTCTTAATCGAGTATTTCTACCTTTGTTTACAGACTGTGGGTGACCTCTAATAGCTGGAAAAATCGACGCGTCCCTATGTTCAGATACACTCAATAAACCTTTCAGGTTATACACATGAAAGGCAGGGCTGGATAATCCACGAGTTGGCAGTCAGGGAGGTGCCAAACGCTTACGACGAAGGCAAACAAATACGTATGCAAAAATCAATCACTGAGCTACCATTCCTGGGAATTGGCTTCGGATTTTGGAAAGTGTGCAGACATCCGCGAGCATTTGCATCAAATGAAATATCATTATAAAATCGATATTTTAAATAACTCCTACACCCAAAATTTATAAAAGTAGTCCGAAGATAAATGAAGTAAATTGAAGCATTGTGAAACTATGCATTCATGCTAAATCAAAATTTCCTCCTTCCTCAACAAAATCCAACAACCCAATACATACATCTAATCAGGATTAATTATAAGAATGTCTCCAATACCACCACTTATGTTTTGATTAACTTCCTTCTTTCGAGTCTCAAACTGCCGTGGAAAGGTCCTATACAGTCACAAACCCTCCTTTTATGTGAGCAGAACTTATTTTGGCTTGAGATAGTAATAAGCTACTCATTTCTCCATGAAAATTCCCGTTAAAAAAGTAGAATCCATCCTCCGCAAATTCCCATCATCCTGATCGTTCACATTTAAATTGTTCAAAAAATCGCACGGAAATACAAATATGGGGCTAGCAAGGATAATAACATTAAACTCTCATATTGACGGGGGTTTCAATCGTTAAAGGCGCATTATCGACTATATCATATTCAAAATATACCCAATATTACCAAAATCAACTTTATTCCTGAATAAATGGGAAAAAGGATGCTGAGGACTACGACAGAGGGGAGGGTGTTGGGTAAGCGGGGAAGGGGAAGAAAGAGAAGAGGCTCTATGAACGGGATAAATAGGAGTAGGAGGTAAAAATGAGACGAAAAAAGAACTCGTGTAAGGCGATGGGGGCGAAATATGGGTGATTTTTTACTCCCATTTAAACCTATCTTAAACGGTAGATCACCCTAATGATAATAATTCACAAAAAGGGAGGTATCAGGCGTGATGTTGTGGAATTTATACATTACAATAATAATTCAGTTAAAACCTTTTGTCTTTCCTACGATCCCTGCTAGAGAGCAAGTCGGAGGAAGTAATGGTAACGACACTGCGCATGGCATGGAGGGGAAACAGTAGTTTCCTCTAAAAGTACTAAAAAAACACACAACTCCGGCAAGGCGAGAAAACCTCAAAAACCACGGGCACTTTGAAGTCATCGTCACATTTCCACCGACGGTGCATATTTCGCGCTCGAGTGCACCTCAGACGACCAGACGAGAGGACGTAGCCGGATTGAAGCGTCCTTCACGGACATGAGGGATTCCCGAAGGCCGTCCTCGTTGAAGGACTCTTCCACGTCAGGGCCCTTATTAGGTACAAAGGTAGCAAAGAGGGAGAGAGGATATGGAGGAGACAAGAGGGCCCTGTGCGAGTGCACACAAAAACATACGCGCACCTTACTACAGATTTGCGTGACAATTGTAAAATAGGTACGTGTTCTTATTAGCGATATCTATTGACGAAAGTGAAAACATTCATTATATCGATTTGATTTTTTTGCAATGCAATGCTATTTTAACACGCAGCCTTATTGCACGTGAGATATATTTCGTAATAATTCGATTACACATGCACAGATTTTTTTCTAAACCCGGAATATAAAATTTCATATCAAAATAGTGGTTGCTAACAAATATCAAGTTGTCACACCGAGAAAAAGATTCGAAAAAAAACATATTTCAATATGATGCTCGCCTAAATTTCGAATGCCACACCACAAACTCCAAGCATAACATGCTTTAATTAATGAAAAAAGGGTCAGATATAATTCTTGTATCATTTCCATTATCGCAAGTACGGCGAGTTTCATCGCATAAACAAATGTATTTGAATGAAATGCGGCCCTTGCGTATTTTTTATTCACTTGAAAAATAGTTAAAATGTGCTCTCGATGACCCAAGACTACCGCTCCAACCACCTTAAGCTCACCCTGAAATTGCCCAAGTCTTCAAGCCAAACAATCAATATACATCCATCCTCCCTTGAACTGGCCCGAGGGACTTCTTTTCTTCTATAAAAGCCGCTTTACACGGTACATAATCTTGCACATTATCAGCCGAACTATTTTAAATTTTAACAGAGCTTCTATAGTACACGTCGAATGAATTTGCTGATTTTTTCTGTGCTGGAAGGATGCGCAATGGAACGCCTATCGTGTGTATCGTGGCTGGAATGAATTGTTTGTATCGTTCAACAGTGCCTAGATAGAGAGGCCTTATCTTCAAAATTATGCCAATTCGTTAACAGTCGATTACTTTCTTACCGTTGGTGTAAATGTGGCCTAACAAATTAGAAATGTGGGGACAACTGCATCACACGAAGGCCAAAAAACAGGAAGTTATTTGGCGTCAGCGATTGAACTATGTGATGAGCTAGATGATCACAGATTTGTATTCTATTTTTACAGACATCCATATCAGTTCCGAAAATGAATAATTTGTTTTACCATAAAAACAACGTCGCACACCAAGATGTAACTCCACTTAAGCAAACATCCTACTTCTTGTGCAACAAACATGCATGCTAAAAGCTAAAAATATTACTTCCTCACATGAACCGAGTAAAAGGTCCGTGCCTCACCAAATCACGCAATGTATCATTTCTCCCAAGACTGCGGGAAATGGAGCTCCTCCAAACTGCGCCGTGGAATTCCTTGACTAAAACGGTCTGTATGGAACACTATCTGCCTGCGTCTTCGGGGAAGTATGGAATCTAGGTTCGTTTACTACGTGATCGAATGTGGGGCACGTGAGCTTGAGGAAAGCCGGATTGAGAATAGCCTGGAGGGGGCGAACGCCATTGTCGTGACGTCGAAAAAAATTACAAGAATGATCTATATCATTTCGATCGGCCACAAACGCATAGCGAGATGGAAGTGAAAGACCGCTGAGGAGTCGACTTTTGAGAACTGCAAAGAGGCCTCCAATACCCTCCGAATATAATTGACCAAGAGTTCAGTCATCGCTAGCAGTTCTTAGGTAGCGAAATAAAAGTGGGAAGTCGAATGCTGAAGGTCATACACTTCATAAACATAAGGCTGCATTTTGGTTGTGTCATTACAATGAGATCAGAGTTCGTTTTCGTAAAAATATAAACTCGCTCAACCACATCGATACGGCTCTCTGAGATTCCCGCACGGTTCACCGAGGTTATCGAAACGTCTGCACCTTGATAGCAAACAATAAATCTTGCTTTGGCGATGCCCAAACGGTTGGAGGATCAACTCGCGCCGAGCATTTGCGACACCAGCGGTCCCTCGGGCAATCAAAAAGAAAGAAAATAAAACGAGAGCAGGGGGAAACACAACCACAACACTACTCCCACGCAATTGCGCAATAACCCTTCTCGCCGCCATTGTAATGACGTAACCATAGCCCGGCGAACCATACTTTCCGCACTGATAATTCCGGTCAACGCCACCGACATGTGTCGAGCATTCGAAAGTGCTTCCTTCACCCAGCGATGAGCACTCACACAGCCAACTATTTCGACTATCACCGGATCAGCTCACGCTTTCTGACATATACCTTGGTTATGACTTAATCCAGTGGTTCTCAAACTTTTTCCAGTAAGCGTAGCCCTTGGTAGCTGATTTACTCTGGGCGTACCCCTTGGTACTCCAATCAGTTGAACGACTTTATGGTTTTCTTGATTTTCGCAATGGCTTTGTTGCAATCTGCTGGTAGACATGACATGAAATAATCCCTCAACTTATTCTTTGATATTCTAGGTCTAACATTACGGCCTAGAAAATCAAAGCTCTGTGTAGGAAATTCTTCTCTCCTGTCGTCATTCTTACTGTACACAATCTGTCTTTTCAGGATTTAACCTCAATTTACACTTAGTCAACTTCGATCATTTCTATACCCTAAAGTACAGTATGGCTGATTCAAGATCCACTTGGTTTATTCAAGTTATTGTGGAGTGAGGCCACCACGCATAATCGAAAACTGGTATAATACAGACGGTACACGAGACGGTGTCTGATGCACGTAAATTATGCAATAAACACACTATTTCCATGCCTTGCCGTAGCACGACTTTTACTTACATTTAAAAATCACTCTGAAGAAAAAACCACCTTAAACATAATATTTCTTTTCCTTGGAGAAAAATAAAAGGCAATTGTCCATATGCACCTCGGAGAAAACAGAAACTCGGTAAATAGGGACTAAAAAAATCGAGAACTACTGTAGTCATTATGGTAAAGGAAACATGAGCGCTTATTTAAGATTTGGTGCCGTATTATTTTTGTGAATCCGTAAACATAAACATGAGGGATGTTTTATAAGCCAACGAGGCCCACACGTGTGTAATAATTACTCTTCTGCTGCAAGGTGAGCATGCAATACTTAAAAAAAACGTTGCTTTATGAAAACATTTCCTCTTACTGAGGGCGCTTGAGGGCTGCGTCGAAAGACTACGTCATCCGTCACTCGGCGAAAGACGTCACTAAACGGTATCTCTGCAGAGGACCGGAGAAGCGATACCGTGCAGTACATTTAAAAGTTCCATCCGACGCGACGGACGAAGTACTTCACTTTGATGTGCTCCCCAAATAGCATTCATGTAAGGACGGGAGTTCTACTGAAAAATCTCCAACACTGCCGGGGTTTCGAATCCGGACCGCAGGGGTGGGGCGCCAGCACTACAGCAGCCTCACATCCACTCTATCCACTTGAGAATCTTAAAGGTACTTCAGTGTGAGTGAAATGAGAAGACTAATTCGGGAAACGAATGGACTCGGTTATGATGATATGCGTGCAAGTTTCACATGGGATACCGAGGAATATCATGCAGCGGTAGTCGCCCCCTCCTTCACCGTGATTGCTTCATTCTTAAGTGAGAGCCTGAGCAGTTGGCCAGCTTCGCAATTTCAGCTCTTGAGTTCGAAGGTGGGAGAGGCAAGAGATGGAGAAACATTATTATTACGCACGCGAGGTATTTCATCGTTCGCCGGAGTCGTGATTAACGCAGCAACACGTTTTTTATTTCTTTGGAAATTTGAAATGGTTTCTTTCCTCACGTCTCCTCCCGTTCTAATTTACGATTCCCCAAGCGATGCGTTAAATATTTTTGTGAGACCAGTTAGAACTCCATCATCACAAGACGATAGAGAACCTTCACGACTCACATCTACATATTACTCTGCAAGCTGGCGCAAGGACTTCTGGCAGGGGGTGTTTCGACACCATCCATAAAAAAGGGAATAGGGTAAAGGAATTTGGAATAGGGTAAGGACGAAAAGTTAAAAGCGCGTCTTTTTGCCTCGCTTTGTTGTTGTTGCAGTAATTATTGCTGCTTGGGAAAACGGAATTCCTGAATCCATCGGCCCCGAGTGATTTGGAGATTCTGAGAAGCATGGCTATCGTTTAAAATGTCTTCAATAAATATAAGTAAAAGACAACGAATCGCTTCCTTAACGGCTTACATAATAAACAACCGTTTAAGTCAAAAAATATTCATTTTAGAGATAAAATTAAATTTCCAACGTAAACGTATCTCAGTGTACGCTATATTGCCACATTAAGAAACGTCACAATTTCAGGATTAGGTACAGGAGATTTTGTTTAGAAATTTTTCCAATGAACTTGTGTTCCTAACCCTCATGCAGACTCATTAAACATGAGTGGACTCGTTGCACTTCAAAATATAACGAATGAAAAGCCAGAGAATACATTTCTGTGAGAACTGGGACGGGGTTGGACTGGAATTTGCATAAAAACCTTCTTCCAAACCCTGTTCACCCCCTTCGTCGCGAAACTATGGCTTCTTACGGAGAGGAATTTGGGTGTTTTTTCTTTCACTTCACTTCTCGGCCCAAAAGGAAGTGGCTTCGAGCAGTCTTAATACTGTCGAACGTGTTACGGTAGGAGGCTCAAGACTTGTGTGAGGTCATTAGCGTCATTTAGGGCAGGTGGATGGGTGATTCGGGATTAACGTGTGTGAAAAACACGGGGAGAAGGATCGGTTGGTGACATCCCATCGTCAGCAGACCCAAAATTTGAACAAAAGTTCGTAATATTTCTATTCTCGAACTCGTTATGACACTAGCAAAATCAGTCGGTTTGATATCTTTATAAACAATTAGTTGCAGGTAATGTTATACAATTTTGTTGTCCATTTAGCGACATTCAACGGAAAAATACTCAGTAGAAAGTGACAGCTGTCGATACACGGTCGCATGGAAGAGAGGCGAACTGCTACGCTTGTTTTCCTTTTGCTTTAATGGAAGGTGCTTAAAAATATTGCGACTCATCACTAAGTGCCGAAATTACTTACAGCAAACCTAATTATTGCTTGTCGTTTAACAGTAGAACATTATGGCGTTGTCGGAAAGGTGAGATTCGTTATATTTTTATTACCGAGGTGCTAACGACGAGTTATTAACGAATCTAAGAATAGCATTTTCGGAGCCGGCTTCGATAATATCGACACTATTTACGTATTTTAATGGACTTTATATGTTAGACTTTTAATGAGTTATTCCTTAATCGGTAGAACACCTAGTAATAATAATAATAATCATTGTTCCATTTAGAGCTGGTGGGAGTAGTGATAATTACTACCAGTACAGCCATCCATTCCGGACAGGTTGAAGAGTAAAAAACATTCGAAAGGTAGCCCATGAAATATCTGTTCATGAATGAGGTGGTTGCAAAAAGGTTTCTGACCCTGACGGCGGCCTGCCAAGTGATGAAGACACGTAAAAAAAATACTGAGGAGGGCGACAGGAAACCATCTTAATCATCTACCCGTTGACATAAGGGGAGTTGTTAAAAGAGAAAGCATCGAATATTTATATTACTCACTATTAGAACCGATTGCTCTACTGCAGATCTGCCTTTTGACATCATAGTACTCACCTGTAAAAATAAGAGAATGTAATTAGAAACGTAAAATAAATGATAACATTAAAATTATATTTCGCTAAGTTGGTTACCAGAGGAAGCGACAGACAACTGAAATAACGTGCACCTTTAAGGATACATGAGAATAATTGTAACTATGGAAACAATTGCTGTCAGAAATTCATTAAAGTTTCAGCAGGCAGAAAATATTTTACGAGATCGTGAACCAACAGAATAAAGGAAAAAGAAGCATAAAATTTAATAAAAGAAGTAAAAATACAGCATTATTCACAGTAGGTGCATTATATAATCTATGATCAAAGTTAAGGATAGAAGTAGTTAGAGTAATTTACCGGTTAAGGTACGTTTAAATGGGTAGTAAATAAGTAAACAACCTCTAGATGTTTACATGCGCCGGACACTATCTGCCGACAAAATGTCTTTATTCATCTCAGAATACGTCGAACCTCTCTTTACGTCATAAATAAAACCTATTCCCTTTCTTCCCCATCCCCGGTTACCCGACATCTTCCCCTCTATCACGGTCTAAAGAAACCTTTCGCCCCTCATCATATGCTACAACCAACTAATCTGCCTCCTACATTCCTTTCCTCAACCACCACTTCCAAGCCAAGCACTTCCTCGTTCGTCAGTTGCCTTAATCAGTTAAGTTGAATCACACGAGGTTAAGTCAGTTAAGTAAAATCGCACGAGAAAAGTAAGGCTAAGGATACGATAGATTTCATTATTCGTCGATAATTAAAAAGAAAAACTTTGTGAGTTCCACATAAATAGATTTTTATTAACGAGCTAGGTTTCGTCACTGAGCGACATCATCAGGTAGGAACAGAAAAAGCGACGAAACCTAAGTCGTAATAAATCTATTTATGTGGAACTCACAAAGTTTTTCTTTTCAATTATGAAGCGGTTCCATAAAGTTAAGCCTGAAACCATTAACTTTATTATTCGTCGAATTAAATCCCGCAGTCTCGTCTACGCTAATGGACTGTAAGGAGGAAGCAGATGCAACGTAGTTAAAGGATAGTTAGCACTGTCATGAGAAACTAATAGATAAGCGGGCATAATCTTCGCGCAGGTACGCTAAATATATCACCCGCATTCAAGGACACCGGGAACGGAACCATGACGACACTTGTTCACGTTTCACTGTCGAACCTCACGATACTGGCAACAGTATTACTTTCTCACCACCTTAAAGACTCTTTGACCATCCCTTTCGAGCAGAAAATGAATCCGGGTGCCGTGGGAACAAAAGGAATTTCACCGTGGAAACTGTTGCCAAGAAAACACTCTTCACGCGCCAAATTGAAAAAGGGCGTCCAAAGCTTCTTGTAACTGTCACAGTGAGAAACGATCTCGATACTGCTCGAGTAAAAGGAAAGGCAAAGATCCCGTTAACAATTGAAATAATGATGAAAATAAGATGGTCGTTAGCATTAGAAGGGAACGAATGCAAAGTTTTGAATAATGAACCAAAGAAAAGAACTGGTTTTCTGCCGTGATCCTTCGTTCAAAGTGTTCCACAAGAACAGTTAAAGCCACATAAAATTTCAAAGAAAAGACAATGACTGCATAACTAGAATGATACAGCATCAAATTTTGAAAAGGGGTAGTGGTTTCCTATGTTGTGATGATTCCAAATTCAAGATAATTTCTTTGAAAAATTATTATTGTTATTAGGGTAATCTACCGGTTAAGGTAGGTTCAAATAGAAGATAGAAAAGAAGCAATATATTTTCAAAGGGGCAGTTCTATCTCCTGACAGGATTTACGGCTTAATCTCAGTATACGTCTAATATTTCTTCATCCCGTCCATAAAACTTATTCTCTTTCTTCCCCTTCCCCGCACAGCCGAAATCCTCCCCTCTATCACGGCCTTCAGCAACCCATTGTCATTATTAGCTCTTCCAACCACCTACTCTGCCTCCTCCTAATATACTCCATAAGATTCCTCTATGTCCCACCATACCGAGCACTTCCTCGTTCATCTCCCTTTCCGCCCACCGCACTTTTTCCATCCTCCACACCCACATCTCAAACACCTGCAGCCTATTCTCGTCCTACGTTTACAGGCTCCGCGTTTCTGCACCATGCAACGCAATAAAAAATGATACCGAGGAAGAATATTATTTTAAATCTAATGCACGTACTCTTATGTCACTCTTCCCTTCCAACGATGATATTATTCTACCTTTACTCGTTAAGTCTATGTGATCGATTCCATCAACTTCCGAAGAATCTTCCAGCTACCTCAATCGGTAGATAATCTCAAGTGATTATGTTATTACTCTAAGATACAGCCAATTGGAGTGACATGGGATAAGCCAAAGGGAAATGAGTAACCAAGGGATCACCATCAGCAGTCATCAATCCGAACATTGGTTTGCTGCATCTCACAACTCCACTCTCCTTTCAGCCAACAACTTCATTCCTCCGTAATTATTCATTATGACGTCCTTCATGATTTTCCTGATATATTCCATTATTGGTCTTCCTCTGACATTCTTCCCATTCATTTTACCTCCCAATATTGTTTAAAATAGGCTGTTGTCTCGCAAAAACGTGTCCAATCATCAAGGGATACGCAAACCGAAAAGGGTGAGGGACACATATGCCTAAATGTTCGGTAGAAATATTGCTTTGTATCAGGTTGCCGAATTACGACGATTATAAATCCATAGAACTTATCTATTTGTTTATAGAGAGATGAAAATATGGTACTTTTAGTTACATGCTGTATAAAGAAACCATGGGGATTTTTCAAGAAAAACTGAGGGAGTCGTATGAGGTAATCACTTCGATTTAAATAGACAAATAACGCGACCATTTCCAGATTAAATTTATAGAGTGCATTGTATAATGCGCAATAAATATTTTACCTTCAACCTGACACAATAATATTGCACTAAACCCGATATGGGACATAGAGACCCAATCGGGATTTATTAGCCAAACGAGCAAATTTCGCAAATATGTAGCACCCATTTTTGTTTGAAAACAAATAAAACCTACAAAACTGAAGATAAGTTATTTTGCTCAATACATTATGAGAGAACCATAGGCCAAAGTCTTACTCTTATTTTGGGGGCAAGACCGCTCTGCCAGGAATGCATTTTCCCTCCAAAAACAAGCAATGAAGGCCATGCTCCAGGTGCTAATCCGCACACCTGGTCGTCCACTTTTTCAAAAGTGCAATTTATTAACTCTTCCCTCCTTTATATTTTCCAGTGTGCTATCTTTGTCAAAGAAAATTGCCTCATTTTCCAACAAAAAGTCCACCCATACCATACACGTAGCAATAACAACATTCATATAAAACATTACCATCTCTCACTGTCACAAAAAGGACCCCATCATGCAACTTCTGTCATCATCAATAACCTCCTCCCAAGGATTTAGACAGCACCATCTACCCCTAAATTCCAAAATCAATTAAAAGGATTTATGATCAGTAAAGGGTACTATATAGAGTTTGTGCATTCTTTAATGTCAATTGAGTGTGCTGTACGGATACTTAACCACGTTAATTGTGTGTTGTGAGGATACTTAATCGCGTAAAATTTATTATTTAGTATTTTCGTATGAGTCACTTGTACTGATACTACTAGCTGTAACATACTAGCAAAAAACTGACGTTTCATGCGTGGAAATCTAGGAACCAATTGAAATTAATATAATTTTATTATAATTATACCCTAGGCACAGTATTACTCCTCGGCACCTAAGAGCAAAGCGATGGCGGCCTCGAAAAAATAAGGCCACCGTCTACTTGACTACGCCCACGCTATCGAGTCTGGAAACGACAGCGGCTATTCAGAGTACACCTCCAAGGTGTCAAGTCACAACGTGTCCGTCACAATGCAGCACTCTTCACTCGAGCAGTCAGTCCTCACCTTGACCACTTTCCACGCGAGAAGCAAATTGAATACGGCGTTTAAAAAGCGGGGAATGTGACGAGAGTTTTTAATCAACGCTCGGAAGGTCACAGTGGTGACCACAGCATATAATGACAACGACGACCACTAAGTCTCGCGTCCCATAATCTCTTAAAACGACGAGTTTTCAACTTGATGACAGCATGATAAAAAAATATTTACGACGAGCACATAAAATGTGGCACGTTAACAAACATTTTAAATACGATCGATACGTATTAAAGATCCTTTACTTCACGCCTCCTTAAAATTAACGACAAAATAAATAGGAATATTTTAGTTCTTACGTGACTGATTACCGGAATGAGACCTGCGAACAATGACAGGAAAATTGGTAACAGTTGTGTTTGAATGCTATTTTTGATTTATCCACTTTAAGAACTAAATGATCGATTATGCGGCTTAAAATTGATTTGAGTTGTGGGAAAGAATTTCGATATAGTGACATTCGTTGGGTTGAATTTAAAAATGAAATTACAGCTTATTTAATAAATAATTAATCATAACTAGGTTCAGACGCACTCACGATCATCAGTATTCTATGCAATCAACTATCGCAAGCATAATTAAATCATAGAGATAGTTACACTGACCATCTTGAAGAATTAAGGCGCATAATAACAGGTTCACTATATAAGAGAACCTATAACACACTGAATATATCAAATAATAAGCTACTAAAAGAATGAGTATAGGTGCGCGATGAATAAGCACAAAATAAAGCAACAACATACAGAGGAGGCACCACAAGCTGGTGAGTTGTTTAACATCATGTCGCTTAAGAAATTAACTCTTTTGGCAGAGATATTTTCCGTTAATGAGGATAACCACGAATTCACAGGAACATCAAAATATTATAGAATTCGTACGTCCCATCAGTCATGATAGGTTTTTGAAGGATCATAATTGCACAATTGATTCACATTCGCGCAGTAGATGGAACTAGGTTTCATCACCCACTTCACACCATCTGCGACTCCGTGTATCTTAAATTCCCACGCTGTGGAGGTGCTTCTTCGCTCGGTGCTGGACAGTTTGCAGTTTTACCAAGCTGGACAGATGACTCCAATTCTTCAAATCCGTGGAGACAATTTCTTATGCTTCTGGCGTCGTGTGGTCGCAGACCTTGAGCAACTCTCTTCCACGAAACAAAGCACCATGAAAAACGAAGAAAGCCCGAACCACGAGATCGAAAAAATAACAAAAACTCGAGGCTGAAAAAAAAACTTTCACGCTCAAATTGCTAACGATGCTTTTTCGAATTACCGATCCTTAACGCCCGTCTTAAAGTCAGACTCAACCCTCGCTTTCGAAGCCGCGGACCCGAAGTCAAGATCTTACTGTCACGCCCCTGTTGAGCTGCACTACCGGTAATGGGGCATTGCCGGTATTACCTACCGGTTCGTATCATTATCATTTTAACATACAGTAGGTATACATGGCCTAGAAATGCTAAAATCCGACAAATATTTTTCAGAGCTTTTCGAAGAAATTCCTAGATAGAGCTGCCATCGAGCCATTCTCTTCGGCGAAATAAGCACTGCAGTATATAAAATCCCAAAATGCATCCCAACTTCAACTTTGCCATTTGGTATTGCCGGACACATTGCCACCAACGATAGCCTTTCGCAAACTGAAATTCTCTCTCATTCAATAAGTACATGATAATGCCATTTAAGAAATTCTTCCAAGAGCTCTAGAAAATTTATTTAATTTAATGTTGTTAGCCTTGCATTCCCAATATCAAATACCTACTCCGTGATACGCCAGTGACTCATAGGCCAGTAATTAAGTTAGCCTCACGAACGCAGCTAATCCTAATCATCATTAGTAGAAATTAGTCTGAAGATTAGTTTTACAGCAGCTCTCCACTTCAGAAGAGTTTTAATCCCATGCCTTCATCTTTTCATTTATAATAATATGACGGATAGATATTTGGTCTTCCTCGATAATTTACTATTGCTTCATCCTTTAATTTTTTCAAAGAGGCTTAAATGACACAAAATATGTTTAGTCAGTTCACCTCTTTTTCTTCTTCAACTCAAAGTTCTCATTATACATATTTTCACTTCAGCTCTTCTTAGGACTTCTTCATTGGCGATTCTTTCCGTCATTTTGATTACCGCCATCCTTTGACGACATTTCAACCACTACATTTCTTTGACTTATAATCTTTTACATTATGCTGCTGTTTGCGAACAAACTTCACTGGCATATGCAAGCCTAACCAAACCTTCCTAAACAAACTAATAACCTGTTTAACCTAAGGTAAAGTTCCTATGCTGTAGCGGTAATAGTCATTTTCTTGTAGGTGATTCGACGGCAAAGGTCAATTAGGACTTACAACCTGCTACTTGTAGACAAAGCCAAAATCTAAGGAAAACTGGTGTTTTCATCGTGACACGGCCAGTGCCCCTATCGTAGACAATGGTTACTGGCTAACATAATGCCAGGAGTCCTACCGAAAATGCCTTCCTGCGTGACGTAGCCAGGATTTCGTTTCGGAGGGAAGGGGGCGTCTATGAAGAGTATAAGCGGGATGGGAAGGGGGGAGAAAAATATTGAAAATTAGTATACTTCACGAGTTTTTAGGCCATTAAGAGTGCAATTGCGACTGCGGCGTAACAGCCGATTTTAAATATTTTAGTTAAGCAAATTTTTGAAAAAATAAAAAAAATCGAGTTTTTTTTAATTTTTGAAAATTACAAAAATAATTATTTATTTCCAAATTTGTTCAAACTGAAGAATAAATGAATTCAACTATCTTCGTTAAAAAAGCATAAATTTCTCCATTAGAGTCCTTTGGAAAAAATAAATTCAAGATTTCGGGGAGGTGGGTCAGGATTCCGGGCTAAGCCGCCAATAACGTTAACGGTAACAATAGGAAGTGTCTATTTATTTAATTTTCCTTCTTTTTCAATTCCTGGTGGGATGATAGATAAGTGAGATGGTTAGTTGGTTAGTTTCTCCTTAATTTGTCTCTAATTTTGTACTGTCTATTCCGCAAGAGTGTTATAATGACCAGAAGCTGTATGGCATGAGAAGTACCTTGAACATACGTTCCTTAATTCCACATTGAAAATATTTAGTAAAACAGTAGACAACAGCATCACTGTCTATTTGACGGTTAGTGTATCCCTGGTGTGGAATCACTGTGGAGGTTGGAAAAAAATGGAGACGACATTCAGCTTTATTCTTGAAACCACCATTCTTAACCATTACATTTGGCAAAGTGTTGGCCTAATTCAGACTTACGTTTTCGGTAGTGACGTTTGATTTTCGTCACTTTTAAGTAAAAATCGACAGGCAAGACGATGTTTTGTCCGTTAGGCCACGCCCACTCGGCACAATATCCCTCCCATGCACCCCGGTTATGGCTTCACACTCGCCTATGTGCAATCACGACCAAGTCTCCTCCATTTCCTTTTCACCTCCTTCGGGAATCACCCATTGCCCTTCACCCCCTCTGGGTGGCTGGCAAGATATCTCCGCGTAGACACAAGGTGGGTTGGCACTGGCAAGTTACCAGCAGCGAGCGAACTTCGACGTAAATTGCCGGTGTAAACGTATCTACTAGTCCGCTTGCAGACATTTTAAAAGTTTCGGCAAGCCGCTTGCAGAAGCGTATGATTGCCGGTGTAAACGGCAACCGATCTGGCTCTGCACTAACTCGTGAACAATTTTTCGCCGGAGTAAAATGCTCAACAAGCTCTTGCAGGAAAAACTTGCGGGAGTCACTTGCCTGTCAGCAAGCGACTTTTGACGTAAATTGTAGGTGTAAACGGCTCTGAGAGTTAGCTAGCTCTCAGACAGTCAGACATTTTAGAAGTTTTGGCAAGCCGCTTGCAGAAGCGTATCGTTGCTAGAGTAAATGGGAACCGATCTCGGTCTGCAATTACCGGTGAAAAATTATTAGTCGGAGTAAAATACTCCGAAAGTTCTTGCAGAAGAAACTTGCGGAAGTGACTTTTCAAGGTAAAACCCACCCGTAATTCGAATGGAAACCGGGCTCTCCGTATGGGAACCCAGTATTCTAGCCACAGCGCCGATCAAAACCCTTGGCAAGCAATTTTTGCCGAAAAATTGCTCGGACTGGTTGAAAAGGTCGGGAGCACTTAAGAAGCTCGCTCCCGATTCGTCTCCCACCCACTCCCCGTTAAACGTAAGCAGTCCACGTTCTTCACAGAGACGCCAAGGACACACGCCGCACCGCCACCCACCCTCCCCTCCCCTACACTCCTCCCCTCCTATTCCTTCCCCCCCACCCACGCAATGAGTTTTAAAGTAGCCTCCATCATTCAAGTTTCCTCCTCGTTTTCCCATCTCCTTCCTATTCTCCCAGGCCACTCAAATTGCGAAAGAAATACACAGAGAAAGCAAGCGTAAAAGGTCGGTTCTCATTACTCATAAGAACGTAACTTACTGAATTATAACAGCAATATATGCACTGAATTCCACATTTTCGCTTGTATTTTTGAAAAATATATGGCTTCCATGGCGACACACCTAGGATATTACAAAACAATACACAAAATATACAGACCGTTCGACTAATACATATTTTTAATGACTATTTTTTTTACAGCAGATGGACACATTTTGACTTCAGTTCCTTTAGTTATTCGCTAAAAACTTAAACAAAAAATAAAGATTTATTGGTATCCATTCATTAACATTCAATTGAATGGGAGGAATTGCCATTTATAAATCTTTTTCGCAAGAATTACGTTTTCAATAGAGAGAAAATACTATTTTTTTCTTAAAATAGGATTTTCACGAATTCTCTCTAGTTAGAACATGTAAATTCAAGTCCAATTTGCGAAAATTGTAGCGCGTAACGGCATGATTTCGTTGTTCATATACAATAGAGGACACTTTTTCATATTGGTAGCCAGAATATGAATTAAATGACGTTCCAGCCATTTCAAAGTAAAACCACCTTTAGTATACACATTATTTTGTTTAATGTGTACGTAGTAACCATCACAACTCAGTTTCCATTTAATTCCCATGCATTACACTGCTCTCCTTCGTTACACACATACACACACTCACTAAGAACTTGTGCGTAATCACCATGAAGCGCTCTCTGCAATCGCTGCGCCACGACCTTCCAATGAACACGTCACGGTCGTTGGGCAACGCCCAATCAGAGACGCTCATAGAATCGCGGGTGGATATTTGTGAAGGGAACGGACTATATAAAGAAAAACATTGATGGAGAATCGGGAGCGGGTAGCAATAACGTTCGAATTGGATAGAAAGGGTTGGGCGAAGGGATTTGCAGACTGTTTGAGAGGAAAATGAAAGGGTTATTCACGACGTATTTGGTCTATCAACCAAAATCAAGATCTAGGTTCAACCTGAAGGAAATTGATTTCTTTACGCAATTTTGCTCGATAAATCATGACTGCCTAGTCCTATTTATTGAAAAAATTAAGTGCGGGTTGAAATAGGTCAGGTGGAACATAATCGATACCTAAAATTTATTACGAAGACATGCTTACAAAAGAGAAAGAACAAGTAAACATCTTAATCACACTACAATATAAAAAATGGAAGAATGAAACAGGCTTCTTTTATCATTACCAAGTTTACTAATTTATGTTAACTACTCTGTTATATCTGTATCAATATATCATCAGTATATTTACACTAAATGAAAGAGCCCAAATATATATCCGAGCAGCTAGTTCCAGTCTACAATAGTTCTGTTAAGAAACGAATATTCCTTATTGTTCGTTCTTTGGAATCTCAATTTAATTTAAAATTCAAGGTAATTTTTACCCATTAATGCATTAATTTTTGTTTTCTGCCGTTGCGAAGATCACTCCAAACAGCCAGAGAGATTCATCACATATGACGATTTTCGATACCGATGGCCTAACGACGACTTCCTAAAGAGAATAACACCACAGGGTATGTATCAGTAACGGAACTACGGGAACGATAGGTTTCGAGTGATATTCCACCTGATGTTGCCACATTTGCGCCGTAATTCAATGACCAGCTCTTCGACCCGAAGTCGGAGAGGCATGCAATGTGGCAACACTCCATTCGATACCTAATGATCGCGAAGTTCCGTAACAGACACCCAGGTTAAGAGGAGTGGATCGAGGGGTAACGAATCAATCCCTTATCCCCGGTCGTTAGCACCGCGTTGCATTGTGGGCCGGTAACACCGCCCATGGTCGGAGAGAGAAGTGGAAGTATTCAGACGTGCACCATTGGTCTCGCACCAGCCATTTTCCATCTCCTCGTCAGCCACTTTTTTCTCTCACGGGGAAAATATTCCGCCAGCCCCCGAAAGATTTCACGCGGCGATGCGGTTGGCTTGTCCCCGGAGATGCTTCGGCTACCACCGGCGGGCTCCCAACAAGGGCGGGATTGCGATCGACGTTTTCTGACGCGATGGCAACGGACGGTTGCGTTCAGTTTTCCGTCGTCTTCCCGTCAACGAGGAGTGTATTACGATTGGCGGGACCATCAGCGCCATTTGCTGACCGTTGGCCAATATTACAATAGTATCAATTGCTGGATAGTGGCATACTAGCCGTGGACTCTAGATAAATTAAAAAAAACAAAACGCTGAGAAATGAATTACTATATTCATGCATGTAACACATATGAAAGGTTTCATGTTCATATGAAACTCCCACCCTCAGACAGGTAGAATTTTCACTTGTGCTTAATAACACAACATCATTAGTAACACTTCACACCACTTGATATGTCTGGCATTTTTTTTATTTTGTTCTCTGCTTGAAGTAGCATCTCGTAGCACTCATGAATTAACAGTACTAGTAATATTAACCACTAGATGTGTGTATAGCATTGTTCTGCATGTTTGCATGTTCATTTAGGTATCACTCTCCCAGTTTCTGGTTAGACTACGCACTGTTCTCCTGCCTGCTTTTTGGCCTGCACTTAGCGGCCGGGTGAGCGTGCGACGTTCTGGTTTGTGCTAGGACGAGTGCTGCAAGTCTGGTGTGGAATCACCCCGTGCCACACACCCTAGTTGTGGCTTGCACGGTACTTCGTAGATGTAGAACATCCATGCGCTAGCGTCAACAGCGAACACTTAACGCGGTTTACGGCACGGCAGTCCCTTTCACGCGATAGTAAACGCCGCCTTAACACCAATGAATTGAACTCGCTGTTGGAGTTGAATTTCACGCTAAAGACAATCGCAAACCGGCCTTAAGTCCGACGTCGAGTAACTCTCCAATTTTCCTTCTTTCCCCAAATAATCCCACTCTTAATTAAATCTGTTTCAGCAGTAAATTGGGATCCCGTGTACCTTTCAGAAGGAATTAATCTCGCCTTCTTTTTCTCACATTTTTACCGACAAATAAATAATCTTTAATCGAAGACAATACACAAGTATAGTGCAATAAACCTGAACCGGAGATTTTTATCGCTTCTGGTATTTATCGTCCAAAGACAAAAATGCTTACTTCATGCACGTGAGCATGATTGAAGCTTGAAAGGTAAAGCGAGGATTAATGATCTACGGGTCTCAACAGTTTAGTGTTGTCCAAAAACTCAGCAACAAACTTGTCAAGGTCTACCATCTAGTCGTATGGAAAAGCTAGGTTAGTTCACTTGTCCTCATATAACTGCTGTCATCCTGCACCATTATAATGCTTTGTTTTTTACCATTACCACTGAAATAATTAATAGCCCAGTATGAAGTAAGGCATTTATATTGAGATGGCCAGAACCAAGCTTTTTTTCTATTAGTTCATGCTATCTTTGTATGGTTTAATAGATATCTAGCGACACAATGTCGCCTTTGTTGCTACATTAGCTTCACAGATGACTCTAATGATGTCATGAGACGTTTTGAGGGAATATTGCACATCATTACCCTATCCAATTTCTTTTGTAAAACAATAACGCATTAAAATTTGAATGACAGCCTGCAACATGATTTCCCTTTCAGTGTTATAATAGATTCATTCGTGGATTTGATGATGCCAGGCGTTAATAAGTGGTACTCACTCATTTTAATAATTCTAGGTAGGTTTCATAATAATTATTGCGTCTTTATTGGTGGTAAAACTGAGGCATGAATAGTCAGTCCTTTCTTAAAAATAACTCCTTAGATACAAAATTCAAACCCTTGATGTTGAAAACCCCAATTAGACGGGATTCGAATACGCAACTTCAGGATGAGCAGACGAAGATTTACTACTGTACCCAGTATGATACCAAAATATGTATCGGCCACATACCTTACTACTTTTCTAATTACAATTTAAACAAATACAAGCCGTTTTCCATGGAAATGATGCGTCTAAATACGCTCCACAGCGACTATGTATAAAAAATTACCGGCCCCGGTGGCGGCGGGGTTAAGTCCTCGCCTGCCGAAAAGTCGCGGGTTCGAATCCCGCCTGGGTAGGATTTTCACCTCCCAGGGCTTGGATGTAGTAGATATGTGTTCGTCAATATATCAAAAGAGTAGTAATTGGCTTCGGCTGTCACCCATAGAGATATTATTATTATTATTATAAAATGAGTAAGTTCAAACGCATAGATCCCGTCAGATATTCAACGGTGTAGCTCGTATGCTTTCTGAACTATTTTTTTAAATTTATTACTCACCGCAATACTTTTTACAAAACCACAAATAATCTGTGGTTCGTGATGGCGTTTTAATTGTTCATCGTAAAGAAAATAGGTCAAATCAAAGCTTTAAATATGTGTATTTAGTAAATTATTAAGAATTTCAGTGATTTAAAACAAAGCTTTTGTGTCAATAATATTTCACTATTTAGTTTATGCTTCTTGCTGCTGCTAACATTAAAAAAATAAAATTCAAATATGGTCTCTATTATGACAAGGGAAAAATCTCGCTCAAACTACCTTGAGACACTGTGCACCTCTTTACGTCTTTTGCTGAGTCGATGCTTACAAAAAGAAAAGTATCGGGCGTGATGTGGTGGAATTTCAACATAATGGAGACAGAAATTGCAATTTTCTACTACTAAAATAGATTAGATAAAATAGACCTGATGATGATGTAGTAGATCGAAACCTAGGTTGCAGAAAATCTTTTTACTTGTGGAAAATGGCAATTTCTGTCTTCACTTCGCTAAGTGGATGTTTCTCGGGCGAAGAAGACATTATTAGCTCCAACTGACTATGAGCCTCAATGTTTACACGTGAGAGAGGGGTGGGTCATATTGAATTCATCTTCCCAGTGATTGGTTCTTTTGGTCATAAAATTAGGAGCGCTCCTATTCCCAGTTTGATCAAATTATGTTCGTTCAAATATGTGGAGGGAATTTTGATCTATTTTCGTCTTCCTTAAAGCCTGGGAGCCACACCCTACTAAAAATAATTCGGTCAAGTTTTTCTCGCATAAATATTTTAACAATGGGACGTCGGCTTTAAGTGCAAATTACGTCTGATGTCGTTCACCCTCCGAAAGAATTGAACACAAAACCGCTGAAATGCGAAAAAGAAAGACGTCGTACACCATTCTTACGTCGAATTTCAAGTGCTCTGTATGGATTGTCGCCCGAAAGATATCCGTTGTTCGTTGAGGGATATTTAGCATGGCAAAACAGAAGGCATCTACTCTGGCCAGCGACAATGTTTCCGCAGAGTTAACAACCGCTGATACTTATCTTGAAATAAGGAAAAAAACAAACGCCGCCCTTCATAAGCTAAGTACACATTCATCGCGTGTTTTCCTTTCGTTTTTTTACAGCATTCCCCGCCACTCTTATCAATGCTGAGAATCACAGACGGGGAAACGGGTAATTGGGCTGCTATTTCAACCCACGTTCGACGTACCCCCAATACAATTCAATGATTATACAGCGTTCTCGTGGACCACACGAAGATGTATCAATATTAATACAATGTTAGAGAGAGATGGTGGGAATGGAAAGGAAGATAGTTGGGGAGGTTCGGAGGAATGTAAAATGGATGAAGGACGTAAAGAGAGGTGATGGCTTCTTGAAAGCAGGGATGGAAGGGAAAATGCTCGGCAACTGCGGAAGAGGAAGGAAGAACATTGAAATTTAGGACAGCATTTACCCTTATGCAGCTACTTTTGGATAGTGTATCCGAATGAATATTTTTATCCACCGAACGCTGAATTCCACTTTATTCCATAAGCTCAAAATATCCCTATAATGCATAAATACACTAATTCCCATATGATATCCATAGAGGAATATTTACTAACATGCAACAATGTATAAAATAAGATCTCAGGTTACCCCGGCGTATGTATTGAAGATAGATATTTCGGGTTACCTACCGGGCAGCAGCATTTTTCAGCACCGACGTTTCGAAGGCTTGGCCTGCCATCGTCTTCACCCTGAAGATGAAGGCAGGCAGCCTTCGAAACGTCGCGACGCGTCGGCGCTGAACAACACTGATACCAGGTGGAAAACTCGTGATTTCATCCCCCAAGCGGTTAAAATAATTAGGTATGTAATTTATGATAAAACATTGCTGATTGTTATTAATTTATACAAAAAATGGTGAATCCAAAGAGATGTACCCCATTAGCTGTTGATAGAAATAGCCGCGGTATTACCTTTAGGCGTCAACCTTAAGTGTACATAAGTTCCATAATTCCACAGAGATAATAATCACCCGCCTTTACAGGGACTCTAACCCGGATCCCTCGATATCGCGCTGAGTACTTTAACTATTAACCACATGGGATAAGAACACCTCCGTACCTCATCTGGTTAAAGCACTCGGCGCGATATCGATAGATCCTGATTCGAGTGCCGTTAAAGGCAGATGATGATACATCCTCAGTAAAATCATCGGACTCAATTCACCACATAAGATACACAAATATTTTTCTTCTACAGCGGAGATCAAGCAATCCCATGTATGAAGGAATACACGGAACTTGAGTGCGATTTCCACAAAATTCACTTCGACGGACTCCGCCGACTTTAACACAGAGCACTCCAGTTATTAGTCCGAATTCCAAATCACTCGCACTGGCTTTGTAACGCGTTTAACGATTACTTCAACCCTTTCGCTAACAGAACAAACAACGCCTGATCATCCGTAAGCCTAACCGTCTTCGTCAAATCTTAAAAATTCATTCTTCTCCTAAAAAATAAAGAAAACAAAAGAGGCGAAACGGCTTGAGTGAGTCGGGCGGGAAGGAATGCGAAAGAAGGCGGGACAACCAAAACTGACTGGCATATAAAGACGGCGGTAACGCCCCCTATAATCTCCGCGTTTCTCCGAGCCGAAAAATCTCATACAGATATTATATGATGCCTAGTATTTATAGGCGAGCCGGCACCGGGTGAGTCACGAATCTCGTTCAAAAGTGAGCCGTGTTTGCGGGCATTTTCGAGGAGAAAGGACGTTCAGAAGAGATAGAAGTCGCCGTTGGCTGAGGAACAAATTATACCTCACGAGATTGGCAAAGGTTCAACAACCTCCGCGTCATGAAACTACGTCCATTGACATCACCATTTCGCCTAGGCACAGGTTCAAATGAGTCTATTCCGGGTGCTTACATGGCTGTGAAGGCGTACGCTCCGGAAAAAAACTTTCAATCTTGTTCACTTCTGTGTTTGAGGCGAATGGGTTACAGAGGTTACTTGATCCTCTTTTGCTCTCAGAGTTATAATTAGATCCAGGCAAAGATTAAAGAATAGACTAAAAGTCAGGGAAAATCAGCCACTATCTCAATTCAAGATAAAATAAAAATTAGAGCTTATCCTTCCTGTTTTAAAAAAACTGTGGGCAGTGGGATGGTGAAGAATCTTCGATACAGCACCTTGCATTTGAAACACTTCAAGTCGCACGCACACAGCAAATTAAACGCGTTGTTTTTTTCATATTTATTTTCTTTCTTGTATCATTTGACGATTTAATATAAAATTTCGCGAGTGTGACGATGCAGTTTACCACTGCAAGCCCATCTTTTTCCAAAATGAAATATCTCCTATTTCCCAAAATACCCAGGAGTCTGAATGCTAGACGCCAAAGTTTCCTTGAAGTTAGTACCAATATGACATAAATATGAGAATCTTCAACCCCTGGTAAGATACGTAGACTCAGGTTTTGATGGCTACCTGACAATAATCAGATGAGTAAAACATGACGCCCTCGGAAAACGTTGGTACCAATAACTAAAATAATTCATTTCAGAACTACGTGATCACAAGCTACGTCGCTGTCCTTGATAATAAACGCTCGAAAGTTTCAAATTCGGTATGACATTCCCCTACCACAATGAATAAATTTACCACATTGGTAAATTTTGCTGCAATAATTTAAAAAAATTAAGAGGCTAATATGACTTCTAAGTCATTGTGCGAGCTGCAAAGATGGGACGAGAGTTGATTTATTCGATATATAGATGTGGAGGACGATGGAGAAGGTGCCATGGACGGAAAGAAAGACAAAAATAGAGGTCCTTGCCAAGTCAGGGAGGAAAGAAAGTCGCTTGTGGAAATCAAGAGGAGGCAAAGTATAAGGATGAAACAAGCAATAAATCCACATGGGATACCGAATGCTGTTCTATATTGTAGAATACTGAGAAAGAGAAGAAGAGGGAATAGTCATTTTGAATGATATGAAGAGAGGTAGGAGGATGAGAGAGATCGTGGATGAAGAAGAGGGACCCTAGAAAGGGTAAGGGAGCAGTAGCGTTCCGTCATCTACAAAGTACCCTGCAAACCACCACAAGGGTGTGTGGTAGGGGGTGAGTTATCATCAACATGCATTACACTATACCTTATTAAAGTTAATACAGCTACAACTGTTGATGCATTAGCAAATAACCTGCTTATACTTGTAAGGAAGCAACATTTCACAAACATGCACTACACTATATGTATGCTTATACTTGTAAGGAGGCAACATTTCACAAACATGCACTACACTATATGTATGTTTCCAATGTAAGAGCACGTTTGTATCAATATTTTTACAACTACATAAATGCACAGAGTCATATATAAAATATGCAAGACGTGCTGTTAGTACTACGTTGCAGATTAAGAAACAAGCATTAGGGAGCTGCACCATCTATCGACAAACTTTTAAAGTCTCATAGGCCAGGAGATAATCAGAGTGGATATACCGGTTACGATCGATTTAGTTGGAAGAGGGTAAATAACTACAAGATATTGTCAGCGTTGACGTTTTTCCACTTCATTCTCTTTCTCATTCAAAGATCATGATTCCTTAGTATATTGTCAAATATTAATTACTACCTGGAGAGACCGAATTCATATCGGATTTTTATTTTTCTTTAAGCGAATCCACGAAGAGATCACACGTGCTAACCAAATAAAGTTGTTTTGAGCGTCGCTGGAAATCACGCAGCCGCAAGTCCACCGATCCCTCACTTCTTTGGTCCTCAACCTAGTCAATGCCTCATGGTATTAAGTGTATTTTATCATATTTTAAAGTCGTAAAATATAGTACTCTACCTCGAAGTCCCCATTGATTCTCATGCTTTTCATTGTTTAACCCGGAAATATTTTCTGGTCGCAAACTCGGTCCCTTCACGTATTTTCCCGAAAATAATACCAAGCTCAATAAAATTTTCATATTTATAAACTTCAATATATGGCGTCTCATCAAAATCATTAGAGCCGTTTTCATGATAAATTTTCCATGCATACACATACACTATTATTGTTCGTTTGACTATATACGATCCCTATAGTGTGTTTCACATTTAGTTGACAGAAAGGGCTCTAATGGAGATTCGTTTCATGTGTAAATCTCCACAAGGCCGGTGGTGGTACGATGTTACCGTACATCGGAAGGGGTACATGTACAATATCAATCAAAGCAACATTGAGCTATTCAGTATTCCAACTGCACATCTAGGAGTCTCCCCATATTCAAATATTAATTCAAAAAAGTAACTTCCCGATCTTTAGAGCGGTTTTGGCAATGGTTTTCTACGCTGCCTGTAGGAGAGCACACGAAGCGATAGTTTGACAACAGCGCTCTACATTAGACCCAGACGTCAACAAAATTTGGAGCGCTCTATAGTCGAACCCGAGTTGTCAGCTACACACGGTAAAAGTGCATTTACCGCACCGTCAAACCCGATTCACATATGCGCTCCTTAAGGAAACGAGTCTGAAAACAAGTTCTCACAGTAGTCAAGTCTCGATGTCCCCCCACCATTTTTAATCTCCGGGTCCGGAACCTGGGAGGTCCCTCAATTGACTGGCGGCGGATAATGCAATCAAGCCCCGATGAAAATTTACGAGGGTTATTTCCGAATGGGGAATGAATGATTCATTCCTTATCCTACGTTCCTTTCTCCTCGGGCTGGGAACCGCCGGCGTAATGCGCGCTCCACCTTCTTCGCTCAACATCCATCCCGAAGCTCATTCGTCCCTCGGATGAGGAACGGGCAGGCCACCGTTGCCTGAGGGGGTGCACCGACCGGCTCCCAGACGAGTCCTATGAGGGCACAGTAATGCGCTTTCGAACGGCAAATCCTTTTAACACAAAGGACGCACTCGTACGAATTCTTCGCTCGGCTCCGCGGAGATGAGAGAACCGCCACCGACATCGGGGTGCGGGGACGGAAGGGAGACGCAAAAACTCACGAAAACATCAGTATTAAGGGAGATGTTGGGTTGGGAGAACAAAATGAGGCACCGGCGAAATTTCCCTCCTCACTACTGTCCGCGCTAAAATCTTGTAGATTCGAGTTTAAACCTTAATGACTCCGAGACAGTTCATTGGATTTTCACGTTACCTTCATCACCATTTAGATAATATTGTTTTCTTTTAGTTTAAGATAATGTATACATCATTTGATACAAAGTAAGGTGATAACTTCACCAAATGATGGTATCTGATTCGATCTGGAAATTTAAAGAGGAAACAGTTTTAGTCTCATGGCACCATGATGCATAGTTGCCGAGAAAAAGTAGGTTAATAAATTGAAAAACATACCAATATGTACTATAGCTAAAACTTGAAACTCCGCAGACGCAATAATAAAGCTAATAGTCGCATTGCAATAAAATTTTGTCTTTTCGAACACCCCGCTTTACAGTTATTAAACAGATGAATGACGCATAGCGCCGTCGATCGAAAACAAAATTGGACCTATTTTTCCTCTAATACCAAAACAAGTCAAATATTTGATTTTAAAAACTATTCTGCACAATAATTGAATAAAAACGAAATTACATAAATTATGGTGTACATAACGTGAAAGTTTAACGAACCATCTCAAAGTAATTATCTTTTTTTATAACATTTATAAGGTGTTTAAAATCAGCAAAAGAGTATCTGCAATAACTTTTCACTCTGTTTGAGTCATACAAATATATAACTGGGAAATAATATAGACGGTTTAATTGAAAAAAATAAAGTTAGTATCAACTTTTCGCGTTTATGCTAATAATAGTACATTTAAATTGTGTGGATATTTATGGCAGTTATAGTTATACTTACAGGATAATAAAAACTATCTGCAAAAATACAATTTGGTAAAAACTTGTAAAAATATTTTTCATTCAGTCAGTTTTGCATGATACACATAATCCACATAATCACTTACAAATCAAATTATCAGGATATAAAATAATACGAGTATGCTCTCAAAAAGTTTGGTTGGCACGAGGAAAAATTTTGTGTCAGAGATTTGGCCGATTTTGACATGCTCTCTCACGAAAGGTAGCCCACCTTTGGCCTAGGCTATCCTCCACGGTTATCATGACCGCAAAAATTCTAAGATACCTACTTTCTCGAGTTGTAACTGAATTAAAAGGCTTTACCATCAAACGTTTGTCCCACAGCTCCATCTTTCAAGCGTCAGATGGTAAAAATATAACTTTATACAATTACCACATTATATTGTATTGGTGTATTCTGTTGGGGTGGAGCTTATAAAAATTCTATAAGATCCGTTTTTGTTCTGCAAAAAAGAATTGTTAGAGTGATCCTAAAAAAGAGCCGCCTAGAAAGCTCCTTTACTTTATTCTGTAGTATAGGTTTGCTCCCTTTAAGACATCTTTTCATTTATAAAGTTTTACGTCGATTTTTTATTAGAAGTGGAAATACTGGGTGATTATTGTTCAACCACCCTTCCTCCACCCTACGAAGAGCCCGTATTTCTTTACCAAAACCTAACCTTACGCTATCTAAACGATGTTTCTTGTTTATAGGCCCAAAAGTGTATAATGCATTACCGGATTCATGTCTGATATCGAAAAATCATAACTCAATTTTGAAAAATATACAGTCTTGGTTGTTTACAAGACAAAGTATGGAAGATATATTCCTTTGATGTAATACCATGTAATATATTTATATACTGTAAATTCAAATGCTGTGTCTGAAAACGTTTCTATGTGCGCATGACCTTTTTGTAAATGATGGTAGCCATAAAACAGGTTGTACTTCATGGCTACCTAAAGTTACTCCAGTATGTAATCAAGTTCCTATACTGTACAATTTTGTTGGAGTAATAAAACAATTTATTATTATTATTATAACCGTAGAGATGAAAACCACAGCGGTCTGAAAACGCATTTCGTGGCGAAGTATGCACCTCATTCTTGTGGCAGGAGCAATTTTGGTTTGTGTACAGATTTGCGTCAAACTTTGCATACGTATTCAAAATTAGTAGCACCCATAGGAGAAAGTGAAAAGATTTTTACCGATTTGGTTTTATGGAAATTCAATGCTATTTCAACACACAGCCATAGGACACATGAGATACATTTCGTAACCACTCGATTAAATACGTGTAGATTTTCATCTAAACCCGAGTTAATACATTTCATATTATAACAATAGTTGATGACAAATATCAAGGCGTCACGCCATTTCAAAGATTCGAACGTATTTAAATATTATTTTAGCTTAAATTTCGAGTACAGCGCTGAAAACTATCTATAATTCAAGCCATAAGATGCTTTAATTAAGGCAACAGTGTAACATATAATTCTTGTATCACTTCCATTACTGCATGCAAGGTGTTCTACCCCATAAACAGATGTACTTGAATGAAATGTGGCCCTAGTAATTAATGATTAACGCTGACGCTGACCCATGCTTAACGCTCCAGCCACCTTAAACTATTTCCATCTTTCCCCTAATATTATTAGCCACAGGGCTGAATATGATGGTAGAAGGACATAAATTAGAGCAGATAAAATAGTTCTTATAAGCATGCGGTATTTTGGTGGGGAATATATAAACAGCAGGAGTTCTCATGTAGGAAATTCCTCCAATTGGGGGGGGGGGGGGGGGGGGGGGAAGAGGGTTTAGAGGGGGAATGAGAACCACTATTCAACAAAATATTATTTTCGGTAGATTACGTAAAAGTCTAAAAAATTGTGATTTGTTTTAATTTACTATACTCAGAATTGTTCAATAAAGTTTATTGATTGCCACAGGTCAAAATCTATTCTTAAGTAAACACCAAAGAGGGTGAAATTCGCCATGAAAAAAATCATTTGACTTGACCGGAATTCGAACCTGGATCTCCAAATTACCGGTCAGGTGTGTCAGCCAGTTACATCAAGCCGAATTCTCTATTCAAGGCGAATTTCAGCGGGGCTTGGAAAATTTTCGATTCTTATACATGCGCATAATATTTGAAATGCTAATTTTGAGTTAATGCTATCTTGGGAAGTGGGACTGCTATACTGAACTACTGTGATAGAGAAGGTTAAGCAAAAAAAGGTTTAGAACCCCTGGATTAGAGGTAGGGGCACTAGGCGTAGAAAAAACTTCTTTGTTTGCCTCTCTTTTGGCCCATCTAGCCTTATGAATTCTTCTACACATCCACATCTTAAGTGCCTCCAATCCTCGACTCAATCCGAAATCCTCCTAACACTTATAATTAGAAACAGTCTTCCTATTCCTCTTTTTATACAGCATTGTCACATTGTGTGGCGAGCAAGCCACTACATTGATAGGCTGCCGGGATGGGACATGGATATTTTTGGACTCCCGGTCCTGGGGTATTGGAGAAGGGAACCTTCAGTTTCCCTACTAAAAAAAAGACAGAACGCTCCGCCGAGTCTTTCGGAGAAATTTTGGATCGGCAGCTATCTCTCCTTCAAACGGATGAATGAGAGAAAAGTTTTTTTTTCTGATTCTTTAGCGATGCGCTTGTGCAACAGATGCTCATGGGAGCGCAACTGTTCATCCGACCGAGTGTCTCTGCAGAAGCGCCGACTGGCGGGTACGTTTCACAAAGCATTTCGCAAAAAGAGATGATTTCGAGAACTGAGACTTGGTAATTTTACGGCTCACTTCAATTCATAAGCCGTCGCATAGGTATCTACTGATTCGCGCGAATGTGAAAGTTTAAAATGATTCATTAGACGTCCATCTTTCCATTGAAAAATAGATGCCTTCCCTACTCCGCTGTACTTCATCAACAGCCTAATCTTCGAACCACCGTAAGGGGGTAGGGCAGGGACTGTTCGGACACAAGTCATGAAATAAAGGAGAGAATAGGAAAAAGAAATTGAGGATAGAAAATAATGAATCCTTGGATAAGTTTTGATGGATTAGTTTATAACTCAGTAATTTTAAGTCTATCACAATTCGCGGGAAGTAGGAAATATTTAGCCAAGAAATCGACAGTTACTTTATGCTATTTTGTCCGATGCTATAACAACATCCTCCTGACGCTGGCCTTGAGAGAGAATGTAAAGAAAAGGTCTGCGAAGATTAGAATAAGGAGTGTGACGTTGCATGGTGCAGAAACCTCGATTATTGAGAAAAGAGGAGTATACGCTGCAGGCCACTGAGATGTAGTGTGAAGGAGAATGGAGAAGGTACGGCAGGCGGAAAGGAAGACAAACAAGGAAGTACTTGGTATGGAGAGTGTGAAGAGGAAATTTCTGGAGAAGTTTCAGGGGAGGCAGAGTGGTGGTGGTTGGTACGGGCATTGAGTGGCAAAGGATGAAGATCGATGAAAGAGAATAGGTTGTGTGGACGGGATGAAGAAGGATAGGGCGTATGCTGAGATAAAGAAAGACATTTTGTAGGCGAATAGAGCCGTGTACTTCTACCTTAACCGGTAGATTACCTTAATAATAATAATAATAATAAGTACTCTTCGCTTTGTAAACATGCAAGAATCCTGATTCCATTGAAAAATCCTAACCACTCCCCGTAATCGAACTCAGCTCTCGTGATGGGAAGACAGTGTTCTAGCCGCCACACATACCTGATCGACTGGAGTGGAATAGACACTCTCCTAACGCTTCCTAATGATAGACTCGGACAGCCAGGTAAGATGTGGGTAAAAAATAGACTCGACAGCACGGAGTTCACATCATTCTGATAAAAAAACGTGACTTTAGAGAAGGAAACAAGTATAATCAACACTTTCCGAAGCGAGATTTTAAAAATCGTGGGCTTTCGGACAGTGACATATTAAGGAGACGCACTGGCGTCTCAACCCTGTCCGGATGATGTATTTAAAAAGGATGAGTTCCTTCTCCGAGACTGGTCTCTAGTTTCCGATTCCGACGGAACTGGATGCGAGCCGAGACCGGTGGGACGAAAAGTCCCGAGCGTCGCCCACAGAACACAAGCGACTCTAATGACGACCCCTGCGGACCAGTTCGACGAGGATTAACACGGAGTCAAAGAGCGGTTAAATGAGACGTCCGGACGGCCAAACCTTACCCAAGGGCTAAAGGAATTGATACATAGGAATAAAGACGGTAATATAACACTTTTTTCTCAGAGGTGTTAAAAAATGACAAAAAAAACACCTTTTTAAAAACGGAAACTTTTTTCCCTCTTTCTTTATTTTACAATGAAACGCACGATGTTCTCCATTCAATGGTCCAGTTCACTCCTTAAAAGGCTTATTTGAAGTGTTATCTATCTAGTTCACTAGTGACTTAGTTCAACAGTGACAAGTATACATATGGTAGAATTTAATTTTGTAGGCAATCATTTCATAAGAGAAAAATTTGCAACCTTGCACAGGTAAAATTAGCAATTGGAATGTGCATATTGTTGTAGTCATTCATCATTAATGATATTTCATAGCAAATTTTATATTATAACTGTGAAAAATCTATTTCTCGATGGGAAAAGTGGGGATTTGGCTTTAACTATTCACTGATCAACCCACATTTAGATGCAGGGAAGATTGGAGACTTGAATTTCTTATAATATCCTAATATTACACCTCAAGACTTTAGTATTAAAAATATGTAGGAAACGAATACCACAAAGCATTGAGTTCATTCTGAAGTGAGCAGGAACATGTACGACTAGTTAATAAAGAGGTATATAAGAAATTAATGAAACTATGACCTTGTTGTTCAACAGATCAGAGGCAATACTGCATTCCTGATATAGACATCTGAACATTGAGCGGAGACATAACTGTTAGTTAAGGAAAATTTATTTCATAATACGATCTTTCCACGGAAAATTATGATCGAATCCGAAGCACTACAGTGGAAATTATTTGCTTCATAGAGAGGTTGCACGAGGAAGTGAAGAAGAGGAAGTTTGAAATCGTGTAAGAAGATCGAGGTCCCTTGCGCCTGTAAAATTCTGGAGGATTTATTTTTCACACTATGTTAATGAATCCTACCTTAACCGGTAGATCACCCCAATGATAAATATACTCGCGCCGATTCTGCGCCGACGAAGAGATCGGCGGCGCCGGCGGCGTGGGACAAATGGTCATTGGCGGCCGTTTCTACCAGAAAGTCACCCGCCCACCGATTAGAGCGGCCTCGGGAAAATGATAGCGATATGTCCCGCGAGACCGCCGCCGACACAGCGGGGAGCAGAGACTCCGGGGGCCCGACCCCAGTGGAAAATGATGCTGGAAAGGGCGTGGGAAGCGACCGCGGGAGAAATTAAATCTTATTCACCGGGTGCCAAGAAATATATATCTTGGTCGGTGTCGTCGCCTTTACCGCGTGGGCCAACCGCTGATGCTGGGGGATCGCCGGTTGCTGTGGAAAAAAACGCGTTGGTGAGCGCTCGTTCCCACACGACAACGACGCATTCGAGCTAATTATTCGCATGAGACAACGAGTCATACATAAAAAACATCAAGCGTGGCAACTCGGACGGATTCCGAGAAAGAGAGGAAATGTTATCTACAATGACGTACGGGCCTATGAGCCACCGAAAAAGCATGCGACAGGGCGTGTAAAACAGTGCTGTTTTATCAATAAGGAACTTTAGGCACACTGCCCAGGGCCCATCAAATAAAAATTTGAGAAAACAGAAACGATAAGCATAAAAATGGGGTGGACCGCAGAAGTAATGGGTGAATGTGGTGGAAGAGACTTTGAAGAGTAATAGTACATGTATAGTACAACTCTTCAGTTATTATAGTTAGAAGAGTATAGTATATAGTTCGTAGAAAATATTTGGTGTCTCAAAAATAGGGCAGGGTGTTTGAAGCAATGAGTAAGTGTACGAGAAGCGAAAGAGGTAAGCAAGGATAGGGCATTGAGAAGGAAATTATTAGGAGAAAGTCGGTTTCCTAGGCCTAACAGCAATACCTTAGGTCTTTCACTTTAGTTACCCCGAAAGGAAATAGCGTTAAATCTAAATTTTACCCAATTCAGTTTATTTCAAATAGATTTTCTGCACTTTTTGAGTCTACAATCTAAAGTCTCGTAAGTCTCAATGTCCTCAACTGGCAACTATTATAATATTACACTTTCTATGAAAAATGCCGGTAAATAAGATGATTTTATCATGGCAAATCAGATTTTAAATAATATATAGCAATTATATTACTTCAATTAAAATGCTTTGAATTAGTGAGAAAGTAATTAAATCGTTAACTCGAGAATATACAAAAAAACTGGCAAGGGCATACAATGCGGTTCTGAATGCAAGGGAGTGAAGATACATGAAGAAGGGAGTGAATTGGAAAAAGGAATTGGGGAAGGATAAGGATGAGTACTGAGATGTGTTTTGGGGGATAACTGCCTTGCTCCATTGCAGTAATTGTTCAATGGAAGACTTTTCAAGTCTTATAACAGTTCGACAGGGTATTTCTCTTATTATTTCGCATTTGCCTATCCATTTAGTGTAGAATTTAACCTATGACCTCAGTTTTACGCTGAAACTCGCGTTATCTGAATGTTTCACTGGCGTTTGACCTCACAGTGTCCACTTATTAAGAGTAACATCTCTCTTTCACTTATTGATACAAGGACCTTTCTTACAATTCGCCTGAGAAAGTCTTGCCTTTCCTCTTCCACTGCGTTAATGTTTTGTATGTATTTTCCTGACGATACGTTCAAAGTTATGGTCAAACCCAGGTTAGCTGAGGAATAATTAACGCGACCAGTGATGAGTAAAATCATTGTCAATTTTCACACTTCCTGGTGGTGGCAGCCACGAGAAATGCTTTACTCGTCCGTGAAAAACTTCCAAACTAGAAATAGATTTACCCATCCATTCCCGAGGGAAGTTTAACGGAAGGTCAAGTGTAAACAAAAGAAGACTTTGAGTTAGCAAGCCAATGAGGACTCAGACACATGTTATCTAGAGCCAAATATAAAGCGGCAAGTCGCCAAAATTGGCCACATTTTCTACCGAATGACTCTGGGGAAACTATGCTGGTTTTGCTTTTGTCTTGGGTATGAAAAAAAGAACCTTTCTCCAGCGGAGCGAAGGATAAGGAATACATGGAGTTACCATACGGGGATGAGCATGAATTATTTCCTATAAGGAGGTTCTCTGGCGACAGCGATAGTAAAATTAAATGAGCAATTCCACTTTTCATTGATGACGCTTCAAAGTATTGCTTTAAACAATAGCATGCCTAAGCTATTGAGAAGTGCCAGTAAGTCACTAAAAATTTCAATTATTCGACGAATATATCAATTACCCCAGTCCTAAAAGCCACTTCTAATTTACCTAAGTGAACTGATTCACCTCGCCTTTAATAACTGAGGTGTTTCGCTAACAACTCCAAAACTATGATAACTTTATACCTTTATTACACTCTTTTTTACAGCGCTGGAAAATAGGCTTCATTTTTTACTACTCATACTTCTTGAGACGACATCACCTGATGATGTCGCTACGTGATGAAGCTGGTCGTCCATTTAATTAAATTTGTGAAAAAATGCATTGTTCATTTAAGACGGTGAATTTACACACATATCAGCCTGAAACAGAGAATTTATTCATTTTACTAATTTTCGCAAAAACTGCATTTGAATATGATGCACAGGTTATTTTGTCGTGCATAATATCATCTGTAAGTCCATCTTCCGGTACAAGTACTGTAATATTTAATTTGGCGGAAATAGAGACGACAGGCAAGGTTAAGTTGACGTACTCAGAAAAAGGACTAATAAAAACAGTATATTCAGGCGATACCACGTGGGATTTTTCCATATTGAATAACTTGAATTATAATAATAATTTTATTCCACCTTAACTTAATACACAAGTACAGTTATTACACATTCATACAAATTCAAGAGGGAAAACAAATTTTTAACTAAAGTTTATCTATCAGTCATATAGATTAGAGAGATATCACCGATAGATAAACTTTATTACACAACCCAGATTTCCATGTTTTACATCATCATTAGGTGTAAACATGTAAAACATCGAAACCTTGGTCGTGAAATAATGTGTATCTATCAGTGAAAGGCACTTAATTCAAGTTATTCAGAAAGAGGACTGTTTGTTCCACAAGTAACACAAGAGCAAATAAATTATATCAACTTCGTTCTTCAAACGGCGATATTTTCTTGATGCAGCAAATGATTTTAGCCAGCCGTGGTTATGTCCTCACCACTGAAAGCACTCTCATGATCTTGAGCGAATGATAAGCCGATACACAGACATTAGAGCAGTTATTCAAAATCTTGGATAGCTCATGCTAAGACAAGTAATGGGTGTTCAATCTCTGGTCGGAGGTGGGCGTGACACTCCTCAATGACCGCCAGTTAATTATTCCCTTTTGCCTACGAGAAAAATATGAACATCTGGACAGTTAACAACAGTATTCCCGCTTATCGATGGAGGTGAGGATAAAGGCGGTACATTTATCATCACTACAGCTGCGCGTGTCGAACAAATATCACGTTTTTCAGGTGAGCAAACGAAGAAGAAAAAGCGTAAAAATACGAGAAAGTTAAATGTCGAGGGTGAAACAACTCAACTCCAGTTTAGAAATATTTGGTTGACGGCGGGCTTACTTCGCACGCCAATTTCTTATACTCATTCTCAGACCTTATTTATGTACTTTTCTTATTTATTTTCCAGTTTTTAATGTCTGCATGGCACGCTTAATAATTTTCTGTTTCTGCAATTTTGTAACAATTTTAGCGTGTCAGCATGACTGTCGTGTTATGAAGACCGAGACTGAATGTTTCTTGGTTGCTTGGACGTGACGTTTCAGCCTCGGCGTATTTTAGGTGTCCTATTCCCTATGGCTTCGATAGAGACGAGATTTTGACGTCGCTGCCCCGAAAATGTTAAGTAGGGCCTTTCAAAAGCTGAGATTTGTCAGGGGCTATGACGTCAAGTCCACAGATTTCCCGTCGTTCGACCATGTCAAGTCCTTACTGAATTAGGCCCTAGATTTTTACTCATCTTAATTAACTTACCAATATTTCTATCGCCTCATCTCGCTTGATATGCCACTCATGATTTTATTTTCTGGAAGAATTAAAACCCCGTAGTATGCACGAAATTAAGTGCAAGTAGGACTGTTCACCATAAGTATTTTCCCCCTATGTACTCTATGCTAGCATATTAGTCAGCTTAGCACTCTCTTGGTTTTTGGTTTGGCCTTGCATTGTTCTCATGACTACTTTCTGGTTATCGCCTAGTGACCGGGTGAGCGTGCGAGGATCTGAAACGAACTGGGACGAGCACTGCACACCTGTTGGGGAATCACCCCTTGCCACAAACTCTGTAGGTGGATCTCACGGTATTTCATAGGTGCACACTGATAATCTGGCACAGCTTAATTAATTTGCACTTTTCAGCAAACGACTGGACAGTGCACTGAAATCGGCATCTTGTAAACACGATCTCCGAGGCATCAAAATCGATTTATTTTACGAACTTGGTTCCGAGCTTTCGTCGCTGAATTCAGTACCGATAATCAGGGCTGACCTGAAGTTCCGTTTCAAACGGAATTCATGAAAAACGTTCATTCATGCGATTTGCTCAGAAAACCACCTGGCAGAAAGACATGAGTCCGACATTTCGCAAGAGAATGAGAAGAGACTTAGGATGGAGTAGTCACACCTGAGTTGCAAGCGAGACTATCTTATTCTTCACGTGAAGCATAAGTCATGAGTTTTACGCACGAGGTTAGTGTCAAAGTGACATTCTACTGGACCGAGCCACACTCATTCAAACTAATGGCCGACTCCGAGAATGGCGTTGACCTACATGCAGATGGAGGAACGAATAACATACGCTCACTCAAAACGCAATTATCCGATGCCCAGATAAAATGAAAGGGCACTTCCTTTCCTTTGATAATCGCCATACATGAGCACGCACCCCTGCCAACAGGGGAAAGCCTATTTGACCCCAAGAAGCCCATTGTAGAATATAAAAAAAAAATAATTTCCGGCAGTTTGAGCGAAATATTTCTCTAGCCATAATAGAGACTATGTTCGTATTCAGGAAATTTTGTAACACTAATGACGCAAAAACTAAGTTTTTTTTAGATTGCAATTCTCATAAATAAACTAAATGTGTATAATTGAGTATTTCACTTAAATCATTTGTTTCACGCCTCATACCGACAACTCCCACACAACCGAAGAGTTTTTTTGCGATTATGTAAAGGAATTGAGGTATTTATTTTTTTAATTGTTGGAAAATAATAGAAGCTACACACGGTAAAATTTATGACTGGATCTATGCGTCTAAACAAATACATTTTTTAAATAAAGTCTTTCTGCAGTGCATATCAGCTTCATATCACATAGAATATAGTTTATATTATTTTCAAATACCTCGAAAAGTGGTGCATTGAGTGGCTGATATTTTGGTATCATGGGATATATGTGATTTTTTTCAACATAATTAGGCCAAACTCGTTGAATATCGTGAGAAGTTATATCTCTATATAACAACCTAGAGGGGTTTCTGTTTGAGGCCTTCGCAGCGCTGTTGTGCTCTTGTCTCCATGTTTTTCGGGCAAAGCTGCGTCGGTGTATCTTTACGATGACGTTTCGTAGCCAATGCAGGCCACATCTTCAGATCAAGTCCGAATGACTTTCGGACTTGATCTGAAGATGTGGCCTGCATTGGCTACGAAACGTCATCGTAAAGATACACCGACGCAGCTTTGCCCGAAAAACATGGAGACACCAACCTAGGATTCTTTATAAAATCATATAATTATAATTCAAGATTGACCAACTATATTTTCCATAATTTAAATAGACAGTGCAAAGGATTGACGGCGAAAATAGGTGAAAAGTACGGAACAATATATTATCTGGCATATTCAAACGTGATGAGGGAAGTGAATGTGCGCAAATCAGGTAGGAGAGCGATTCGCTATGAAATTAAGTAACAGTCAAATAAATACGCTGAACCATCTGTTTCCAAAATATTAGCGTACAGCTGCAAGTATTAAACGCAAAATGAATTATTTCAGCTGAAATGGCGCTGAGGTCGGCTCCTAAGGCTTGTATGAGTGACCAATATTAAACATATCCGTTGAATGACGAGAAATGGCAGAGCTCTGAAGAAGCTAGGATTCGTCAAGCGTATTGTGGGAAGATTTTCGGATGAAAAAGTAAAAGAGAGGTGTTATTTCGCACTCGTCCGGCCACACCTTGAATATGCAGCGAGCATATGGGATCCGGTGCAGAAAGACTTAATCCGGGAACTTAATAAAATACAAAGGAAAGCTGCGCGATTCGTCAAAAACTGCTACGGGCGTACAGACAGCGTTACACAGATGTTAAACGAATTAGGCTGGGAGCCGCCAGAGACTCGGAGGCTTCGCGCTAGGCTTAGATTGCTTGAACAATTGATAATAGATATCTTTCAGAGCGACACGAAGAACATCATATTAGAACCCCACTATATTTCCAGGTCCGACAAAAACGATAAATTAAGAGAGATATTTTGCCGAACGGATAGGTATGAGAATTCGTTTTTCCCCCGAACAATATGGGACTTCAATAAATGCTAGGCGTAATTTCATTAGAGCGTTTCCTTTTTATATGTAAGCGGCTGTTGTCCTAACACCCCCCGCCACACGCCTATTGAGGCGGCTTGTGGGGTAGTATGTAGATGTTGATGAAATGATCGATTTTCTTCTACTTTTCCACAGAAAGGGCATTTTATTAGCAAGAGTGGTAATTCCAAAAGTCATTAATAAAAGAGTGGAATTGCTCATCTACTTCGACCAACTTACATCAAGGCAAGCGCGAAAGAGATTTGGTAACCGAGGTTTCGACAATCGCAAGAATGTCACACGCTTGCTTCACAAAAGGGAAAGTGAGTTTCACGGGTTACCTCCGTTCAATATATTATCAACAATCCTTCAGCGTCCACCGCAAATCACACGGATAGGAACAGCAGAGAGACTCATTCGCAGGTGAATCATTCATTTGAAACAAACAAAAGAGCACGACCAACTGCCAAAGTTACGATCGTCATTTGCGAGACGAAGTGACGTTGGCATAGATTTCAGCAAGAATTAGATGGCGTCTTGACGCAAGAAAGTGATGAAATTGATCCACCTTATAAGTCCATCTCGCAATTTGACCATAAATTTTATGAATAATGAAGTGCATTTTTGTAAATTAATTCCGTTTTGCAACTTAAAGAGCAAAATCAATACGCCAGGGAGATAATACCGATACAAATACATACTAATGTTTTAGACGTATTACCAACCTGCAAAACGGGTTCCTTCAATATGCCTCGATTGCTCATTTAGGGTGGTTTTTAGCGAGATAGTTCCCTAGTCATAATGGATACCATATTACAATTTTAATTTTTTTATTTCAGTGTCTGTAAGAAGTATGAAATAAATATTGAAATATTAATGGCACAAAGTTATAGTTTTATATGATCAAAATTCTCAGTAATTAAATAAATAAAGCTACCTAAGTCTCAAACTTGACTCATTTATCCCCAGTTTTTTTGCGATTCTGTAAAAACTCTTGTAGTGAGTAATAGATTATTTTTTATAAATATTTGAGAAAACATGCGAACTAAAACTTACTTTTTTGACTAAATCTAGGTGCTATAAATTCCTAATTTTTTCAATATTCTTCCTCTGGAGCGCACAGCCGTGATCTATCCAATGTAAAACAGCTTATATTTTTAGGCAAATTGCTCTAAAAGTAGTTTGGCAAGGGGTTGATATTTTGATATCATTAGAAAGACGAGTTTTTTCTTTAAAATGAGACAACATTCATGAAATTCTAGCTATTGACTTAGCAAAATAATGCGTAGTTACAAACTCCTTTGCGAGTAAGCACAAGCAACAATAACAGGATAAATGAGTCGTTTGTGAATGTTTAACTTACTATGAGAAGAACCGATTGGCCAGGTGCTTTTTGGCAACAGAGTACTCACCTGAAAAAAATAAGATAAAATAATTAGAAAAAAAGAAACAAAGATCTCATTGAAAACACCAAACACGCAATGCATTGATTACATATAAAGGAACATGAAAACTACATGGAGGAAAAAAACAAACTTTGCAAATTTTACTATTTAGTATTTCATTCACGACCCGGGTTTCGACAGGTCACCTGAAGATGACATAAACTGCCGAAACCCGGGTCGTCAATAAAAAACTAAATAGTGAAATTCGCAAAGTTTGTTCTTTTTCCACCATGGTAAAATTTCACAAAGTTACCCCTGACATAGTTCGGTTTGTGAAAACTACAGTTAAGGACCAATTTTTCGCATCGAAAACATTAATATCCAGAGAAAAAAATTTACTACGCACACAAAAAAATTATGGAGAATATATGAAGGTACGGATACAGGAGCACCGAAGAGCCACAAAATATAGACAATTTAAGCTGTCTGCCATATCTGAGCACGCCTGGACCCCGGGACACGACGTAAAATTTGACGAAGCCAAGGGAATAGTGAGAGAGGGCAGATATTACTTAAGACTAATGAGGGAATCAATTGAGATAGCCCGGACGGACAATTTTAACCGAGACGAGGGATGCCACCTGGACTACACTTGGAGGAGAATTCGGAAACGAACCAATGGGAGGGCAGCAGCGAGAATTGGCGGGAAAGAAGCGCCATATAATGAGGACCAAAATTGTATCTTCGACCTGAAGACGCTGGCAGTAGTGACAGCGAAACTGTTGTCATCACCACAGCAACCAATGTGGTAGAACCCGAAAAAATGAAGAAGTTCATCGTAGACCACCGCGAAAATCTTCGTTCTTACAATAAGTCCTTTCATACACCTTGATAGCTTAAGCATACAGTTAATCATGATTTCACAAGCCCCACCTAACCTCGAAAAGATACTTCAGGATTTGAGCACAGAAACATTCTCGGGTCAAGTTCCTCTGCCTTGACCACTGGAGAGGCCTTAAGCAACGCTGAAGTAGAATATTTTCCTCTGATCACAAAGAGCAGGTGACTGGAGCCGACTAAGCAACGGATATTCTCGGTGCGTGTTAACCAAACCAAAACGAAAGGGAGCGAGCTCGATTTTTTTTGGCCGATGCCTAGTTGAGTGTAAGTACCGCCGTTGGACCGTGAAATACAGAGGAGAAGGGGGCGGCATCTGCCAATCCGGTGATCAAAAGGAAACGAAACAAGGTGGTATACGGCGTGGGATCACAGAAGGGGAAAAGGGAAAGGATGGAGGATGAAGGGAGACAGTGGTCAGCCTCCCCATTAAGGGGGCTTCACCGAGGACTCTGCGTGAGTAAAAACAAATACTAAATCCCAACTTTTTGTAGAGGAATGTTATTTAAAACAATATTGATTTTATTGGTACAATTCCTCAGCTATTACAAAACAAAATTAGGGTAGAAAATATGTAGATTTTTCGAAGGATACATTATTAATTAACACTTTTCAGTCACAGGTGCCCACTACAGTGCCTTCACTGACTTCACTTTATCAACATTCAATTCCAATGAAGAATTCGCTTCTTATTAAATGTTTTTCACGTAAATGAGATTAATATTATATGGAAGGATACTCTTATTTCTCATGTTTCACCCATTATTGCATTGAACACCGCGTATTTTCAAATCACTTTTCGAAAAAAAATAACCTTGAGAGACGAGAATTTATTGCTCATATCAAACGGAGGACACTATTTCCTATAAGTCGCCCAAATATGAAATACATGGGACTTGAATCATTTTGGAGTTGAACCTCCTTAAGGCAGGAAGAAAATTCATTCCGTATTTCTCACACTGGTCTTATAATGCGTCTAACATGAACTAAAACATTTTTGATGACTAGCTAACACCTGGTCATCAGAGACTGATGAAAACCGAGATTGATCGATAGACAGAGTTGGTGGAGTACTCCAGTCCAGGTCCTAAGGCACTTAAAGCCTTTGGACCTTTGTACCATCCACCTCATTGAGTGTTTGGAGACCTTGGCCTAGCAGAAGGCAAGGATGCCCTCAATGAGAAAACCTTAATACCGCTGGGTTCCGGAAATCCTATACTCAGGCATCGACTTCAAAGAGCATTCGAGGGCAGAGAGTTGAACGAAAGTTAACGCATAGTGATCGTTACGGGCTGAGGAAAGAGGATGCTGCACGTGTAATGAGAGCTGGCGGTGGTTGGAGCGATTGTTGACTATGTACAGATTTGCGTGAAATTTTGCATGTTTGTTCTTAATCGTGATAAATATAGATAAAAGTGAACAAATTGCATCATACTAAGAAGTTTTTCTTTTGCAAGTCAATGCTATTTCAATAGGTAGCCTTATGGCATATGGTATACATTCCGTAATAATTCGATTAGATACGTACAGATATTCTTCTAAACGCGAAATAAATACTAAATTCAATTATCTCCATCATCTCATGCTCAACCTTGTGGAAGTTCATTTTATAAATGAAAAGGAAAACTTTGTTATATTACACCAATTTATTCTCAGGTACAACTAGTTTCGACGCAGCGGCGTCATCTTCAGGTACCTGAAGATGACGCCGCTGAGAAATTATATTCAGGTACCTGAAGATGACGCCGCTGCGTCGAAACTAGTTGTACCTGAGAATAAATTGGTGGAATATAACAAAGTTTTCCTTTTCATTTACTAAATTCCATGTTATTTTAATGGTTGCTAACAGATACCAAGGTGTTACGCCGACTCAAAGAATCGATAAAACATATTTAAGAATTATTTAAGAAATTTTGAATACCGTACCGAAAACTATCAACAGCTCAAGCCATAACGTGATTTAATTGAGACAGGAATGTAAAATATAATTCTTGTACAGTTTCCATTACTGCATGTATGGTGAGTGACACCGCATAGACACTGCTTCAATGAAATGAGGCCCTAGTACTTTTTTCGACTTGCTTGAAAAACATTTTAGAATGTGCAATCAATGGCCCACGATTACTCAATGGTCCAGACACCTTAAAAAGGGAAGTAGCCGACAAAGGGAAGGAATTAGGGCCGATCTCATGAAGGGGAAGGGGGGAATAATACATCCTTCACCCGTGGATAGGCACACCCAACGGATGCACGTGACTTCACGCCTCATTAATTCCGCTTTGACGGGATTAGTGGCAAGTTAAAGTGTACTTTTATGCGTTTTCGTGAAGAGTGTGGCAAGAGAGAGTAGAGCTAGATAATTGAAAGATCGAGAGCATTTCCAGAACTTCCTCCCTAATCTCGCCATGAAAAAATAAGTTAACTTCCAGCCACCTACTTAACAAGTCGTGACTGGGCGAGAAATTATATTCAGTCGTCACAAAGGCTGCGGCTTGTCCTTGACTTCTGGAGACTTGACATCTTTTACGATTCAACGGTTGAGAAAACCGCAGGACGTGGAAAAATACCATTATCCGCGAATGACGGCTGAAAAATGGGAAAAACCACAACAGCTTCCAAGATGCCTAAAGCAAAACCAATTTATTTTCTCATGACGGAATACTCACTCGCCCATCTTGGCACGAAGCTGAATTACAAAAGTTAGGATATTTCTTCGCAGCATGGCTGCGTAGCTTAAATTAAAATTAAATTGTCTGGAACCTGATATTGAAGATAGGTGGGGTGTGAATTTGTCCTGCGCACATCACTCAATAACGGGAGTAGCGATACTACATCATCTCTTATAGCTTTGTATACTCCGTTCTCCTTCGCATAAAACGTGACCAAAAAAGTGTCACAACAGAGCAATAATTGCTAAAATGCAATATAATTACTTAAATCAAAAACTCTTTTATTATTCTAAAAAAAACTGGCGCCCTCATGATCCCAATTGCGGCTCATAACTCATAATGGATCCCGATTGCGGCTTGCGGTTCATATAAAAAGAATGCTAAGCACGACATGAGCAGTTAAATAAAAATCATGCATCTGAAACGTTTGAAAGACAAAAGTACATACCATTTTTGGTATACGACTAAAATATATTTTAATGCTAAATCTTTTAAATACAGCCGCCTTGAATGATATTAATAAAACGCTGAAATAACACTTGGCATGCAAGTATGTTCATGAAGGACAATATGAACACCTTTTTCACTTTGTTGCTCAGTTTGTTATACTGCCAGGAATTCTTATTTTTCATAGAATGTATAATTTTCTTAGGAATGAATAGGTCATGACCAAATGTGAGTTGGATGCTCCAGTAATAGACGCATGAAAGGAGTGTCCTTCGTTGGTTTGAGCATGTAGAGAGAATGAATTAGAGTCGAATAACGACCCAGATACATGATAGGGGAATGAATATGGCGTGAGTGGACAGGGTAGACCAAGAAGGTCACGGGCGAACGTGGTGGAAGAGACTCCTAAGAGGAGGAATATTAGGAGTCTTTAAGAATAGGAGGAGGGCGAAAGCGGCAATGAATGAATGTAATAGAATCGAAAGAGTCATACAAGGATAGGGCATTATGGAGGACATGATTAAGAGAGAGCCAATATCCTAGGCTAAACAGCATGAAATGAGTTATTTAACTGTGCCTTCCCCGAATGGGAATGGCGTGATGGGTGTGTATGAATGTATTTTTCTGAACCAAAAAACGACTTCAGAATGGATATTTGCAGCAGGATACCCATAAAAGCATTGCAAATACTCAAGTTTCACCGCTGGAGTCGTCCCTCTGCCACAGTATTACCTTTAAACACTAAAAATCCAAACGTATCGTGAATTTAATCTAAACAAAACAGTAAACGTACACGGAAATGAAGAAAAGCTATGCTAAATCCGAGACGAATTTCAGAATCTGCTTTCGGCCACCTTCACAAGCTTTGGAGCCTGATGTTGCACCGAGGCACGCGGGAACAGACGGTCGAAATATAGGACAGTGGATGAGGAGGAACACCTGCCCCACTTCCGGCGTCGCCTTGGAATCGCCACAAGGCAATAGCCTCCTCGCCTATCCTTCCGGCCTCGTATAAAACACCCCACCCCACCCCTCCCCAAACTCTCCTCCTGCTTCCCCTCCCCCCTTGCCCCCCTTTGTCGCAAACCGACTCATTCGGAAGAGGGCGGTCCATCTTTTCGAGAGAAGTTGAACGACCCCATCCCGACGGACGCCGTATAAGGCACGGGGCGGGGTAGCCGTTTGTCGTCGACGCAGGGTTTCGTGGTCATGGAATGGAATGGCAAGGCGTAAGGCACGAAAGAAGACATGAGGGATCCTTACGAGGCACGCTTACGCGCTGAATTACAACACGCGCAACGGAGATCAGCAGCGTTCCTTTTATATAGTTCCATCTATCCAGTAATTGATTTTGTTTATGTTATGCAGTCTATCATACATCACTCTTGTGGTGACATTGTGACACGGTTAAAATTGTGTACCATTTCTCGTTATATCAATATTTTTTCAGTCATTTATTTAAGGTAATCTACAGGTTTCGGTGGAAGAGAGTAAAGACCCTCTAGATTCTTACAAGTTCAGGGTCCTATCCACCAATAATATTTCTTGGTGCGAAGTCTTCCGCGGTGCGTAGAAGTTGAAGGCTGCATGCTTTCGGGTGTTTCACCGCTTCGTTGTTTTAGGTGAAAACAGTTTCGCCTGCGTTCCAGCCATTGGTTCCAACAGTGAAGACTTCGACCTGACGACGCCTGCTGGAACGCAGGCGAAACTGTTGTCACCAAAAACAACGACGCGGTGAAACACTCGAAAGCATGCAGCCTTCAATAACATTTATTTCTTCATCCCAGCGTACGTCCTACCCTTCTTCATCCCGTCCATAAGGACTTTTCTTTTTCTTCCCCTTTCCCGCTTACCCAACATCCTCCCTCTTTGCGGTCTGTAGCAACCCCTCGCCATTCATTACCTCTTCCAAGTACCTTCTTCGCCTCATTCTAATCTCCTCCAGAAGTTTCTTTCCCTCACCCAGCATGCCAAGCACTTCTTCATTTGTCTTTCTTTCCGTCCACCACACCTACTCCATCCTCCTCCACACCCACATCTAGAACGCCTGCTGCCTACTTTCGTCTTCCTTTCTCAGAGTCCACCTTTATGCCTCATACATTTTTTATCAAAACATAAATAATCAGCAACATACTGATAAATATTGCTCCCAGAAGATTAATTAAGTTTCATCGAATAGTTAAAAAAGTTAGATGGACAATCTGGAAGTGAAATTATGTAAAAATTGAAAATGAATTCTCCTCTCATTGGCTGCCGTTGAATTACCGCGAGGGTAAAGCTAAGACTTTGATAAGGTTCCCTCATCGCCCATTGGCAGCGCCGTCAACGTCCGGCCATCGTAGTGGGCTTCACTACATCACAATGACCAAGTGCCGCAAACGTCATCGTTTGTTTCCGTCACGTCACGAAACGTCGATCGTAATCTTTCAGTACGGCATTGCCTTCGCCAGTCCAACGCGAGTAGAGAGATCGATCTCAAACACACCTCGAACGCCTGCAGCCTGTTCTAGTCTTATTTTCTCTGAATTCACCTTTCATCCCCGTACAACGCTACACTACATATTAAACTCAATGAAATGAAAAACAATTAAATGCGAATGCAAAAATAAAAGAGTTATTAGTAAGCTATTATAATAAAAAAGCAGAGAATAAAGAGGAGATCTCGGTTTTAACCATTGAGGAGAGCCTCATTACCCCGACCACCACCTCAGATATATTGCCTGGTACCCCCCTGAAGGCGGGGGTACCAGGCGTAAGATATCGCTCGTCTTGAAAACCCTGTCCTACGTCACTTCCGGTTCACCGCGGACCAAAATAGCAGGGGGTCGTCCAAGCGAAGAGGAGTGAACGCTGTCTAATTTTTTTTCCGTTGGGAGGGATAGTGGGGGTTATAACGGAGGGGAAAATTGAGAGAATCTAGAATATGCGGTGCAGGGTGCAAGGGGGAAGAGAAAGACATGTGAAGGGGGTAGGCGCGAAGGGCAAAGATGAGTCAATGTCGGTATATATATAAATCCCCTTCACCCGAAACTAGAAGCACCCATCATCCGACACTAGAATCGCTCACAACCCCCCGTCGATACTTTTAAACGTGTTTATCGAACGCCTAAGGGGCTTATGCTTTCAGCCGATGTTTACTTCCTCAAACCCCACCGACAATCCTAGATTTGGAACAGAAATAGTTGAGTACCAGAGAAGCCAGTAAGCACGGATATTAGAAAATAGGTTTATTAACATGGCGCCGTATACCGCAGGATTGTGATGTGAAAACCTTCCGTTTGAGATTCGAAATGGTGGCGCTAGGAGTAACCGCGGGGCGAACTCATCATTACAGGTTATGACTGAGAGGGTGACAGCGGCACATAAACCAGTACTCAGCATGTACTCTTTTTGCATCTGGTTGCTCCACAGGTTACAAATAGCGTCGAAATCGAACGCCACGACGTAAATAGTTATCAATTGTGAGGCAATAGCAATAGAACATTTCCCCATGCAGCCGACAATGCCTAACGAAACAGCATATTATGCCCTTATATTTTAGGAAAGGATTTTTTCCGGGGAATTTTCTCGTGAGATATTTATGCAATAGAGTGCTTAGTAATTCATTTCTGAAGGGCTAATTTGTAAATAAGACACTTAAAGAGCGAGTGAATCGCTCCTTGATTCATTGTACATACATTTCCTAACCTAGACCATCGACCGGCCGTTTCTTTTCGTGAAAGATTTTGACGTTACCTATCGGTTAGCAACCTTTGTTAAAACTTACTCTAAACGTGATGACTTTCCTAGTTTTCGGTCAAAAGTAAAAAAAAATCACCAGTCCAATAAGCGTCAACGTTTGAAACTTTATGCAATACTTTTTCGGGGCGTACATATTTCTAAAAATTAGGAAACAGAGTAATCTCCGCAGCCATTTCTGAAGTGCATACTTATGTGAGCAGTACCATTGAAGCTTTTTTGCAAAATAAATGCCGAGGAAATTATTTTTTAGGAACAGGTATTCCAAGCAGAAATGCAATCACAAGTTTTTGAAAAGGCTGGACACATGAAATGTCAGTTTTGTAGTCTAACGACTAAAGCCTCGATAAGTTAACGACTTTTCAATAATATGGTCGATAAGAGATGTGCCATGATTAACATTATTATCTCCACAGTCAATCATTTGAGTCAAAAGCCATTCAAGGCAAATTAGCGAGAGGTAAAAACAATAAAACCATTTAGAGATGATTCAGATACCCAATAAATTGCATCAAATTGCGTGTACGCATGGAAGATTGATAAAACTTCGCTGAAAGAAATAAAGCAATACACACTTATAGCGCCAAATAGTAAATAACACGGACAATTTTAATTGCTACTCAATGAATTCCGTTGGATTTTTAAAACAAATCGTTGCATATGCAAGCCAATAATCACAATCGTGGCTTTGAAAGGTCACAACATTTCTGAGTTCAATTTAAAAGACACGGCAATCGTCATTTTCTCCTCCTTTAGACTCTCTAAGGACCACATAGAATCACCCAATGCATTCATTTACGTCTTTTACTTTCCGCTTCCGTACTCGCTCTCCAAATATTTTTCATCCTTTTGTTTTGCTTTCTCTTCCTCTCTTCCGTCCTGATGTTAAGAAACAGGTTTCTTTTCATTCTTCCGAAAACCCTTGAGGTTCCTTATCAATCGTATAAATTTACTATTACCCTGTATTATGTCTTTCGTTATCCCCATATCTTCCATGTATTTCTTTATCCTTTGGTCCCACTGGCTTCCATTCATACTCTTGTAACTTTTTAAATAATATATTTTGCAATTTATTTATTCAACACTCACACTGAGAAATGAATAGCAATACGGTTATGAAGCCTCCTTTCAGATTTTGCTTCATTTTTTGTTAACTGACTACAGTAGTCTTTTTTCTTTGTCTTTTAATATATCATTTTATAGGGAATCAAGGGCTAAGATTTTATAGCAGCTTTTAAAAAGAGGACAATTGAGCTGAATTGTACTTATGTTTCGCAATACGGAGTCACGCCATTAAGATAATTCGAAATATTTTAAATAGCTGCGCGAAACAAGAAACAAAAGACAGCAACTTTATAATTCTCTTTTTTGGCCAAACTTTAAACGTTCATGTGAATAGATTGAAACGGATTCGAGATCTCGACATTATATCTAAAATGCATTTGAACATTATTTTTGACTAGTTTATTTCTCAAGCATTTGAATCATTTTTAAAAATGCATTATGCCAATTTAATTTCTAAATCATTATCTGGTATAATACAGAAAATATGATGATGTAAATGCATTCATAGAAACCTTATTTAAATGGATTTTCATTATCACAAACATAGTTATTCGGTGTTAATCATTTCAACCTCAATTATTCAAAGGATGTGGTTTTTTCGAGGGTAAATCAGGTACCAAAAAAACCAGTCACTCGTTACCAACGTTTCGTAATATAATGTATTCCATCGTCAGGGCTAAAAACAATGTACGAAGGTCAACAAAACGTCAATATATTTACACAAATATTAACAACACAAAACTCTCTTCACCAGATATAGATTCTGATATAATTATGGCGATGAGATTAAAACGTTGAAAATCTATGCGTAAAGATGTTGATTTTGTTGTTGACTCTCCAGAAACGTTGGCAAGGAATAACGTCATTTTAATGTTTGACCTACCCTCAGAAAAACCACATCCTTATTCATCAGAATGCCGTTACACATTTTCTGTTTAGATGCTTTTGGAATTCATATTTGTAATAAGTAAAATGGATCAAAATTCAATTAAAAATGCAGTCTTCACGTTTGTAGAACGTGGAACAACAGCTAGGTTTCACGCATGAATTTGGCCAAAAGTATTTTTATAATGTATTGTAAACGCTTTTGAAATGCTGTGAAAACGGCAGAATTTATTACTATAATGCATTGAAAATGTGTTTCGGAGTCATAAAATGTATTTTAATGCACTATTTAAACGTCCAAGTGCACCGAAATACATACCAGACTTCCACAAAACGAGTGGAACAACTAAATTTGAGAAGAGGATAAAAGAATTTCAAAATGAACACTAAGCATCGCATACGCAACTGAGGCTGAGGATGAGTAAAATATACCCGTAATTACCCTATTACTCTGCCCCGTGTTATTACATATGCGACTCCACCCTTTGGGCCTCATAAGGAAAACATTAAAGGCACGCCTTTAAGCTGACTTGAATGCACGTTCGTGGACCGCTTCGAGCGTAGGTTTTCCTTTCATGTTATGCGGGAGGGGTCACAGCGTGAATACGATTGAACCTAACCTCATCTCGCGTTTATCAGCGTCGTATAAGTTCCCAGGAAACAAGAAATACAATTTAACGAAGGCAGAGATTAGTTACCCATTCATTCCGCGCTCATTAAGGAATATTTTTTACGACTTGCTGGTGGAAAATAAATAAGAAAGAAGTTCGGGTGAGATTAAGAGTATGGAAGACATTCATTTTACTACAGAAAAAAATAGTTCAAAGCACATTTGGATTAAATGAAGTACAAGATGCGTAATTTACGAAAAGATAAAACGCTGGGAGAGACCCCATATTGAGAATTAAAGGGCGAAGCGAAAGACATTAAATATTCAAGTGATCCAAATAGATTTGACATATTTTCAGATACATTCGCCTACGAACTAGGCGAATAGAAGACCTGAACGTTTAATAGTATATCAATTATATCAGTATAATTATACGAGTCCGCAGACAGGGAGTCCTTTCAAATTTCGAAATCTAGGACCTGGGTTTACTTCTAGTCCCAAAGAAATTCTTATCCTCCCTCACAACACTAGCAAATTCGATTTAATACCCAGATAAAGATGACACAAAACAGATCTGATAGTGCGAAGTACTTTTTCTCCCTTCTACATTGCGAGATCATAATACTAACACGGAAAAGCATCCACGCATTTTGATACAATATGTGTAGTTATATGTGCACGAAACACTTTTCCATTCACAATAACTGAAAAACAACTGATATCCTAGCACCTGCAGCCATTAAATCGAAATTAGAATCTATGACGTGGTGGAAGGACTCCATAATAGCAATTAAGAGACCTGAAGATGGCTTGAAAGCCGAAACCGATCGTTCTTTCTCAAATAAACAGTGGAAGCCACAAAGTTTCTTCATTGCCATCACCTTCAGCGACACTTCATTTTGGCGGGTCGAGAGGAACAACGAGTAGGGTAGACGTAGATGTAAATCAAACTAAATGTTTTCTGAACGGAAAAATCATTATTCTATTCCATATAATGACTATCAATGGAAGAAAATTAAGCATAAAGTTCAAAATTAGGACATGTTTTTCAACGAATCCAGAGTGAAATGAAAAAAAAACTGGGTACCAGGGAACTATAAAATGTACAACGTAAATTTTGACGCACGTAAATTTTACACAGACACTCGCACCGTTCTGTAAAAGAAATTAAGAGCGTCGCCAGTTGAGTCAATAAAACTGATAACGTGCCAGCCTGGCAGACCAAGGGTCGCAGGTTCGAATCCTGAATTGGGGATGGATGTTTTCTTTGTCCGAAGATTAAAAACTTAGACGTACGATATAACCTTAGCAGTTTGAGGACTTACAAAATCCTAGTGTACCAAGAAGTGAGTGTCTGAGCGATTGCCTGGGGAAAGGAAAACCGGGAAGACGTATGAATGCTTATGACGTCCGGAGGTCACCCAAAAATATGACAGAACCACGTCCTGTAGCCAAGGGGATAAGACTGGGCGACCAAGCACCATGTAGGGAAGACAAGGACAGTTGAAGGCACTACAAGTATCAAACGGTGGAGAATAATTTTAGCCACTTCATTTGAATAAAATGCCGGATCGCCAATTAATGTGACTGATCGCTTTTCGTTTCCAACGACGCGTTAGCGGTTAACCTTCCCCAATCACAATAACCATCACCCAAGAGGGAATAAAAACAAGCACAACACTTCCATTGAAGTATTGATTGGAATACAAACTCATCTAATGCACTTTTCCAATTATTCAGCACACATTCTGCCTTAGTTTTAGGCAAGTGTCTTTTTCACATATAAAAAAACAGTATTTTCAAGGATTAAATTTTACGCACAACTGGCTTTGTCATATAGGCGACGGCATCCGTGACGAAACTGGTTGTGCATTAAATAAAACCATTGAAAATACACGTCTTTTGTTTATTTGTGACACCGACTTTTCACAAAGTTGTGCCAGAAATAACGCATTTCATAAGTGCATTTTTCTTCGATCGAGAATTAGCAAAAGCAGACTATTCTTGACAAACCCTAAACGAAGACAATTTTCATTCACAGCTTTACGTAAATACTCGTGGGACGATTGTTTACACGCGAATACCCCGCTTTACTTAAAACACAACATTATCATGACAACCTCTCAATTTTTTTCAATAAATACCTCTTCCAAAGTTCAAATATTTTTTTAACCATAAGATTCACTTAGATGGGAACTACTAAAGACTCAGGAAGTACACAGGTCACTAGAAAAATTCAGATCACATGAGTTTCAGGTTGACACGGCGATAACTATTTTAGCCGAAAACAGCATCTGCGAAACTGACAATAGCGATAAAATAAGCGAGATGCACTGCCAAACTAAAAGGGATAATAATTCCTTTGACAAAAACACCATTCGCGACTAAAACAAAAATAGCTAGACCGCCAGAAAAAAAAACTTACTTTATTTCATTTGGTTTCCTTCTCATTCCTACTATTTTCTGCCAAAAAGAAAACGTTAATTTATAAAGTAAATCATAAGTGTGTTCAAATAAATAAATTAAAAAAGGGTGCGATTAGGCAATGATTTTAGTAACTACAATAATCCGATTGGTAAGCGGTTTATACTGTGATTGAATACAAACGGTAAAAGGATTCGGGGAAAAAATATCGATGATTAATTTGTAGTAATTCCCTCTATCACTTCACCAGCTTCAATCACTTTACGCCCTGTAAAACAATGAATCTTTGCAGTTTGAGATCAGAATTACCCTACAAGCTTCAAGATGCGTAGTTTGAGCCTAATGCCGTAGGGGAAAACTTTTCCTTCAGTATCTACTTATTACTGGTCTTATTTTAACTTGCTTCGTGAGTTTAATCGCATATCTATTACCCAATTTTTGAACCCCTTTCCGTTGTTCAATCTTTCCCAAATTTTGCATACATGTTTAATTTTGATGACAGAGTTTTGGTAATTTTTTTCGAAATTCTCACTCTGTCAGATTCAATTTAATTAAATATTTTTGATTTAAGTATATAGAGAAAATATTAATAAAGCATTACGCATTGAATTGTAAAACATTGGAAGCATTGCAAAGCATTGAGAAACAAAGATTACGATCACTAAGACAGGAGTAGTAACGGAATTTCAAAATGCTAAAGGAAATTTCAATGATTGTTGAATTAATAAAAGTGCGAAGACTAAAAAGTAAAAAATAGTGCATTTTGAAATAAGACCAGCTTTAAAAAAGTGTTTTTAAGGTATATTACTTATTTTCATTAATGTTTACGCTCACCGACCGTGGTACGTATTTAGCATTTGAACTATTTTAGTCCCAAAAATAATCCCAAAGCAGGGTGATATTTGTTAAAACAAGGCTTTGAAGGGAAGGAAGGGAGGATCTCAAGAACGAGGGATACCGTTGAAAGAATTCCACTCCACGGCTTCTCTACCCTCCTCAGTGCCGCATGAATGATAAGCCCACATGCCGGCCATAAAGGAAGGAATTCATGACAAGCAGCCACCTTCTTAAATTAGGCATTCAATCGCTGAATGCATTCAAACGCTCCAGAGCTCAGAGCAATGATCAAGGAACCAGCAACAATTGGACGAACACGGATCTATTCAATAGCCAGATATTCAATTACGATGGGTCAGTTGACACAGAGGCCACGATATTTAAAAAGGGGAGATAGAGCTAGAGACTAGAAGTTAACGAGGTAGAATAAGGTTGCTAGAAAATTCAGATCTCATGAGTTTTCGGTCGAAAATACGGATATTATTACTACTGACGGATATTACCCAAACTATATCTGCATTACGGACAAAGCGGAAAAAATAATAAAAAACTATCGAATAGATTCATTCATTCATTAAAGTAATCTACCGGTTAGAGGTAGGTTATAATGAAAGTCAGAGGATATCCAACAGACTCTTACACATGCAGTGCCTTATCTACCTCTAATATTTCTTTCTTCATCTCAGCATAAGTCCTGCCTTTCTTCATCCGGTCCATAAAACTTATTCTCTTTCTTCCCCTTCCCCGCTTGCCCAACATCCTTCCCTCTAATCACGGCCTTCACCAAACCATCGCCCCTCATTACCACTTCCAGCCACCTACCCTGCCTTCCCCTAATCTCACACACAAGTTTCTCTTCTCAACCACCAAGTCAAGCACTTCCTCATTTGTCTTCCTTTCCGTCCAACGCACCTTCTCCATCCTCCTCCACACGAACATCTCAAACGTCTTCAGCCTACTTTCGTCTTCCTTTCTCAAGGTCCAAGTATCTGCCTCATACAACGCCACACTACATATCAGGCTCTTCACCAGCTACTTCTAACTCCCTTTATATTAGCTCACACTGTCTGTCTGCTTGTCTGTGTTCGTACAAACCCATTTCCCCTCTGATCCAATCGATCTGAAATTTGTTGCACAAAGGGTAAGAAAAAGACTTTGCTGTTCCACAAAATAAAATATATTTGCGACCGGTTTCGATACGGCGTATCATCATCTGGAACAGCAAAGTCTTTTTCTTACCCTTTGTGCAACATGAAGGAGTTCCACCATGTTACGCCACCCACCATCGCATTGATCTGAAATTTGTTCCATAGACTCCTTGTGACCAACGATTAATTTTAACAAGCCCACACACACACATAAATACACACTAACATAATTATATTAAAATTTATTTGTATGAAAATGAAAGAGGATTTAATGCCCGTTATCTGGCTACCCTTTCAAGTAACCGGTAGCCCAAGGGTAAGGTAGTGGACTATGTAGCGGAAGGTGTGGTGTTCGATTCCCTGCGGGGGAAATTCTTTTTTTTTCTTTTTTTCATAGCCGTTTTCACTTACATCTTTAGAAATTTTGTTTTAATCATCGCATTACCCTCTAAACTTTTTTTGCAATATTTTACTCGCTAATTATTCTTTAATGACGGCGATAAAAGTTAGAACTTAGCCCTTGGATGTTGTGGGAGATGGACCGTGGTGAGCCAAAAACTGTGATTATCGCTATTGAATGTTCAACAATGAATATAAATGTCATATCGAATTACTAATGTTCCTGATGGTTGTCGAATTTCTGAATAATTTGACACATCAGTGAAGATAGAATTATTTCCTTTCACAAATTAAATTTATTAGCAATGTGATAATACAATATTTAATGGCAAAGATACCATAAAACAATGAAAAAAATATAATGAAATGCACTGAGAATATGAGGCATTAAAACGTGACGTAATGCATGTGAAAATAAAGGGAGTACAATAAAAACTTTCTTTTTATGAGGTTATTTTTTTTACATCGTTACTTAAAGTTCCCGTCGAATAGATAAGTACACGAATTCTTTCTCCCAACGCACAGAAGCAGATCAGATCGAGGAACTAACTCTACCAAAACACACCTCCCTAATCACCCCTTTCCTCTTCCAACCCTTCTTACGCACTTCTTCTCGATGGATGGAATTTTATCACCCAAAGCCACATATATCTGCGTCGGCTGGCGCTGTAGTACGTAGGTGTAGGCAACATACTACACGCGTCTCCATTTTCGTATCTAAAGCCTCATTTTCCTAATAATAAAAAAACTGCACAATAATTGCTAAGGAATAGCATTTTTCAAACAAATTCATTACATCGTTCCCCTAAAATAGGGAATGCTGACGAAGATATAATCATACAACCTCAGCAAATGATCACATAGATGCAAATAAAGCAAATCTGAAGAAGGTATCCAGCGAAACTTGACAAAAAGGTACACTGACCAAATAATGTACGCATTAATCAGGAAAGAGGTGGATCATAAATTTATTTTTCAACAACTAATAACGGGGAGAATTAATGCGATACAAAACATTTTGGATTATGATATTGAAACACATCATGCATGAGAGTTAATCCTATACGAGAAATCCACTAAAAACACATTTGGACATGCAATAAAACTTAAATGTTTGTTATATACGTTTCAGTAACTCCTCCAGGCTATAAATGGCTCGCTTTCATCTTAATAAGCGTCGCAACAAGGAAATTATTCCATCACTATGCACAGCAGGACACGAACGACCAATTAGGAAAAGCTGAAGTAAGACATAAAACAAATGGACATTCGAAAATTTATGGAGAAATGATGATCAATCAGCCTTTGGACAGAAGGCAGTCATAAATTATGGCCCAGATATGTAAAATACGACTCAGCTGCTAATGAATACACAACCTTTACGCAACCGATACGATCTCGAACACCAGGTAGAAAAATGATATAGAAGGCAAAACAAAGAAAATCGCCAGTCAAACCTTTTGGTTAATCCTGAGTAAGAATATACATAGCAATTCATACAATAAAAGTATTTGAACTTATCCAATAATATACAGAGAAGTTTCATCTACGGCGATCACAAAATGGTCATATTCTTGGGCGTAATGGCTTCGCCCACACCCCCTCGGTTGACATCACGCCATGCGGGCCTCAATTATGACACCATATGCTCACGACAACGGTTTTGGGGTTACCCCGATGAAGTATTGGGCTCGGTTAAAAATACATGGAATTTCCAAATTTTGACCGTGTTACATCTATTGAGGATAGCAGATCTCCGTCTGCCTTACTTAACCGGGTGCTATTTTCGTAACCACACGAACACAACATCGTCCAGTGGCTACGGAAAATGAAATTGTCTGAGTTGGACGTTGCTTCACTCCCACAAGATTGTGGGATGTTTTACTGCATCGAGTGGAAGGCGCCATATTTATGATACATCTAAATACAATACTAAGAGCCTTTTACAAACGATATTAGTAAACAGTTTTATTTTCTTCAGGAGATATTCCCTCTCTGAGAGTTCCCTCTGAATTTTTATTGTATAATGGAAAATATTATTATTTGTAATAATACTTCTTATCAATCATCAATTTTCATCAAATAATGGACCTATATATCCAGAAGAAAATAATATATAAAAAATAGGTTATGAAGAGGAATCATCTAAACAATATTTATGACACATTTCATTACAATACGAGCCTCCGAGTAACGTGGAATACATACCTTATGATTTCAAGCGATATGGGAAACACTGCGATTCTTACCAACATTAAATATCATCCAATTTGCGATACAACGGTGAGCCACATTTTTGGGGAGTATTCTGGACGAGAATGGTTTCATCGTCAGAGAGACAGCGAAGGATTGAACTGGCAAAGGAGGCAATGGCAAAAACGAAGATATAGATGAGAATAAAAGAGGGGAAATGACATGCCGATTAAGGCGAGGAAAACGAATGAAAAAGCGCAAATATGATAAAGGAGAAAGGTAGGCTAATAAGAGAAATTCGAAGGGGGCAGCAAAAATAGATGGACGCCGGACAGAGGAGCAACGACATGCTGAAGTAGATGGGAGAATGTTGGATAAGGCACCGGTGGAGAGGAAGAAGAAAATCAGGAATGTTGAACAGCATGAAAGAAAGAAGGATTGGGAAGAGTAAACAATGAATGTTGCGTTGAAAAATAGAATATTTTGCTCAGTTAACGTTAATCAAGACCCCATGCAATCGGGGGAAATTATGGGCGCAATTGTAAAGAGATCTACGGTTAATGTGATAGAATATCAACGAAAATACGATGTCTTGCAATGCAATTGGATTAAATTTAAAAAGCAATTTTATTTTTAGCGAGGTATTGCGACTCTACTATGTGAGAGTGAGGCAAAGAATACGAATTTTGGATTTTTTGAAGGGAGACTAAAGACAATGTTGCTTAAAATAGATAGTACACCTGAAAATATGATAGCCATGCGAAGGAAATATTAGAAAATGACTCCCGTTGTCGGAGGGATATTTAAGGACATAACATACATTTTGTGGAAGACCCATAGGGATATCATGCGTCGTGAAATGTGACGCCATACAATGCAATAATGGAAATTAATGAAGAAGAATTGAAATTTTGGACGGGTACAAAAAATGATGGATTTAAGACAGATTTTATGTTGGTAAAGTAACTATAACACTTGAACCATTCATTAGATAGCATACCGATGATGAGGAAGGTTTAGAAGAATTGGAGTTAAGGACGGGTTAAAGCGATGCCAAAAATATGATACATTTAAGATGGATTAAATATTAGAAAATTAGAAAATACCCATGCACCTATAATTCATAAGGCAGAATACCGATAAAGAGGATGATATGCATCCATGCCCAAATACATCGCATAGATTTCGACGCAAAATGTACATACATTGCATTGTGACATTGAGATTCAAACATCGAACACTTCTACTTCCGCAGCGATTCAAAATGCAACCGACTTGTGCACTTACCATCACAATCCTCTACGCCATCCTCCAACTTCCTTTTCCCATCTTGCCCACCGTCATCGTCTTCTATGCCCTCAGCTTCGATTTCTCCAGTGGGCGATATCACCATGATGACAACCTCTTCTTCGCCCTCTTCACCCTCATCCAGGCTGCTCTCTTCGCTCCCCCTGCTGCCCCTGCGCCCGAGGCACGACTGGAAACTCCTGGTCAACCGCTTGCTCCTCGAGAGCGTTCTCCGCCTCCAGCCGCTCCCTCCAGCGTTGGAGTCTCCGCCCCTGACGGGCGTCGAACTCTCCGAACCATTGAGCTGCGCACACGATTCACGGCCATTGTTCATAGGCGACCCTTCGTCCACATTGTCCAGCCCTACCACGCACTCCAGCTTCCCTTCGCCTTTGTACACTTCTTCCTCCTCGTCCAGGTCATCCTCGCTGGCTCCCAAGTCTTGCTTCATACCCTCGGGACTCCACGACGACTGAGGCGTATCCTGCGAGCTCCTCGTCGATTCCCTCACCCTGGGTGACTCCTGGGTTTTCTCCGGAGACCGGCCAACGTCTGGGCGACCCATCGACGCGGCCGCAACTTCCGGCCTCCCCTGAGTCCCCCCTCCGACTCTCACGACCACAACCTCACCCCTACCGTTCGCGGTACGGGTGCCTCCTGCACGGGATCCGGGACGATCCTCGCCAACGCGGAGAACCAGGGTTCCCGAGTTGCCCTCAGCACACCAGTTGGTGCTCTTAGCACCGGTACCATCGTCCTCCGCGTCACCGATCGTGAAACTCACCACCGGGCTCCTAGCTGGGGTGGAATGCGTCACTTCCTTCTCCCTATTGCACACAGACGTTTCAGTGTCCGACTTGAGGTCCACAGGAAACCTACCGGGACGTACAGGACGTCCACATGAGGATGAAGATCTCTCGGCGCTTTGCGTCCTAGCATGTCGAGGTGATGCTGGTGACAACCGACCGGCCTCTGACGTAGGCGACGCCGCATCTACCCTACCGTGCTGTCTCCAAATACGCCCGAATTTTGGATCCATAGTCCTCGGTGTAGTACCCCCACCGAAGCAGGGGTTTCTGTTCTTAAAGCTCCAAACCTCGCCGGCTCTACCAAGGCTGCCCACGGCGTAGGCCCCGACACCTTCAGGAACACCCTCAAAACTCACACTCAGCCCCCGGCGTGACTCCCGCCTGGCGAGCGGACGCCACTGGTTCTCCCTCTTCTTGTCCATCTGTCCCAAACACTCCACACTGAAGGACCTTTCAGCCACTGAGCACCCCGATCTAGGTTCACCTGATGGGGTACCAGCTTCCTCACCACCAGGAGAGGGCAGAGCCGAGGAAGCGGCTTCCTCATCTTCTTCAGATTTTCCCAATAGCTTTAGGGTGTCCATAGATCCATTACCTCCACGGGTAAGCCCCTTATGCCCCAGCCGACCACCACCTGCGGCCTTCCAAGCGACCTCGAAGGCACCTTCGACCCTACGGACTTTTCTCTTGTCCATAGAGGAGGTGACGGCCGCCTTTGGTCGGTCAACGTTTCCCGCATCCCGGACCCACAAGCAGCTCCAGGAGTCTGATGGTGACGTAGCTCCGGCCTCTGAAGCTGGGCGTCCGGAGTCTCCGAAGACTTCCGGGCCCCCGGAGTTACCCCTCCGCAAGGCATTCTTCCAGGGCCGGTCATCTTCGGCACACATGGGCGATCCCGTTTCCCGGAGTCCCGCGAGAAATATCTCGGTCGAGCTCCGGCTCCTCTGTGCCCCTGTGGTACGGCCCGGAAAGGCGGCCTCCAGGACTCCAGGTGGAAACCCTGTGGGCCTCTCCCTTCGATTGCGCTCCAGCCAATTACTGTCCGCGATGTCGACGGAATTGCAATCTCTAGTGTAGTCGACCTTTGACTCCATCGCGGAAGTTTTGCAATCGGACGTATCGGCTAATTTATCCGAGGAGGCCCTATAAACGTTGGCTTTCAATGTCGAGGGCTCCATGATGGCACTTTCCGTGTGAAATATTTCTTTACTGAGTCCTTTTGTTCCTCGTAAAAACTTCCATTGAATTAAGAAAATTATATTAAATTGTTTCTCAGGTTTTCAGCTTCTTCGACACATCGAGTTACTTCTCAAAAACTAGTCTCACAAGCTTGGGTGAATGTCAGAGATAATAAAAAAATTGAAACGATTAGAATACTGCTGCGAAAGTCACTTCTCGTTTGCAAAATCCAATCCGATGATCTTTAACGATAAACTCACCAAATACGATAAGAGAAAGGATAGATTTTTATAGGACTGCCAAGGAATGTAAGAGAACGTCAGATTTGGCGTCTGCGAGATACTGCAGATTATAAACCTTGGCCACTCAACATAAACATTATAATATAACTCGTAAAAGCTAAACTGTCTTATAATTCAACAGCAAAATGTTATCTTAAGTCCAGGTTTTCAAACAGTTGTACTTCCCTCCGAAAAGAAATTAGTTCTTTTTTATTCTACAGGAAAAACACAATTACTTAGGAGTGATCGTAAATTTAAACTACGATTCCGTTAAATCCTTACGTTAATTGTCCCTATCATGGGGGTTGCCTATGATAATATTTTTGCGGTAATAACTGCATGGAATGAAAATATACACACCGAAGAAAAACCACAATCGGCTTGGCAGCATCACTTTATGCACTATCTCAGGCCAAGTGAGAAAACGAGGACGGATTACCAAGAATACTGATGAGTAAAAATAATAACTCTCACGAAAAACTTATCCAAGTCCACAAAATGAGGGGAGTAAGTGGATCCTTCCCTGATTTCCTCATTTGACAGCGCGAAAGCGTGAAAAATTGACGATACAACCAGTCTCACAACGCGAGAAGGAATCGATAGGGAATGGACGATGGAGGAGACTTAATACCGGATCGCCCACGAATTTTTCCCATCACCCGAAGCGGAATGAAGAAACGCAAGATAGAAGGGGGGGAAAAGGTGTGTGGGTATCGGTATCAACTCGGCTTCTCAAACGACAAATACGTCCCACTGTGCCGAACGAGGACTCTGGCAGTCGCGTGCAGTGCCTGACGAGTGCGTGTAGCTGCTCAAGACCTTGGCAACAAGTGTTACCCTTCATTGCTTAACCACGCCTTCCCACGCCTCGAGATTCTTGTCTCCTCCCTCCTCTATGACTCGAATCCTAGTTGAAAACCGTCCCCGTGGAGTTACTCTACGCTTCTCACTACACAGTTCTTCGCACAAGTCGGCGGACAAAGTCCTCCCGAGCCTTCTCTCCCACGACAAGCCTTCTCGCGGACACAATACTCCGCTCGCAGAGACACACAAACACATACAAGAGTTCCGTCGAGAGCTACCACACCACGCCCTTTGCGGTCGAAGAGATCTCGTTGTTCCTTTACCCTTCTCTCCGTGAACTTTCTCGCCTATTCCTCCCTCGATTTATCCCACACGGAAACGTTCATACACGCAATGGACCACCCGCATTCCGTTTGAAATGAAATTCAGCTCACTGTGGCACACAAATTGCAAAAGAAAATCTGTCCATCGTCTATAAGGAAGAGCTACCTCACCACGCCCCTTAGCGGTCGCAGTGATCTTCTCATTCATTTACTATCCTCCCTTACGAATTTCTCAGGTCTTCCTCCTGTGTTTAATCCCTCACAAGATGCAACGGACCACCCACATTCCTTCCAGAGACGTCAGTTCTCAGAGACACACAAACACACATAGAGATCAGTTTATCGTGTCTCGTTAACGAGAGAGACACCTCACCGCACCGTTGCGGTCGCACTGATCCTTTTTAATACCTTTCCTCTCTCTCTCTGTGAACTTTCTCGTCTATTCTTTCCGAACTTTATCTCACGCGGGAGAAAAGCAGGGGACCACCCACATACCGTCCAGATACTTCTTTTTTTACCACACTCCCAAAGCGCGAACTCTCCGATGTCTCCAGCAAAGCATGACTGCACACAGCCGCCCTTCCCTTTATCCTTCCTACCCTATTCCGCAGCGTATACCCTCTCTTCCTTATCTCCCGCTCTATCTGCTTCTCATACGAACCCTTCCACTACCGCTTCTCGTGTCTAGACGCCGCCTCCGTTATCCTTCTCCCTTCTCCTCAACTCGTATTCTCTCAAACTTGCAAGGCGCCTCAAACTCCGGCGCACATTAACCTCGCCGCATCACTGAGACGCCGCCGTCGGTAATAGAATCCGCTGATAAATACAAAAGAGATTAGAACCTGCGCGGGAATTTACGTCGAACCCAGCAAATACACTCACGTGCGTCACTGGGAAATTTGATTAGAGGTCCCTCGATAGAACAGGGACTTAATGAAGATGCGCCCTCTCCCTAGTCAATTATAGGCGATCGAATGAGTTCCGAGAACTCTTGATCCCGATACTACACGGGTGATCTGTCTGCTCTAGGATTTGCTCGTTTTTCGATTCGGGCGATATAACTGAAAACCCCCTTCTTTACCATTTACTTATGACTGAAATGATAAACTTAAAATAAATTTTCAGACACAAACAAACGCAAGAGTACAATATCATTACCCTTTATGTGACAGGAACCCTGAGCCTGCCTAAGTGAATATCGCTTTCAGATACGCAATCAGAAATATAGATTTTTTTCTTTTAAATTTACTCTTCTTAAGATAGTAAATTAGGAATAATTTTATGCGCCCCTGGTTACCCTCTTTTTAAATACAAGTAATCGGATAAGTTTTCACAAATCTTGATCCCTTTACTGTTCGGGAACCATTAGCCTACTTGACAGTAGCTCGTATTTTTTAAAGAGCAGAAATTTAGTACAGTTCCCAACCATTTACCTATAACTATGATGGCAGGCCTAGAATAACTTTATATTCCCTCCTGTTGTATTTTGGTTGAATCGAGAGCTTTATTGAAGCTCTTTTTAACGATTTTATGCACTGAAATTTAGAAAAATGTTGTCTCTTATTTACTTTTAACAAAGAAGATAAACTTTTAATGATTTCAGTCACCCCTTTTCCGACTTCTTGTAATCGATTTTAGACCTGAAGGCTATCCGCAAATCAAACTTTCTCCCCCAAAAGACGAAGCCAAGTGCAGAAGGGGGAAGGGTCAGTGAGACTGACTGCCGACAACTGTCTTCGACGGACTCACGCAAAAGAGCAAGCCTGGAGGTAAAAGTATCGAATGACGGCCCGAAAGGCGTGGGGGGCATTCCCAAAGAGATTGTTCCTCATGGATTAACCGAGCTTCCGGACTTGATCCTCGGCGAAGGACGAAACGCAGCGAGTGGAAAGGGAGCAGAAATCGAAAACCCAAGGGTGAAGCCTTCATGAAAAGGAAACTGAATAAAAAAAATGAAACTTTCAAGACGGGCCAACAAATAATATATATTTAATGACTGGAGATCATAAAGTAATACTAGAAAGACGCACCAATTCTTAAGCTAAGAAATCATCTTAATGGGATAGGTCCAAAATATTTCAAGCAATACGAGAAAGATGACTCAAACGGGGTAATGTATTTTCTCGTCCGTTCAAAATAATCTTTTATTGTCCCACTTTTTCTACTCCCCACTAACAGCTAGGACACCATTCATTCCAGAAACGCTAGTGTCACTCGTAGAGGAGTTCAAACGGAGTAGGAAGTTATGTTTATTGTGCTATTTTTCATCTCGTTTCGAGACAGCTATTCCTCTCCTCATCTTTCTCTTTAGAAAGACCCTGTTCCCATTGGAAGACAGCCAAAGATCTGCAGTACGGGAAGCCCGTGAGAAGTAAAGCTCTGATCCGAAACACACATACGACGTACTTGTAGTACGTACCACTACGGGCTGAGAAAATAATCCACAACGTGTGTAGCAAATCTGATAAATAACTTAAGGTCCTTTGTCTAGCCAAACGCCCACCGAATTCGTAGTAAGAGTAAAAACGTGCTGCGATTTTTCTGTTCAAAGATTTCCCTATTCACATACCTCATAGGCACACAAAACTAGCAAAGAGAGATTCACAACTTGGAAAAAGAGGCTACAAAAATCTATCTAAAGCAGAAACTACTCAGAAATATGACTGTCAACTCTTGAAATTTCTATATGAAATAATGGAACATCCTACAAACACTGAAAGAGTATAAGGAGATCCACAACTTTAGTTAAAAAAATTAAATATATCCATCCAAAGAAGAAGTAACGGAGAAATAAATCATGCACCTCCTTAATAAGTCGATGATAACTACAGGAAGTATCCTTGACACAAAATCAACACACGGTTCAATCAGTTATCTCGTATCACAATTCCAAGGCGTTGCTGAGTGTCACAACACTACGCTCTACCGCGTTCACACTTGAACAAACACTTCTTCCGAGCAAATGTTTACACAAACAATTATAAGAAGCTTCAAGAGATAATTCTCGAGACCAGCCCACGCTTCACTTTGTCTGAGAATCCAAAAGACATACACTTGAAGACGTTTCACAGGTAATGGGAGAGGGGAAGAAGGTTTGAACGACGGGCGACGACAGGTCAGAGATCAAGAAGTTAGATCCAACGGCAGTCAACGGATAAAGTAAACCAAACGGTCTTCCGCCCACAGGCCACGACACAACTTAGGGATGACAGATGCACTTCCAGGTGTACGATAATAATCCTTCGCATAAAAGGTGGGTAGATTGTGTTGAGGTGGAAGGAAGGACTCTTGGCTGAGGACACCGGGTGCTTCGTAGCACTTTATCCAAACACCAACGCACCAAAGGACACCCGAAAGTCGGGGAAAAAAAATTCGGCCAAAACACCCAAAGTTCGTGCTGGGACTTCTCCACCGACCGTATGTGGCAGGTACGAGAGGGCAAAAATAGAGACAGGTGAGGAACGGCCCAACCTTTCAACAATAAAAGGGAAACGAGGCTGAGAAACACTAATCACAAAAATGCACTTGAGCACACGAAAAACTGGTTTCGGAACTTTTCATCACCCAGCCTCCTCACATTTCGGCCCCGGCTGTAAGGAGCCCCGGCAGCCGCCACTTTCCGACGACCGCCCCAGCTATATTTCCCAATACCACGGCCACCACGGCACGAGCAACTTCACGCATCGCCCTCTCGCGACTGACTGAGCCGGCGGCTGAGTCACACAGCCCCGGCGGGGAGGCGCGGAGAAGGTGGAGAGGGGGGATGTGCCTCAATACCCCTCCGTTCGAGGCTCTCTCCCACCCACTTGGTCTCGGCCGAACAAAGAGGGAAATACTACATCGAAGATTGTCAACGTCTACATACTACATCTACATACTGCCCTGATAGCCTCCACGGGGGTATGCGGCAGGGGGAGTTAAGAAACAAGCCATGGAAAAGGGGAGGAGAATGGGTTATTCACGGATAAGATTGTGAACATTAGGTCGGTAACAATGGAAAATTAATCAGTAGAAAGAGAGTAGAGAGTATAATTTTTATTTATTATGGTAATCTAACGATTAAAGGTGGCTATATGGAAAGTCAGAGAAAATCCTACGGATTAGTCTTAGGGGTCTTAACTACCTCTAGTATTTCTTGCTTCATCTCAGCGTAAGTCATACCCTTCTTCATCCAGTCCATAAAATCTATTTTCTCTCTTCCTGCGAGATTTAAAAAAATAGTCTATAGTGTGACGAGATGCTAGATATGATCTGAACAATAGTTACTAGATTATTATTATTATTAGGGTAGCCGACCAGTAAAGGTAGGTTTACACGGAAGAGAGTAAAAATACTTAAAATTTGTCGTCCTTAAAACTTTTTTCCTCATCTCTGCATACTTCTTACCCTTCCTCATCCCGTCCATAAAACCTATTCTCTCTCTTCCCCTTCCCCGCTTACCCAACATCCTCACCTCTATCACGGTCTTCAGCATCCCCATGCCCCTCATTACCTCTTCCAGACACCTATTCCGCCTCCTCCTAAACTTTTCCAGAAATTTGCTCACCTTAACCTTTATAACCAGCACTTCCTCGTTCGTCTTCCTTTCCGTCCACCGTACTTTCTCCGTCCTTCTCCACACACACACACACATCTCGAACACCTGGAACCTAATCTCGTCCTCTATACTGTGTCCAAGTTTCAGCACCATGCAACGCTGCACTTCTTATTAAACTCTAAGCCAATATTTTCTTATCATACTAAAACAAGGTCCCCATTATCAGCTCTCTTACAATGCCGTACGCATCTTTCGCTAGCGCAAATCTTCTTCTCATGTATTTTCTACTATGTCAATTTTCCTCCAACGTGCTGCACCGACGCAATTACGTTGTTCCACTTGCTCCACTTACTACCTTCCTACTTTTATGCCCATAACCCCTAAGGTATATGCAAGAATTACTTATTAGATAGTCATTTTAATGAATCATTTTTCAAGGAAAAAATTGGCTTCGTTTCTACGTGTTCGTCGAAACACCACCTACTCCATTTTTTAATCAATGGAGCGGCCGGAAGGACACTGATAGTGGAAGCTGGGGGAAGTTTACGGAGGAGAGAGTTCTTCGGTGGGAGAAGGGAGACAGGGAAGTGGGAGGGGATGGGGGTGCTGGGGGTGGGGGGAGTGGGGTTGGTTGCCAAACAACAGGTGACTGAGGAGACCGGCAGTCGGGCCCTCCGGCTTGTTTCCCAAAACAGCCAGGTGTCCAGCGGTTGAGCCCTTAAAACCATTCCATCTCTGCGTGACAAGGTGTGCAGAGCATTTGGCCTCAGCGTATACAACCCTGAGAGAAGTCGGGAGGAAATTCGACCCAGAAATGAATGCTGGAAGCACAAATTTCGTTTTTCTCCAAATCTCTCCTTTCCGCAGGGGATATTTCACGGGGACGGGCAGTCTGCAAAGCACGAGGGGAGCAGTCGCGACAGTAACTTGAGTATTGTAGGAATGGACCTCTGTCATTTCTCTCACTGTTTAAAGCAATATTTATCATACATGATAATAGATGTACCATATGCGGGTACGGAGACAAATATGAGAAACTCACCATGAAATAAAATCGTCTGCACTGACATTCGAACCCAGAAACAAATATAGGTATAGCGAAACTTGGTGGCACACGGCAGTGGAGAGACAGAGGTGACTGAAGGTTAGACTAGCGCCGATGAGCGGGCAAAGATACGGAAGGACTCCTGCGTGGATTTCTTGAGGGACTTTCAACCCCTTTGTCTCACATCTTTCACATACACTCTTCTCTCTTGACGTCAAGCTTAGCTCAAGTGAGTGCCACCAAGTTTTGTTACACCTATACGTGCTCCGAGCTTTATCCAACGAGCCTCGATTTTCTTCATGCTATCACACTGGGAAAGCCACATGATAAAGATATTCAACTGAGCCAACTAAATATTTCGGCTTTTAGATGATAAAATACGAGTAAGGATATTATATTCTCGTATATAAGGATATTGTTACAAAAACCGTACAACGTAAGTATGAAAAATGCAGCTTAGAACAAGAAAGGTTTGCTGTGATCATATGATCAAGCTAGGCGTTAAAGGGTTAACCAATTAAGATTCACATACATTTGAGGTTGACTATTGAGTTTTTCTTCGACCATGCGAATGACAATTTCACTGAACATTTGGGACATTCGTACAGTATCTCCGAATCGAGGGACTCTCCGAAAGGAATTACAATTGCGATGACAAACTAGAGACAGTACATACTGAGAGCTGCAATTAGGAAGAAAAACAAAGAATTACTGAGTAATTGGAAGAACTAGGATAGGAGTCCCTGCAGAAATAAATAAAGCGAGCTACATAAATACTTAGAAATGTATTTACATTTACTGACGAGATAAATAGACTAATTCTATTTAAATAATTTAACAACCCAGTTTTTGCTATTATTATTCATTAATTATGTTCACATAATTGGCGGTAGAAAAAAAGAACGGCGACTAAAATGACGTAAGAAATGCGTCCTCATTTCCTCCGCCTCAGAATAATTTTTTTGCCAAAACACTTCTCGGAAATCACATTCACGGGAAAAAAACGCGTATGCAACGCAGTCTGTCCATCATATGTAAGGGAAACGATACACCACATGCTCTCAAAATGTACGACTGTTTACCGCGAGCAACAGCGTACTCAGGCGCTAATATTTATCGCGCCAAGGCGAGGGAGCATAAAAGACTGGGGTAGTGAGAGACTGTGAGAAGTTCTTACGAAGAAACGAGAGTCACGACCACCGCTGCCGGGCCTTGTGCCACTAAGTACGCAGACGTATGGAAATCGGCTGGGAGGAAATGAGAGCGTCATCGCGCAACAAAAACTCGCATCGTGAATTAAAACATGAACTCGTCACAGCGGAAGAATACTCAAAGAGAATATAACACCAAATATACTCATTAAGGGCACTTGAGAAAAATGGTTTCCGCCGTGACTACAAATTGAAAACTGCACGGAAAGAAGAAAGAAATTATCTCGTGGTCCTAAATGAAAATCCCACTGACCCGACAGAAAACAGAGAGAAGCCAAAGACATATGCCACTCTTCCTTATGTGTCTGGAACTACGGAGAAAATCTCCAGAATTCTATTGAAATACAACGTAGTTAGCAGATTCACATGCGTGACGAAGACAGGGGACGTACTTCTGAAAGCCAAAGACCAGCTTCCCCGGAACCTCTACGGAGGAATATATGAAGTTTTATGCAGCTGTGGACATCCATATGTAGGCCAGACATGCAGAGCCCTAAAAATACGCCTCCAAGAGCATCAACGGGCAATTAAATATAATAATTACCGCATTTCTGCTATAGCCGAACACCATCTCCGCGGCCCCACTCATAATATCAACTTTGAGGAGACATTTAATTAATATCAAGGGAGGTACGCTATTACCCAAGATTAATCAGGGAGGCTATAGAAATTGCGAAGAGACCGGAGAACGTCAACCGAGAAGACTGTTACACATTGAGTAGAAAGCTTAAACGAATTTTTCAAATTTAAAATTCCGGCAACAATGGGAGTCCTCACTTATATAAAGACGAGCGAGACTAAAGAATCAGTTCAGTTAACCTGATGAAGCTGGCAGGAGGAACAGCGAAATATTGTTTTTTGCAATTTTAAACATCGCGGAATGAATCCCGAAAGATTAAACAGCCACCAAATATACTCATCAAGACGTACACAGAAAATGGGCAAAGTAGCAAGCACAGTATGTTTGCGCTATCGAAGGATACGATCAGCTAAAATAGTGAGTTGATGACGGGAAATTTGGGTAAGAATGTAAAAAAAGGTTGATGAGGAGTTTAATCTGGAGTGTAACGTTCTACGGTGCAGAAGCGTGGACTCCAAGAAAAGAGGACGAGAATAGCCTGCATGCATTTGAGATGTGAATGTAGAGGAGAAAGCACGGTTGACGGAAAAGAAAACGAACAAGGAAGTGCTGGTTATAGAGGTTGGGGAGAGCAAACTTCTGGAAAAGGTTAGGAGGAGGCAGAATAGGTGGTTGGAAGAGGTAAGGGTCCGTTCAAGTATTGCGTAAGATGAGTTATGCCATTTTTGACCCTCCCCCTATGTAAGAAAAAGTCAGATTTTCCCAACCCCCCCTCCGTCCCTTTCAGTCTTACGTAAGACGTTAGATATTTGTATCTACTCTTCGTTAAATGCTCACTTTTTGCAGTTTCATCTTTCCATTGAATTATTGTACAGCTTTGAGCACTGAATATCGTATAATTATGAAGTGTTGGAGTACCACATTCATTGAGCATGGAGGCAATGTAGCTAGCCAGTCAGGCGACAGAATAGGAGCATTGGTGTAGCGTTGAGATTACGGATAATACGGCATTAACGAGCGGATGCTCCATGTCACTGCTAAATTTCATTCGGAAACGATACAACGTTTCAAGACGGACAAAAAACTTATGTAAATTGGTTCCAGACCCCCTGCCCCCTCCCCTACGCAAGACAATGTAAGATGATCCCAACCCTCCCACCCCCCAAAATGTCTTACGTAATACTTGAATGGCCCCTAATGAGAGGCATGGGGATGCTGAAGGCCGTGATAGAGGTGAGGATGTTGGGTAAGCGGGGAAGAAAGAGAATAGGTTATATGGACGGGATGAGGAAGGGCAAGAAGTTTGCTGAGATGAAAAAAGAAATATTGGTCGACAGGTCCCTGCACATGTAAAAATCTGAAAGGAGTTTTACTCTCTTCCATTTAAACCTATCTTAACCAGTAGATTACCCTAATAATAAAATGTAAATATCACCCTGCGAGCCGCCACAGAGAAATGCGGAGGTGGTTCTTCAGAATACTAGCCATTAAGACGGGAGGGAATAGGTGGATGGAACTGGAAGGTGGAGAGGACGAAAAGTAAAATAATTGTTGACGGCGTGTCATAGTATTTCGTTATGTTTTTACTGCCGTCATGGTGCTTGGGGAGAAGAAATTCTACCACCTATCCGTCCGACAGTGTCTCTCTTATTTCGTGCTTCTGTTATTTCAAGAGATTCACTGTGTGTCGCCCTGAAACTATTGTGATGACAATTTTTACTACTGCCTGCGGTCACGCGCTTTGGAGCAAGATATAATAACCATATCATTAGGTATTCTTTCAACTAATGAGTAAGTTAGATGAGTTAGTAAGTTAGATAAACATCATATACACAGCTCCGATGCATGTTTAAAACACTCCTACTCAAAGAATAAATGCGGCATTTCACAATGAAAAAAAGACAATTAATTAGCCGATAATGTTGGGTGGTGTAACTGACGGCAAAACAATCGGCCGGAGGATGAGATATCAGAGGTCGAATCCCAGTCGAGTCGAAGATTTTTTTTTTCATGGTGAATTTCCACACATCGGTGCCAAACATTGGAGATGCCTCCTAATAAATGTCTATCGAACAAGAATTACAGAAATGAAGAATAAATAAATATTCGCAAGATCATTATATCGTCCACCTGTCAAAGAAAACCATTTTTTTAACACATACCTTCGACCATAAGGCATGTTTTCGGCGTTACCCCGTGAAAATCTTTATTTTTCTTCATATTGAAATAAGTTACTCGGTATGATTCCACACTTTTTTGCACTAACTCATCCAGGTTTCCGCACATTATGCCATTTTAAAGGTCTTGCCTTGCCACATCTAGTATCATACGACTATCATAGTTCGCTATAGTTTAAAGTTTCACCTCACGAAATATTATTGATAAGGGGCGGATATTTGTTCAGTTCTATTTCTGCTAACTATATAGTTGTTCTTTAGTATTTCCTGGATCATTCAGTATGAAAAACTAACACTATTATAACCAATTGACCCCCTATTAGACACAAAAGAATTCCAATATCAGAGACACATTTTTTATAACAGAAGGCATTTTGAATTATTTTATGACACAAATTATAGAATTGGCTGGATTGGAGACTTCTCAGTCTGGAATGTAATTTTTCCATTATAAAGAGCAGATTTATCGAACAATCATTCAATTTAGGAGCCAATAAAAGAAGTCTGTGAGTATAAATTGGATGAAGACGCTTCAATCGCCGTAGACTGGATAAATGATAGGTCTATCGGTAGAGCCTGCAGCCTGGTCAATAATCGGCAGTGAAATACTAAATAACCCAGACTAAAACACATTTTAAACTTGAGAAGACAGTGACCACTGATATACTCCTAAACCCTAACTCAATAGCAAAATTATAGAGCAAAATTAAACCACAAGCGGTTCTTAGAAGCGTAGAGAAATACATTTTCTAAATCTCCATATTATGCTAATAAATATTACTAGAAACTCATAGATGTCCCAAAATATGCTGAGTTTTGCAACAAAAAATGAAGGGATGCAATAAAATTGTCATTAATTTAGAATTTTAACAAGTTAGCTTACTCGCTAATATTAACTATAATTGAAACCAGTGGGGATCGGGTTGATGTAGTGGCTAGAATATTGACTTCTCATCCCAAGGGCTGGGGTTTGAATGCTGAGAGTGATAGAGAATCTTCAGTGGAATCCAGACCTCAACTTGGGAGCCATGTATGGAGGACTTCAAGTGTAGCACTTCGTCAGTCGGAGGGAATGTCATACTGCGTGCATCACACAAATACCCCGTTTTTATGGCAGCGGCAGCATCCGATGAATACAGAAGACGGTGGAAAACCGTGACACGTTAAGTCTTCCTAACTATTCCAGTTCATTATGGAGATATGATCTAAATGTGGATGTTCACGAGGAGTATTGTCGGTGGCATGTGCCGCCTAAGTGAAACCTTTGTCAAAAACCTGAAAAATGCCCACATTTCCTCGGGAAGGAATCACGTTACCGACAAATGACAGACAGAAAGCGTCGGTCGCAGCTCCGGCGACGCAGGCTGCGTCGAATGTTGAAAGATGTGCAAAACCGACTGCACACGCAGCCTCCGTTGAAGATCTCGCTTTTCATTGGCTACAGTGTTTGTAAACGTAAAAACGGCTGCCTGAAAACTTATCTGAATGGTGCACATGACCCCAGCTGTGGGCCAGAACCTCATACAACCAACCAACGTAAACTGAGAGAGGAATGTAGAGGGTTTAAACTACGTAAATCCTTTCTTGGATATAGTTTTTGATTTTTTTCTATTGAAAGATAAGTAAACGCTCAGAAAAAGTTTCCAAAACGATGACTTTGTTTTCCTTAATATACTTCGCATGAGCAGCCCGTATGGCAAGCTTAGTCAGCCAGAACGACATCATACACATGACCTTGCCTTGAGATACGGCAGCAAAACGTTAGTCCTTGAAAAACATGGATTTTAAAAAGCTAATTACTTACCCCCAAGGATGTCGACCCAAGGTATACGTGCAAATATTATTCCTAGCCATGGAACACACTGAAGTGAAGTATATACCAATTTAGTGCAAAGAGAGTGAGTATATACCAATTTAGTGAGAGAGACAATGTGGATGAACTACGCACCCAATTCTGGATTCAAAGGATAATGGGCGAAAGCAAAGATAAATCGGGGGAAATTTGTTACTTCTTTGTTGTTAGGCCGCATTTGGAACAATCCGCTGGTATTTGGAATCCTTACGAGGAAGGCAGTAAATACAAAACTATAGCGTGTGCATTGCAGATCAGAATGATGCATAGTTGGCGTTACGATAATTTTACTGTTTCATAAGCCTACCACTAGGGAAGATATAAAAAATAGACTGTCGGTTAAATTGTAGACTAAATCTTACAAGCAAGTTCGAGCCGTATCTGTTTTCTGACTTCGTAAATGACATTCTGTGAACCTCGACGTATTTCAGCAAATTGGATTATGAGCATAAAATTACCGAAAGAGACTGCAGAACGGACAGGCTTGAAATATCATATTTTTTTCACCAAAGACTAGAAACTTTAAAACAAGGTTTTTTCGGCACCTTTTTTACTAACCAAACTAGAACAAACATCATGTATCGCAAGTTAACTTCACTGTCGTAATTCTTACATCACCATTTATCTAAATATTTGCGTAGTTCAATAACATCCGAGCTATAAAACTTTTTCCGCTATGAAAATTCACCCCTGCTACAATTCCTTGACGAGACCAATTGATTGCATAATGCTGACGTAAGCGTACGGATTGCTTCTCCGTTGACGGCATGAACTGTTCCAGGATTTAACTCGCAGAAAATTTCCTTTTGTGGCACATGGTTCAGGGTATGTTTTGGTGAAAATCCATCCCACCGCCACACACCCTTGAGGTGGCTTATGCATTCCAATGTAGATGTAAATGTAACGATTAATTCTTCCTTGACCGCACGAACCGATCCTGGATTTTATTCGCAAGAAAAAATGACTCGTATAAGCACAGGAGGGGAGGAATGCTCCAGCCGTAAAAATAATCGCAGACGTCCGATAAACAAAAACGTGATTAAACAGATGTCTCCGATGAAACTGCCACTGATATCTCTCGGGTGAAGGGGAACACTAGCTGCGGTTGGAGTCAGTGGAACGAGGCCAAAGCTGAAATAAGAACCGGAGAGGGAGAAGATAAACGCGACCAAAACAAACAGGTCATGAGGAGAAGGAATCTAAAGCCTGGATGTTTGGTGCGAGCTTCTTCTCAGAGTCCCTGAACAAGAAGAGAAGAGGAACAAATCGAACCGATACTGAGGGACGGAGAAGAACGGCGATGCATTCAGAAGAGTGCGGGTCAACGACCCGATCATTCAATTAATTTCTTCGGCCGTGTCATTATATGCGAGCCACTATGGATGGCCACTTCAGCTGCGCTTGACTTTGAGTGCACTCCAAAATGACACAGAAAAAAAATCGAGGACACGATCTTCATGAATGCTGCGTCCCGCGAGCCGCCTTATGGTGGCTGGAGCGTGAGCCATTGAGTGCACATTTCAATAATTTTTCAAGTCGAAAAAGAATTATTGGAACACATTTCACTAAAGTAAATCTGTTTATGCGGTGGAAATCCACATTCAGGCAGTAAAGTTAATAATGCAAGTAAAATATTTGAAATTATTCGCCTCAATTAAAGCTTTGTTATGACTAGGGTTTTCGGCGCGGAATTAAAAATTTAAGCAAAACCTATATCTAAATACCTACATTTTGCTAGGCATGATCACTTGATATTTGTTAGCAACCATTATAATAAAATGGAACGTATTATTTCGCGTTCATGAGAAAATCGGTACACACGTAATTGAATTACTTCGAAATATATCATCTGCCCTCTTACTTCGTGTGAAAACAGAATTGAATTGCCAAGAAACCAAATCGGTAATATGAATTTTTTTCACTTTTACCTATAGATATTAACTACAAGAACACGCATGCAAAGTTTCACGCAAATCTGTACATAAACAAAAATCGCTCCAACCACATTAGGGATGGTGACCAGTTGTGTTAATAAATCAGTCATTTTTATAAGTTACTTGTATAAAAAACTGTCGTGCATATGTTCATCTACATTTACATACTACCCTGGCTATAAAAATACAAATACGAAAACAAATCTAGCGTATTTCCTCAGTACTTTATTTAATTTTTTTTCAATTTTTTCTCTTATGGTACCAAATAATTGTTGCATATTCTATATTTAGCCTCACAAACGTAAAATAACATCACTCTCCGAATTTCTCATCGCATTAACTATTTGTCTATTGAACTCAAGTTGTTCCAACGGACGATGGAAACAAACTGTGACATGATATTTTTTCGACCGAATCGTATTCGCAGATGTAAAAACCTAAAAGCAGCTGGACGTAGAGTTGACAGCTGAGTGAGGCAACGCCCCAGCCTATATAAAGCTATGCGAGCCTCTCTTCATTTCGCTCATTCTCATCACAGAGCTCATAAGTTACGAGATAAGGGGATTCCAATAAGTTCGCCTGCTGCTTGCGAAGCGAAAGTGGGCAGTAAATAAGGACAGTTATTCGACTGCAAAATATCGTGGAAGCTACGGGGTGATTCCAAAACAGACGTACGACGTTCGTTCCAGTTCGAGGTCGAACCCTGCGCAGCTTGCGAGGACCATAAAGCAGGAAAGAGAATAACGCTATGCTAGACTGTGAATTAAGAGAGGGCAAAGTTAATAAAAATCCTCCGTGCAACAAACAAGTTAAATGCATAATGCTTATTGATAAGTGGTATAAGGATACGTGTTAAAAAATCATTGAATTGACAAAAATACAAGTAAAATGTAATTTTTTCACTTTCATCTATAGATGTCACTAATAGGAACAAGCACGCAAAAGTTTCACGCATATCTGCACATAGACAAAAATTGCTACAACCACCTCAAATGTATTCTCTACCCCAAATTCAGCTGAGCGCGCCTATTAGTTTCACTCAATCTCGATCATCAAAGAGAGCTCATAAGTCACGAGATAAGAAGAGATTCCAATAAGACCGTCTGCCAGTTTTCGAAGCGAGAGTGGGCAGTCAATAAAGACAGTTGGGAGTCAGGCGTGTGTTGACGCGGATAAGGAGTCATCTCGGAGGGCCGTCTACTATTGCGCACATAACCCGCTGGACGGCGACGAAGCTGACCGCGCATGAAGCGATAGTGACCTCACCACTTCTCAATGACTTCATGTCCTCATTAAGGACGGAGCGGACGAAGAATATACATGCGTTATGCCGGAATATATGCAAGCTCCGTTTGAGATAATGACCTTAAGTTTTTTATTCTATTCAGTCGATACCCACAAAAGGTTTCGAGCTGCTTTCACACGGATAATCTTGTTTAATGCGATATCCCTCGCGTTCAGCCCGACGCTGCGACAAGCTGGTCCGTGCTGCGTTTTAATCTTAGCGTGAACTACATCTACATAATACTCTGCAAACCACCTCAAGGATGTGTGGCAGGGTGTGAGCTATCACCAACATGCACTGCACTGATCCCTAATAAAGTTAATGAAGGTACGACAATTGTTAACTACTCTATGGTGACTAATGCCCTCAATAGTATTTACCTTAATTACTTGTTGCGGTATATTTGTTGCCAATAAATCAAAAATGTGGTCCCCTCTGTTAGGCGTCGTAGCTATCTGATATAGGGCATTTGATAAGAACGTGTATAGTAGGGACTCGCATATATCTTTGTCTCTTCCCCGTGATATGTAACTGTAGGTCCTCCAATCTATAGAGGGGGTATTGAAATCTCCACCTATGATTAAATTTCTTTCGGTGTTCCTGGATGTTATGTTCTTTATTTGTTTTTCGAGTTCTAAAATTGAAGTGACGTCGGTGTTAGGTGGCCTGTAGTATGCGCACACGAATATTGTTTTTGATTTAGGGTAGCTAATAACGCACCATACAGATTCTAGGCTGATATCTGGGACGATTTCAGCTTGGCTGACAAGGGTTTTCTTTACAGCTATAAATACTCCGCCTCCGGTTCGGTTGGGCCTATCTTTTCTGTAAACGTTGAATGATTTAGGAAAAAGTTCACTATCAGAAATATCAGTCAGTCAGCCAACTTTCTGTGCCAATAATGGCGTTACACTCCGTGCTATGAATAAGGTGGTGAAATTCTGGAATCTTATTTTTTAAACTACGGCAGTTCACTACTGCAACGACTACTGCTTCATGATTATTGTTTATGCGTTTCGGGTTTTGGAGTTCGGGTTTGGATTGGAGTATATAATGTAGATGCATAAAGATATTGGGCAGGGTTCCCCGTATCTCACTGAAACTCAACTGATCTGAATTTTCTAAAGAACTGAAAACTGAAATTTACATGACCGGAATTTTTCAAGTAATCTAAGCCTATCGTGTAGCAGCTCCCAATCTAGTCCTTCCATCAGCTGTGCTACACCCTCTGTTCGCTCGTAGCAGTTTATAACGAAACGTGCGGCTCTCCTTAGTATTTCATTTATTTCGCGAATACTGTGCCCCAAATGCTCCAGGCGTTGTCGATATGTGGCCAAACCAGATGAAATACCATCTTTCCTAAAAATTTTCATCCGACAAAGATTCGTGAATAGATGTAAATGCCTTATCCATCTAATCCTATCATACAGTTTAGATTTCCTAAATTACGTGACAAAACTTCTGATTGGAACACGCTTCTTCGGAGCAGAAAAAAATGCTGTAAATTTATCTTAGAAAAATGCAGGGTTTTCCCTCGCGATAAAGAGCACGGCTGATCACAAGGTAAAAACCTAGGCTCAACGCAGAGTCAAACAGAGGGAAATAAGCTAGATGGAGATGTAGATGTAGATGCTCCGAGAGGTCGGAAGTTGTGTGAAAGGAATAGTTCTTCCGACTTTGGAAACGAGCATAATTGGTGAATCATCGTGAAGAATGATGGCTGAAGTCACCATGAGAAAATCACACCCACCTTCCTGCTTCGCTTATACAGTATCTAATCTACACCTAATTTCCCCTCACGAAATTCTATACCTAATCATATCATCCTCCCAAACCTAATTTACTTTCAGGAGGAGTAGAGATCAACGGAAAATGGTGGCTGTAAATTATTTCACAACTAAAAACCACACTAATTCCGAAATTACCTCAAATCATGGCAACAGAAGTAATAAAAAAGCGTCCATTCTCTTATTGCTTGAAATTATGACGGCAGTAACAATGATGGATAGTTAAAATTAATTTAGTCTTTGTTCACAGCAGCATATTGCACTGCCTAAGGTATAATTAATGAGTTTCTTCTGCAAGGAAAAGTCACCTTTCACGGACAATAAATGCTCTTCTCCATTGTACGCGGTGAGTTGCAAGGGACAGGCACGTTTGAATACTCAAATGTGTGCAATTACGTATCCAAATACCGATTTTTAAATGCGTAAAAATACAACAGCCAATCTGCTTAGCAAATTTGGTAAACACACCAGATAAAATATAGCCTAGACATCCATCCCATGACCAGAAAAAAAGACTTTTAACAAGGAGCCATAGGTGGAGGACAGTTTTGGAAAAAATCAGAATAAACTACTACGCATAAACGAAAGGCCTCATTTCACACAGGTATCCATATTTTATATACGACTATGAACTCAAAACTAGTGAAAGGAAGGAAAGGAAATGAGAATGGGAACATATCAAATAAGACGATTCTGTGAGTTCCGAGGATACTGATAGTTCAAATTAATACATTTATTAACGGATCATCAGCTGCGGAGCAACATAGTTCGGAAGCAATGGAAATGTGGTGTTACCGAAGAATAATGAAGATTAAATGACTGGAGAGAATCACTTACGAAGAAGTACCATGAAGAGTTGGAGAGTAAATAAGCATAATGAACACTGCGAAATATGAATAACAAACTTATCAGATATATTTTGTGGCACAACAGCCTAATGATAGCAATATTTGAAGGAGAAATGAAAGCGTAGACTAACTGCAGAGATTTTTCTCAACTTTTCATACCCTTGCCACTTTTATGCTGCATTAGGGAAATTCAAGTCATAGCAGTGAATTCCGGCAAGTGAGAAAAAATCGGAAAGGCTATTTATATATTAAATTATATTATTTACGATGAAACATTCATGAATCGCAACATCGCAATATGACGCATATATTTTTACTCTATCGAAATTACTTGGTATATTACCAATTGATTGGTAGGTTAAATACGCAGTTTCTACTTCAACTACTCTTATTTTTGGGATATGTTTTAACGATCCTCCTCATGACTAACTATTTCACTGCCATTAAGCTTCTCTATTTGGTCAACATGACTAGAAAAAATTGCACACGCCACTTAATTATACGATTGTCCTGCTGTCTGAATTCAAACAGAACGTTGAATATGCTCGGAGAAAGGCAAAGATGATTGCGATCCTCCCAGCGGTTAGGGGACACACGGTCAACTCAGCATGAGGAGAAAACCAATACTATACGCCACAAGATTTCTCCACGCCTGCGACAAAAAGATACATTTTTTCCTTTTCAAATCAATAAAAAGGGCAGTTTTATCGGATTTCGAACTCGGAACGGACGGGTCCATAAAACAGCGCAGATCCAACCGTGAAGGCGACGCCTCGGAAAAAAACCTGCGAAGTGGATATTGCATCCACCAGCACATATTTCATCCCACATATAAGATTACACACTACGGGCGTAATGTTGAAATGGTGATTTTTTTCCGCTGCACTTTACGTGATGACCGCTGGAAAAATAAAACTCCACGAAGCCTAGCGATGATTGGAGACGCTTGCCAGCCGATCAAAGCGTGTCGGTCAAGCCCGTTTCACACCATTCAATTTTAATTGAACAAGAAATGTTGAACATGAAATATTGAACTTCAAACCGCTTCAAAGATGATTCAAGACAGCAGTTAAATAATGCATTATCAATAATACTGAAAGGACTTTCACACGATCAAAGACTTCAAAGACGAGGTTGAAGCGTTTGAGCCGGATTGAAGACAAGGCAGAAACGAAATAGCAACGTTATGCGACTTTTCCCAAATTTTCTGTCGTGTGTAGTCAAACATTTCTTTAGTGTATAAACATGGGTGAAAACCATATTAATGTTCCAGGATAGGTTTAGCAGTGGCTGTTTTAGGCGTTGATATTTAACTTCAGAGACAAATAAATCGACGCAGGGTGAGGACGAGAAAGTGGACTCGCAGGAGGCAAAATGAATGACTGACGAGATTGCTATACAACGAGTTAAGGACAGAAGACCCGGAATATTTTTAAAACTACCTAAAAATGAGCGAAACAAATTTAATGAGTTAATACATCCGAGGATCTCAAAAAAGGTAGTGCGTTGGCAATGCGCCGGCCCCGGTGGCGAAGGGGTAACGTCCTCGCCTGCTAATCCGAGGGTCGCGGGTTCGAGTCCCGCCTGGGTGGATTTATCTACATCCAGGACATGGGTGCTTGAGTTCATCTATTGTCAATGTTACATCAAAGGTGAAAGAGTTGGTTTTTTACACGTTTCGTACATCAAAAGTATCACAATTTAGAATTTGGAAATAAGTTATAGGAACTCATTATCTTATTAATAAGATATTGTCCGTATTACTACAGTTACCTACCATTTTCATATACGCTGATACTTTTAAAAGTTTCAGTATTTTCATAAATTCACATTTACAAAGACAAAGACGCGGACTTGATGCCACACTTTGGCCATCGCGTTTACTCAAGGCAGAATTTGGGTGAGTATTCCTAATTCCCTAGTTTTGCCAGTGAGCCTGGTTCCATCGCACAATCGTAGTGCATAAATATTACGCAAAAGAATTATTGGTGCACCGAGTGTTAGTGACAATTTATGCGGTGGTACACCAGAAAGATCCTACGAATTTAAAATCTCAATTGGATAATTAAAAATCTCGTCCGATTTCATGACGCTGTCAATCGATTTGTAGGGGTCAGACTTGCCCGAAACTTTTTCGTGGATAGCGTAATTGATTGCATTGCCGTCGGTGTTTTTGCAGACAAAATAGCACGTTCGCAAAGCCATTGGTGATGCTCGTAATTGGTACCAATTTATGGAAAAAAACGCTCTGAATTAATTGTTCAATCGATGGAACAATGACACAAAAGTTCAATGGAATTGAAATATATTTTTTGTCGGCATCAACTGGTACTTTTCCATTACCAATGTCCATTAGCTGTTTTGAAAATATGGGTGACACATTGCGCTGCAGATTTACGCGCATATTGGTCGTTAACGTGAGTTTCTGCACGTCTCCAAAGATGCGACGCTTTGAGGCAAGCATTGAGTTCATCAGCTGGTGTTGAATTTGGTATTACTGGTCTGTCCCACTCGTGAGCATGCAACATATAATTGACTACGTGAAAAGCATGGATTTTTCCAGATTTAATCCACACACGTGAAGCGATTGAACTTGTGCCTTGTTGATGATCATTGAGAAGGCAAGGCGAACGGGGAACTCGAATCGTTTGACTACAACTATCAAATTAGTCACTGAATCTGGCCTTTAAATGCTGCAAGAAATAGCAATTCACTCTGGCAGCAATGAAATCGCTATTAAATGGATATTCACGCCTGGTTGCCAAGTATATTTTTATTGTTGAAAAGGAAGAAAAACTGATGAATTTCGAGATAAAAACGCAATACGTGGACAAAAACGAAGCGTATTAGAAAATTGAATGAAAGAATTAAATAATGCATTCTTTTATGCGTTCTATGATTCCAATTTCCATCCAATATCTTGAGTGCAAGGAATTTAAAAAAGCAATTAAGAAAAACCTTCAAGCCCTTCCATACAAAATGTATGAGAAAATGAATTTTCTTCATAATTTTTTTTTCGTGATTTTTTCCGATGTTTTAATAGTTATTCTGCTATTCGGGGCGGAGACAAATCCAACAAATCAAAGATCATAAAAATCGGTCCAGCCGTTCTTGAGTTATAAATGGCATAACTAACCCGAATTTGTTTTATATATATATAGAGATTTATCAGAATAGCACCATAGAAGTTTACACTTCTCCCGTGTGGTCTGAAGCACACCAATTCTTTTCTGTTCAAAATGAGGAGAAAGCGAAGTCTATACGTGCAGAGACTGAAGTGGTCATCATCTGATATTCAACCGATTGTTTCGTGTTTTTTGGGCAGGTCATAATTTCATTTAATTCAACGGCAGAGCATATATAACACTTTCCGAAAGAAGTCAATCAAGAGATAGTTTTTACTTTCAATCTAAATTTTCTTACCCAGCGGCTGATCAATAAGAGAATTCAACAAATCACAGCCTGATAGATGGTGATTGCCCTACGACAGCATATATTTTGATGTCATCATCTCGTATTAAATATATTTTCGTGTAGATTTCATGGCGAGCCCAAGATAAAATTTTCAGCACAACTTCTTAAAGAAAAGATGCAAACCGTGTTTTCTTATTCTAAAAGATATAGAATGATTCATTTCGATGTTTACTGATATTTGTTTTGCGGTATCGTAAACATTTTCGGCAAGTATAGTACACTTTTAATAAAATATTGAAGCTTAATCTAAGGACTTCATGAAGAGATCTGCATCAAAGCCTTTCGTTTTCTACAATTATTTTTGCAAGCACCACCCCCTTACCAAACACCCTTGTGGTGGCTCGCAGGGTATTGCGTTGATGTGTTTAGAGGTGGCTTGCACATTTTGTAGATGTAAATGTGCAAGTTTTTCTTTCAAACAGCAAGAGAGGAGGAGGAAGCTAAGCCGGGAAATAGATAGGATGAGAGCAGACAGAGAGAGAGAGCCCTCCCGTGCCCAGGCACGGTTTCCTAACAACTTATTTGTGTGGGCATTATCTCAAACGCGTATTGCCTTAATAACTTCCCCTCTCGACCCCACCTCCCACAGTGGCGCCCCACCCTGCGGCGGCGGGGGACAGGTGACTCACGCCGCCCAAGTGACTCACTCGCAAGCGCTCTACACCTGTTTGGGGGAAGCACGGGCGGCAAGCGAAAGACGAAAAGGACTCTCTCTCTCTCGCTCATGTACTACGTGTCCGTCTGTGAGCGTGCGTGGTCGGAAGGTTTTTGAAAAACATAATCGATATCCGGATTCCGCCGCAAATATAAAGGCCGGGAGAGAAAAAATTGGAAAAACCTTCGAATTAAAAAAAAATTTACGGTGGACGGCGACGACCTTTCGTCGGTGGACCTAATCACACCTTCCTAGGTACCTCCCAGCTAGGGATGGGCATGTTCAGAAAAAAGTTTATTTTTTCAAGGAAGGCGAAGGCTGCAGGTGAAGGTGGTTGCAGCGATTTTTGTGAATTGCAAAGATTTGTGCCAATATTTACCTACGTGTTCTCATCAGTGATATGTGTAGATAAAAGTCGAAAAAATTGCATGATACCGATTTGCTTTTTTGGCATTTGAATGCTATTTTAACACGTAGCCTAATGGAAAATGACATATTTTTCGCAAACATTCAATTACATAATCAATGATTTTCTTCTAAACACGAAATAACACATTTCTTAGCATTATAATTATAACTAACAATATCCAAGTGTCACACTGAGTCCAATATTAAAAAAAAATATTTCAACATAATTGCATCTAAATTTCGAATACTACCCAAAAACTCTAGTCATAACATGCCTTAATTAAAGAAAAAACAATAAAATAGAATTCTTGTATCATTTCCATTACTGCCTCTATGATATCGAACCCAAAGCACAGGGAAATGCACTAAAGTGAAATGTGATCCAAGAATTTTTTTCAAATTACTCAAGTAAATATTTGGTGAACTCAATGACCCACAATTACCGCTCCAGCCACCTTAATAAGGAGTTTACATCTACATCTACAAAATACCCTGCAAGCCACCTCAGGTGTGTGGCAGGGGGTGAGTAATCACCAACATGCATTACACTATACCCTAAAGTTAGTGTAACTACGACTAATTATGCATTAGCATAAATCGCTAATGCTTGTCACGAGGCGAAGCCTCACAAGCATGCAACGCTACACTACAGATGTCATCAAAATGGAGAGTGACCGTCAATATACATGCATTCTACAACTACACAGATGGACAGGGACTCAAGACCCAGTTTAGAGTTGTATGGCGCAGAGACAAGGTTAATTTTTCCTTTTACAAGATACATGTAAAAGGAAAACTGAAGTAGGCAGCAAGCTTTTGAGATGTGGGCTTGGAAGAGTGCGGTGGACGGAGAGGAAGACGAACGAGGAAGTACTTGGAACAGTGGGTAAGAAGTGGAAACTTCTGGAGGAGATTAGGATGAGGGAGAGGCTGTTGGAAGAGGTAGAGAGGGGCGAAGGGTTACTTAAGGATGTACTAGAGGGGAATGTGTTGGGTAAGTGGGGAAGGGGAAGAAAGAGAATCGACATCTTACATGTACATAATAAATAATTATTTAGTTACCATTAAAATGAAAACTGGCATTCATCCTTCAGACAAACTAAAAGGTTCATCTGCTTCTACGACGTACCTACCATGCAAGCAACCTCAAGGGTCCGTGTCACGGGGAGGATTCCACAACAGGCATGCGATACTTGTCCCAGCTCATGGGTACACATCACTCCCTCCCCTGGCAGCTGAGCGCGGTCCCAAAAAGCAGTCAGGTGGACAATTCAAAGCCAAACCATAATAATAATAAACTACCCTGCGCAAAACAATCATTATGATATTAGTCACAATATAACTAACATAACAATTTAATTCCCCCATTTCGCATTAATTATTATATTTGCTTCGAAAAGACAAATTTTCCTATTCCTATTGGAATCGGATAAATGCTATGCCAGCATTGAAATTTTGGAGGTTTTTTTCATATCAGCTTAACAGCTTCTTTCGTCACCAAGAGATAGATATAGAAAGAAGAGATATAGAAACGTATCATATATTCACCAACAGTACTGAATTACATCATTTTCATTTCAGTAAATAGAAGACAGTCGGAATAATGCAAATCCGGGGGCAGGAATTGACGGATCGGTAAAATTGGTATTTTACTTCAAAACGCAATACAAAGGGTAGTTGTATTGCGTTTTGAAGTAAACGCATCACCGTAGTTGCGATAGATCAATCATAGGAAACTCTCACCCTCACTAGGTAGAGTACTTTAGTACTAGGTAGAGTACTAGGTAGAGACTTTTCACTTGTGTTTAATAACATAGCATAATTACTAACACTTCACCCCGCTTGAAATGTCCGGAATTATTTTGTTTTCTGTATGGAGTAGTATCTTGTAATATTAATAAACAAATAGTATTCCTAATGCTAATCAGTAGTTTTATCTTCACGACTGTACTAGCATGTTCATTTACGTAGCACCCTCCCAGTTTCTGGCTTGACTGCGCACTGTTCTCCTGACTGATTTTTGGTCTGCGCCAAGAGGTCCTTATTTGAACTGGGACGAGTGCTGCATGCCTGGTGTCGATTCACCCCGTGCCAAACATCCTGAACGTCCGCGGGGAAAAAATACATTTTTCCTACCACTGCACTCGGCTCAAGAGGCCGTCTAAACAGCGAGCTAGTCGACTAACCTGCGCGGCTTTTCCCACAAAATGCCCGTCGAGTTATCTCTCACTGACATTGCGAAGAAGACGTCATCACTTTAGTATCTGGCTCCGCACAGCAGCGGTGGAACGCTTTGGAATGCCGATTCTCTTGTTGCGCATGTCGTGTCTTCTGTCCTCCGCACTAGGACGATAAGAGGTCGCAAGTGTTCGGTGCCTACCTCCCATGTAAAAAAAGAAGCCGAGTGCACTGAGTTAAAGAAGCTGTAGAGATTCTCAAAAGGCATTCATAAATTTTCAAATTTAATGAAACGTATACGATAGACTGCTCATTATTACTAAGTGAAAGAAATCTTTGTCAAGTTCATGTAAATTTTATTGAATTTTCCGACCAAGGTTTCGATTTAGACAGTCATTATCGAGGCAGTTTGTGCAATTTACCGGACGTGTATAAATACGTACAAGATCGTGTACATATATTCTTCCGGTAACTTCCACAATGCTTCAATAATGACTGTGTTAAGTGTCGAAATCTTGGTCGGAAAATTCAATAAAATTTACGTGGACTATACAAAGTTTTTAAAACTTAATTATGGAGTACCACAATGTAACACCTGAGAAAATTAAGTTCATTACTACGTTTATTGCTGAGCACTGAAAATATACCCCGCCGTAGATTCACTTTCTATATTATTTGGCAAAAGAAAATGTTTTCTACGCTTCAAACCCGAGGCTTCCAATTTAAGTAACCCTCCACTTTCAACGTATAAACGTGTTATTTAAATATATGATGGTCAAAAATTTCCTAAAAATTAAAATCAGTTAAAGTTGATCCAGTTTCTGTAAAATTTGTAACCCTTCGTTTTTTTTCGAGATTAAAATTTAAGTTGCACCTTAGTGCCTATTGAAAGATTAGTTTCCCGTACCATTTAATACGGATGCAAAAAGGAAAACTCGAAATTAATTTCACATCAAACAAGAAAAAAAAGAAACTCGGAAAGAATGGTCCATTAATTTTCAGCTATTAGTCATACGCATGAGGCATGGCGAAGCAAAGAGCGAAGGCTATGTTGGCCTTATTATTTATCGGTACACTTAGAACTCCACCAAAGACTTGCCAGAAATTTATCTTCCTCATGCGGCATTTTTGCCGCAGTGGTGAGTTACGGATTAACGTTGAAATAATAACTGTGAAGCGAGATGTGAAAATAGTGGGGAACTCATACCTACGTAATGTAAGGCATTAGCACCCAATCAATCAAACCAGGTGGAAGAGCACATAACAAGCACGCTAACTGAATACCAACGAGGGTACCTGGAAACGAAACTAGATGTACCTGAACTACTAGGAAACCATTATTAGCTCCGCCATAAGGCTCTAACAGGCACAAAGCTCAAATGTACGAAAACACATGCATGAACGTCACGAAAAACAGGAAAACAGGAGGACTCTGAATAAGGAATTTACACTTAAGTAAATCCTTACGAATCTGCTGTGGTGGGGCGTCCAGGGGATTGCTGGTAAGCCAGCTTCCGTGTGTATATTTATAAATATATTGGTGTGCTTATGAAAAGAAAGCCGGACGAATATAAATCCCATATAAAGATTTGGACAGCCAGGGAGTTGAGCGACCGTGCTTAAATTATGATTAGGTTTTGCGCAAGGATAATAAGAAAGTTCCAGGGGTTGTGGGTAAGCGGTTCGCGCGAGGAAAATAAGATTAATTGTCAGTTCTCTTTGTAGTAGTTAGACGTAAAATTTGAGCGAGAACAACAGAAATACTCATTGAGACAATTTTTTAAACTGGCAGGATACATATTCGAAGTGAAGAGAATTAATGAGCAATCTTCTGAGGAGAGACGTAAAGAAAAGATAAGCAAAAACTATAATATGGAGCGTGGCGCTGTATGAATCAGAAACGTGGTCATTGCGAAGAGAGGACAAACGAAGACTGGAAGCATTTAAGATGTGGGATTGGAGAACAATGGAGAAGGTAAGGCTAGGTGGTGAAGAAGACGGATGAGAAGGCTGTGGGAAGCGCATATGGTGGGAAAGGAATCGAAGTTGCTGACGGAGATTCGGAGACGGCAGAAAAGGTGTATGGAGGACGTGGTGAGATACGAGGGCATGTTGAATAGAGGGTGATAGAGGGGAGAACGCCGGGGGAAGTGTGGATAAGGTAGGAGGAGGATAGGCATTCCGAACGACATACGGAGAAGCAGAGGGTGCGAGGACCTAATAGGGTAGTGAGAGTTTAATTTGAGGGAAAGCGGGAAGATGATTCAGAAATTGGGATGTTAGCGTAGGAAGTACTAACCTAAACCTATTAATCAGCTGGTAGAATAACACATGATAAACTTTAAATCTCGCTTTATTCCGTTTAGCATATCTATACTTTTCCTTTATCATCCACACTCTTATTGCATTCTATCTTCAAGCTGAAAATTTTCGATATTTCCTCGCCGCTAATTACTAGCGGATCAACCACTGAAGAGATAGGAAGAGGGCTTCACTAAACAAGTCTTTACATTAAAACACTCATGATGAGAGTGATTAATACTCCTGTCGCAATGTACCCTTACACGGACTGAGGTCCAGGGGTACGCACTTCATAGAGAAGAATCAAATTTTGAGGTACACATTTGTCCAACAATGATTAATTTAAAAAAGTGCAAATTTTTTTTATCAAGTCACATACCAACTGAGTTCGCAGATTAAATTCAGCACAAGGCGAGAATATTCGCATGTAGAGTTCCTCAAGATCAGAAACAAAGCCGATAGGATTCGTAACATTGCGCCGAAGAAAAATCGCGGGAAAGTCGTACGGTAAGTAACAAGAAATACTCAACTTCGTCTTTCGATTTTTCTCCACTAAAAATTTGAAAAGAAGCGCCCTCAACGTTCCCCACGAGGGTTTAAGGCGAAGCATTAAATAAATTATTTCGCTATATTACTTCTTTGTTATTGCGACTCTTTGATTTTAAAAGTATGTTTACTTAATGGTCAATAGGTTTACATAACTGAGATATAGAAATGAACGTGACAAGAGGTGAAAATCATGGTTTGCGTGGCAGAGGAACCTATTCAAATTATCGGCGATCCTAAACATATATGAATTGATTTCACGTCGATTTAAGTACTGTTGAACAGTCATCATTGAAAGACCTCGTTCAAGTCTTCTCGAATAAAGTGAAACGGGATTAAGCGATCAAGTAATGTGCAGAAACGTAAAATGATGTCTAAAAATAGGGGAAAGCTAGGGAAAGGACTGTCCAAAAATCTACAAATCAGCTGGTAGAATAATCAATAATGATGGCCAAAACTACAGCCGAAAGACCCAGTAAGCGGCGTGGGACGGGAGAAGTTTCGGGAGACAGTTGGGATCGTTGAGGGGGGACTGTGGGGATGATAGCAGACAGAATCCTTCGGGGGCGTCGAGGACCCATTGGGGAGGTGGAGGGGATGCAGCGGAAGGGGCACGTTCGTCTTTTGTCCACGCCGAGCCGAAAAAGGAAGTAAGGGAGGGACGCTAAGAGAGGCCGGAAGTGATGTCACGCGACTACCGTGGATCGAATCCCTGGGCGAGGATCACGCCTCGCCGGGTGCATTTCCTGCCAATTTCACCGCCGCACGAGAATACCATTCGCTCTTCCGAATATTTAATAAACCTCTCCGACAGGGATAAATTTTACTTCGGGGAAATGAGAAGACGGGACAAGCCAGTGGAATTAAGTTTCCCGGTAAGCCTGAAACACGTTAAGGCATATTTTCACGATTCTCAGGTCAGCACTGAAAGCAGTGCTAAAATCAGCGCCGGAAACTAGGAACATAACCTGGAACTTAAAAAGAATTCAATGCCTATGAGCCTGTGTTCAGACGCAGCTGGTTTCAGTGCGCCGGGCATTTCCTGAACTACGCAAAATAAATAAACGTCACCATATTGCTTTTGTACATGCACTATATTGTTTACATTCTATTCTAAACAAGCTCCAGTAAACCGGTTCTGCAAGCTTCAAGAGTACATTTTCTCTCAAGCAAGTGACTTCCTCTCCTCTTCCACAATAATATACATAGTGTTGCAAGCCTTCTGCTACAACTGGGATGGGAATAGCTTTCAGACCGTCGGTTAAAATGTAGACTTAATCTTTTATACAAGTTCCACGTCGATCTATTTTATGACGTTAATAACATTTTACAAAACCCGACATACTACGGTAAATTAGATCACGTGAATAATATTTGGGAAATGGGACTGCAGAGCGGACAGGTTTAAAATGTCATTTTTCCCGCGAAAGATAAAATACCACAATAGCTATCAATGAGACTTTGAACTACGTTTTTCGATAGGTAGGGTAGCTAATTAGTCGATTTCCTCCATAATGCTTGTGTCTCAACCTAAAACACAGTACTAAAAGCACGTTTCGCATGATTCCTAAGTGACTATTAATAGGGTCCAGGGAGTGCGTGCCACATATACATAACAAAACAAAACAACAACAAAACAATTACAAAATACCTCCCGGACGGGGGGGGGGGAGGGTTTGAGTGGAAAGAGGGTGAGGAAGAGAAGAACAACTGAATCACGAAATGTGGGGACAAGGTGAGTAGCGGAACGGCAAGGTGAGGAGAGGAACGGAATTTTTGTATACATGTGGCACGCACTCCCAGGAAACTTGGAGACTACCCTTGATAATGACGCACAAGCGTTGAAACCGGTCGGGTAAATAAATCTAAGTGGAATATTACAAAGTACGTTATTTCTCCCATTATGTCGTTATTCCACAAATTAGAGCCTTCAACAATTGAAGTAATGACTATTGAATATCTGCACTTTTATGTAGTTGCAAATTACATTAATACAAATAGTTTCTGTAACATACCTATTGTGTGGTGCAATTTGGTGAAACGTCACCTCCTGACAAGTATTTGCAGGTTTTCGCTAACGCATTAATAGTCGTAGTTTCATTAATTTCATTTGGGTATAGTGCAGTGCATGTTGGTGATAACTCACCTCCTGCCTGCCACTCACCCTTGAGGTAGCTTTCAGGGTATTATGTAGAAGTCAGCCGAAAACTTCTTCGTTTGCTTCCTTTCCGTCTTCTACTTTTTTTTACTGATTTCGTATTCTCTATTATTCTTCTTCACACCCACATCTTAAAGACTACAACCAATTCTGATTCAATTACATTAGAGTCCACGTCTCAGAACCATAAAACGAGTGAATACCAATTAAACGACACAAAAGAAGTTAACGGATTTCTCATTTACTTTGCTCATACAGTTACGGGTGGGTATCTTTACATCAGTTAACGGCCGATTTTCCTCAAAAGACAGCGACTCTCGATTTTTATGTCAAAAACTGATCTTCCCGGAAATTTGGTTCCGCCAAAGTAAACGGACATGAAGTGTAACATTTCCTTGGAAAGTCGTAACCAAATTCCCGGGAGAACGAAGCCAAATATACTTCCGAGAGACATATCTACCGCATTATTACCGGAATACATTTAACTTGGGTAGAGATTTACAGGTGTCACTTCCTTTGAGTTACGTGAAATTATGCACCGGGATTCGTACATACTCGTATATCAATGTCTTAACACACACAGAGACAACGAATTCATAAGCCAACTGAAACAGTATATATGTAAAAGAAGAGCAACAAAAACATTTGAGAGTTAGCAAGGAACATGCAGCAACTGAATAATCTTATGAATGATGATGGCTGGCGTATCAACTTTTTCATTTACTATATTCCAATTCGAAATTTCAAAGAATCCAGCTTCATATCCACAAACATTATTTGGATTACAATCAATAAAGATAACTTCCGTCAGATCTATGAAATCGTGCTCGAAAGATCATATTTTAAGCCCAAAAAATAGGCTTCAATTAAGCTCAATTTTCCTCGAGTCCTATACTTTAATAAAGTGATTTATACATCGATCTTGGTTTCTAGATCAGATCATTTTCATGCCTCAATAAATTTCAAATAGAACCAATTTTTCTTGGCTTAGGTATATATTATTGATTGTCAGATCGTATTCTATAAATTGATGAGTAGATTATTTTGAATCGTCAATAACTTTAGACATTTATAAATCTGTTACACACATCTATTTATTCTCACGTCGAAAACTTTCTCTTATTTTCTTCATGTATTACGACTTCCCTGATGCCATCTCAAATTCACATTCTTCCTTTTCCGCTCTTAACCAATAGTATACACTAGATATATAAACTAGATAATGTCTGACTATAATTATTGGCAAACGAATTTTAAAGGAGCACCTAATTCCATCTTCATACATCGTCAGGTTTGATTGAAAGGAGCATGAGGACAAATATTGTCCTCATGCTCCTTTCCTCCATTGAACGTGGAAGAAGGAAAGGCTTGACATCGTTAAGTGAAATATGTTTTTTTTTCTAATTTCAAAGAGCTGCGGAACTGGCTGCGCAGTAATTTTAACGGAGTCACTCGCTAATAGTCACACAGTGTGAAATATGAACTGAAGAGGAAGATACTGCAGTGTAGAAAAATCGTAGAGGATACGGAAATACTGCAGATGCCCGAACAATGTTTTTTTCCGGTTTGCAAAGAATTTCAAAGACCTACCCACATCCGGGATGCTGCTTATGATAATGATACATCATTAGGCGGCATGCTAGCCGAGTGATTACAGCATTCGGCTACTGCACAGAGAGTCCCCGGTTCCCACCCGGAGATGCCTCAGGACATTCTCAGCTAAACCCAAGATGGGTGACTTTCTGGGTACCAGACCTTCTGGGAAAAACACAGGCGGCGCAGAATGAGGGACTAAGCCCCACCAAAAATGAATGAGATTTACATTCCAAAGGGACCAAGAGTAGCTGAGTTATACCCTCAGCTATCAAATAAGCCTTAGTGCGGGAGACTAATTTCAATGTGAAGCAATAAATGGTTTCTCAAGATTTCTGCAGACGAAAATCAAAGCCGATGCCTAGACGAAGACTCTGACAAAGAAGTTTTGACGCAAAGATTCGATGTTTTGGTTTTGACCACAACGATATATGGAAACGTATTGGGTCCAACCTATTCAAAGGATTTCAGGGAAGCCAACATTGCCACTTCCGATCTTCATGTTTATGTCGAGGTAGCCCAATTGGTAGAGCGCAGGGGTACAATCTGGATGCACCGGGTTCAAATCCGGCTGAGGCACAATTTTCGAACGAATTCGATAACTACACAGACAACATTGGGCCTAAAGCTTCCATTATGTAACTTTATGGATCCGTATCAATTAATATATTCGGTAGCTAAGGGATTGGATCTCGAAACATTGCAATGTTTCGAAATACCATTCCTTTGCTTATACCTAAACCTTCCATCAGCAAATCAATTTTCCATTAGCAAATAAATTTTCCATCTTTTCCAATAAATGCATCGGACGTCAACTACAGAAAATGTATTGTTCGAAAGTAATAAAAGGCATCGGTTTGAATGTTCCGTTCGATCGTGGCGTAGGTATCGATTATTTTATAAGCGACCGGCACGAAAGTTACAAGATAACTATCCCTGGGCGCGATCACTCAACGCGTACACTCGCGTTATCGTTAATTTTCAAACGCTTACGAGAGCGAATTGGTGATCGCCATTTTCCATTTTTGTCCGGTGATTTAAGTCACTAGTCTTAACTGATGGAAAGCGTTCTTAGGTCAATTACTCTGAGAATTGACCTTTTATAGTGGTTTGCGTTTTGGATAACGATATTGAAAACGAGAAAGGAGAAACCGTGATCCCACCTCTGATCCTCCTTAGGTACTCTGAAAAAAGCTAAATAGGTACACGAGTTTGAGATACATCATTCATTCATTACAGTAATCTACCGGTTAGAGGTAGGTTGTGATGAAAGTCAGAGATTATCCAACGATCTCTTACACGTGCTGTGCCCTTTCTACCTCTTGTATTTCTTTCTTCATCTCAGCATAAGTCCTACCTTTCATCATCCCGTCCATAAAACCGATTCTCTTCCTTCCCCTTCCCCGCCTACCCAACATCCTTCCCTCTATCACGACCTTCAGCAAACCATCGTCCCTCATTACCCCTTCCAGCCACCTACCCTGCCTTCCCCTAATCTCATCTATAAGTTTCCTCTCCTCGCCCACCATGTCAAGCACTTCCTCATTTGTCTTCCTTTCCGTCCAACGCACCTTCTCCATCCTCCTCCACACCCACATCTCAAAAGCCTTCAGCCTATTTTCGTCTTCCTTTCTCAACGTCCACGTTTCCGCCCCATACAACGCCACACTCCATATCAAGCTCTTTACTAGCCTCTTTTTTACATCCTTACTTAAGGTCCCCGTCATCAGCTCCCTTCTATTATTGAACGCTTCCTTCGCTAGCGCTATTCTCCTCCTAATGTCTTTGCTACTATGTCCTCTTTCTTCTAGCATACTACCCAAGTAATTAAATTGTTCAACTTGCTCCAGTTTGTGACTTCCTACTCTTATCACCAGCTTCGCTTTCTTTGTCCTACCGAATCTCATTACTTTTGTTTTCCTATTATTTATCTTCATTCCGTATTTCTCACACTGCTTTTCCAGTGCATCTACTAAAGTTTGCTTTGAGATACACTATCTTCAAAATGAGGAAACCGAAATTTATGCAGTAAAATGCTCCTGAGAGCGTGTTTGTTTAAAATATTTATTTATACGTTTACTGATGCGAATTAAAAATCTTTTGCCACTAGGCGCACTTAAATTTGATTTGAAAAGGTCACGGTTTTCTGAGCGTGGAATCTAATCCCCCAAGTTTTAGCGCTTGGTATTCTGCTATTTTTATTCCAACAAACTTGCGATTCTGAATTAAGAAAGCCAAGATTAAATCGAAACTAGAAGCTATGACGTGGTGGAAGGGCTCCATATTAGCAATGAAAATACTTTGTGACTTCCACAGTTTATTTATTATGAACTACCGGTTTCGGCTGTCAAGCCATCATCAGGTACATCAGGTAGAATGTACCTGATGATGGCTTGACAGCCGAAACCGGTAGTTCAAAATAAATAAACTGTGGAAGTCACAAAGTATTTTCATTGCTAATATAAAGTCAAGATTGTTTTTAATGGTAAAATGTACGCACATCCATGGGAAAACCAATGAAGGCAAAAGGAAAAATCATTCCCTGAATAAGTACATTTCACAAACCGTTAGGCCAAGTATGAACTAGTTGAGCTCCACCACTGCCTTTCTAACCGTCCTTCAGGGTGTAAGATTTGTAACTTTTCTTCACATTTACTTAATGTAGTGATTGATAGAACAACGGCAGTAAGGTTTCAAAGCCGTGCGAGGGCAGCTTTCAAGAGAACGACGCCACTAAAAACATCACACGGCGACGAGGCGTCGACCAGGAAACTCTGCCCACGCCTTACTTGGGCATGACGACCCCATCAGATGCAAATGAACCTAGCCATTATGCCATTGGCATCGGTTTGCCTATGTCGCGGGGCGGGAGGTCGAAAAGGATGGTTTTGTACGGGGGGAGGAAAGAAGTGGGAGAGTTATCTCTCCGGTGGATACGGTTAAATGCCGCTTTATTATTTATTAAAATTAATGCCAAATTTAGTTTAAATAAGATATAGCCATAGTTGCCAGTGCCTTGCTAGCAATGGGGGACATTCGCAGCACAACTCAGCATGAAATCCATGCTACGTTAAGGAATAAGATGTCAAATTTGAATTGGTAAATGTGAAATTAACTGAAGGCAGCAGCGTCGCAACGTCTTTTTCCAGCATTATCTACCATAAAAAGATGAAAGCAAAATTCTGCGTTGCCAATCTTCTAACGACTATAAACTCTTGAATCTCAGTCCATTTATGTAGTTGCAAATACATAAATACTAGCAGTCCGTCTACCATTGGTAGCATATCTGCAGTGTTAGTGAATGCTAGTGAGGCTTCGCCTCGTGACAAGCATTGGCGATTTATGCTAATGCATAATTAGTCGTAGTTACACTAACTCTAGGGTACAAAGTAATGTATTTTGGTGACTACTCACCCCCTGCCACACATCATTGAGGTGGCTTGCAGGGTATTTCGTAGATGTAGATGTAGAATTTCCAAAAGTACAGGGATAACATTGGCCTAGGATTACGATTGATTGATTAATGCGATCAACGATTCTGCGTAATTCTGAAAGTCGAAAAAAGGGGAAGAACTAAGGAACTTATTGAGACTCATGAATCATTGGTTTGAAGCATACATCATGCAAGGAGCACGGTCAACTTGCCATCGATAAAATCGTCATCGGCAGGGCAAAAAGACTTGACGAAGATGAATTTTTAAAATCCGTCTGAATTAACCCTTCATCATTTCTTACATTTTTAAAACATTAGATGGTTAATTAGATGGTCATTAGATGGCTAAGATCGACCGTTACAATTTATTTTCGCGAAGGGAACCAATGGAAACTGCGTGAACGGCAGAGCATGGAACATTTCATATAACTTACTATTAGAAGAACCGATAGGCATATCTCCATTTTGTCACCAGAGTACTCACCTGTAAAAAAATAAAAAAGGGTGCAATTAGAAAAATAAAATAATTCACATTCACAAAATATGGACAGAGTTTACACTTGAAACAGTCGCATTGTTAAAGCTGACTAAGACATATATTGAATAAAATAGAGAATTCATTACGGAAGACGTAAACAATTTGGTAAGGATTCTCTAGGGCGAGTGCAAATAATCACCAAATACAAATACACCTGAGTGATGAATTTTCCGATGGACAAAATATTTTTAATTGAACGGGATTCGAACTCGGATCACTCAATTGGGTATTTTCCAAAATTTTAAATTTAAGTTTACGGATCTTTAAATGTTACTTAAACTCGAACAAGCTTGCGGAGTGAAAGTAGTTTTAAAATTGATTCAATATTAATTGAGATATTTAAGATTAAAATAGTCGAAATTTCAAATTTTTTTTACGCCGCTGCGAAACGAAATCTGATTGGCTTGACGTCATTTTCGCTGAGCGATAGACGGATGTGAGGGAGAAAGTGAGTAACTGTAGAAGATCTACCGTATATTTAAAGATTTTTCATTGAAAACAAAGACTATGGCGTGCAACGGTTTTATTAAAACCACATAGTTTACCCAAAGTGGATATGTTTATGGTAGGCGTTTTAATGAAGAAGGACGATCGATTTAATGCTGCGGAAATTCGTGGAGCTAAAGTCCAAATAATGTAAGCCTAAAGTTTGCTTTTAAAATCGTCATTACTGTTTTATATCATTTTTGATACATATAATTATGTATTTGGTGTATGAACTTTATTAACTGTTTTTCCAATACACTCATAATCATTATGATACTTCTTTCTTTATCGAAGTCCATATCAGTCCATGCAACAGTAAACAAACAGTATCTTAGTAACATATCAACATAGCACAGCATATACTCGCCAAATGTTTGTGCTGCCAATACTCGACACACCTAAAACGTTAATTTTTTATTTGCTAATTAGTGATTGTTTGTAGAGGAGGTTTCTAGAAGTGGCTTATCTGCTGTAGAAATGCCTAAAAATAGATTCTCATCTCCTAAATGTCTTTTCAAAGTTTAATTTAAGTGTTGTTATATTATAAAGCTTCTCGTGAGAGTTATGGTGATAATGCTATAGGATACGTCCAAGTAAAAAGAGATGGACCACTGTGCACAGTCATTGCGAGAATATGTCCAGAACACAAAGTGCGGAGTAAAGTATACATTTTTACGGGTGGATATTGAGGAATCCAAGGAAGAAATTTCAATCATTCAATGTCGTGATTGCGTGAATAAATTTCTTGTTCGGTGTTTCAACCGATGTATTCGTACATTGTGGCACAAAACACCATCTATATCCCTTACTTAGATGCCATTTAAAGGCATATCTAGAAACGCGAACACGTCAGAAACTAATTTCGCCGCATTTTTACCACTGTAAGCATAAGGAAACGCCTGGGTCTAAATGTAAACAGCGAAAATGACGTCACAGGCCATTCGGTTGTTTTCGGAGTGTGCTCGGGAGCTTTCGTAACCTTCTACTTTCTTTAGCTTTTAAAACCGAAATTCATACAATTTGATAAGAAAATTTTTAGCCAATGCAATAAGTTCAAGTAACTGAATCAGAATATCGATAGTTTGAAATACGTGGAAAATACCCAATTGCATGAAATATGCGATGGACAGTCACACCGCCAAGGTATTGGAGGAGGTATATGAAGAACTTATGATTCACATAAAACATGGCAAGAAATATCGTAATTATCACATAAACGACAATTTAGGTGGCATTTAGTTTTAATTATTTAAAGCAGAGACCGGAAATTGAGGTTAATTACACCAAATAGCATAGATTAAGAAGGAAAGTATTATTGTAGGAGCAGCTAAAATTTGGAGAGCAATGCGAAGTCGTACATCGGGTATTTTTAACCAAAAATATAAACAGGTTCAAAATATAACGTCCCATCCGACGGACGAAGTATTGTGCTCTAGGTGCTATCCTTAGGGCTGCGAGTAGAAGGACGGATTCCAATGAAATATCTCCGGCAAGTCTTCACATAAGAAATCAGAAAACCATGCAATTATTTCTTCTGCATCTTTCTGCGCCTACCGTCAAATGTACTGCCAAGAAATGAAACTTTTTCACGGCAAATTAGGGATGTCATACCGCAACTGCGTGAGTAAAACCAAATACTGAATTCCATCTTTTCGTTTAATTGAAACAATACTATACCTTGCGCCCTTCGATCTGATCCCTTCCCAAGGGCCCTTCAAGCGGCCCCTAACGTTTCGGACACCCTTCGCAAGATGGCCGCCACCACCGAAGCGCCCTTCAAGGGCCCTTAGGTGCCGTTTCGAACACGGCTTAAGTTGGTACCGTCAGGTAGCTACAGGAAAAGGAATACAAGCGTTCGAACATATGGTGCTGCGATCTAGCCGCCGAACACTTAAGCCACTTTGCTTTTTGTCATTTTTTACCAGAGTTAAGTGATACAGGTGACACTGGATGATGTTTGTCACTTGTATTACTTTGACTCTCAGGACCTCAATTATTATATCAGGCCTGACATTGTGGAAATTATGGATATCCATGTTGAGAAAAAACAACTTTGTAATTTCCACAAAATTTATTTCGCTGGCACGACGCGCGTTTCACCACACTGTGGCCTAGTAGCCCTGGTGGTGTAGTTGCACAGTGATGGTGAAACGAGAGTCGTACCAGCGAAATAATGTTTTTGGAAATTACATATTTGGTATTTTTCAGCTATGTATTTATTTTTAAACTATGTATTTTTCTGTATGTATGTGCATATATGTATATACATTATGTATTTTTCTTCATGTTTCTCCCATTCTCCCATTGAACACCATGTACACTCATGTTCTACTTGCGAGAACAATTGTGTGTAAATGTAACATTTTGTTGTTCACATCGGATAGAGGAAACGTTTTTCTACAAGTAGCCAAAATATAAATAAAATGACATTTTAGCCATTTTACCACACGTTACGGTGAAAGTAGAAACACGTTAAGGTGGGACCACCTAAACGTGCTTCCAGCTTGGTGCGAGCCGTGCCACATAGAGAGCTTCTCTGTTTTACTTTGAGCTGTTTATGTCTCTTGTCCCACTGTACTTTCTCTTTCATTTGATTCTCCTATATCAAAATGGTGTTAATTTTATTCCATTCGACCACCGCGTTTACCGGATACGGGAAAGAGCGACTGATGGACAGGGTGGGGAGATTAAAGGGATGAGGAAAGCGTTGAGCCAGAATATGGTAGCCAAGGGTGAAAATACAGATGGGAGTGATTTTTTTCCAGCCCCGTGGAAGATGGGCCGTGGGTGACCAAATCGCTGCACGCTCCGTGGCGGAGATGAAAAGGAAATGAACCCATGAAACGTGTGCAAGGAAATGCTACGGATATATATCTCCATAGATATTAAGCGAGAGGAATCGCGCAAGCCAAGAAGTAGGCCGGAGAAGATCACAGACGAATCGTGGAAAGTGACATGCTTATCTTTTTACCCGAAATAGAAAGAACGCAATTACACACAAACCATTCACGCCATTCCCTTTCGGGGTGATTCGTATAACCCTCCCCGCTGAAAGTTGCCTAAAATTAAGATGGCTCGGTGGTGTAACGGGCTAACACATCTGACCGGCAATTGGGAGATCCGGGTTCGAATCCCGGTCAAGTCAAATGAATTTTTCTTGGCGAATTTCACCATCTTCGGTGTATATCTTCGGACTAGGGATTGGAAAATCGATTTCGATTTTAATCGAAAATCGATTATCACACTCCGATTTTTGATTTAATCGAAGTCGACTTTTTGTTTTGAAAAACCGATCAAAATCGATTCTAGCCGATTCTAGCCGATATTCCAAATATTCCTCCTCTTTACGAGTCTCTTCTACCACACATTCACCCATAACTTTCTCAGTCTACCTATTCCTCGCACACCATTCACTCTACCATCCATTTGGAATGAAAAGGTTAAACTTTGTTTTTTCCACATTAGATTTTAATTTTCACGTCCATGGTTTCGACGGTTAACATCATCAGGTCGACCTGATGATGACGTTAACCGTCGAAATCAAAGTTAACAAAGTTTAAACTTTTTATTCAAAATGAATACCATGCTTCATTAAGTTACGCCGGAAACCACCAACTTCAATCAACTATCATATATATGTTTCATATTGAAAGAAAGTATATAAAATTATAAATGTATAAAAATATATTTTAGTAAAATATATTTTTTACATATTTTTGTTTACAAATGAAAAACTTAAGCTTTGTGGCTCCACAATAATAATTTTATTTTCACGACCCGGGTTTCGTCGTACTATAACGTCACCTTCAGGTTATGAAGATGACGTTATAGTACGTCGAAACCCGGGTCGTGAAAATAAAATTACCATTGTGGAACCACAAAGTTTAAGTTTTTCATTTATATATTGAATAAGTTCCACCAAGTAACGCCTGAAACTACCAGTTATTTTTGTTTATATTTTATCTTTATTTTTTTATAGAAAGAAATTATATAAAATATACAGTGGAGGAATCATATACAATAAATCAGTAGCTGAATACGTATACAATATTGTATGAAATCTTCCTGCGAGGAAAAATATGGATAGCATCCTAAGAGACATTTCAAAATCAGATGACTCCTAGGGAAAAATAATAGTTTTACATTTTGACAAACCAATTATGGATAGATCGTTGGTAGAAGTCGTTAAAAAAACGGAAATTCAGCCAAAAAATGGTTCTTTCAGACCACTCAATTTCGAACAATAGATCCGCTTTGAGAAATCTTCAATGTAGGTAACAGTGAAAGTCAGTCATCCATGAGTCAGCGTCGGAGGAAACAACGACCAAAAAGTAAGAAAAGCCAGCTCCTTTCTCTTAAAAATGTAATCCGTAGAAAAAGCTACTCAGGAGATCTTTGAGCCTAACAGTGAACGATACAAATGATGATATTTTCGTATTCATTGCAAAAGAACACTAATGAAGATTTTTGTCTACGCACAGATGTGTGAAAATTTGCGTATTTCTATTGATAATAGTGAAAAAATATGCTTTTTGCAGAGTTATTTTTTTCGCATTAAATGCTACTAGCTGAATTACCCGGCATTGCAAGGTATCAAATTTCCTTCGTAACTCATCATGTAAGAGGAGAAGGGTTAGTTAGTAGTTGTGAAAACAGACTACAGTGTTATTATGTATTTAAATAATTTGTTGAAAGCGTGGTTTTTAGACAAACACGAAGCGTAAAAGAAAGTCGATTGATAAAATGAGAAACTTCATTAATTCGGGTATCTGATAAAATAAATTTTAACTCTCTATTTCGTGAGAAATCAGTTTTGAAAAACAAATAAATAAACCACTGCACAAAACCCAACGCTTAGCACTTCTAATCAGCTTAACTAATCAAAATGAACTTCAAAAGCGTTACAGACCAAAATCGGTTGTCAAGGAAATGTGCTATCGTTGATTTCAGAGAAAAATGTGCGTTTTCGCAGCTTAAAACGAAATTTTCAGACAAATAAGAATTGGAAATAATAATTGATTGAAAGAATTCTAAAATTCATTCTTTCAGACATTTGATTAAAAAAATCCAACCCTCTATCTAGAGCGGAAGTAATTTTTAGCAGCAAAAAATGAAATCACTGCACAAAACCCTATACGTAGCGTAGACCACCGAAGGACCCCTTTTTTGGACCTTTTGGGGCCCTGTGATCTTTTTAAAATAGCCTACAATTGTTCTCCTGTCTTGAACCTTTAGTGTCAGAACCAAAATGTCAGCACGATCGGAGAAAAACTGTAGATTTGTATAAATGACATACAGACAAACAAACGAACGACAAACAGACTTGTGTAAACATTTTTTTTAACTCGTAGTATTACCGCACACGATTCATATTTTGTAGTAACTTGATTTCTTATTAATCCATTTTCTTCTATATTCGAAATAATACATTCAATATAATTGATTATAATGTTTACAAACAAATATCACGGTGTCGTACCGCGTCAAAGAACAGAAAAAAAACCTTTAAATATCATTTTCGCCCAAATTTCGAATACCACGTTCAGCGTGGTATTCGAAATTTGGGCGAAAATGATATTTAAAGGTTTTTTTGAAGTTATACTTCTTTGCGCCCGTTGGAGACTTTTGGGATGGGATGTTGGTCGAGAAACCGCGTCACGCTCTTTTTTGGGTGAGAAAAATCCACAATTGTACGTTTTTGTATGGTTTTTTGTACGTTCGAACTTTGAACAAGAGCATCGATGGGTGAGTCGGTAGCGCACTCGACTTTCACCTAAGAGTCCCATGTTCGATTCCCGGTTGGGGCGATTTTTTTTTAAACAAAACTTCTTTTCAAAGTTCGAACGTACAAAAAACCATACAAAAACGTACATATAGTATATAGGTGTATATAACAGATAATATATAGGTGTATATTATAAAAATTAAATCACTCATAACAATATATCGAAGAGAAATATATTGAATAATAGAGAAAAAATGTCTTTAATTTCATTTATATATCCTGTCTGCCTGTGTGTGTGAGCGGGTGTGTGCGACCGGCCAAAGAAGTATAACTTCCACCGTCTGGTCCGACGCAGACCACGTTTTTTCGGTTCTTTGACGCGGTACGACACCTTGATATTTGTTAGTAAACATTATAATCAATTATATTGAATGTATTATTTCGAATCTAGAAGAAAATGGATTAATAAAAAATCAAGCTATCAACTATAGCTGAAGTCAAAACATGCTTTAATTAAGGCAAAAACGTAAAATATAATTCTTTTCCATAACTGAATGCATGGCGAGTTCCAATGCATAAACAGATGCACCTAAATTAAATGTGGTCCTAGTAATTTTTTAGACTAACTTAAAAAATTTCTTAGAGAATTCAAGCGGCAAGAACGATATTCTGCCACTCTTCCGGGATGTCCACTGATATCACGCTAGCAATCGCGCTTGCGAGACGGCTCGGCAATAAGAAAAAATCCCTCAAATGAAGGCGTTTTCGCGGATAATTATTTTTTGCTCTCGTTCTACTTCGTGCCTTCAAAAAACGTCAGCCAATTCACCGGGTCCCCGAGTGCTTTGCCAAGGTCGCGCAAATAAGCGACATGTTCAACACCAAAAATTACACAAACCCCAAGGAAACCACCATCGCCGCCAAAATAGCTGACACACACACAAAAGATGAGGGCGCTTTCCGGACCGTGACTGTCCCCTTCTCTCCCTCTCTTCCCTTTCTCTTCCTTTGTCTTTCGTCATTTTTTGAAGGTCACACGGAGATAATTTTCCAATAACGAGCTTTTGGAGCATACACCCCACCCTCCCCACTCCCCTCATAAAATCACCCACCTTCTTTCTCTCTGCCGGGAGTAGCCACGTGAAAAAACTAAAAGCGTTTGAGTCGGCAATTTTTCCAGAAAAATATCCACCTCTAGCCATGATTTACTCACCTACGTCTACGAATCCTATCCTTTTGTGGAGAACACACATATTAAACATATACGACACAGCCGATAAACTAAGATTCATCAAAAGCGTATGGTAGGAAGGTTCTCGGGTGAAAAAGTGAAAGAGAGGTGCTACTTCGCTCTGGTTAGGCCACACCTCGAATACGCGGCGAGCATTTGGGACCCTGGACAGAAAGATTTTATGCGAAAAATAAGTAAAACACAAAGGAAATATGTGCGCTTCGTTAAAAACTGCAACGAGCGCACAAAGTGTGTTTCGCAGATTTGAGGAGAATTAGGTAGGGAACCGCTAGAAATTCTGAGGCTACAACCAAGGCTTAGATCACTTGAGAAATTCAGAACAGAGACACCGAGAATATCATTTTGACGCCACACTACATCTCAAGGTGTGCTACGGGAGTGCTAAGTTGACAAACGTACCAACATGCAATTATTGCAATAATGGGATACAAGTAATTTTCATCCTATACAGACATTGAAAACTGAAAAGAATATATAGATTAGCTAGGGGGAAACATATCTATCTTTACACTAACATTAATAAAGGCTTCGATCATAGCTATTGTGGTCCCTAATCGTGAGCGGAAAATAAAATTTTGAACCCGTCGATCCTGAAATCAATCTCTCTGATTTAATGCAAGTGATCGACCCCACCACAAAAGCACGGAGTTTTTAATCCGTTCCTCACATCTTCGTAAAGGTAACCCGCCCGATTGGATGTCGCCATTAAAAGTCCTACAGATCTTGCGCCGGATTGTCAGCCATTGATCGTGCAATGTAAGCCATCGTATGTACAGGTCATAAGTGATATTTGTCGCATATGTGATATTTATCGCCATCATAGATTTTTTCATCCAATTTATACCGATTTGGCGCCAGAATGCCAGCCAGTGATCGTACATAAAAGGTACGCTATCGTGGGCGCAATCCTTAAATAAAGACGCTGGCGAACCGTAAAACCGTGGAGATCACGCTAATCGGTCGCGCAGCTTGGGTCAACGCACTTATGTAGGAGGGGAGAATGCACATAAACGCACCGACTGCGTAGTATAACCGCGCCCACACACGCTGAACATCACCTTCCCACTCCTCACATCTCTTCCTCCTTCCCCCTGCTCCCCTCTTCAACCAAACTCACATCAGATACACAAATGCGGGCAATACACACATGCGGGCCGTGCGGTATCTCCGCTGTCCACTTCTATGGCTTCCTTTCCTCCTCGGTAAAGAACGAAAATACGCTCCTTGTAGGCCAACGACACCGAGAAACCTTGACTGGTTATATGCAGGGCAAACAGAATGTCTCGAGGATATCGACGAAAAGGTTTAACGTGCGTCCCAAGAGGAGTTCATTCATCATTGATTGGTAGTTATTTTTAAAATTTGAGTCTTCATAGGCGAATTTTAATTATTATACAATGTAGGTACATTCGGACGGACATAGATGCAATACAGTCAGCTCTTCTGTAACCAGGCGCACATAATTTTTATAATGTGAGCTTCTTCCGCTCGGAATAGGTATGTCTTAACTCTCATCATCCCATCTGTAAAGCCTTCTTTCCCTTACCCACCAACCTACCCTCTGTCACGGCCTTCAGAATCCCTTTATTCTCTTATTACCAGTTCCATCCACCTACTCTGAAAATGTCAGTTCACACGGGGAAAAAATAAGTCACTTTACACAGAAATTACTAATAACAACATAATGCCTTTAGAGGGTGTATTTCCGCTGGATACTTTAAAATTTGATTCAGGAGGCGTATGCTTCATGGAATTATATTCTACTAAAGAGTAAACGAATATAGCTTGACAAGAGTTATTTCTTAGATTTCCATTAGCTGATAAAATAAGGCCATGGTTTCACTATCACCACAACATACGATGATAGTGAAAAAATTGTCATATTTCTTTAATAAATACATTACTGTGGCACAAAAAGTCTGGCTAAATTCATTTCCTGGTTATAAACTTGTCCGCAAACTTGACACCATGCTAAGTCCCATAGTTTATAACGAAAACTTGAGACATTCCATTTAAGAATTAATCAAAAAACATACAGGAATGCGTTCTCTCCAGGATTTCTGTGCATTACACTTGAGAAATCGCAAGTTTAGAATGCTAAAGTACCTGTATAGTTGTTATTATCACTGTTGGATAATTTATTAAAATTTACTAGTCAAGCCGATATTGCTGTTTTGTGCGATAAAAATCCACCATACAGAGGACTCAACATCACTCTCATAACGGACAACGGCTTGCCACGATTGAAACACCGGTACCCGATCAGTCACCTGAGTTAAAACCTTAAGGCTCGGCTCGAAATAGGAGGGGTGATCCCCTCCTTTTCGTTTGAGTGCTGTTGCCCATGTCTGCAGTGACAAACGGTAAGTGCGAAATGAACCTAGGCGTCGAAGGGCGTTAACTGAATCACAACTACTACATCCTTATCGCACTGTTTCATATATCACCGAGACTGTTTTCTTCCACGTGTGCATTTTCTGCATTACTTTCTAGAAAATGGGACCTGATTCCAATTCCTTCCGAATGGATGGCAAATGCTGCTCCGATAGTCTGGCGATAACGTTTTTATCAACAGGGCGCATCGAGTGCCCCACAAAGCAATGCAACGGGCTGGTGAGCCGGCGGCCCCTTACGGAGAAAGTTCCGACGAGAAAATAAGTTTATTCGCCCTGCGCCCGAAAAAGAATCAGGTAGTAGGTACACACTACCGGAAAATCACATGATTTATTCCCAGCGACAAACAAGGGCAGTTCCAGAATACAACGCCAGCTGAGAGAATTAAACCTGCATCTAAGAACTACTCCGCGGAGCGTCGTGATAACGTGAGGCGTGTTATGAGGATACGTTTCGGGTATAAAGGAAGAAATAGGAAAAAAGAATGAGGATAGGGAATGGAAGAAAAACGAGAGTAGAGTAGGTGGTTGGAAGAGGTAATGAGGGGCGAAGGGATACTGGAGACCTTGATAGAAGAGATGAAGAAGAGCTAGGAGGTATGCTGTGATGAAGAAAGAAATCCCGTTGGTAGATATAAGCATTCGCCTGTAAAAATGTAGAAACATTTTACTCTCTTCCATTTAAACCTACCTTATCCGGTAGATTACCATAACAAATAAATAAAAGCACGCAACGGTTTAGAAGATATATACAAATAAACGTTCCATTCTACAATTGTCAAATTATCTCACATACCTTGCAATAGTCAGGGCATATATGTATAATTCTTGATCTCATATTCCTTGCTCTATTGCCTTCTATGTAAAACAACGCACGCGACAAACATCTGCGTGCTTCTGCTTTCCAAGTCTATTCCTACACCGTGATGTATCATTTCTTAAACTTCACTAATTCCCTTCACAATGCATGCGTTAAAGATCAATGGAGATAAAAGATCACCCCAGTCATCTTTCACTCTTTTCTTTCTTCTCGTTTCTCTTCCACATTCACTGCATGCGCTGCCCTCCTCTCCATATATAAAGCGTGCATCAATCTTCTGCCTTTCTGGTCCATTCAAATTTCCACCGCAAAATCGAATTTATGTCATTTATTCATTGGCGCGTCAATTAAAGAAAAACGTGTCCCGCATTGACTTTTTCGGACTTAAGCTATCAAATTCCTTCTTTCCACGCACCATTAGTGACACTTACAAAAACAGCGTGACACTTACATAAGACATACATTCTTAACATACAATTCACCACTGTCCTCCCCACCCTCCTTTTCTCTGTTCACTCCCCTTTGATGGCTGGTGTCCTAACACCCCTTGCCACACGCCTCTGCGGCAGCTCGCATGGTAGTATGTGCTGCATGCAGATGTAAAACGTCATTTTTGCGAAAACTATTAAAATAAGGGATTTTTCTCTAGAAATTAAATGGCACTAACGTAAAGGCAAATTGTAGCACAAGTTCTCCCATTATTGGCAAACAACTGCAATTATAGAATCCAAAATACGTTAGTCAGTCAGATCTGCAGTCGGAGATTTTGAGTTCTCATCAAATCACTGCACTTGATGAAGGAAAAATGCGTTACTAAAAATATAAGTTTTGAGGAATTACCACTTTTAGTGTATTTATTGTTGTTGGCGGGGACTACGGTATCTATCTCAGTGAATATGATAATCAATACTGCCAATGAGAGCAGTAAAATGTTCAACTCAAACCTAAAGGTTAAATTTATCATTTTTCGTTTTGACTCACACAATCGCGGGAGAAAAAACAACAAAGACTAGTTTAAACTATCCCTAAGTTTCTCTGGAGTAATGAGGCATATTTTTTTCAATTCAGCTTTTCACCAAAGAAATGCAAAGGAGCACCTAATCAATTACAATCATTACGACGCTCCGTTCTCTTAATTTATTTGAACTGATAGTATGACAAAGAAATTGGAGCTTGAGGGGAAAACTATCCACGGAGAAACGAAGAGCGTTTTTTGGAGCACGACTCCCAAGAGAAAAACAATTGAGGTCGAGCTCAAATTTCGACCAGACGCAAGATAATTCGAATAATTATGGTTCTTTTCACTAAAGAAAGTAAATATGTGCGTGGGGAACAGCCAGCCAACGGTGTGTGCAGCCACTCATAGAAATAAAAAACACGAGAAGAGAAAATGTTGAAATTGGCGCACAGGGGAACGCATTTTACATTAGTTACTATAAGTACCCGTTATCGCCTAATTTCCTTTTTTTTTTAAATATCCCCCACTTCCCAAACCTCTCTAGTTCCACCAAAACTTATTTCCTCCACCGCAATCTCTACACATATTGACCTATCTCCCCTATTCTCCAACCTCCAATCTTCCCCATATTAGTTCCGACGTACACTCCTGTTATGTACCATAACAGGAGTCCTCGGAAGCCAGTCTGCAAAATGTAGGTACTTGAGTGGGTACCTAATACCAAACACCTCAATTTACTTAATTCAAGATTAAAATGAATGCATTCAAGGAGGACTTCAAATTCTGATTTGTCGTGTCCAGTGGACAAGCAATGATATATGAATATGACCATGGCCGGCCATTTATTAAAGATGTATTTGGAACACTCAGCTGAATAAATATCAAATCGAGTGTTTACAACTCGTATTCAACACATGCTTCAGTACTAATGTATGTACTAAATTCATATATTCATAAGCCACCAATATGTGCTTAATAAACATTGAATATTAAGTGTGCTGTGTGGGTACAGGGCATATTTATTACATTCATACTTAAAATTTTCAAAACGAAGAAGATACTTAAAAGGCTTATTTTAAGTAGAGTTTTTTTTTCGGTAATTTCACAGCTTCAGAAGGTAGGTCCATCCGCTTTATTATATTCGGTTAGCAGTGAAAAAAGGGAGTATCATTTGTCGTGGCTTATTATGTTTTCCTTATTTCTTCTGAATAATCCAATACAAAATTTTAGATTTCACGAGGATTCTGAAGAAAAAAATCTGTTCAAAAATTGCAACCATGACGTTCACAGAAACCCCTTCAGTACTTCAGATTAGCTGACTCCGACAGCTAAGGTCATTTCACAAATATTACCTGCACCGTCAGCACCCTGGGCTAATCCATAAAATTATGATCAGGGAATCGGGTATGGGAACACCGATTTCGTAACACAGTGGAAAAAATGTCACAATTCATTTCTTAAATAACAAAATATTTCGTCGGTCCTAAATACACTTGAAAGTACTTGAACTAAGTATTATCCAGTTTCAGTCGTGACACAATGAAAGGAACGCACCCCGCGAATCACAGCGTCATGAGAAAAGATGTGTAGCTAATGCATAACATAATTTTTACATTTTTGGCAGTAGACACGATTCACACCGCTGTAAAATATGCTATGAAATCAGTGTCAGAAGAAGACTTGCTGTCACTACCTTAGAATCGAAGAAGGAAAAATCGTAGCCAACGAAAATTACGCTAGGTTGAGTGATTAGAGTAGGAGGTTCAACAAGTTATCATGGAGGAGAAATATCCAAGTAATAAATATCTGGAATTAGCAGTCATGCGAATTAAAATCCAATTTCCGCCGTTCTGGAGATGCTGACATAAAAATATTGAAGCAGAGTTATCACAGTGGAAATATTACGCCTACTTTATGACAGCACTTGACAATATTTCACATGCCTAAATTCAATGAAATCTGTGGTTTTAGAAATTAAAAAGTAAGCAACGTTGTTCCAACCATAATCTAAGATTGCTTTCGGGATGCTGGCTTTGCGGTTTTTACGAATGAGATTTGCTTAACGGATTGCGCCACGTATCATTAGTGAGTCCACCCTTTCCACCTTTGACTTAAAATTCTTCCCAAGTCATTCCTGTCTTTGTCTCCGGGGCACATTTTACGATCTCAAGGGGAATAAAATACGTCACTTCCGTCTTCCGCACTGGTTTAAATAAATTAAAACGGCCGCCGCTTCGCAACCATGGCGACGAGAAATGCCATTCGCGCTGCTGAGGAAACGAAAGTGTACGCTAGCGACATCTGCCGTGGAGATCGATCACTCCTTGCAACGGAGCGTAATTTCGCGTTTTGAAAGTCTTCTGGCCATAATGCAAGAATAGCAACCTATTTTCGCCGATCATTACCAACAAACAAGATTAATAAAAACTTGATATTTTAACTGTATGCATGATTATAAAAATAAATAGATTTTAAGGTATTTATCTACAATGTAATAATCGAGATCAAGGTCCCAAGGGAAACCAATTGAATGCGATTCAAAATCTACGGAGTCACTATTGAAAAGTAGTAATTCTAGAGACAGAGGACATAAAATGGAAAATAAATCAATGACATCTGTAAAATGAACTTCAGTAGCAATCCCGATAATTCCGAAAATATCAGAAGAAAACGAACGATTTAGGTAGGTTATCATTTAATGTGTCCTACGATTTTTCTATACCCACCAAGAGAGTAGTAAATTAAAATATATCTAATGATAGTAATAGGTATGTAATCAGGGTCATTAACACTAGAACACGGTATCGGTACATGGAAATTAACAGGAAATGCCAGGAGCATGAGCTACGACTAATCTCAATCAACCCAAAATCATACATTATAAGTGGAGCGTACAGTAGTGGACAATATAGTTAACAATATGACAATCGAAATTACTAGAAGAAATATTAAAGGAAGCGATGTTACTCAATTATTTATGTCAGAAATCAATGGGACTTAGGGTTCATTACTTTAGATGATCCCACCTTCCGACATGAACGCTACTTGCAGATCCTTACTCTAAACATCAAAATGTGCATTATTACCATTGCCAGGTTACACGGTCTTCTACCGTAAAAATATTACTGTGACAAAATATTTTAGAATACAAAAAATAAGTATTCTAATTTAAGTGCTGTTAAAAAAATTGAGTCCAGCCATTGTGATATTTCCATAACCACAATTCAAAGTCAAAGCTATAGTTAGTATACATATATGACAGGAACCACAAGTGAAAGTACCCCAAAAAGCGTAGCTCATACAATAGCAGTTTAATTTCAGTATTTCGTCGTTCAGATTGGATAATTGGATAACCTCACGACAGTAACCATGGAGTGAGACGCCATGTGCTTTCGTAATAGGTACTCTCAGCTTCAGAACGACTCGCATTTAAACATTTCCTCAATTAAATAAAACACCGGCGAAAATGACGATGGAGTGCGATCAGAGAAATACCTCAGCCGGGATAATGAGTTTATGCTCGTACAAAACTCTGAAATGAGACTCGTTAGCGGCGATGACCCAAAATGCGTCCGCTGCCTCAAGCACATTTGCCAGAAGCTCCCAAGCCGAGTTCAACTCCACGTTTAGGCATAATACTCATTTCTTCCTATAATACAGGAAGTTATGTCACCATTTCAGCTTTTAAGTTAACTCTACGACCCACAAAAAGGGCCGGCTCGGACTACAATGAAAATAGTAAACGGCATATATGTAGTATGAGAGGTTTACTGCCAGGCCTTACTAGCTGTGCTCCGTCATTGGTGGTTCGTTTAGTCCTTTATGACTGCAAGGATAGTGAATTAAGTCGTGTATACATATGAAAGAGTGAAAAAGACAAAGTACTATCTAGGTTCACTGATGGACGTATATCAGTTAGAAACTAAAATATAAGACAGAAAACCTTGAGTTTAAGAGAAGAACAATTTTGATTTACCTGACTTAAGTGTGAGTTTTCTCCTCCAGGTCCCTCCCCATCCATCCTTTCGTTTCTTGATCTTCCTCTCCTCTTCCACCTCCAATTCGTAACCCATTCCTCCTCGTCCAATATCTCCGTCATCCACGCCTCCGCACACTTCTCCGGCATCTTCTTCATCATCCTCCTCCTCTTCATCCTCTTCGTCTTCTTCACTGGTGTCGTTGTCCTCCGACCTCGCGACCGCGAGACGGCCGTCGTCGCCCTCCGAGGCCCCGTTCCTCTTCCGGGGGCCCTGTCGCCGCTCCTGTTCCGCAGCCGGCTTGCCGGCGGTGAGCGACGCTATGGTGTGGCGCAAGGCTCTCCGACGGACCACTTTCAAATCCTCACCTCGGCGTCGACGGAGTTGGATGGGAGCTGTGTGGTGGACCGCGCGAATTACATGTTTTCAACCCGTTGTCAAAACGAATGCGCACTCATAGTGTGTCTTCAATTTTTAAAAAAGAATTCCGACCCAGTTCACGAGATAACCGCGTCAATTTGTGACAAAAATGTGATTTTCTTAAGAAAATAAGAATTTGATTAGTACTTATCCAAACTTCTTATTACCCAGACCCAGGTTTCCATGGGTTGCCGTCATTTTCAAGGAGAAACCTTCATCTGTTTCTCCTTGAAATAGGTGGGTTGCCAGTTTAAACCTGAGCCGGTGTAATAAAAGGCGTGAATATATCTTAACTAATTCAATCCTTCTTTTTTTATAAAAACGAAAAACTTCCACAAACTTAAACCTGAGGGAATTTGTTCAACACAAAAAAAGTCAATTTTCCATAAGGCGTTCGCAGTGTTATTTTTTGAAAGCTCTATTTGTTTTCGGTATTATGAGTTTAAAGTAGCGTATTTGTAATTATACGTATGTTATGGACTACAGACTAGGAAACAAAATGTGATAATATTTGGTGGAAACATGGACCATAGGAAAAGCAGACCCTAAAAGATCAGGAGCTTTTGAAACCTGGTGTTGGAGGTGGATGCTGAAGATCAAGTGGATGAAGAAGTATAAAGAAGAGAAGAGTAGGAAAGGACCCTATGGAATACTATACAGAAAAGCAGAACCAGATGCATCAGGCACACTCTTGAGGTAAAACGGCTTTCTAAGAAGTTAAAAAAGAAGGAAAACAGACGCAAAAACCCCAAGAGGAAGGCCAAGGGATAAATAAAAAGACCAAATAAAGAAGGAAGTACATAAGAAAAACTACTAGGGGGTAAGGGAACTAGCATTAGATAAGGAAGGGTGGAGGGTTGCAATCAACCAACATCAGGATTGAATAACCAATGAACGTAGGTTTATTTTAATTTGTGTGTGCTCATTTGTATTCTTATGGTGGACGTATATCTAAGACGCAATGAAAATCAATCATACGAAACCATGAGATGATATTTTCTGTCGCGATGATCACGAATCATGAACTGTTTATTTGTGTGGGCACAAATTGGACTAGCAAGAACTGTTTAGTTGGGTGGGTAAAATAGAAAAATTAGCATATTTGTAAGTATATTGAGAGAAAAGTAGCGTTAAAGAATAAGGTATTATAATAGAAGATAACAAATGACAAGGAACTGATGTAGAGTTGTCACGAATAAGATAATGAAAAGTATCTTATGGAGTGTAGCGTTGTACGGTGCAGAAACGAGGAATCAGAAGAAAAATGAGGAAAAGATTATGAAGCAAACGATTGAGATGTATACGTGTGTGTGTGCAGGAGGATGGAGAAGGTGCGATGGATGGAAAGGAATATGATCGAGGACGTGCTTGGTCTGAAGAGGAAACCTCTGGAGGATATTAGGAGGAGGCAGAGCAGGTGGTTGGAAAGGGTAATGAGGGGCGAAGGGATGCTGAAGACCATGATACAGGGGAAGACATTAAGTAAGCGGGGAAAGGAAAGAAAGAGAATAGGCTTAAAGGATGGGATGAAGAGAGCTAGGTAGGAGGTATTTCGTTGATATTTCATTTACTACATTTTCAAAATGTTTAGAATGCATTTGCAGCTTCATTCATCGGGTCTGAAGCGCCAGGAATGGATTTGCAGTGGCTTATGTAGGCGTTAAAAGGACCACTGCCCATGGAATGCATCAATGGCGTTTTATGTGTATGCATAAATTGTAATAACCCGAAAAATCAGTTATCTCTAAACAATAGCTGCGAATGCCTTTTAGAGAAATTCACTTTTTACCTAGAAAACGGCATGGTAACATGGAAACCTGGGTCGGAAAATTAAAACAAGATGACACATACAATGTGAGCTATTTTAAAGGTAATCATAAGGTGGTTCCACTAAGACCTGACAGATATTTTATGATATTTATATTTAACCCCTTTAAAAAGACTAATCACACGGTAGATTTCGACCGCCGTAGATCGTGTAAGTCCACGACGGATATCTCCTGCTTCTCTTAAGAGAAGAGGTTGACAACAATTAATCCAAAACTAAAATCGCCAAAGTCTGCGAATGCATGGATTACGATAAGGCTATCTTCAACGGATGTTTCTTCCGTTGGATAGAGTAGATAGGAAGGTTTTTGGTAGATTTAATAATAATAAAAGATTGACAGGCATTAGATTTTATGGGGAATATAAAATAATTTGTAGTGCTTCTTTGGGTGAGTTTGAGGAGTTTTTTGAGATCCTAAGGTTTCTAAATTTTCATCAAAAACCGACGAAACAAATTGATTTGACGAAAGCGCACACGGATACATCCATTTAAGGTTATATCTTAACCTTAATCTTCTCTACAGCAATACGAATTATTGAGAACCGTGAATGGTATTTGATTTCCGATCAAATAAGAACGTAACAGAAGGTTATTCGGGTCACACGATTTGAATTTTACGGTTATTTTGCTTCAAGAAGAGGACCACTGAATCACACGGTCTTTCGCGCTCGTAGAGTTTTTCGAGAAGCCACCTAGGTGGCGGGGCACCGCGGTGAATTATTTCACTCAGCAGTTCACACGCTTGCTACCAGTTAGCGTTCGCAGTGCATTCCAAGCGGGACATTTAAAAAATAAACCGGTATCTGGTTGCCATTAGGAAATGGGTTTTACGATTTAAATTAGCAGTAATTCATGTTGAAGAATAAGCAAACGAAGTCTTCTTAACAACCGAAACTTGCTATCAAGAATCTAACTAAATGTTTTACATTCGCGAGCATTTAGTAGCAGTTCCTATCCATGGGAAAGTTGCAAAGAAATAGCTTTTTCAATCGTCGCCGTAGTATCGCCTGCTTAGCGTCGATATCGAAATCGATTTATTTTTTCAATAAGCTTGCATTTCAGGCATCAGGTTTAAATTATTTTAAATGCGCAAGTATTCACTATCAGTCTAACTTTCCTCATAAAATTTCTTTCCTTAACTTAGGTTTCAACATTCTTCCGCCATGAATAAGCTTTCGCAATGATGTCTAACGGAGAAACTGAATGAAATGAATATGAATGAGAATGAAACTTTCTCAACTATTTGAAATCCCTTGCACCGAGTTTACGAGCGAAACATTATTGTTTACCCGCAATGTTTCGTCATTTTCGTGAGATCAGTTTTCAATGCACTGCCCAATCACGTGGGATTTTCTCGGGCGATGGAAATTAATCCTTTTGCCTTAAGAAATTCGAGCAGTGTTATCTTTCTCAAGGGGGATCTGGAATGTTTTGTTTCAAACAGAGTCCTGGGAGTTTTCCGTGGGAAGTGGTGGAAGAGGATTTGTCCGCTTGCAACACATGCTAACGTTTCCGCAGGATATTACGCCAAACACACTGCCTAAATATTTTAGAGGAACAAATGCGTCGCAAGTGGAGGAATATAAATCCGAAACTAATTTGTGCATAGAACAGGCAATGTCCGGGAGATGCTAATGATGGAAAAACGGCTGAACCGATTTAGTTGGTTTTGGTGACATTTTTTTACGTAGAGCATCACATATATCTTTGAAAATCTCCAAATTTCCATTTTTGACCCAGATAAATTGTACATTGAAAAAATAAACACGCCTTAAATCAAACTCATTAGCCCCATGTTAAATTTGCATACCACCCCAGTAGCTACCGTCAACAACGTCTAACTTTAGAAGAGATGTTTATGTTTTGTAAACATAAGAAACACCCTCCAGATATTACACTAATGACAGTGAAATAGCCTTGCACAAAACAAATATTTATAATATGTATAAATAACATAATATAAACGATATACATTACTGAGTACATTTTCTGTCATTTTTTTACGAATTTTCAGCTGGAAACTATATAATTGGCGTAAAAATCTTAAAAACGGAACATATCTTATCTCAATAAAGTTTAGGGTTAAGTCTTCTTATAGGGCTGAGAAAAATATTTGTAAAGAAATACTCAGCGCACACCCTGCATACTAGGGGCTAGGCGGAATATGGGTTTCCTTCTCACTCCACGTAATGAAGCCACCAATCGCGAAAAACATGAAAATATTAAAACGGTAGTAATAACTATTGAACCGGTCATTTGCTTCAATGGAACTGGAATTCAATCAAATAGTAGTTCCGTAACTTATAGCTAATAAAAAATTTTAGAATGATATACGAGAATACATGACTGAATTTCCAAAGGCAAGCAAAAACTAGCTCGAAGAACTTCCTTGTTTAGACACAACTAATGAATTCAAAATTAGTCGGAAAAATTATGCAATAGGAACATGAAACCATTTCCTCATTATGGCGAAAAAAGAGACTTCATGAGATTCGGGAGGCTCTGGGAATTTACGCAATACATTTTCACAAAACACATTTCATACCCTGATGATTATGAAGTTCACTTTGAAACATCAGATGTGCGAAATTACAGCTGAAAAATCTGTACACCGAGACCAGCGTCTATGGTTTAAAAAAAATACGATTCGGCCATAATTTCACAGGAACTTTCTGTGTTCACGGATTTGTATTATGGTGTAAAAGCAACGACACTACTTAGAAATGGACGATTCGTGACATTTCCTGAATCAGTCGCACTTCTTCAGATTAGGGCTACAACGCTGATAAAAAAGTCAGTAATTGTAAAAAGTTTGTAATCCATGCATTTCGCAGTATCCAGCGAAATTATAGTTATCACAGTTTTCTCTAAATTAATGACGTATGTGCAGCATAGATACGGTATCCGAATACTCCTTCTCATAAGCATATACTCACTAAAATAGGAATAAAACCTTTTCTGAGCATTTAACCCATTTTATGAATTTGAGTAGACTTTTCATGGCCTTGAGGTATTTTTACGCTATTGACATTAGAATTAATAACACGAAGCCAGTGCAAAATTCAGCGCCAAATCGCCTCATATCACGATGACATAACGGCGTCCATTAGGCTCAAAAATGAGTTTTCCCCGTGGATTTAAGACTACCTCATATATTCCGAAAAAGGCAGAAATGCCCATATTTCCCCCCGATAACGACAGCAATTACAATCCCTCCAGAGAGGTTATAATTGAGCCGTGTTCTGAAGCAGGTCTTAACACTGGAACGACCAATACTTAACTACATTCTAAATCGAGCGAATGGAACGTGAATGCTCGTTACTTTCTGTGAGATATTCTCCTAGTTTTGATGAAAATTCTGCGGAAAGTGGACGAGGCAAACTTATTGGACAACAAATGGGACTTAATAGTCTCTCGAAAGCAATGATGGAAGAAGAAATGAATGCGAAGAATGACCATACAGATACTGAGAATGAAGTACGCACGTGAGGAAAATTAAAAGTGAGGTTGAAACATTGAACTACGAAAGAATAAAATTTTTGGGTGGTAAAAAAACGGAGCGGAAAGCTGCAGTAAATCAATATTCGGATTGATGACTGCCGATGGACGAAGTATTTGACGAATGATAAAAAGTCACGAATTCTCAAAGAGCTTTGAGAAGCGTTGCGCAATATGTGGAGATTTGAACTTGAAATAGGGGCACACAATATGTCCCCTTTGTCGTTCCATTGTCAATCCTACCCAGGTCTCTCAACAATGGGTGGGGAATTCACGAGGTCACGTCGGATTCGGGTCAATAATGATGCCGATCGCGGCCTTGGGGGAAATGTACTACGGAGTTTTCAAGAGGGGTTAACTCAGGTCTACCTTGAAAAGCAACAGCCTCCGATCGCTACAAATCAAAAGCTGCCATTTAAGAGTGGCAAAAGACGGAGGGAAATCTTTTTTAAAAAATCCACTTAAACTTCTTTGAATCGGAGCTACCAAACGTTAAAAAGTTGAGATCTACCAAAATATAAGAGTGAGTAAAATATTTTCATCCTTATTAAGGATTTTTGATTACAAAACAATGGTAATGATAATAGTGATTTTTAAAGGAGAAATAATGTATTTACTAATTGAAGGGAATGACACTGGTTTACGTATTTGTGATGGCATGTGCACTAACTGGAGCAAGTTTCTTGGCTGAAAACGAAGGGAAGATTTCAGTATTGACCTTGACTAATCCAGCTATATATTATTCAGCCTTATTCATGCCGTTTTTACACCCTGAGAACCTTAATCGGTAATTTTTGCATGGAAACAATTGAACCCGAATTGATTATTCGCTTAGCATTCCCAATTCCTGTCACCGCTTTAGCCCCCACAATGGCTTCCAATTTGTACTAGCTACACTAGCGCCGTAGTGGCTTCTAGTATAGTAATTTGTAACTCTTTTGGGATGACCTAGACACCTCTGGAGATTGGATACTCGGATACCGTTCGCTGCAAACACAACACATTGACCGAGTGTCACACCATTACTCACAGGCGCCATCGAATGTTATAGTGGGCGTCGACGGTGGCTGATCTCCGGAGTCTGCCCTATCCCTCCGCCCCCCGCCCTGCCCATCGTTCGCCCCCGGAATCGCAAACCCGGCCGCCCCCGCAACCGCCCCCGAACCTCCTCCTGCCCCCAGCAGCCCCTCCTTGGCCCTCCACTCCCAAGTTCCCTCGACCAATTCCTCTCCCACGTCCTCCTCTCCTCCTGCCGCTTTGTCGTTCTTCGTCCTCCGGCTACTCTTCCTCCTCATTATGGACGCCCACACCCTGCGGTGTGCCATGGTGACCAAGGGGATGATACAGCAGCAGCAACTGATGCTTATGGGTTCCGTCGCTGCGGTGGGGTTGAATTCAGGCGTTGAATCAGTCCGAACGCTATTTTAAAACCATTCGCGCGAATCAAAATCTCGATTGCTTGCGCGCCACAAATTCGATTTTACTCGCGAAATTCGTCCCAGAATGTCGCTGCGGGGCGTTACTATAGATATATTCTTAACCCTGACAGCGAAAATATGACCACGATAATAACTCTTACTTCATTAGCGCGCACGGTCAATAAAGCATTTTCGCGCCAAAGCCTAAAGCATTTTTTTCCCGCGCGAATTGTTCTCGAAGACTACTGCGGGACATACACACACCGCAGACGTCACTACAAGCGGCAACAATCGGAAGGGGAAAGCTTTGTCACACACGTCTATCCCGGGGAAAAAAACCGGTGTGGTCAAAATAAAAAGCAGGGACGAAAGGAAGAATAAGAGAAATTCCCTACACAGCGATGTCCAACGGAGTGGAAGTGGAAGATTCAAGAGAATCCGCTCCAATTAAGGAATCCGCAAAGTCGCTTCGACGTTGCCGCATCTCTCGCGAGGTCTTCTCGAGGAAGTGGATATAACGGGAACTTTCGGTTGATTTTGTTTTCTTTTGCAAAACCTCGATTTGTGAAACACACCCACGTTGAAGAAAAAACTCTCTTAGTTCAGTCCCCTTTCGTGGTGGAGTTCGGCGATCTCTTCGTCCTCTGTCGGTTGCAGAGGTTCAAGACGCCGACCGAGAGGTACGGCAAACCCACCTCCTTCATCCAGAAGGAGGCTAAAGGCGCCATCCGGAGCGGACTCGTAGAGCGAAAGGACTTAGTGGTGCCACCGCCTTCAACCAGGGCAGCAGCGGAGATACCTTCTCAAGTCCGGCCCACGCCCTAGAAGCGTGATAAGCAAGAGGAGTGTAGTGTCCTTTCTTTTCCGCTCCTTCGCTGCCCTCTTTCCCCAATATACACACACACAATTACACACAGAGACTCGGACACAAAGCAGCCCCGCCCCCTCACGAGGCCTTCGCTCCACACTCCTCGCCGTGACCGCAGTTCTCTTTTTATCTCCGCTGTGGCTCTCTCTCGGACTGCAAGTGAACGGGAGATTACGTAAATGAAAGGGAGGTGAAAAAAGAAATGCGTTCGCCTCCTTATGGGAGGCAAACGGTCTTATAAAACGCAACTATATAAAGGTTAGAAGCGTGCTCCGTTCAGGCTTATGGACGGCATTAGATGCTGTTTCTTCGACGCGTTCATAAAACATTACGTAGGCCGACGTGTTACGGTCGATTAGATCATAGGCAGGTCAGGGAATTAAGACTGCGGAAAGGGATCCACCGAAAAGTGATATTGATGACTTTTTCCATTATTTTTTAATTATTTGTATACGCGTTATCTACCCTGTGTGGTCAAGAAAAAACCTACCGTCCCGTACTATTTTCCACAAATATGAAATCACATAGGCTCTGAGGCAATAAATTGGTTTAAACATGGAAATATTGAAGATTTTTTGTCTTAAACAAACTTCATTTTGCTATTGTTAATTTTGGAAGAATTTTTTTCAAGAAATCTTATGATGATGACATGAAGAAACCAAAACCATATTATTTTTTTGTTACTCGCACACAAAGCAGATAATCTAAGTAAAAATGCGTTAGTTGCTTGTATAGTGATCAAATTTTTTTTTCAGATGCTGTAGGTACCACAGCAAACTCATGGTCGTGCTAATAAAGGTTTAATGTTGAATCGCAGCGTTTTCGTTCATCGCTGTTCCTGCAATGTGAAATAATTCCTCCAACTCGGCCATAAAACGATTTCTTGAAGAGGGTATACCTCGGCCGAAAGCGCTCTTGCAGACGTCTACCTCTCGATAAACTTCGTCTCTAACTAGCTACTTGAAGCTTATCTGTTTGCTCAGGCATATTGAATTAAGAATTGATGCCATCCTTGACTGTAGTAATATTTCGATTTCAGTTTTATCTAAAGTTATGTCGGCAGCGGAAAAACGTATACTTACCAAAAAGCAGGTAATCCAATTGCATTGCAATTTTGCGCATTTACGTAGTTGTTAAATACATTAATAGTTACTCGTAGTTTCTACTAGTAACATACTTATAGAGTAGTGCATGTTGGTACAGTTTTACCTTCTGACAGGTACTTTAAAATTTTTGCTAATGCATAAATAATCGCTGTTGCATTAACTTTAGTAGGATATAGTGTACGCGCAAGCTAGTGAAAACACACCCCCTGCCCAGCATCTTTGAGGTGGCTTGCAGGTTACTACGTAGATATAGATGCGATCGACGAAATTTTCGATAAAATTCCCTAAAAAAGGGAGAATTGCTTTTGGGCTTTTTACGATATCAGCCCTCTGAGCGCCCCCAAGCCAGCGACGGCGGCGGTGAGCACGATGACGCTGGATATAGCGCGCGTCTGGCGATGTTGTCCACCCCGAAAACTGTGACCATTTTAGGCGCGCCAAGGATGATGGACGCACCGTAACCGTCGCCGAGATAAGTGGAGAGCAATATCTCGACAGCCGTAATATTCGTATAAAATATCGAGCGTAAAAAAGGCACAATGCCATAAAGAAAGCACGATAGTGGGCGTTTCTAAAGCGACGGACCTAAGCTCGCACGCAAAGAGCATACATCTGCTCCTTGCAGACCAGCACAACCAAACGCGTGACATTTACGTGTTTTTAACCCCGCTGTTAAACTTGAAGTTAGTTAATATTTCGATTAAAAAGGCAGGAGTCAGCAACTGATGCCAGCATTATCATGCCAGCATCTCCATGCCAGCAGAAAATGTATGTTCGCAAAGACATGGACCTTAACAATTTATAACCACTTATTCCTCGCAATTTATAACGATAATTATGCTGACGTAATGATAGTATCTTAGGTACCATAGACGATTCCGACTAATGGAGACGCAGCCAAATACAATTAAAGTACCTAGCTTCACTATATTCTACATCTCATGACAGGCGCAAACAAGATAATTATTTTAAAGCCAAGATGAAGACTCATCTTCAACGTACTACGGTAATTTTAGCAGAAAAAATGACTTAGGGTACACAGAAATTTTCTAAATTCCTAGCAGAAATTTGAGCACATAAGAGGTAAACAAAAATTTACCTTTGATATATTAAAAGTCCTTCCTTTGATATGTTAAAACTCAAACTCTATGTTTAAAATGTCTAGAACCTCGTGGACTGTGATGCAATGCGTAGATACGAGCACTTCGTGGCATTACATGCACGGTACACCCACTGTACATCATATTTCTAAAATTATTCATGAAATTGGCTACGGAAGATGACGCGTTGTTAGCTCTCGGTGCAGAAGAATAATTCTTCAACTGCGAATTCCACGTATTCAAATAGATGAATACGCATCGGAACACTGACATAGAAAATTGTGCTAATGAATGAAGAAAATCTTTAAGTACCTACAACTCCATTAGATTTGACTACCGGATATTTCACTCGATTGCAAACATCTGGCGAGAGCGATTTCCGCGACCGAAAGCAAAATTTGGGCTTAATAACCGACCCTCATTAACGCACATTAGTAACAACGATCGGTTTTACCGGGGTACTTTTGCCTTCGAAAAATAAAAAAAGGTGCAATTAGAGCCGTCCACCCCTTGAGGGTGTAGGCGGTGAAGGTTAGGTAATAACATTCCTCATCGTCAGAGGAAACCGTGGCACTCTAAAAATTATGAAAGCAACCCGTCGAATTTTATGCATGTATATCGGTACCTGTAATCAGTCTCATATTCCTTAAACGGAACGGCTCGTGGTATTAAGAACGGCCGGGCGGTGATTGATTATAGGCGTTCGATACCTTCTCTCAGATAGCACGCCCGCACAAATTAGCCCGTTGTGAAATATGTACCCCGTTCATATCACATTTGTTTTCCCAACATGTGGCACGTTCAGGCTCCTTCATTCTACCAGTAAAAATTTCACAGCCTGCAAGAGTGTTCTCCGATAGGGCCCAGCGTATGAAAATTCAAGAGGATTTTACTCACTTCCATTTAGCCGGTAGATTACCTTAATAATAATAATTATAACTACTTCATTCTGTTATGATTACTCAATCTGTGTACTTCGTAAGTCATTCAGCCAGTAGAAAGAAATTAGAAAATAAGAATAAAAGAAATATGGAATGTAGATCAGAGAGAGGAAAGCCGAAGTTATGAGATTTTCTATAACGACAAAGGTAGGTTAACACGAAAGGGTTAATAAAAGTGGTGGGGCATTAAACTGAAGCAGGTTAAGCAATTTAGTTTCCCGAGAAGCATCTTGGAGGAAAATGGACGCGTTAGCAAGAATATTAGGAAGATAATGGAATAAGCAAATGAGGAGTACGCTTAATAGAAGGATGCATAAAGGTTAAGGACTGGAGAAGAATCTTATGGGTAGCAAAGCATACGTATGGTACAGAAACCAGGACACAGGAGAAAAGAGGATGAGAATTTGGTGTCAGCGCTTGACATGCGGTTACGTAGGAGAATAAGGAGGCGTGATGGACGGAAAAGAAGATACACGGAGAAGTGATAGGCGTGGTTTGTTAGGAGAGGAAGCTACTGGAGGAGGACAGATTGGGCGATCAGAACGGATTATGAGTGGCGAAGGGATGCCGAAGGTCTTGATATAGGGGAGGATCTTAGGCAAGCAAGTATGGAGAAGAAAGACATTAGGACTCATGGATTAGATGAAGATATTTAGGGCGCATGCCGATTGACGAAAGAAATAGAATAAACATAACATCCGCTTTTTAAAAGAAGTAGATGAGCAGGTGATAATATTGAGACAGTAGAACTCCAATTATCCAGATCAATTGGGAGCGGACCCATCCAGATAATCAAATATCCGGATAAATGGATAACTTACCATAAAAGGTAATTTATTTGGAAACTTCTTCACGTATTCGCTTTGGATTGATCTAAGAACGCTAATGAAACATATGTGCTGTAAGAAATAACTGTCAAACGAAATCAACGTTATAAAAGATACAATACACGTTTTAAATAGCCTATTGCCGTGATTGTAAAAAAGCCGATTTTCTAGGATTTTTTCCCCTAAAAGCGATCCGGATAGTTGCAGATTTACTGTATATCCATCCAAATCGACCAAATACGTTGGACTACTACAGTTACAGTCGAGCCGTTCAGAGCAAAAGCGGTGCTAGTCAAAATTCACACTTTTGGGAAATGAGGATTCGAGTCAAATAAATACCTAATTAAACCCTGAGTACCTGCTATCTAGGGGGGAAAACACTTAAGCTAGACTCACATTATTCATGCAAAAAGAAATTGAAATGAGGTCGTGGAATACTTCAGCGCACCTAAATGAAATATAGTCCAAAATTGACTTTAACCACATTTGCTCACAACGGCTCAATTAATTCATACACATGGTTAACAATTCTCGAATATTGGCGGATTGTTGGACGCGTAGGCCTCTAACTCAAGAAGTGATACTCTTTGCAGTCTCCTATCTTCTTCAATCACGGCTACAAAATTCATGGAAAACTGAGGGGCTGAGCCTGAGGAGCTCCAAGGGCTGAGCCTGAGGACGATGGAAAGGTCTTCCATCGAAACGTCGTCGGTGGAGATGGAGAACCTGAACCGGTCGGAAGCCCGAGAGAATTTCACTGGATTAACTCGCCGGAAAAGCATCAAATCCTACATTCATGGACAAACCATAAGCAAACGTACTAAATTGGAGGTATAATGACCACAGCTCATAGGGGAGATATGGCTTGAAATTCATTGGGTCAAGGAGGTTGTAAAATATTTGGACGCTATTCAGGCCCATGAAGATAGTGTTGTTAAGCAAACTCTAAGATATCATTGCGCCGTAAAATAGTCCGTACCAGCGGCGCAGCAGAGAATGGATGGCCGCCAGGATATCCCGGATCACCCCTCAAAACCAGCACATGAAATATCGATTTTACACAGTATTTGACATTATCCATCGCTTTTCATTTTAACTAGCAGAATATGCAGTAAAATTTGATGCATAGCATACCGTACTAGTAGTAGGTACTATCAGCAAATTGCTTCCTTTATCGAAACTGCTAATAATGCACTTTATCTGTCTTTTGTTCCGAAGTCCCTTTCTTACCTGGCCAGCTGCCAGCCTATGGAGGGTAGTGCGTGGGAAACGGGTCCATGAAGACCGCTTCGTATTTTAGAGCAAGAATTTGTTTTCAGAAGATATGAGCAATACATTCTTTATATGACTTTTACGCTACGCATGTAATGGGATAATTAAAACAAACTGTTTCACGTTTACAAAATAAATGTAATCCGAAGATCTCTTCAAACGAACAGCTTATAAATTATTTCAACACTTTCTGGAAAACAGATAATATATCCAAACCCAATAGCTCAAGCATAGCACCATTAATAAAACCTCAATCCTCCTGTAACTTCGAACGATAACGACCACATGTAAGACCTTCATTGAATTTTTTTAAGTGACGGATTTCATAACACCTGGCGATAAATAAGACAAGCACATATAGGTACCTCATGTGACTGAGGAGACAAAAAAATGTATAACGAAACGGTAATAATGAGTAGAAATTCTAACTACGAACCCACATTAGTACAACGTCGAAGGAAAAAACTCAATTCGATTCGGTACTTAAAATAAAGGTCAGTTGCCTTTTTTCCCTCGTAATCAATGATTTTTTCATACTCGTACAATTAAGATGCTGGCGAGATACAGTAAATAATTCCTAACGGGGTCAAGCCTGGGTGATCACCCTGGAAGAAGTTCAGTGAAACGTAATACAAATTCACGAAAAGAGGAACAAATGTATTATTGAAACTGTAAATAAGAAGACATATATACGAATTCTAAAACAGTGAGATATCATGCGAATGAGGAACACACTAAATCGATTCAGAGAAAAAGGCTCAGAGATGCATATCATATTTTATTTCACCGAAAACGATTTAATATTTTAAATGCCGAGAATGATAAGAGGCTATCGTGATGAAAGATTTTTATCCGGTTTAAGTATATAAATGGCCCCGGAATGAGCTTAGATGCAGCATGAAAACAACGATCACGGAGCAATTCTGGAAAATTGGGCCATGTTTTCCCCACTCATGTTTCACATTTACATTGAGTCACAAGAGTGCTCCTTAACTCGAAAGGAATTCCCAATCGATTGGTAGGGCTCAACCCAAATACATCGAACGAGGTTTCCCGTCGACTTGGTAACGCCGACAATTGCACGGCGCAACAAAAAAAATCCTCGAGAGTTGGGAATAAATGATAATAAAATTGCTCCAAGGAATTGAAAAAAAAATCAACACATTTCTTTCACCGAGTCACGATCTGGTGCAGTTCCACGGCATTCCGATGGCTATCTTTGTTAAAAGTCGGCTACGGCAGACCTGGAAACGGCTCCGAAAGGCGCAAATAGTATGCATTGGGTGTGTTTTTCTCCAGCCAAAAAGAGGTCAACCGTGAGATCTCCGCGGAAGCTGGAGAAATCTGTCGAGTGCTGGAGTCCGGGCGAGCTCAGTCAAGTGTGAGCGATCCAATGCGATAGAGGAATCCAGAGAGCTGAGCATTCGGTCGCCAGGCAAAGGTCGAGTGGAGTTTTTAAAAATAAAAACGATTTAAAAAGGGAGAAAAATCGGTCGGGAGAGTAGATTCGAACGGAAACTTCTTCGCGAGAGACAAACGAACAAAACGACTCTAGACCTACGTCACGGAACTCAGATGGCAAATCCTTTCGGCCAACTTGCGAATAAAACAATCCTCGACTACGTAATAGAGCGTTGACGACAACTATGATTATTAGAGACAGGGACTTGTGCATTTGTCTTCCTACCATTCCGCGGAACCTTCTCCATCGTCATCTACACAAAACACATCGAACACATCCACTATCGTACCATCCTTTCAGCTCTCATGATGACTTATATAAGTCGTGCTTTACACTAATTTTTGAATATTTTGACACAAAATTCACCCAAGGCCTATTTCTCGTGGAATGTGAAAGCCATAAGTAGTATTACTATTAAATGTGATCGACCGGTAAAGGTAGGTTTAGATGGAAGTAGAAATAAATGTACTAATCTTTTACATCTGAAGGTCCATCTTTCCATACAGTATTTCATTCTTCACCTCGGCATAAGTCCTACCCTTCTTCATCTAGTCCATAAAGCCTATTCTCTTGAATCACCTTCCCCGCTTACCTAACATCCTCCCCCCTATCTAGGCATTAAGCATTCCTCCGCCTCTCACCACAGTCTGTTCCATCCGACTTTAGTGCCCTCTTCGAAATTCCGACACCAACTTCCTTTTATTTCTAGGTCAGGTCCTCGAGGGGCGAACTCTGGAGAAGCGTGGATGATGATAGGGATTTTAGACGGCATAAGGAGATGCGAAGGGCATGATGAACTTAAAAGTGACTGTGTAAGTAAGTGAATGGCGAGTAAGTAAGGTGCAGGAAATGAAAAACTGTCCCTGATTTGGTGAAGTCGGGGAGAGTTATACCCATAATCCTACCAATCAGCTGGAAGAATGCACAGTGATACACTTCCAACCACTCTTCATTCCGTCAAGCATTTACCTATACTTTTCCTTCATCATCCCTCTACGCTACCATACTGTCTTCAAGTTAAAATTTTCAACACTTCCTCGCCTCTAATTAACAGCGGATTTATACCTGAACACATAGAAAGGATGGCTTCCGTAAACCAATATTTATTTTGAAACACTCATGATGACTGTGAGTAGTACTAGTGTCGCATTTCGGCCTTAAACGAAGGACTACGACGGTCTCAAGTTCGTTGTCGCCGCAGCGGTATGTTAGTCGTGTGCCAGTAGTATACAGTAAAAGAAAGTCCCAGGTTTTACTTTGAGGAATAATTTAATTTATTTAAAAAAAGAAAAGCAAATTATCACAGGATTTTTTCCGATACCTTTTTTTTACCGACGAAGGTTTCAACGGGGAAGCGTCATTATCAGAATGAAAAAATGACGATTACTCTTTGAAACGGGTCGGTAAAATAAAAGTGTGGGTATATACACAAGTGACATTTATTCTTTAAAAAAAAATAGTATGCAGTATTACTATTCTACAGCCATTGTATATAGTTGATGCCAAAATAGCCCGAGTTTCAGTTGCTCGGGTCGCTGGTGTAATGCGGCGCCATAAACATCGACCTATTACAATTTTGATGACACAACGCAACGTCCACGCCGGCACGCGGACAAAGCTCGTGACCTTTGGATTGCTACATCAATAAATCAATTCAAACGGCTCGCTCTCCGAAATTAATGGTATAGGCGTGGATATTTTTTGTGGAAAATTAACTCATTTAAGGGCTACTGTACATGTTTCATTTAACATTAATTTATTTTTCCCGCAAGGCTTCACCAGGCAACGAGGAAAAATGTTTCGACCAATTACGACGCAGCGCCATTTACGTAAGTTGCATTCCAGACTATAATGTACTTCTAAAAAAATAAATTATTCTTACTCATAATGACGTATTATCTCGAAAGAGACCAGCAACTCTAAATTTGAGTAAAATGCCTCCCATTGCATTTTAGCCAACTGTTATATGTGTCAAGTTAATGCATTCTACACCTTTTTACACATTTCGCTATCTTTCGAGTATTTTCACCTCACTCTTTTTATAATTACCTAAGAAGTACATTATTCTCAGAAATTCAAGTTACCTTAATGTACAGGGGTTTTCATGAGTTTATGACAAATGAAGGGGAGAAACATCTGCATCGCAAGGAAATCGAGTTGTACTTACTAAATTGTAGTCCTGTAGTTACGCATCGTAACTTATTCCATTTTTTTAAATACGCAATCAAATGTGTCAGTCAGTAGTTGATTAATTAGTGGCAATTAAGCATTCTGTTTCAATTTTACTTCGGTTAAATTATTTGTGCTTAAGTTATTATTATTTAGTAACCTCGATTTTCATATAGTTGCCGCCTTTTCCGTAATATTTTCCGTGCATTTTATGGAACGGTCCGTAGATAATAATACAGTTTGGCGTTTTAATTAAATAATCCCACAACTAATTATTATTCAGTGAACATTTTTTTCTATTTACCATATATTTATAGATTAGTTCAATACAAAAACATACGAATCATTTAACCAAAGGGAAACGAAGAGAAAATGATACATTTGCAATAGTTGAACAACTTCTCGATTGTCCCCTTAGAATATTTATTTACAAACAACTTAATAAGTTGCGGCACGCAACCAAAGATGAGCAATGTAATACGTCAAGCTCGATTTCCTTAAGAGGCAGAAGTGGTTCCGCTCTATTTGTCCGAGAGCTTATGGAAAAACCTGTACATACCTTTCCCATTAATTAATATAGACTAAGCCACGTATGAAAGGGAGCTCTAAGCCACCACGAACAAATATTACCATGCCGTTTAAGCAAATTAAAAATTAGCAGCAATAGTAGCACAAGAAAGTAATACCATGAAAGCCATTCAGGTTTTCAGTCGCATACATTCCACAGTTTCCCCAGGGAATGTGGTAAAAAAAATCCAGCCAGTTTAATGTGTGCAACAATTTTTTTCCCCGTAAGGAATAAATTCATATAGAAATGAGGAAATCTGAATTTTTTCCTCACATGACGAAACAATCGCGGGATCAAAACCAGAATGCAATGCCTCGCAAAGCTGCAGCTCAAAACTGTTTTCACGATGGCTATTATGCTAATTTATGGCGCATAATTGAAGTTGAAATAAATGCAAGAATGCCTATAAAAGAGATTCGATAATTCCGAGAATATGCATCATAAGAGTGTGGCTGGATATTTCTCGAGTGTCCATCATCGGTGATATGTCAATGCAGCACACTCTCAACAAATTTTCAGGGCATGGTAATTTAAATTAAGTGAAAAGTTCTCGTTTTAAGATCCCATGTAACTGATTATTATCTATTTCGTTGTGTTGAGTTTGTTTTGATGCGTAAATAGATTTGATTTTTGATTGCATTATGTTACATTCGCATTTCATTCAAGAAATACCTATAGAGATATCTATAACTAATGAGTTTGTCATGGAGTCGATGTGGGTTGTTGATGTTGAGTGGATTGTTGGGTGAAACTCTAGCATGGAAGATGATGTGACGGGCAATTGCGAATTCGGTCTACACATGATTTTATTCCAAGAACTAATTTCTTTTTTGAAACGAGGGTCGAGTAGATTACTTCAATTACGCTGAAGAGATGTCGAAAGTTATAACTGTTATTTTATAACATGTTATGTAATATCTGTTATGAGAATGATTTTCAACCGAATGAGGGGTAAGTCTTCAGACAATCCTACTAATAATTTCCACTACTGCGTAAGCCCTTCTCCAACGTTTCTTTCAAAATACGATCAACTTACTTGGCAGGTTATTTTTTTAACGTTAAACTATTTTTCCCATACACGGCCTGGGATGAATAATGAATAAATACCATGCATTTATATTTAATGCATCAAATTCGCTTCCAAAAACGAAAAATCCACAATGTCTACGATAGCATAAGGCGCAGAAGCTTGGCCTTGCCTCAGGTTGAGCTTTCAATTACTTTGAGCTATATGAATCATTTAAACCAAAACATTGTATACCAATATATTTCTCATACAATTCAATGAATCTTCCCATAGATCAGCTATGCAGCCAATATGTTCATGATAATCTCTAAATGTTTCGATATCGCGAAATAAAGATGCATTGAACTACACACGCATCGAATCCAAAGAGACGAATCAATCAACCGAATATTTTATCGGAGCTAAATAAAAAGAGCCGGGACATTTATCTCGACAGAAAATAAACTCACTGCTCAAGATTAGTTAGCAAAGTTTAGTTGGAAGAATATTTCCCAAACTGAGGTGCGTGATCGATGGCTTAAAGATACGTGAAATAAGTTGAATTATGGCGTAAGTAGAAGAAGCGTACTTGAATTCTGAACTGTATCCAATTATCTGGGATATAATCTAAGAATGCGGTCTGGCATGGGATGTAGGGCTCATAAAAGATTGGGAACCGCAGGCGGGTAGTATAAAAAAAGAGATTCAGCCCCATCATGAAATCGATTGCTTGAGCAGGTATCAACAGACTATTTCCGTTATCTGCAGTGTGAGTCTTATCTATTCAACAACCAGAATTTCCTCGTCGACCTTTTCGGAGTAGGTACACATGACTTCCTAAAGCTCGGCAAAATGTTTTACGACAATGGCCAATTGATAACCAGGTGTGATATCCGGATTACATTTTACGATAACTATATACTTTTTATCCTAAAGCTACATCTTAAAGGAGAAAAAAAGCGAGAATAAAACATGAAGGGTTATAAGCTTTTCTGGCGAATAGATCCGCGGATAGGTGAACAAATAGATGATTGACAAAATTAGTTGATATTCTTCCAAGCAGTGAGGTAGGATTACTTCCCCACTGCATTGATGTTGATGCTCTTATAAAAGACCTATGATTCATTGAGTGAATGGAAGGAAGATCTCTGACAAAAAATAAAGAAGTTATGAAGTTACTTCACTCCTGCTGGGCTTCGGTTAAGACTACCACGAGTGAACGGAAAGCTAAACAAAGCTGATGAAAGGACTAGGTTGGGAAATGAAAAATATTAAGAGGCTACTTACAAGGCTAAGGTTACAAGAACTATTTACAAAATGCGCTATTTTCAATGTGAAAAGGAGATATTTTGACTCCCCTCACCAAATTTGTAGAACCGACAAAATCGACGAAGTAAGAGACACGTAAAATCGAACCAGGTATAAAGATTCCTTCTTCCTATGCACCAATAATATTGAGAACAAAACTGAGCTAGACACTGAGAAATTCCGTTAAAACACATTTCACTTTTCGTCCTTATCCTCAACAAATTCCTTTTCCATACTACCTTCCAATGACATATTTATTCTGCAAAAAATGGGCAATCAGGATATATCCCATTCACACCCAACAGATCACTGTAGGCCAATTTTTAAGCAGCTTGGCATCATGACCCTGTAGAGCCAATTTATTTACAAAGTTTTATGTAACGTGAAAGAAAACCTCAGTTATTTTGAAACTGGGGCCAACGCCCATCATTATAACAAAAGGAGGAAATATATATTTCTTGTGCCTCAATCCAGATTAACGAAGTCATGTAATTCCTTTGATGTTTTAAAATTTCATTATGTAAACCTGCCTAATCAAGCAAAAAATGTTACCATTCAACTTTTTGAAAATTTTCTGCAATCTTTGCTAGTATCCAAAGCATTCTTTCTCTAAATGAACTTTTCGAGATTAAAAATATCGATGTTATTTTAAATTCTGTGTTTTTGTGCTGTTTTTCGAACAAAAACTAATGCGATGTATTTTTCCTAATGTATAATAAATATATTGTTATTACCTCCAATTTTCACGACTTGTGTCCCTTGTAATGGGTACCATCCCCTACAAATACACACTTTGCAGCGGCTCACAGAGCAGTATGTGGATATACATTTACAAGCCGGACACTGTGACCAGCAACTAAAAGGGATGCGAGGACAAGGAAGCTAGTTAGCAAAGCCATAACTTATCGAGACTGCTTTTACGGAGTCGAATGCTATGGTCATCACCAAAGTGCCAAATAAGAGAGACAAAAAGGAAAGTGCTGACTGCGAGTTGCAGCAAGCAAGTCTCGAGTCGAGAGATAGAGAGAGTTATGTAACAACTGGGAGAAAGAATTCTTCCTCGTAGTGTGCGTGTGACGTAACTGAGACTCGCGACAAGTAGGAAATGATAATCGCTTTTGTAGCGAGCGTCGCTAGGATATTCTCCCGACCAATACTCAGCCATTCATACCTGTCCATGGAGATACAGCTTTTTATGTTAAAAGGGCGTTCCTTCACTGTCGCAATGACTACAAACATATTCCATTTTAATAATCTGAATTTATTCATATTTATTTATTTACTTACTAGTTTAAAGCCTGCTGAAACAGGCTAACATATTGGCGAAATAGCCAAAAAGTAATGAATAAAGTAAATAATTAAGTAGAAATTAATGTGTGGTTTAATTATTAATAAAAATGATTAAAATAAATTCCCCACGACAGTACGTTAGAGTCATTAAAATGTATCTATGTTTGGAAAAAGAACAAACTTTGTTTATTTGACTTTTGTTTTTTTTATTAAGTTACAAGTGAAATTAGCAAAGTTTGTTCTAAGGAATGATAAAAATTATGCTAATTTCACACCTGAAGATGACATAATGTGTTGAAACCCGGGTCGTGAATAAACCAACTTTTTGTGAAATTCGCATAATTTTTATCATTCCTAACATGGAAAAATTTCATATAATACACCCTGAAACCGCAAATTTTCTTAAAGTTTGTTCTTTTTCCATCGTGGAGAAATTTCTCAAAGTTACCTCTGACATTGTTCGTTTTGTATCTATTTTTCTTTTTGATGTGTATTTTGAAAAATACATACGCCCGTGCCACGTGTATGTAAGTGGAGAACGTATATGGGAGCTCGCTTGCCATCTATTGGCGCACATCTGAATCACTACGCCTAGCAACTGAATAATACGTACGCGTAGCCTTTTATGCAGTAGGTTTAATTGTTATTGTTTTTGAACTGACGGTGGTTTGCGGGTTTCCTACCGCTCCCTTTCTTTTTCCTGTTATACCGATGAAAGTGAAATGATTCAGTCCCTGAAGAGACGGAAGCCTATAGCGGGGTCTACACTTGTTTTTTTATTTTCTGCTATGTAAATACACCTTTGTGGCGTGAACTTAACTTGAAAATTTGCTTAACTTGAACTCGATTAAAAGTTCTTGCTTGTATATTGCACCATTTTCAAAATTGATAGCGTTCGAAGTGGTGTTTTAGGCGGCGAAAGAAGCTTTCCAAACCAATCACGGACCATAAAAATGAGTAATCTAAAATATGCATTTCATTTTATTTCCTAGGATTCATTGATACAACGTCTCAAAGTTGGGTATCTCCGACTTTTGGCATGGATAGTAGCTGAAGAAATTACTCGGTCGGTAGTTCGAATTCACATCGCTTAAGTTCCTGGAACTGCGCACTGGATGATTATGGTACATGAACTACGGAACTTTCAAAATTTTGCGAAACGGTGCGAAAGTCGAAACGATGATTTTTAGTGTGGAGACTCAGAAATCCATTCTAATTGCTACCAGTACAAGTGATTCGAGAAATCGGATGGCTCACCACTAACTATCGTCCCGTTTCGACTGGTTTCACGATGAGACCTCAATATAGGGTCTCGGGTAATGTCAAAGCGATGGGTGATTTTAACCACTTGCCTTGCGTGTATTTGCCTCGTGCTTTTTTCGAGAAGTATTTTGGTTTCCCTACCTCATTCTATATCTCTCTTTGCCTCCCTCTCTTCCCCTCCTTCACCCCTCCTCGCCGCTTAGGTCTGGACCAGGAACTTTTTCGAGAGCTATACATCATACTCTACCTATGCCTGTAACCAGTCGACACTGCGGAAAAAAATTCCTCACGTCCGCCAATGACCTTCGCCGGGAATCTAATTTCGTCACCAAGGGAGGGTGAAAAAGAACAGACTTTTAAAAAATGTGGGAAATCACTCAAGTTTCAACGACGCGCTCTCGAAGTGGGATTTATCGAACGAAGAGATCGCGGTCAGACGGGAACTTGGCCGGAAGCCACTGACCTTCCCCAGCGACCGTGTCCAATCACACGCGGGCATCGCCCCACAACAGACGTTAACACGTGTGACAAGAGTACCATAACAGGGGTGGGAACATCGACTGAACCCTTTCTGAATAGGAGACTTAGCGTGAGCGGCATAAAGGCTCATCTGAATGGACCGATAAGGAGGCTTTCAACACTCCTCGAGAAAGAGCCTCACAGCTGGCGGGGAGTGTCAGAAGGAAGGAATCGGACACTACCAACTAACTCTACATTCGGCATTCTACTAATTGAATGATAGGGTTTTGGGCACAACCTATGTTAACTAACCCCTTTATGGGTTATCTTTGAACGCTCATTCGCATGAAAAACTATTCGCCCGTCATTGAATCTCCCTTTAAAACGATGACGGGAACAAGTAAAGGAAATATTGTCCAAAACTCTAAATAAATTAATGAAAAGCTTTATAAATGCTCTGACGTAACCCATTAGAGCAAGTTAACAATAAACAAATTGTACATTCTGCTCAAACAATCGTAAGACACACATATTTCGATTTACATGAATGAATGATCTGATGTTTTTCCGGCGTATATCTTGAAGGAAGATTTCTCGGGTGTACCACCGGGTAATAGGGCTCCATCACTGCCAAAGTTTGAAGAACTACCCGCTCGAAAACCCTGAGGATGAAGAGCGAGTCGTTCTTCGAAACGTTGGCAAAGATGGAGACCCGGTGGTACACCCGAGAAACAGGCTTCAGTCCACATAGAGTTTGGCTTTGTATGGTACAGAAACAAGAGCTCTCGAGGATCAAGCACGAGAACATAGCGTTTGAAATGTTAAATAGATAGCTTTAATAATGCTGGTGGGGGGGGGGGAATGGAGAAAGTGCAGTGGACGGAGAGGAAGAAGCAAGAGGATGTAATCGGCAGAGTGGGTGAGGAGAGGAGACACCCGAAGAATATTCTGAGGAGGCTGAATACGAGTTGGTGGTTGGAAGAGGTAATGAGGGTAAGAAGGGATGCTGAAGACCGTGGTAGAGGGGAGTATGATTAGCAGACCAATCTTCAGATGGCTGACTGCTGATGATGATGACATGGAAAATGAACTCAACTGTCGGTCGCACAATGAAATTCAATTATTTGCGTATTCTACCAGCTGACAGGTTTTTGGACAGTCCTTGATCTAAATCAAAATTATGGAACATCATATCACTTTACTTCCTAAAAATGGCTCTCTATCACTTCTCTCTTAAATTCCTCAAGCCCTCTACCTCTCCTAATGTTCTTTATTCTACCCAATCTCATCTAGTATGCCAATCTCAAGTATAGCACGTGAACTGCTACAGCTGCCTTATTCCGGGAGGTACACAATTTTCAAAATATTCTAGATCATCATTGTTGTTTCAGCCTTTAACCGTTCATGGAGAGTTCAGCGTAGTCTAGGTGCACATCCTTACACCGCAAAGACCTAAGCTTTGATCGGACTGAGAGGCGGAAATTCCTCGACTAGAAGCCAGCCGAGGGGGAAGAATGCACGGTATTACGCAGATGAGCAGCATAGACCCCCATCCATTCTATTGGACGAGGAGGAAATGAGACTGGTTCCCCATCTCCTGTGCCACTTAACCCCTTCGAGACCCAGTAAGAGGGGAAGGAAGAAAAGCGAAAGAGGAATTAAGACGACGGGGCGGGAAGGAATTATGGCGAAGGAGGTCGCTGAGCGTAGAAGAGAGAGAGAGAAAGAGATAGGAAAAGGCCCGACCCCCTGCGGCGGAAAGCGGAATGAAACGAGGGCGAGAGTGACAAAAGAGCATCGTCGCGGCGCATCTCTCGTGTGTGCCGGATCTCTCGACCTCTGCTCGTGCCTTCGCATGAGAGACGGAGGATTTGAATCGAGGGGGAAAAAGATGGTGAGAGACGCGGTGAGAGGAAAAAAAAGTCATAAAAGAGAGATGGATGAAATAAGATCTGGAGAGGAGGAGGGGTCAACGTCCCCGAGACACGAGCGTGCTGTTGCAGGACGGTACGTCACGCGTGCGGCATCCTCGCATACGCCTTTTCGGCTCTCCTTCCGTGCGCTTCCAAACGACCTCGCGAACTGCGACAAGGGCAGCCGCGCCCGCGCGTGATCAGCAGACCAAGCGACGGCGCGTCTCGTGGCGCCACGCGCCTAGAAAAACCATACTACAGGCACGAACGGTCAAAAGAGGGATGGTTCCACACCACCTTGATACAAGACCAACGCGCAGAAGATAACAGGGCCACTGCCACTACCACATCTAATCCTATGCTATTGGCTGGTGTTAGATCCTACCCTGAAGTGGAAATAAAACCACATTTCCATGAATTCATTATTCCATTGTTTTGCCGAAAAGCTACGTTTTCATGCAGCCGATTTTACGTCACCGGACGCAATCAAAAGCGAGATCTTCAACGAAGGCTGCGTTGCCGTGGGGAGTTGCCCATCTTTCAACTAACGACGCGGTCTGCGACGCCGGGGCTGCGGCAGGGAGGGTGGACCGACGCTTCCAGCCTATCATTTGTTCAGCCACGTGATCACTTCCCGAAGGATTGAGAGTCATAAATATTGTTTCCATAAATATCTGTTTCTGAGGAGACAGAGTTTCGGGCGTACCTACTTCGGTGGAAGTTCTCAGTCTCCATCACTGTAAGAGAAAACGCAGAGGTATATTTCCATACTATTTTAATAAACATCCACCGTGGTCTCAACGAAGTCAATTGAAGAACATAATTGTGTCATTATCAATATAACCTTGCTAGGGCAGAAACGTGGACTCTGACGAAGAAAATAGGCTGCAGGCGTTCGAGATGTGGGTGTGGAGGAGGATGGAGTAGTGCGGTGGACGAGAGAAAGACGAATGACGAAGTAGTTGACCTAGTTGGTGAGGAGAGGAAACTTGAGGATGAGATTAGGGGAAGGCAGGGTAGGTGGCTGGAAGCGGTAATGAGGGGCGATGTTTTGCTGAAGGCCGTGATAGAGGGGAAGGATGTTGGGCAAGCGGGGAAAGGGAAGAAAACTAATAGCTTTATGGACGAGATGAAGAAGGGTAGGATATACGCTGAGATGAAGAAAGAAATACTAGAGGAAGATAGGGCCCTGCGCGTGTAAGGATCTGTAGGATTTTCCCTCGTGTTCATCATAGCCTACCTTTAATCGGTAGATTACTCTATGGAATGAAATTCAAATTTTTACCTTTTTTTCTCCACGAATCTCACGCTTCAAGTGACTAGAGAAATTAGTGTTAGCAGTGCTAGGCGCCGTATTATTAAAGATTTTTACAGCGAACAGATTCGTATTTGGGATTGAATGATGTTTTCTCTTAGCAACGTTTATATTTAGGTCCACCGTGTGGAATGGAAGAGCCAAATTCAGAAATTTTCCACCAACAAGATAAAAACTCGGGTCCTCTCTCACCAAACCCAGACTTCCCCACCCGAAAATACAATCGGATCGTCGCGGAGTTTCAGAAAAGAATATGAAGATCAGATTTCCGACAAAAACAAAGGATTCACATGGTGATATACTATCCTTTGATGCCCTCCGGCCCCTAACTCAACGCTTGCGTTCTGGTATTTTCTCAGTGGTTTCCGTCTCACAACATGCACTATTTTTTCCCATAAAGAACAAATTCTCAGAGAGAAATGAGAAACCACGTTACACTTTCTCGGGAATATCACCACTGTTTTTTCATTAAGTTCCCGAATTTTGGTAACAAAAGGTTGTTTCAATGCGAGGCACGCCTTTCTAGTTCACATGTTCAAACAATGAAAGGACTGTTTTATCCGTAAGGAGTAAGGACTTATTCCAAGAACACGCCTATCGCTAATGCCTCGAGGAAAATTTCATTACTCCAGCTTCGTTTATCTTATCTATTATTTATGAGGATGTCTAAAGCCTCGTGATGAGTAAAATCAGTGAAACGATGTGAGTCATGAACTATTGTCTTGCGTGCTACTCCCACAGTGATAACAACTTCGTGAAGAAATACGAGCACATCCAAGAAGTGCGACTATTCACACCGGAAATTAAGAAAAGGAAACAGCAATCAATTCGGGAAATAACTAACATTTTGAAAACATTACCGAATTTGCGTACAGTAGAACTGTGAATACAGTAGAAAAGTGAACAGAAAAAATCCATTGTGAATGAAGATGGATGCGCCATTACAGAGCCCAAGCAAGATTCATTTGATACGCGGTGACTTTTTTCTTGGTATGCACTTTAAAAATTTCGCCGAACAGACAAGTTTCTTCTTTATCAATATGCCTTGTCGCGTTTCGACTCAAGCTCCATTCAATATACTTATGTTTCTGTTCGATTCTTGAGTAATAATTGTCATTACTGGCGAGTAAAAAAATTAATGCAAGCCACCATTTAAATCCTAACGATATATTGTTGAGTTTACATTTACCTCCACTTGGCTCCAGTCGGCCGACGAATCCATAAAATTATGCTTATGTAAATTGGCCAACTCAGGCATACCACGCCTTTTTATCGTTATTTAGCTATTGCTATATATTAAAAGATTATATATGGTATACTGCTTTTGTAATTGATGGTTTTTCCAATCACGGGTCAAAGATATGAAGGCTTTCCACCCGCTGAAATACATATACGAAGTTCACGCTCATTATTTCTTTAAAACTATCCATAAGGAAATTAAAACGTACTAACAATGAGGCAGCCCTTTGGAATATTAATTCAAACCAGAATAATAATGACAATAAGCTTTTACGTATGCATAAATCACTACTAAAAATGTTTTTTTTACATACTTATAATTCATTCTATTCATTGACTACATTCACAGGAATATAACAAATGAATCACTATTCTTATTTTTGGAATGCCTAGGCACAGGCATGCCTGTTTGAATCCACGACGAATTCAATACTCATTGGTGCGCAGGAAATCTAGAGAAATCCATGGGAGGTAAGAGGTTGCCGAAGGAAAACAAGGACGACTCGGAGTGCGTAAGAATGTAATTAGGGAGATAATGAATACGTACATGGCAGTAGTACACCTTGAATTACACCACCACAACGTAGCACTTATTGACGTTCAGATTACTGCGCAAACTAAAAAAATGTAACACGCCAGGAATTTCTTAACACATGACAGTCAAAGAAGAAAAGAATCGTGTTTCATGAACTGGAATTGAGACGGAAGAAAGCGCGGGAATTTTCCCTTGGTTACACCCTCAAGATAGAGCAATGACACTTCCTCCCTCCATATTTAGTTCAGAATAAATATAATGTGCACAACATAAGAACCAACAAAAATATCACGTGATTTTCCCGTAGGAATGTCAGTTTTACCCTCAACGAAAAAGGCTATCACTAAGATCTAACCATTCGTATGCATTCATTAAGCATCAAGAAAATATTTGAAGCCTAATGCTGCGTCTCAAAACATCTATTGTAAAGTCTATAACAGAAAACGAATGAATTTATACATTCGTACATACCCTTCACGTAGTTTCCTTTCGCGGTAGGCACAGTAAAAAAAAGTTTTAGTCACGGAGATTGGCCAGTAAAGCTGACTCTGCTTAAATAAGTTCTTCCATACTGTCTAATAATTGCCTCCGTACTGTTTTCGGTAAAATCAAAAGGGATAGGGCTGGGAATGAGTGGGTGATGAAAGAATTACCTGAAGAATGTGGAATGGGTGCTCCGGAAATGGACATATATGAAATAAGAGTACTTCGTAGGTTTGGCCATATCGAGAGAATGGATAACAGTTGAATAACGAAACAAATTTACGATGGAGGAGTGGACGGAGTGTGAGGAAGGGGTGGACCGGGAAAGTCATGGGTGAATATGGTGGAAGATTCTCTAAAGATAAGGAGTATTAGGAGTCTTAAGTACAGGAGGGCGTGTATGTACTTAATTGAAAAGTCCGCAAAAACGGCACAAGGGCTTATTAAATTGGTCGGCAATCCAACAAATAAATATGCAAGGAATGCAGGGATGAATTCACGCTTTAAAGGAATTATCAACTGTTTTCATGACATCTGCGTACGATAATTTGTCCTAGCTTTTTGAAGGTGGTTTGAGAGAGATTTTGCCCTAGTCATAATGGAGACCATATTAGAATTTTATTTTTTATTATTTCAGCAACTGTGAGAAGCATTACGTAAATATTGCAACAAAAATGGCGCAAAAATACTTCTGTATATGACTGAAATTCTCAATAATGAAATAGAGAATTAATACAAACCACACTGTTCAATTTATAACGATATCTATGCGTTGGTAATTCCTCATTTTGTAAATGAAGTCTCTCTGGAGTGAATAACCTTATCATTTCCCATGGAAAATGGCTGGAATGTTTTGGAAAATAACTTGATGAGTAGGTAAGTGGCAGATTTTTTGTTATCAATAGAATTATGAGATTTTCTTTATGATGAAGCCAAATTCATTGAATTTTGTGTGAAATGGTATCTCGCACAAAATACCTTAATTGAAACATATCTATCTTGCGTATAAGAATCACAAAAAGAAAAACGAATTGATGCTAATTATTATTTTCCGATCAAACTTTGGATTCAGAGGAAATAATTGTAATCCCTAAATGTATCAGGAGTTAAGCCCATTTAGTTACGTTGATTGTCGTCAAATGGAGATCAATTGTCGAACAAACAATAAAAAATGACCGTATTCCCTTGAACCATAGGGGAACCGGAAGGATCTAACTTTAATTCAAAGAAGATAAATTACCCTAATACTCGGTATAATAGACTCTAAGGCATGATTTCTTCCCATTGTTCAACTCCTTTCCGTAATCACTTAGGCCTCCTATTCAACCACAAATTGTTGTATCTTCATCCAAAGGGATGACCTTGCCCAGCTGCGCGTGCTTGAGCCATCTCAAAGGACAAGAATGCGGATGTGGTGCAACTCCTTCTCAAGGAGCGATCACAACGAAAGCAAAACGAGAATCGTATACGCATCCGCGAAGAATACACCGGAATGTAAATTTCGAACGAAATTCACCAATCAATTGCTGAGGACTGCATCATTTGGTATTCTAGCAAATGATTTGAAGATTTTGGTGCAGCCCCAACCTTAATTTCCCTATTTTTGCGGTACTTATAAACGGCCCCATACATGGCTATCTATTGGGTCGTTTAGAATGTTCTCTTAAATTCATAACCACCCTCATGATAAAGATTCAACTAATATTTCCTGTATTTTTTTTAAATAATCAACGTAATTTACTTGGTGACTGCAACGATTCGGGCGTAGCACGTTCAAGGTCCTATCAGACAAAATATTTTTTAATAAAAATAAGTAATTCAATTACCTAATTTTATTAACTCCCAAAGCAAAACAGGAACTCTACGGGAAATTAATTACAGGGAGGAATAAGTAGCCTCACAGGTACATATTTAGCGAAGTTACCAACGAATAAAGTGTTCAACGAATACATTTACAAGTATGATGAAGGAAAATGTAAAAAATAAAATTCTTGACTATAGTTAAAACAAAAATGTTAATTTCCAATTTCTAAAACATATTCCTCTTACATTTTTTTACTTCTGTTCCACCTATTTTCACAATTTTTAAACCTATCTTTCCCTGTAGATTATCTAATAAATAATGAGCTTCAGTTCCAATTCTCGTCACAATTTTCAACATCCCCAGAGCACCGTCACGAGGGTTACAATTTAGAATGGAACACGTAGCTCCAATTTCGCAGGAATAGTGTCAATCAATAATGAATTTTCATTTCGGCACCGTGTGTCGGGGTGCCTTCAGCATGGAACAGATTCCAACGGTTACCCCAGGAGGCGAAGGACAAGCGACGAACGGGCGACGCACATATGCATTCTCGAATGAGACGTTAGAAGGCCGCGCAGATCACGAGCAGAACGGCAAGAAATGAAGTCGTATTTACGTGAGATTAGTGATGGGAAAGAAATCTTATTTTCGCGTGGAGGTTTTACAATGTAGGTAAAAAGATTCTTAATAAAAAAACAAAATGTTTTCCCCGCATTTTATCCTCCGGAATTTACTAATGCATTTTAAAGAAAATTTTGCCAAATATCTCTAAAAACATGAAAAAACAAAACTATTGCGGTCGATAGTATTCGTAACCTCAACGTAACCGCAGTAGTCGATGCTTACGTAGACTTTGTGTCACTCCTCTCTGAAGGTGGTCAAGTACATGATACGAGGTATCACTAAAAGAATTCAATACCGGGATGACATACCTACAATACGCATAAGGAAATAGACACAGTGTACTTTCTATATTCACTTTAATTATCCGTGTAAAACATGATAAAGGAGTCTTTATTGAAGCTTTTTCTCCAGAAAACAATCATGCTAACAACAACGCAAAGGATTGAGACCAAATACCATTTTAACGAAAAAAGGGTTTTAAATTGGGTTATCAGCCGAGCGAAAAACACATTTTTTTCAAACGACTTAAGCGAATAATGCATTTCGTTTTGCACGCCCAACCATGATATACGCCATACGGATAAGCGCTAAGAAGTACTGGAGTTTTTTTCAAGAGAAGAGTTTTTAACCATCGGGAACTCAGCAGGCAATGACGAACGCAACTATTCATACCAACAGGATGGATCATTGACGCTGAGGAGTCTTCACACTCTCTCATGAGTTATTTATATCCGTGATATAGGAGCAAGTTGGATGCTGTGCAGCTCACGCAAACTAGAATGCAAGAAGATTTTTTTTTAATTCCACGAAAGCATTACGCGGGAACCGGGTGACCTAGTAGGATCCGTAAGGGAACAAGCCGGCACTCTAATCCAAAGATCGCGGGTTCCATTCCCGTGCCGTCCGTGGTAGCCACGTTGGTAACCCTCTTTTGTCTCAGGAATATCGTCTTACAATTAGTTCAGACGGTGTGATGTAACTTTAGCTGCTGGAGAACAAGAAGAAAAAAACGAAGTATAATAATTTAAGTATTCTACGTAACTAAAGAATCTTTAGCCGCGACATAGAAACGTAAAGACCCGCAATCCGAAAAATAAGGTAGTTTGATCGAAATTATTCCCTAGTAATAATGGATAACGTATACGAATTTTATTTTTTCATTTCAGCAGCTGTAAGAAGCATGAAGTAAAGATAATGTTTTTGGCGCAAAAATATAGTTTTATACGACTCAAATTCTCAGTAATTAAATTAATATATTAATATAAGTCTTTAACTTGACTCATTTTTTCACGCCATACGGTGAAAATGCCTTCACGACAGCAGGTTTTTTGCGATTCAGGAAAAATTACTGCGGTGAGAAATTGATTTATTTTGAAACATAGTTGAGTGTTTCTATTACATTTTTGACGAGATCTAGGCGTTATAAATTCATCATTTTTAAAAGTCTCACTGGAGGAAGTACTCGTACCATTTCCCATTGAAAACGGCTTCTATTTATTGGCAAATATCTCTTAAAGTAGTGCGGTAAGTGGCTGATATTTTGGTATCTTCGGAAAGGTGAGATATTTTTCTTTGAAATGAGGCCGAACTCATTAAATTCTATTTTAAATGATATCTCGATGGTGAAAAACTCGCATATAAACGCGGCAGAAATTGCCCCAGCATCCCTGATGATGATGGCAGAGTCAGCTATCGAAACGTCAGCAGCCCAATTACCTCTCTTGGTCGAAAACCGTGAAGAATTCACTCAAATCATACGCCGGGGAAAAAGCAAATATTTCATTATAATAATACAACGTGACTCTCACCTTAGACGTAGACGATTTTCCATCATGATCCAAAGTTTTCGATGGACAGTAAATTGAACGATCTGGGTAGTTTAAAACACCATTCAAATGTTTTGACAACAACGTGTTTTCCACAGTTTTATTTCTCACAGTACGAACAGCTGGTAAGTTGGCTATTACCGGAGGCAATGGACAACAGAGGTCATCCGTGCCACTGAGGGCAGGAGGGTTGGATTCTGAGGGAAGGGTCATAGGGGAATGGAGGTAGTGTAAAGATAAACCCGGCGTAGGCGTAGGGGTCGGTATTTCACTGAAAAATATACCCCACAGCCAGGATTCGAACTCGAGCTCTTGGAATAGGAAGCCAGTGCTCTAGCCACCACGACAACTCCAGTACGACCAGTTGCGGCTATTAGGCCATCATCAGACAGAATAGTAAATGCGATCACTAATGGCTAATGCTTTATTAGCCAATAAAACAACAGTACTTGCAGATGGATTAACAGTCTAAACCGATCGTATTGTGAGAAATAAACGCTTTAAAGCTGTGCTCATTTAATTATTACAATACCCCACCGAGTGAAGTCTTCTTTACTATTCAAATATCATACGAACTCTGACGTGGAATCATGCAAAGAACTCATATCAATAAAATATCAAGTTAGAATTTCTAAGTCAGGAAACTTTGTCTTGGATAAGTAGCTCAGAAAATCACCACAAATCAACCAAGGACAAATTATTAATGCGATAAAAATCAGGCAGGTAGGCGTTGAAACAACTATATAACCTTCATAACATTTACGAAGGTAGTTCAAAAAAAATTAATCGGGTTATCAAATCTTATATCAAATGCTAATCAGTAAGTAGGACATGGAATGCCTGATGAAACATTTATGGACCAACTGGCAAGTGTCGTGGCATAATAACACGTTATCAGGTCGGTAATGACAGCGTGAATTATTGAACGGTTTTGTAAGCTCGTTGTTTCGCCTGTGATCGAATTTGCATATTTTATTGGACACTCGAACACGACATTAATACCTCATTATTGACTTTATTCTCTCCGTCACAATGGTGTGAACACAAAAGTTTATGCTCAAAGTTAAGAGATTTAGGTAAAATTAAGTCAGAGCACTACAAAACTTATTGAATACTTGGAATTGGGATGCGTTTGTTTGAACATGCATTTTTACAATCAACGGCACTAAATATAATCACTTGGCATGTTTTCACAAAAATAATTAAATGCACGAAAGATTTAGTCGCATAGACGAGTATATGCTTTCATATCAATGTTGTGAGTTTTATGTACAAATTGTGTCAGAGCACTACAAAATGTATCGGATATCTGGAATAAGTATAAGTTTTTCTTACGGTTTGAACATGGATTTGTACAGTTAACGGAAAAAAATAAAATCACTCTGTACGTTTTCATATGATCAACTTTACGCACGACCGATTTCGCCGCATAGAAGAAAGTCAATACGTTTGATGATGTCGCCTAAGCGACGAAACCGGTCGTGCATTAATCTCATGTAAACATGCATGGTTATCTTTTTGAGTGGGAATTAAATTTTCACACAGTTGTGACTTAAATAATTAGCCAAAGCAAATAACTTGCCGGAAGTTCCTCAACGCGGAAGCCCAGATAAGAATACCTACTGATAAAGTACTATTACATGGCTCATTAGATAATTATTACTTCTGTAATATTACCGATGGAAGTACAGGGAAGACCTACGATAATAAACGACAGTATTATTATTGCTAACTCTTACAGTTGAATAGGCTTATTAGATAGCTGGTTGTAAATGGACGATAGGTACATCGACTCTATACTGTGATTTTCGATTACACGGGCAATAGACTGGAAATTTTCTTAAAGAACTAGAACAAATCATCCAGATTTCTTTGCATCCGCTGATTAATGCACATATATATATTGCAGGATTCATTCCAAACTGCTTGGCTGCACCTCCAGCTAGCCACGCCGCGCCGCAGCTTCGGGACTCGCAGAGTGCAACCCGACGCGGGCACGGTAATGCCTCGTGACCTCGCCGAGGGGGCCCACCATCTCCCCCCCCTTCATTCGAGCGAAAGCGGATCCGATTGAGGCACGGTGAGCGGGGAAAGGGAAGAAAAGATCAGAGCCGCGAGATTAAGACGCGGGTCGAAGGAGAGGTTGGGTGGGTGGAGCTGAAGGAGGAAAAGCGATGAGAATGCAAGACTTAGCGTAGTTTGAGCGAGATATTTCCCCAGTCATATTGGAGACCATATTCGAATTTCATTCTCTAAATTAAACGTCCGAAAGAAGTATGAAGTACATACTGTGATATGAATAGCGCAAAAATATAGACATGACAAAAATTCTCAGTAATTAAATAAATATGTCTACATAAGTCTCTAACTTGATCCATTTCTTTCACACCGTACGGTGAAAATGCCTTCAAAACAGTTTTTTTTTGCAATTCTGTAAAATTTACTTCGGTGAGTAATTGATTAGTTTTTATAAATAGTTAAGAAAACATACAAACTACACACCGTTAGTTTTTTGGAGAAATCTATGAGTTAAAAAATCATAATTTTAAAATATCTCCCTCTGGACCGCTAAATCGTAATCTATCCAATATAAAAAAGCTTATATTACTACGCAAATTGCTTGAAAAGCGGTTCAGCAAGGGGTTGGTATTCTGAAATTAAAAGAAAGATGAGTTTTTTTCCTTAAAATGAGGTCAAATTCTAGGTGAAGTGACATCTCCCTCAAATTACCTTACAGCCATCTCACATTGAACTTAAAGAGCGCAAGAACATAAAAGTGATATCAAAGCATTATGCGCTGTAAGGCGAAGAAACGCAGACTTTGTCAAAAGAAGACGATAAAAGACTGCAGGTGTTCGAGATGCGGGTGCGGAGAAGAATGGAGAAGGTGCAGTAGACGGAAAGGATTACAAACGAAGAAGTGCTTTCTACGGTGGGTGATGAGAGGAAATTAGAAGGTAAAATAGGTGGTTGGAAGAGGTAATGAGGGACGAAGGGACGTTGAAGGCCGTGATAAGAGTTGGTATCCGTGGAATGGGAATTAGTGAATAGGCTTTATGGATGGTATGAAGAAAGGCAGAATGTGCGCTGAGATGAAGAAAGATTTGTTTTAAAGGGAAATGGGCATGCGCCCATAAAACTCTTAAGAGGATTATTACTCTCTCTCATTTAAACCTACCTCAATCTGTAGATTACCCTAACAAAAATAACTTTAGGGTAGAAACCCGCTGAGGACATATACCTACACAGTACCCTGAGAGCCACCGTATGGACGTGTAGCAAGGGATGTGAGGTCACCATCCAGGAAGAACTGATGTAACAGGATAAAGGAAGCGGAGGAGGGAAAGGACGAAAAGTGAGCTTTAATTTGACGGATTAGTGTCTTACTCTTTATCTGTAGTAATCATTACGGGGTATATAATACCGTATCTGCCAACCCTGATTTACCACCCTTAACTGTGACCCCTGGGCAATGTATATTTCGAATACGTCTCCTATCTCTCCAATCTACTCCTATTTCAGTTAATATCTTTTTGAGTACAGTGAGTTTTATTCATAGATTATAAAACCGTGCCTTTAAGTCAGATATTAAGCTATGTCCTTTTGATCGATGCGAATCTAGACTTATGGAGGGCCCGCCGCGACTGTTTGAGTCCAAACAAATATCAAATTCCACCTTTTCGGTAGTATTGTTTCCAAATTATTGTTTTTAATGATTACATTCATTAGCAATTAGGAAACAAGAATAAAATAAAAAATATGCAGATTATACGATGGTTATATTTCTAATGAATGATTTTTTTCCAACCAAATTAGCTGGCTGCAGCGCGTTTTCCGTTGAATTTTGAACGTTGAACGTATTTAACATCAACTCCCGTGGTTATCTGCGAATAACTGAAAAAAGTCGGTAATGGGCTAACAGTTCTTCAATAATTTATTCCCTGGGAGCGTTTGCATCTTACTCACAGCTCTCCGCGAAAATAGTACTTGTATTAGATAGAGAAATATTCCAAGGGATAAACACCTACATGGGCCGAATAAAGAGGGATATGGCAAAGTAGATATATCAGGATGCCATAGAGTTAGCAATGAATATGGAAGGATGAAGCGCTGCAGTTGACCGATCTTAGTATTGAAACAATGATGCTAAGAGAAATATTATTTTTCGCAATTTTTCACCCTATCTCGCATTTAACATTACATGATGTCAAGTTCAATTTACGAAAAAAGAAAAATAGCGAGAATAGGTGAGGTTTCGTTTTTCTCATCAAACAAGAGGACACATTTTTCTATAAGCAACCAGAAAGTAAATTGAGTGAAATTTACGTAAGGTGGACCCAACTTTAAGTTACGTTCTAGCGTTATGTCCTATAGTTCGATGATAATCGGACTTGCTCTTTTTTTAACATACGGGAACGGTGAGGCGATGAGGGGAGGGTGGGGGAGAAAAGAATGAACAAGGAGGGGGTGGAGAAGTGTTGCAGACCGACCTTGAGGTAAAAAAAAGAAACGAGCGGGTGCAGCCGCGGCGTATCCTTCTCCTCCGAGCGGCCTCTCTGCTCTGCTCCTCCCTCCCCCCCCCACCCCCGCGGGAAAACCTCTTTCATACTCCCGACCTCGCAACCGTAACAATTACATCTCACCCCCAGACCGCAAATGAAAAGGCCCTTTCTCCGAAGACCGCTCGTACGGAAAACTGTTAACGCATTTGGTTCAGAAATGGATTTGCAGAGAATAATTCACCTCACAATTATTTTTTGCCCTTTTTAAGGTGGCTGGAGTGGCAATTAAGAGCACATTTTTAATATTTTTTTAAGTCGGAAAATAAATTCTTCGACCACATTTCGTTGAAGTGTATATGTTTATGCGTTGGACAGCACCACACAAGAAGTAATAGTAATGACGCAAGAATTAAATTTTTTAAATGTTTCCTTACTTAAAGCGTGTTATGACTAATAGTTTTCAGCACGGTATTCAAAATTTAGACGAAATTTTGTTGACATATGTAGTTGGATATTGGACTCAGTGTGAGACATTGATATTTATTAGCATAATAAAAATAAGAAATGTATTGTTTTACGTTGAGAAGAAAATCTGTACAAATGTAATCGAATTATTACGAACTATATGTCATGTTCCATAAGGCTACGTGTTAAAATAGCATTGAAAGGCCGAAAAACCCAATCGGTAGGATGCAATTTTTTCACTTGTATCTTTAGATGTCACTAATGAGAAATCTGTGCGTAATATAATCGCACAAATCAGTACATAAACAAAAGTCGCTCCAGCCACCTTAAATATGGAAATGTGCAGTGTGTTCCGTATCATGGGCTCAGAGCGTTGGTTCTTTGGGGAAGAAGTGATTACACTCTACGAGATCTGATTCTCGAAACGCCGATGTGACTATCGAATGCGACAAAACTAATTTTATCGTAAGGTCCCGTCGATTTAGCATTCTAGAGTCGTAAAATCTTATCCGCTAGTGATTATAATTGGCCGTAAATCATCAAGCAATTGTGTAAAATGAGATATTTCCACGAAATCATGAGTGAGAAGACAACATTTTGTTTAGAATTAAGATATTACGTTAGACGGTAAAGTACAGCCTCTTGCATTACACGCATGTTTCTCACGGTATATTTTCCGTGAAAGGATTAAAAAAAATATTTTACTTAAATTTGATAATATGTATAAGAAGCTCTAGTCTACAGATATTTTCATTATTCAAGATTTTAAGGAATTCAATACTCACGAACAAATAGTTTGATAAAAATAGCATATTTTGTACAGGCCCACCACGGAGAATATTAGATTAGGGGTCATACAAAATGCTAACTTTCAATTAGTAGGACACCTAATGATGAATTCAATAAAATTATGAGAAAACTAAAAAACACCTGAATCTGAATGCATTCATTCATGAATTTTCAGGCAAAGGCATTGATCAATTTTACCAAAGATACACAACCATTAGGTAACACAAATTACTTAAATAAAAGTAAATTGCAACTGATGACCTTTGTGACAGAAAAAATGCAAACTTATCGATGCGGAATATGAAAGAAAACGAACTTTTATGTAAATTGCATTTAGCAATGGCGAGAACAAACTACTCGGCGAAATACCTGTAATAAATGTAAGGAAAGCATATAGTTGAAAAATATTTGCGCCAAATAGCATCCTACTGATCTAAGTTGGCCTTAGTTCTTGAAAAGCTCAAAGGTCTCGGGGCTTGGCGCAACATTCTTGGGGCTGATTCGGATGAATTGATTTGAGGAATGCAGGTCTGCGACCCAATTACTTGAAATGGAACACACATGCTTGGAAAAATAGCCTTGCAGATCCCAAATTCAGCGTGGTCCACGGCTGAGACTTTTGATTATCCACGAGCAATTGCGAGCGTGACCGCATTCAGTTACGGAGTCTGATGAAGAGCCGACCCGTGATACAAAGCGAGAGAAGGCCCCGTGGTTGGTAATATGGAGACGATACTTTGCATCGCCTTGTCCTTTCACTTGAGAGTGGCCACGTTGGAAAAATGAACGCGAAAGAATTAAACTCAAAGCTGAGAGTGGTTTTGCATCACAAAAAGGAACCAAATGTCAGCAGAGGCTGTTTCCCGTGCAGTCATTCGAGATACAGCGCAGCCCTTCAAGCAGTTCTCTGCCTCACCCGACGCAGCCATCTAACCATCTACTGCGTCTAACCGCACGTCTAACCATTAACCACACTGCGAAAGGATAGCATTTCATGTTATGCATAAGGAAATTAGGAATTCCGAAAAATGAACGCGCCTATTTGGACCATGGACCATATTCCGTGATGTCACTCACGAATTCCTATGCAAGGTAATCCTTATCACAAAGACACGAAGTTTTGAACGCACATAAATAAACGGATCAAACGGCGTAAGAAAAATATATCGGACTGAAACGTGATTTCAAACTGTGAGTAAAATTTGCAGCGACGCAATCTTAACGGTACACTTACGCATGATTAGGATTAAACAAGGACATGTATCCCAGTGTAACAGATTTGAAGTAGGAATTGGGTACTTTTTAAATTGAACTTCCACAAATTATTGGCTGAATCCATCAATTGTAACCGTGTAACGGAACCCGAAATTGCAAGGTCAAATGTACGGAATCAGACCAGATGCGATTTTTACCGTGCATGAGACTGCGCAATTAAATGCATTGCCCAAGACGGCCTTTTAAATGAGATCTCTGGGGAGGAGGCAGCCATCCCCTATCCGCACCCCTCCCCCAACCCTTTAGGACGGAGATAAGGTCTGGAAGGGGAAGGGAGAGAGACCCAGTTGTCTTTATCGCGACTTAGGTCGCTTCCTCCTCAGCGTCACTCAAGCAGACGTTTGGAGACACTCCTCTCTCTAAGGAGGAGGGGAAGGCTGTGAACAGCCCACTTCCGCTTTCGAGGGAGGAAGGCGAACCGGGGCATCCTCCCTGTCTCACCTCATCCTTCCTCCCAAATTCCCCCTCCCCCACCTTCTACCTCTCCATCCTCCCAGGCCAAACCTTCCCAACAACTTCCCCTCTCGACCCATCCCATACCGGTCTCCAATGGCAACAATTACGAGCCATGAGAAATGAGTCTGGGTGTAGTCAACTCTTTATTTTCGTGCAATACTTCACTTGTTCCAGCACCATTTTTACGTGTTAAATTTCATGAATTACGTGAAATTTAGTACGTAAAAAAGGTGAGCCTCCACGAGCCTAGAGAAAACATCAGAGTTTTGGTGTAATCACCTATAATTTTCGTGCAATCCTTCACTCGTTTCTGTACCTTTTTCACACATTTAAGTTCCAGTATTCCACAAAAAAAGCTGAATAAACTGAAGAACACATGAGCGCAATTTGATGATGGAATAATTATTCGCGGGCCTATAGAAGATTCAATGAATTTGGTCTGATTTAAAGGAAAAATATCCGACCTTTCTAATGATCCTTTAGTATCATTCACACATTGCACGACTTTCAGAGATATTTAAGAGAAAATTTAAGCCGTTTTCCGCGGGATATGATATGCCTGTGTGCTCCAGAGAGACATTATTAACGATAAGGAGGATTTCTGATGCAGAGATCGCGTCATAAATGTAACAAAGTGTACGTAGTTTGTGTTATCGATTATATATCAAAAGAAATTAATCCCTCCCTGCAGTACTTTTTATATAAAAGCTAAAAACCTTTGGTTTTAAGGCGTTTTTAGCACAAGGCGTGATACAAAAAGGACTAGGTGAAGCCTCAAACATTGTATTTACTTAATTACTGTGAAGTGCAGTCATAAAGCCAAGTTTTTTCGTAGCTAATACCACTAAAGTTACCTCACGCTTCTTACAAATTCTTATATTTAAAAAAATTACAATATGGTATTCATTGTGACTAGAAAAATATTTAGCTCAAAATACTTAAATATGAATACAGCATTAGTTCAGGTAACTTACCGATATGTCCACCATGATGCGAATGAAACATTATTAATGAATAACTCAATAGTGACCGACTGATTGAGTCTGATGAGACGCTGAAAACGACTTCGAACGAGGGAACGCAATGCGTTACGTTTGAAACTAAAAGAGTTTTATGGGATGACATAATTTGTAGAGGTAGGTAGGTAATCAAAACGGCGAGAGCTGATAGAATTCTGAGAAAAAAATGTTATCTGAGAAACATACACCATCAATCCGCAGATTGATAAGCACCATTGATGGCGAAACATCCCATATCAAGAAATTATTATTAGAGGTAACCTACTGATTGAGGTTGGTTTAGTTGGAGATAATATTACCTCTACTCTTGCAACCGCGGAACAAAATATTAGGAGCTCAAGAAAGACTAGGGCGAAAAATATCTGTCAATAGGGTTACAGATAGCCCCAAAATGGAGAACTTTGGATATAAACATCGATCTTGGTGCCTTTCTTCACCCACATACCAAGCAATTCCTCGCTTGCTTTCCCATCCGTCCACCGCGCCTTCCACATCATCCTTCACACGCACATCTCGAACGCCGGCAGCCTATTCTCGTCTTCTCCTCTCAGAGTCTACGTTTCTGAAGTCACCTAAAGGAATTTCCGTATTATTTTAAATAGGAAAGTCCTTTTCGAAAGACCCCGTATTCATGTGACAGAGTTTAAAAAAATGCACTAAACGACAGACGAAAAGTATCGACCCTGGTTTCCACCCATCTGGGAAATTAAGCCCTGGTCCCTTCCGACGCATCAACTGATCCCTGGGTTTGAAAGGCAAAACCGCCAACCTTCCGCCGGCCATGATTTACATACCCGTGGGAGGGAGGGTGAGTTAGAGGCGGAAGAGAGACCCTCGCAAATGAGCAAGAATTATATTTCCGAATGAGCGAGGGAACGCGAATCCATCGACCGGAATTCAACGCGCCCGGAGGCCCCACGGGTGAGCAGAGGCCATGCTGAGGCTCGTGCGGTCTTGGCGCCAGACCCTTCACTCATCTACATCTTCACACTCATAAATCATGCAATAGAAGGAATATTGCGTGAATGAGCAATACTTGGGCTAATATTACTAACCTATTTAACCACGGTTGAGATAGTACAGCTCATAGTTGGGAGAGTTACCATAAAAATTAACTGATTAAAGTTAATCTCTGTAAAAAGTAACTGGTTAAAGTTGAAAGTTACTTTTCTGAAAAAGTAACTTGCTAAAGTTAAAGTTAAAAAAAGTAACTTACTTAAAAAGTTACTTTTTCAGTTACTTTTAAGAAACGTTTAAAAAGTAACTTTAAAAATCTATTTTTCGCAATTGGGATAAAATAAATATAAACTTCAAATTAAAGAAAAATTTATTTAACTTTTACTTAAAAAGTCATTTAACGTTAATAAAATTCTCATTTAAAAATTTGTATCGGACATCCGTCCTCTCGTGAATGAAAAAAGAAAAAAAGATCATTCGAACAGGTCGACATTCCCCAAAAATTAACGAAAAAAATTAACTGAAGTTAGTTTTATATCAGTTAATGTATAATTTTAACGATTAAAGTTAACTCTTCTAAAAAATAGCAGTAAAGTTAAATAGTTAACTACATTTTTAACGATTAATTTTAATCGTTAATTTTTAAAATCATTAATCCCAACTATGGTACAGCTGAAGTTGGTTACTGTCTAATGTGATGCGCGTGTATGGAAGTTATGGAAAGAAAGATAATTATTATCTTACATTGTAACTGCTGTAAACTGCCCCTCCAAATCCCCGGCAAGCATCAGATGTCATTGGTAATGGCCGGAGACTAGGGAGGGGTTTATATCACGGTTGTACATACCAGAGATTATGAAATTCCAGTCAACTTTTCCAGATTTTCAAGGGCAAAATGTTAATTTTTTCAGGTTTAAACATCCATTATTTTGTGTGTATGAAGAATAAGAATAGGAGTAAAACACATTAACGCAAGTACTCCGGGGGAATTAAGTTTTCAATGGAACGGAACTCCATCACTATCACTCTGGGGGGAAAATCCGCTTCCTTCCTGGTGGCACAATATTCTTGTATTAGCCACGATAAATTACTTGTAAAAATCTGTAGAGAAACAGATATTCCATCTATTTCAGAAATATTGTAAAGAAAGGAGGCTGAAAGTTTGTTTTAGTGGTAAGATTAATTACATATTAAACATATAATAAGAGCTTCACTTCTTCATTCAGGCAAAGTATTAAAAAGTGACAAAAACGGAACTCACAAGACAGAACTCAAGAACGGAACTCAGAAGACAGTCGGATTATGACTTGGAAAAACTGGTTTTCTGGATAAATTTTCATTTCCAATGATTTTTCTAGGTTTTACAGAACTGCAGCAACCCTGTATTATCATTACAAACGTAGTCTATCGGTTAAGGTAGGTTAAAATTCCCCCCAGCAAGCGATGCACGGATTAAGGCTCGCGAATTCTTTTCCGTAGCGCTCACCTCCTTATCCCGGAACTTACGCTCAACCGAACACCCGATGTTTGACCTTGCGGCGGAGAATATTGTATCTACAGGTGCGGCAATTACCGGCTGTGAGAATGGCGCACCGGGATCGGCATGGTTTGCGCCAATTGTTTGGTATGTTTTACGGTCAGTACCAACGCTATGACAACATTGTGCCTACAATTTACCGTATAATACCAAAAGATATTTCATCTAATGGACATGAAGTCACTTTTTTGAGAAAATTGAAAGCTTGGCTGTTCTTAAACAGGGATGTTGAAAATCTCCTCGAAGCTATTGCTTGGTTTATAAGACAACAATTGCAATATATGCGTATGTTTGAAGTTTTACCTATGATTAACTTTTTATAATTGATACATTTGTGTAAATGATATACTTTGTATAATCGATCGAGACGCAATCTTCTAAATTCGGGGAGCGTGGTGGCCTTGTGGATAGAGCGCTTGGCTACTGATCGAAGGGTCCCAGGTTCAAATCCAGGTGAAGCCTTTGGACGCCCCCTAAAAAAATCCTCATAGTGCGAGGTGGCCCAGGGAAAGTAACTGGCACCCCTACCCTGAATGTGTGAAAGTCACACGCCTGTGAAAGTGTTAGTCCGGGGTGAGCTTTACCCCAAACTATCCAAACCAACCTTCGGGTTCAATCACTGAGTGAGTGATGTGTTAAATAAAATTCAATTATTATATACTTTTGTAATATTATAACACAATTTTTGTTGTTAAAAGCCAGAAAGGTTTGTTATTATACTTTTAAGCTGCCGCACCACCCACCTACGCTAAGAAAGGCAACCCCAGAGTTAGAAATAATGTCTTCTGGGGTGCCTAATTTCACTCTTTATGGAAAATTAAGTGTGTTTTTTGGAGTGAAAAAATGCTATTATTATATTATTGTTTTCCCTATTTCGGAGTTATCTTTAAAAGTTTCCACACATGATCATCTATTCTCACGACGCAAAACGTCTCTTCAGCAGTTTATTCCTTCAGTTTCTACTCATGCATTCATAAATGTCAACTGGTCTTCATATGCGTATAATAAAATAATCGGATTCAAAAACACAATGAATAAAAAACACAACACAAAAGGAGGTACATGTACCTGAAGACCGCGTAACTACCGACATCGGTAGTGCATACGGAAATAAACTGTGGAAGTTAAAAACTTCGTTTCATTATCAATTTCACGACCTTCTACCAAATAAATCTTTCAACTTTTGAATTTATCTCGTCTTCTTTTGTTGGAGCCCACGTTTCAGCCCCATACAACCCCATATTAAACTCTTCGCACCAGCCTCTTCTATATTTCTTTCACCAAGGTCCCCGTCATCAGCATTAAATTAAACAGTGAAAATGTAAATAGTTTCTCTATAGTAAAAAACATGAATATTCACAACGTTGAACCAGAACCTATCAATTTAATCTTCCTCCTAAGGACTTCCATCCCGTTGTAACATTTCCCTTACCCCGTTGTAACATTGTTAGTATGACTAACAATAAGAGATGTGGAAAAGGAATTCCTATCACTGATAACCCTTTCAATGATGTCGATAGCGCGTGGGTGATTAAACGGAAATTTTGTCCCGGCGGAAGGTAAACCAGGCGGAACGTTCGTCGGACAGAAAGGAAGTTTAACGTTCTGGGACTCCCCAACATTTATTCACCTCGTCCACCAGCCATCCCGACTTCCATCCATGAATGACATTCTCTTTGGTGGAATCGCTAGTCAGTGACACGGCGGCGGAATGCCAAATGAACTCTCCAAGGTTAGACCCGAAATTATGGTCACCACTGGTGGAACATGGAGCGATGATCTGATCGAATGACGATCGTATAATGAAGCACACCCCTTCCCTGACACCCGCTAACCCTTAAGTTTACATTAGTGTTACAGGGTGCATGGAAAACTTAGTTAATTTTGCACCGCAGTCATTACATTCACGATAAAATTCAAACAACATTTCGTTTAAGAAGGTTATGGAAGCCAATCAATATTTCAATGAAAGTAAAAGGCATTAATTATTTCTTGCAGATGAGGTAGGTATTTTTTCGGTTTAATGGTTCGACTAAGATGAACAGAATCGTCACCAGGGTCGAATGCTTAATCACATTATGACAATCGAAGGTACATACATTATCACCATTTGGTTCTTACATTAAAAATTGAATTCAAACTACGATACGTTTAAGAAACGTACAGAAGCCAAAAAATAATATTACTATTTAAATGATAGTAAAAAGCGTAAATTATAGGTTATATAAACGGCTGGACGAAGAAACGGTAAGACGAACAGAATCGTCTCCTGAGCGCGAAATTTTGCGATAACAATTCAGGCTTCCTCATCACCATTAGGGATGGTACCACTGCTGGACGAGTGTACTGTTTGAAAAGTCTAGGTAAACAACCCAATGGACAGGTGAACAATAAGACGGAGCGAATGTGGTACGTCCAATTTCCGCAAGTTTGGTCCACTCTCTTGTAGGATAACATCCCCGCGGCAAACACCGTTGGAGTAAAGAAAAAAAACTATTGACGACAACATCCGGGTCTAAAATCTTAAAATAAATGCAAAACATTTTACGATGGATTTGATAATTACATTACACAATTCTCAACGCTCTGTTTATTCTGGCAACACTCAATCGCTGTAGGTTAATATTTCCCACAACCTTTGCAGTCACGTGTTCCTTGACGTTCTATTGTTCTACCCGTCCATTTCGGGATGTTTTTTAAAACAACAACTCATGATCTTCTCGTCATTAGTTTCCTCTTTAAGTAATTTGAGCGAGATAAAGCGAGTACACATAAAATTCAAGGAATTTGGCCGATTTATAAAGAAAAATATGATATAATTCCAATGATTACAAAATATCAGCCACTTTACTATATGAATATTTTGATCTTTGAGTTATATTCGATACTCGATTGAATATCTACGATGCTGCAAATACTCTTCGAGTTATTTTCCAATAAATATCAGCCATTTTCCATGGGAAATAGTACGGATATGCACGCAAGAGAGACTTTATATAAAAATGAGGAAGTTATGACGCATATATCTCGTCAGAAATTAAATTAGATCGCAGAGATCTCCTCAGAAACTGTTTGTAGTTCGTTTTATTTCCCAACTTTTTAAAAAAAAGTCACATATTCTCACAGTAATTTTTACAGAATTCCAAAAAATACAGGTGATCGGTTGTGAATACGTTTTCAGCGTACGGCGTGAAAAAAATGAGTCAATTTAATGACTTGTGCGTGAAAATTTAGTGAAATACAGATAATATCAGTCATATAGAACAATATTTTTGCGCCATTGATATTATAATATTTACTTCATGTTTCTTGCAGGCGCTGAAATTAAAAATAAATATACTGTCTCTGTTATGACTAGGGAAAAATGTCGCTCAAACCACCTGAAACTCCACAGGCTTCTCAGTTCAATTAATCCTTCTAAATTTCTACCTCTTATTCCTTTTCCAAACATTTTCTCATCAACCACCCCATCAACATTCCGTTCCCTCTCAGTAAGTCATCCGTCTACTTATGCTACGTTTCACGCAGTTCCGCCAGCAATATCCCATCCTCACCTAAAATCTCTATGAATTCATCGGCAACCTTCTCCGATACCCTACTTTTCGTCTTCACCCTTCTCCACATCTGCTACTCAAAAGTCTCCAATCTACCCAAATCCTCTTCACAGACCACGTTTCCGAGCCATTCAACGCAACGACTCGTAAAGATAATTTTTAGTGACCTTTTTGTCATGTCTTTGCTCAGAGGAACCCTCATCAATTCCCATTTTCTCATAAATACATACATCCTTGATCAATACAATTCTATACCTACTACTATTAATAGTAGTGTCCTTACTACGAAACCCAATTGGCTTCAAAATACTTCACAGTACGTCAACTATTTCTACCTGCCCTTTCTTATACTCTTACAAATTCATATTTGGCCCTTCATTCTGACTTAAGAGCTTCAAGTTGTACGGACCGGCAAATGCATTTGAGCATTTGCAGAATGGGCAAACCCTCAACCAAATAGAGTCTTCTCTAAACGCTAAGTACGCAGTGGGCCAATATTTACTCTCAAAGCTGATTTAAAGGAGGAGGAATGCAGTTTACTTGATTCAAGAAGATTTAACTCAAACAAACACAATCCAGGTACGCGTGCAAAAGGTGGAATTTCCGAGTATTATGCCGGGGAAGTTTGCAGAGGATTTGAACACGGAAAAACGCACTAAGAAATCACCGTAGTTGGATACTCTCGGCAGTTCACTGAATTTAAAACTCGGAAGTTCACGTTACCATAATTTATCTTCTCTTTGCGTTGGTTATTAATAACAAAGGCTTTTTATAACTGATCTTCTCAACAGGTAAAATATTGCATTGACCATGTGCCAAATTTAAGCGGAAAAGAACGAAATGTTTGCATTCCTGCCGAATCCAGGAAATCAGCAAATGGTAGCAGCACAAGTTAATACCACCTGCTTTAGGCTTACATTTCTTTTTCTTAACCAGAATCGCTCACTGAGTAACTACTCTTTGAAAAAATTGGAAAATTCGCCACTTTACTCATAATGAAGTTTCAAGGGGAACCCTGACGAAATTATTTAGTCTAATTAAAAACAAATTGTCTCTACAACCGGCTTACTAGCGGCAATGACATACTTAATAAAGAGGAATTTAAAATTAACGCGGAGTAAAAGTGAAATAATAAAATTAACAATTTACATAGATGCAACATGAATTCAAAATGAAAGTGTTCAGCATGCGAAATTCATCGGCGAATTGACATGTTGGTAAACACCACCGGCGACAATTCAAGCCTCCAAATCACGACGATTTAAATCATCAAAGTTAATACTTTTTAAATATTTTAGGCAGGAGAAAACTTAGGGAGCACTGAACCAAAAATATTAAGTATTTCCAACTGCTCTTTAATTAAGTAAAAATGTGGAATTTGAGATGAAATGCTGGATTCCACGAAAAATTCTACAAAACTCTAATTTTCAGCTTTGGATGAGAAGAAAGACCTCTCTTCATATGTTCATTATGAACGCTATATCCTATTCTGCGACTGAAACAGCTTCCGTTATTAATTAAGGACCATTACGGACATGGTAACTAAAATATGAGAGAACATCACAGGAATTTCAGTATTTTATCACAACCGCAGTAGGTAGGTTTTTCTTCGCTAATTTAGGACCCCACGGTAAATATACTCTCCATTGTCACTGCAGGGCGCAATGCGGAATTTATACACGTTAGCAAACAAACTTTATTTATTTTTTTTATTCGGGTGGCCCAGGGAGTGGACATTTTTCACGCTTAGCGGCAGCCACTGAACAAACTTTCCCGCTTCAAGGCACGAAAAACGCTGTGACACAACGCGAAACATCAGCCGTAAATGCTGAGAGCAAAAAATATTACGGAACCGTCCACGCTACTGAAGGAGCACGCTGAGTAAATACAATAGACTAAAGAATTAAAAAAACATCACAAAAAAACAAGATAACAGCGAAATCAAGAACCGTACCTGTCGGTCGAAGATAATGCGAAATCGAATCCACCGATCACTTTTATCTTCCTTTTTTTGCGAATCACCAATTTTTTCAACGCTCACTATACTCAAGGAGTAACACTTTGGTTAATATAACACGAGGGGAACACTTTTTTAAAAAGACTTCTGCAACTCCGTCGAACAGGAAGTGATTAAACGGAAATTTGTAGTACTTAGGGAAGGATACAGTCACTTGTTGACAAATCCTTTTCCCCTCCTGTGTCCAGGAACGATACAGAACAACTTGACACGTTCCGGTTCCGGTAATAATCACACAAGAAGAACGACAACAAACACGAAGGGGGGACACTTTTAGAGTTTTCGGGATCTCCGCAGAACAGGAACTGATATGGGGGCCCGTGAAGAGTACTTCGGGAGGGCAGCAATATCTTTTAGAGGCATCTTCTTCACCTCCTTCGTTCCGTCCGGTTTCAAAGTAACAATTCCCCTCAACACGCTCCGGTTCCGGAACCAAACACACAACAAAATAGACCAAAAAACGCGTATCACTTTCAATTTTCCGCGCACCACGGAAGGGGCACTAAAAATAAGGTGCGCGTAAAAGTACAGCAGTATCTTTCGTGTAAAATCCTGATCACTTCCTATGTCCCGAACGGTAAAAAAATAAACGTAACTGAACAGTTGAAAACGTTCCGAAAACTCGGAACCAAACACACGAAAAAAAAGTACAGCAAGGATCACGGAGCACACTCTTTAAGTTTCCGGTATACTCGAGTCTTGATTGCTTCGCGAAAGATCTACGGTATGTTTCCGACGAATTCTCTTCGCCTTTTAGCGTCTCGTGCGACAGAAACGGACGCCTTAAAACACACGTATCGGAAGCATTATACGCAGGAAGAACGACCGAACAAGAATACTGTAGCGCAGGCACTTCTCTCAAACTTTTCCCGCAGACTGCTGCAAATACATTCGGGAAAACCAACCACACTTTTGCCCCCTCTTGACTGAATCACGTCCCAGACGGGACTTTCACGAGGCGAGCACAAGTCTCGGACTGACAGATAGATTGAGACCGAGTTTTCCACGAGCCGCCCACTTCTCCCCCTCCCGCTGCCCTACTCTAACCCTCCCCTCCTCATCTCATACCGCCCCTCCTCCGCAGCTATCTTCCCCCTCCCCTGCTTTCCATCGTCAGCTTGGCGGAGGGGAAAGTAACCCAGAGCCCCGCCCCCCTCCCTCACCATGTCCTCACGAGCTCCGTACAACAACCGAAGTCGCGACCGTTCGAAAAACAAAAAACTACTAAAAGATAAACAATACCTACAATCCGATGTGGGCACGTTAAGTAAGTCCGCCTGCAAAGATCGCGTTATGAAAAGGCCGACTTCAGAGACGCACAGCCGCATTCATAGTTTATTCGGCTAGTTAGTCCGTTTCAACTTTCAACTCCTAACTCAATATGTCACAGGTTTAACTTCCTACTGACTGATTCCTCCGGGAATAGCACCACTCGGGGGTAAGACAGTATTATGAGAACAGGTTTAGTTGAAGCGTCTAACGTAATGGCCTTAAAGAATTATTTTGAATTTGAAGAATACAAGCTTGTGAAATTTCGCCTACTGACAAACATTAGCGATTTTTCTAATGCATCAATAGTCGTATTTACAATAACTTTAACAGGGTATAGTGCAATGCATGTTGGTGACAACTCATCCACTGCCAGTGGCTGCCTCACACCCTTGAGGTGGCTTATACGGTATTATGTAGATGTAGATTTATTTTCTAGGACTGATACCAACATGAAAAAACATATACGAACTCGCTTGGACTTAGAACTGTATTTTTCCCATTTTCTGTTTCCCTAGCTAAGGAGCGTTTCGATATAAATATACTTTGTAAAGTCTTCGAAAGCTACGGGCATAAGGACGAACAGCCTAGAGGATACTTTCGTAAACAACAACAAAAAAACGCTTCCTTAGATACGCGTAATGAGGTGGGCCGTCAATAAGCGTGCAGTAAAAGTTACGATCATGTTTGATAATGCAATCAATACGATACCCACGACAACTTGAAGTATGTACATGTGGAAACACATTCCTTCGATATGCGACTTAAGTAATATTAATAATAACAATAATTTATTCTCCCATACATAAGACAAACGTCATAATTTTGCACAATCGGGAAGTTAGGTGCTATATAAGGCCATTGTCCTGAGTTTAGGGTGACTTCCAATAAATATTTTGTATTTCATAATAAGTTACAAATGCATAAGTTAAAAATGCGTCTGCATGAAAAAAAAGAAACACACGAGAGATATATTCATGATGAAAAAAGAAAGTAGTGCGTAAGGGATTAAATACTTCTATGTGACTCGTACCATAAAATCAAATCTGAAAAACAGTAAGTGAGAAAAAACTAATTACCAAATGAGCATTTTTTTCAATATCTTGCCAATGCAATAACCATTTTATAATCAGCATTAGGAAGATATTACGATTTCTCACTTTCTTTATGAAATTGAAATCGAATTTCACAACTATGGTCCCACATCCTTTTAAGAAAGAGTTTCTCTACATTTCAATGTCATATTTTAGCAATGCATCATGGAATCTAGATCCCGATCGCCTAATAAGTGTTGCCAATATGTTTCTAGCTCAATATATACGGAAATATTCCTGGTTTCATTTTCTCTCTACCAGAAGTACACTGAGTACAACAATAATGGGTTAAATCGTCAAATTCCATCAAGGAACTGGAATATTATACCAATATTGTGCAAAAACACGCCAATTTCAGTTTTCATACACGAATATTACCAACGGGTTTGTCGTGTATCCGATGTAAAAAATTTCCGGGCAATAAATACGCCGCGAGAATTAAATTGTGGAATTCAAGCGTGATACTTCATGTAATAGTCGTAAAAATTGTTCCATTACTGTAAAGCAACTCGCTGTTTATTTGTTTAGTATAGCAACATGGGAATTCCAACTCTGAGGGAAGCCGTAAAAAATCAAGAAAGACACAACGATAACTACTCGACGAAATTCTCATCTTTAGAAGCCAGTGTTTCAGAATAAAACCGTGAAATTTTAATTTACCACTGTAGATATCTAGTTATATATATTTTCCTTTCCACGTCCCATATTTCTGCTATAACCTATCCTGGGCTTAGTGAGCTGCCGTTTCTTCCTCCCCGGTCAGAAGCGTGAGAACCCACGTAATTTGCATAGAATCAAGTGGACGGAGGAGGGTGTGCGAAATAAAAACCACGAACATAATGGGAAGGACTGAGCGGAAAAATGTGAAAGAAGAGGTCCGCCGGTCATAAACGGCAGAGTATGTAAACAGTCATCCGAAGTCTTTGTAAATTCAGTAGGCATGACACGGGCGACGGCAGCATGTTCTGCTGCCACTTCTCAACTGACCGAGCCGTCTATCTTGACGACTTTCACCGAATGACGGAGGAGGCTCGAAAGGTTACCGGCATATGGGACAATCTCATGCTTTTGAGCCCCTTTCACGCTGTTCAAGTGGAACTCTGTCAAGAGATCCGTAGGTCTCGAATGCAGGAATGGGTTTCTCGCGATCTAACTACAAGACTGGAATCACTGATTTTATGGCATATCACAGTGTCAAAGGCAGTGTGATCAAAAGAATAGTTTTTTCCAAGACAAGCTGATGAGGTGTGAAGAGAAAGAATACTGTGTCGGAATGGGCCTACTCTTAAACCCATGGCATCAAAAATGAACGGACGAAGTATTGCACTTGGAAAGCAGTCAACATGGAACACAAATAGGGATCGGAATTTCACTGAAAATATGTCCGAAACTGCCGCGAATCAAGAAATAACCCACAGTATACCATGTTCGTTGAACAAATTGAAAGCAGCCATTTTACGTGATTAAAAATCTGAACGGACGACTATGGGATCCTGAGGTTTTGCACAAACGTTAAATTCTAAGCAGTAAAACTGAAGCGGCGAGAAGATCAGTTAAATTTGGAAGCAGCTTATCATAGGGTTTAGACAACACCCATTATTTTCACATAATAAACAACTCACTTCGACTTCCTCACAATTTCTGTCGAAGAACGTCATACGAACGCGGTCCTTCGGGACGGGGAGCCAGATCTACCCAACCCACCAACCCGATCCCTGAAATGAGTCACTGAAAACACATCACGTAGCAGAAGAAGCGAATTCCTAACCCATGCATGTACTATCACTTTCAAAAGTCGGTCCACGCGGTGAGCGTGGCCAACTTCGCATTTCGCTGAATTCGAACTTCGGGTATTGCCTATGCATTCAGCGACTACTAAGGGCCAACTTGACTCATTTCCACTCAACTGCGAAGACCCTCGAATGACCTTCTCCCGCTATCGCTGACCGGCCAATTCCTCCGACTCCAAGTGGTAGGCAACGGTAGGCGGTGAATGCAAAAGGGAAAGGCGTTAGGCATTTTTCACTCTTACGAGTAGCGGGCTAAATTGTATTCTTCATAAATCGAGGAAATGGGTCGGCGAACCGCCCGCCACAAAGCAATTTTTTGAGGATAATTCTCGAATTTGCGTTTTACCCTGTAGCTAACTCCCCGGACCTTTCCTCTATTAAGAATGTATTTGTGAATTTGTCACATTTCACATGTCACAGGTAACATTGTGAATGAGTGGCATTAAGACGGAGAAAAAACCGAGTAAAACTACGCTATAAGTCTACATACGGGATGTTTAGAATTGTTTAAGCCAACGTCCCCGTGTAATATAACATTTGGTTGGGTCTATGCAGTCACGATTACGATCTGCAACTGAAAATTATGGCGATATTATGAACAATTAAAGTTGTTCTCTGATGAATGAACATTTTGTTTTAGATTTCTGTTACCATAGGTAATAATATACTGATAATGACTATCCCAAATTATCTAGTACACTTTTCTTCCTAACCTTATCAAATCTTCACTCATTCCCATTAATGTTCGCTGCAAAATGAACGCCAACTTTAAGTTTAAACCACAACTTCTATTTCGTTCGAATCTATTCTAAATAACGAGAACATTTTTCATGTTGCTTATTTGAAAATCTAATCTTTGATATATGAGCAGTTTTTCATCGTAGGCATATCTAAATGGAGTGCATGTCTTCTCTGAGAGCGAGAAATCAATTAAGTTATATCTCCACTGAAGGAAAACTCATTCAAAGATGACCGCATTCATATCTGATAAATTAAAATCCACTTTTTGTAGCTTCATTCGCCATATTTTTGCTTTTATTTTATCTTACTTTGGGTTTTATCCTTTTTCAGGTAATATCGTAAAGTATAATTTTCAGTAATGATATGTGTTGGATGAAATAGGTATGACTTCGCTTTGCGTATTTAGAAATCAGCTTCGAGCGGCGTTACACCGAAGGCATGTTTCAATGTTAATTTTGCCCAATAGTCTGTAATTCGTCTTACATTGTTTTTATTGGTCTGTTAAATGCACTACGACTGTGTTTTGGAAGTTAATACAAAACAAAAAGATTCATTCACTGCAAGTATATCCATCACTCAGCTCTCCGTTCCTGAACCAACCTTTAATTTCTAGAAGCTATGTTCACTATGGTGGCAATATATTCTGGAGATGTCGTAAAATTCTACTGACCTCTCTGACTATGGAATCTATCAGTCACGCAATGAGAGATGCTAGCTAAAGAAATTTTTGTGAAATTCAAGGTGTCAAACGCACGACGTAATCTTAATTAGGTAGCTATTTTTATGCTCCTTTGGACGATATTGTTTCACTGCGCAGCGCGCAACCTACACTTTTACGTGCACTGACGAAAAATGAGCTGCTGAGGAGATATCAGGGACTCAAAACTGTTTAAATCTGTAAATCCTTTAGCATAAATAGATTGGTTTGATAAATCAATATAACCAATCGCAAGGCAATCAATTAATAAATTCAGTTTGAATGTATTCTCGTAAAAGAAATGCCATACTGTGAAAAACATTGTGTGCCTCATTGTGAGAGTACTTAAAAGCTCTATGTCAAATTCAGAGCACCTGACTTCGGTCACAAAAAAGTTGTGATATTTTCGTGGCACAAATAATAGGCTTAGAGTTAACGTTTACAGGCATGGATTGTTTCATTTCATTATGCCCAGATTATTTTCAAAAATTAATTAAGTAGTGACCGACTAAGTAGTACTAGTCATTACCTTGAGGGAAATTCGGAGTGAATATTGAATAAATCTCAACTCCCGATTGCAAGAGAATGATCGGACTCTCGTCAGTTACTCATCCCAGGTTACTCGGCGGTAATATTTTCCCTTATTGGTGTTAATGAAACTCTCAACGGTCTGCGTATCAAAGCAATATATTTTGCTACAGTTCAAAAATGTAAAATCGTTGCATCAGTAATTAATGTGTGTGCTGGAGGTTTTCCAAAACCTACAAATTTTCGTTCCGATACACTAATTAATGATATAAGTTTGAAGGCTATAGCAGTTTTTTTTTGTTCTTAAACTTTACTCAAAGGAATCGTTTTAATTTACTGTGCAACATCGTTTTAATTTTACTTTGCAATTATGGAGATAGAGTTGCACATTTACCATCACCACGTGTGTTTCACTAATATAGATATTTGCCGTTATATCCCCTTTCCCGTCGTTGAGTCACATCCCATCTATAGCACCTTAGGCCACACCACGTTTTATTTGTGCTGTCTCTCTTATATCTCCTTTCGACTTTTCGTTTATTTTTCTCTCCATCCTACTTGAAAACAGCGAAATGTCTACTCAAACACAATTATTTAAATCCTCTGTAACACCAATCTCCATACATTAATTTATCCTTTACTGAATGACGTAGTTATACTTCCCGGAAAGGTTACCTATTTCCCCAGCTCAGAATTTTCCTCATTTTCCTTCAGTTTTGGCTATTACCACTTTATACGATTAATTCACTTCCCACATATGACGCACTTTTTCCCCTGCGAAATAGACATTGAGTCCCGTGGCTGACTGGGTAAATAAATCTTGGCCATTTACTAAAATTAACAGTTACCTGCTACTTTCCTTAATAATTTTATTCCTTTCCATGCATCTATTACCTATTTGTCAGCGAACAATTGAAAATCAATGGTAATAAGAAGTGGCCTGGCCTGAATCCTCTTCCAACATATACCCATTCCGATTCGTCATTCATTACCCGTATACCGCTTCATCCCGGAGAGGTTTTATAATTAATCGCCTAAACTTCCAGTGTACTCCCTATTTCTGCAGTAATATTTATTATTCTCGTCCAATGCACTCCGTCAAAAGTCTTACAGCAGTCTAATAAGCAAATAGAGACATAGTGGCTATTATCTATAAATAAATGTTAGAATACTCATCACCAGAAATGCGTTTCGCGTCCCGCTCTCTTTCCTTAACCCACACTGGTCTTCACCGAGGAAGTCTTCCGTCCTTTCCCCGATTTCATTTTAACAGCTATCTCAGCTATTTTTATTACGTGCGAATTAAAAATTCTGATCTCTTAACATTATCTTTATTTTCTCATTGTCGGGAAAGTTTTCCGAGCTGTTTTTGCAACAGTGGATTTTGGCAACGTATTTACTATAACTTTATAAATTACTAGTTTTCCTGCATGCAAACGAGGCTACTATCTGTCCCCTTTGCGCCGGACTAATGATTCTTGCCATGACGACCCATGTCATAAGGAGAGTACGGGAAATTATCGCCCACAAGAAATACCGGCCGAAGTCCTCCCACAAGAAAGTCCCAGCCGAAAACGCTTCACGGGTTCTTCGGCTGGCGAATTCTTATGGGAGTGGGGGTTGGGATTGTTTGGCTATTCGTTGTCGGAGGGAGAAGGTCACGCGAGGTCTCTTAGCGAGTAAAAAACGAACTCAAGTTGTGCCTGTCGTAGCAGTAAAATTGGCCCCCAGAAGTCATGGAACTCATATGCAATACGTGAAGCTCGATTTCAACAGAAAAGGGAGATGGTCGCGCTCACCGTGTGGACCGACTTTTGAAAGTGATAGTACGTGGCCAGTTTTATCAGTTGGAGGAGTTATCCACTGGCTCGTACAAGTGAAGGGGTTGGAAAAACGATACTATAGATAAGATACCGAAGAAGAACTGCAGAGAGGGGAGGGGTTCATTTACCCCCTCGCTCACGTCTGAAACATCACATAGATATCGCTGACACTTGAGTTAGTCTGAGGACTAAAAAATACGAGCCGGATGTCTCGACACAATGACTAATGGATTCCCTACGGCTCGTAAACACCACCAAATGCAGCAATACCAACGCCTTAACTCGCCAGACGCCCCTTACGGTCAACTCCCTAAACGAAAAATTTAGCCAATCAGGGTGGGGGTTTTGTGCTTTCCCTCTAACCCCTAAGTGCGTTTATAATGTCCCGCCTCTGTGAATGGGGCCCGAAGGTCATAACATGCTATGGTGCAGTGCGCCGGCTCGGAGGGGGACCAGTGCACGGGATATGAGGTGAATGACAGACATTTGCTGGCCATAGATTCTTTCAGAGGAAAAACATCCGCCACATAACAAGAAGCTAGTCCACCACGAAAATATAAGTGTATATTTTTTCTCTTCTTTATTGGTGTTTTATGTCCGTTGGTAAAACACTTTTTGACTAGCTTTTCCCAAAAAATACCACAAAACCTTAGCTTCGACTACAACGCGGTGAAGTGCGCTCTTCTATCAGTTAATTTCAAAACGAAGTAAACATATGACAGAAAATCTTGGGAAAAAGTTGTTAAAACGATTAAATATTAAGTTAAAATAAAAATGAAATTCAATATATTTGTACAAATGAACATTTTGTCCGTTTGGGTAAGAGGAAGAAAGAGAAAAGCCTTTGTGGACAGGGAATTCTGAAGTATGAAATACTGCATGTAGAAAAGTACCTTCAGCTGTAAAAGATCATTAAAATTATTCCCACTATCATATAGCTTTATCTATATTATCTTTATCTGTCAATAACCTTAATTTATAATAATATCCCATAGAATGACTGCATGGTATTTCAAAATTTTTTCACCATTTATACCAACCAATTTGAGTATTATTTCACTTTCTAATCGCGTGCAGTTCGAATGATATAAGCTGTTCAACCATTTCGAAAAAATTGAAAAAGTTATTTTTTTTAGAAGAAATTGATTTTTAAGCTAATGAAATCCCTGTATAAAATGCTTCAAGTAATGACTAACATGAACTGTTCAGGAACATTATTTTCTCAAGTAAGTTCACAAAACTTTGTGGTGAAGTTAACGACTTAGATTTTGAAAATTCATCACAAAAAGAGTTATGACAAATGTTAAAAAATAAGGAACTTTGCACTTTTTCATACGAATTTATGACAGCTCAACCATGATTTTAGTGAATAACTGTCATTAGTGGTATCCTCTAAAATCACAATCATTCATTAAAACCATCTTCGGGCCCTGTAAAAAATAGAAAACCCTGTAGAAAAGTTTTAAGTCTATTCTAAACCTGAGAAGATTTTTCTTTACAAAGTTATCCAAAAGTTAGTTTCCCAAAATAAGTAACGTTTACAGAAATAAGGCCACATATTTGATGCGCTAACGGAGGAGGATGTCACGATTATAAAGCATGCTTCCTGCAAGAACATTAAAACTCCCACCATAATCCACATTAACACGTTTGCTGAATGGCTTAGCGACATCGGCAAATCTCTTTCATGCTACACAGTCTTTAGGAGGCACAACTTTCGTCTGTCATCTGGTCCTCGAAAAAATAAATTATCGACGGATAACAGAGAAAGCCTGCCGCCGCAGTTTCTTCTTCATCCAAGCATCATACGACACTCACGAATGGGAGACTTCTGCTCCTCTGACCAGCTTGCTGTAACCTAAGTATGAAAAGATGAACCCCGGTAAACGTACTTCAATCCCGTAGAGAAGGGGAGAAGTACGACTCGCGGGCTACATACGAAGATGCGATTTTATCCGGCCAACGGAAGAAGTAAGCAGGAAAGCGCCAAATAATGTTTGCTTTGATGGTCGTTACTTGTAATTAGCGCTTCAACATTTAAAGCTCAGATTAATAAGATTTTAAATGCACTGAAAACAGTAATATTTTTACTATTAATGCTTTTTTGATAAAAATGTGAGCATTTTCTGGTAACTAGTGTTCGTTGTCATCGACATACGATAATTTAATCACACACATCTTGTAATTAGCATATAAAACTATATTTTTTTGATAAAACACATACCTAGAGTTGACTATGCATTTATCTTGTTTTTAATACAGCCCACTAAAAAGTACTACGCTACGCAGTGTGTTACACACTAAGAACTCTAATGGACGGAAAACGAGAAAAAAGTGGAGATGTATGCATCGTTAAATCCGTAAAAATCCACACCTAAAATTTGTGCCTTAATTGTCATTACTGCTTAAGTCACGTTCTGTTTATTAAACCATAGTTTTGGGCCAATTAGGCCTTCAATAAAACGAATCTAAAAAATAGGTAACCTAAAAACCTATGTCACAAGTCTACTTATAAGTAGTATAAGTCTTAACGGATATGGCATGGCGCACAAACATTACGAAATTTCTCCGAACAGACGTAGACGTTACGATGGAGGTTGACACATATAATGCACTGTCACCTATGAGGACAAAGACATGGTTTTATGTGTCAGAAGACAAAGGCGGACAGTGGTTATTATACAATGGGCGAGAGAACAAATAGAGAACGCAATATTTTCGTAGTTGACCGCAGGATCAACATCAACAAACCCCATATCGACAAAGGTGCGGTAATTGAGGGTAGCTATCAACTACATAATATGACGAAGGAAAGAATAGCGATAATTGGCAGAGGTAAAGGACGAAAATTGATGTCTTTCTTTCAGTAAAATTTTGGGTCGCTCGATTTTTTCTAGGTAGTCGAGAGTTGTGTGAGGGAAGAAATAATTGCTGAAAATACCTATCTGCTCGGCAGTGTATCAAGATGTGTACATTTCTCTCATATTGCCACTCCAGTTCGTTCTACAGATGGAGAGTGGTCTTCTCAACATCATTATAGGTACCTATTCGGCCAAATTATCGTTAGATATAAGACAGTTCTGCCTTTAAGTTCGCCGAACGCAGGGAGTGTTTTCCAACAACAATTTTGAAAAGCTAATTCTTACTGAATTAAACCCCACTTTAACTCTTTGCATTTTTTCCTCCATCCATACTGCCCAATTTTTAAAATCATCATCCGCCCTTATTTAAGCTTACCGAGCATTCTCTCCTCCTTTAATTCTTCCGACCACCTGCTTTCCTCTCCCGCCATGTCCGTCAACTCCTCATTTGTTTTCTTCTTCATCCATCTCTATTTTTCCACCATTCTTCACATATGCGTCTTTTCAGCGAAGCCCATATCCAACTTCTGCGGCGAATAGAATTCAAAATATTACAAAAGAGTCTTTTCTCGAATTTCCCCTCATCATAGCGTTACCAAAACAGGCGTTCCCAAATAGGAGAGAATTAATGATGGGGACCTTGAATAAGAATGTAAAGAAAAGACTGGCTAAGAGCCTTATATGGAGTGCAGCGTTGAATGGTGCAGAAACATGGACTCTGGGAAGAGAGGATGAGAATTGACTGCAGGCTTTTGAAAAGTGGGTAGAGAGGAGACACGAGAAGTGTGGTGAAAAGAAAGGAAGACGAACGAGAAAGTGCAAGGTATGTTGGGTGATGAGAGGAATCTTCTGGAGGAGATTAGGAGAAGGAAGAGTAAGCGGTTGGAACAGTTTATGAAAGGCTATGGAATACTGAAGGCCGTGATTGAGAGGAGGATGTTGGGTACGCGTGGTAGGGGAACATAAAGAAAATAGGATTTATGGATGGGATGAAGAGATGTAGTACGCATGCCGAGCTGAAGAATGAAATAATGCATGAATACAAGGACCGCCATCTGTAATAGACAAAGCGTAGGCATTCCTACTTCCATCTAAACCTACCTATCCCGGTAGATAACATCTAATTAAATATTCCCATCTTATCTTAAAATGTAGATAACGCAGTCTTACGCTTGATCCTTGTTTCAGTTCCGTTTTGTCGTAACGGTGTCGTGTTTGTTGGCAAATTCTCTCACAATCCTCCTGGCATGAAGAAAATGGGTTAACCCTGATTTTTTCCTGAAAACATTTCGCCCCTTTCCAATTCTATAAAGGCTTTATATTTCCTGCAGCCACGCAGCCAAGTCGACCACATGAGCCGGCACAGACTGAGGAGTCTTCCAACTGGGGAGTAGTGGAGGTCGACTTCGTGACAAGGCATAAATATTTAGGGGGAGGGTGGGGGAGTAAGGTTCAAGGCGGCGCCGATACGAGACACGGTCAAGAGACACGCAGCCCGAGCACGCCGCGCCGGGCACTTAAATGACGGCTCGTGGCCCCTTCGCGTGCCGCCTTGCAACCACCAACGTTTGGTCGATATGTGCCGATGGAATATGTTTACGTGGCCATTCTCACGACCCTCAGTCAGCGATGGGGTAAAACATTATTTTCTTCACACGCAGACATTTCAAAACGTCAGTAAAAAACGTTTTCACCACAAAAATTAAATACAAAATAAAAATTAAGTAAAAATATCAAAGTGTCACATTTTAACGCCCTCCTTGTAATAATAAAAGCCTTGGAAAATTTTCCACTCATTGTAAAAGATAGATTTTAAACAAATATAAAAGCAAACTTTACTTTTATTGTTACATTATTTATCTTTTATTTCAGGAAAAAATGGGTCCCGGCAATATATTAAAGGGGTTTCACTCATTTGCCAACGTATCGCAAATTTAATTTTCCTTTATCAGGGATTTAGAACATTTTTATTTATTTTCAAGTACTTTCTCTTATATTCGTTGAGGAATAATATGGTTGTTTTTTGATTGCCAAGAAATTTATAAAAAATATGATTATATATTAGTATTAAAATTTTATAAATTTATTTAGATACGAAATAACAATCAAAATAATCCACACTACATGTAAGAGAAAAAAAATAAGCACACTCTTTTCAAAAATACTATTTACATCTATTGTTTAACCAAGACCTATATTCTCCAGAAAAAGACAAATAATTAAAAAATAATAATAAAGTTGGCTTTTGTTTAGATTTCAATCCATCTTTCAAATAGGCCTATTTCAGGGCTTAACTAAAGTGATGAGTCATGCGATGTAGAATAAATGAGTTTATTTTTATAAATCACGACGCGTTACATTTTTTCGTATCTTTCCCAAAAACATTTCAAACGGTAGTAATCTTTTCAGAATCTACTGATCACTCCCTGCAAGATCAAAAGCCAGAGATTTATTTACGCATTGCACTTAAGTATTAGCATTAAGTAGAGGGATTCATGGTGAGCTTTGAATGCTACATGTCAAAAGCAGTGAGACAAGAAGACGTAATCGAAAAACATTCTAAAGGCAAATTCAAAGAATGTCAGTACAATGTGTATTTATTGGCGTTCACACGAAAACAGCACGCTACACAGTTAAACAAGGAAGAGGTTAAGAGTATTTATTTGCAATCACTCTACTAATTTCGGGAACTCATGACTTTCTGTTCCCTTTTCGGTTTTTCCTATGAAAAAAATGAATCGTTTGTACGGTTTCGTATTTTTTCCACTCCACTCATACTGCAGGCTAGTAATAATATAAGCAAAAAGCCAATGAAGCTGCTGTATTGTGTCAGAAAACAATCATGATGGCAACCGTGCAAACAATGAACGCCAGCCGTAAATGTTTTACGAAAAAAAATAAAGTGATTTTTTTGGTATTCCCCGTCGAATAAAAGACAAAAAAAACATTTTTCGATCATCTGTTTAACATCTTTCATTATTTTTTCTAACGATCTTATCTTTAACCGCAGTGGCTGGGTAGATACGATGCTCAAGATATTTGTCGAGTAGTGGTGGTAAATTTTTTGTGATTTTGAACGCCGGCGCCGTGTATTTAAAGCGGTTGACCGCTAAAACAAGCCTCCCTTTAAAAGATCCCACGTTGAAGTTACCAGACTCACCTCTCTCATAAAAGGGAAGGCTTATACGTTTTTCATGAATAGGTTGCGCCTGGAAGTTTATGGATTTAGACCGCCATTCGTTTGAATATATTAGGAGGGCACGACGAAGAATAAAGCGAGACTGAGGGGGGCAATCAAAAGTCTTATTTTGCGCATAAAAGGTTTGCGAGTACACCGCGCTTTGGCGGGAATATTAACAGGAAGAAAAACAAAGAGAATCACGGCCTACCATATATAAAAATAAAGTAAAACAGTATGAAAGTGAAAATAAAATAAAATAACTCCAGTTGTTCTACTCCGAGTGAAGAGGAATAGTAGGCAAGGTGAGTGTATTATTTTACAGAGGCAAACTATCTCTTTCTTATAAATTCAACATAAATATTTTCTTATGAAGTGCCATCAAACGCTCGTCGTAGTCTGATGTATATTCTCTGACATTTATCCTTATAATTAAAAAATGAACATCATAAGTTGCCACCGTTTAAAACTTTCACTAAAAGAAAACGCTGGTGAACTAAGGCTGAAAAACCATCTTCATGTGAACCTGAACCTCTGAATGTTTTAGTTTTTTTAGAAAAAATAATGCATATTAATTTTACTACGGTTAGTTTTTCAATGATTAGGCATACAATATGGAACTGAAGAATGACATGTAGGGCACCTTCACTGCAATTCGAAGACAATGAAAACTAATAAATTCATGAAAGCATACAAATACACGGTGGAAGAATTAAAAAGTCACCATTACATTGACCCACCGACATTAAAAGGGTTAAATAAATAATAAAACATGTTAGTCAATGTAGTACATAGACACCTAGGCCATATTAATCTGAATTTTCAAGCGGTAGAAACGTGTGTTCAGATTAAACAACATAGCGCCTGAATCAACGCAATCCATCCACAACGTTGCATACTCCATACATGTTCTCAATCATTTCCATCCGAGTCCAATGTTAACTGTTTTTGGGTCACTTCTAAAAAACCAAAGAAATTTAAGTTGACCACAAGTCGAAAAATGGCAATCTTCACGTATCCCTGCACCGCTTAAGAAGGGGTGATAGAAGATTTTTTTCCTCGACACCACTACGTAAATTTTCAAGAAATTTTATAACATTAAAAACCAGTCCTTTCAACGCGAAGTCGGTTTGATGGACCAAGGTAAAGCCCAACAAGTATTTACAAAGCCTTAGGGGGTGAGAAATTCACACACCACTGCAGAGAAGCTAGTTTTTTTTCAACCTAGCGCACCTGGTGTTTTCTAAGAACATCCGGTACTGAGAAAACCTCTACGTTAAGATTAACGAGGGCGTTCCACAGGCATTGCCCGGAAATAACCCGGGATGTTAAGGTCAATCAGAGCCCTAAATTTAAGGGTTGGCACGCTAAAACATTACAAATAGGATTTAGTAATATTAAAGGTGATCTACGACCATTGCCAACACACTACTGCCATTTACTAACTGCTGCGGTAGGCTACACACTTCAAGTTAGAGTGTGTCTCATTTTATTTTCCAGAATTTATGCATGGCAATTGCCCCGTTCCCTTTCTGGACACAGTCAAAAGAATTTAATTCTTATTATTATTTGCAGGAAAATGCCTCTTAAAAAACACTTTATTCTGTCCAACTCTACCTTGCACACTTCCTTTGTATATATGCATTGATTCACACATACTCTCTTGCTATTAAGACCCCTAATATTCCTTCTCTTTAGAGTTACTCCCACCACATCCAACCATGACCTTGAACATGCAGCGAACATATGGGATCCGGTGCAGAAAGACTTAGTCCGGGAACTTAATAAAATACAAAGGAAAGCTGCGCGATTCGTCAAAAACTGCTACGGGCGTACAGACAGCGTTACACAGATGTTAAACGAATTAGGCTGGGAGCCGCTAGAGACTCGGAGGCTGCGCGCTAGGCTTAGATTGCTTGAACAATTGAGAATAGATATCTTTCAGAGCGACACGGAGAACATCATATTAGAACCCAACTATATTTCCAGGTCCGACAGAAACGATAAATTAAGAGAGATATTTTGCCGAACGGATAGGTATGGGAATTCGTTTTTCCCCCGAACAATAAGGGACTTCAATAAATGTTAGGCGTAATTTCATTAGAGCGTTTCCTTTTTATATGTAAACGGCTGGTGTCCTAACACCCCCCGCCACACGTCTATTGAGGCGGCTTGCGAGGTAGTATGTAGGTGTAGATGTAGATGACTCTCTCAGCCAACCCCTTCCTCTCAAGCCATTCACCCCTCTGCCATAAATACGTTTCGTAATTCAACTCTAAAAATTTCTCTCGACATGGCCAAACCAACAAAGCACGATCCTAACATACGTGTCAATTACCGGATTATCCATTCCACGCTCTTTCAACACCCACTCATCCCTCACCCAATCACTCCCACTGTTACCGCAAATGCTTCTCTGCAAATACTCTAAACCCGCATCATTATCCTACACTTATTTCTTTATTTCGAAAAGAACATTACATTCATTACATTATGCATTCACCTGGTGGTAACGTGTACACTCTGCATGATTTGAAATCACATTAAAACATGGGATTTTTAAAGACACAAGAAAATCAAAGAAAATGTAGAAATCGTACAAGAAAAATATAAATTCAAATATACCTGCAACAAATCCTTGGTAGATCGGATATATACAGCATTTTTGGTCGGATGCGTATCCTGTAAACTCCAATTAGTTATTTTAGCATTTTCAAATTCAAACTTGATTTGCAGGTTTAAGGGCTTATACTTATTCCAGCACGCCCATTTTTCTCTGCATACAATAACGTGGGTAGGAGTACACTTAAGTATTCTACGATTTTAGCTTCCTGAGACACACTGTTATTCCTAGTTAAAAATGAAAGGATTGATAGGGTTGGTATTAACAGATAACTACAAGATGGTAGAAAGTGCGCCGTAAAATGCCGTAATTCTGGATTATTTAAAAAAATGTATTCAGAAGAGGGACTGTGTGTTTTTAAATGCTGCCGTAAGAGGCTAACTTGGATGAGACAACGCTTCCTTGTTACGGACACTCACACAAGAGATGCTCAATTCGGAGGCACGCAAAGGCTTGAGCTCAAGACAGAGGACAACGACCGCTAGCCGGCGCCGATTCATCTGGCAAGACTGGAAACTCGACCGCTTCCTCTTTCCTTAAAAAGAATAAGGGCGCCCGACGTCCACTTCTCAGAACGACGGACCTCGGTCGCTCGAAAACATGCGTGTGGGCAGCGTATAACATCAACGTCGTCCGCGAACTAGCGGTATTTCACGATGAAAAAAAAATCAATCGTCTCGACTGGGATTCGAACCCAGATCCTTAAGAATTATGTACAGCAGTGCTTTGACCGGTGAAACTACCCAGTCGTGAACTAACAGGTGCGACAAAATAAAGAGTTCAAAGACCTGCAGAACTGTAGGCGCAGTAACTTTAACGGAGTCACCCGCGAGTAATCACACAATTGAGTGAATTTCACGGTTAAAAAAATCATTCGCTTGGACTGGATTTCGAAGCCAGATCCTTCGATTTCGCGCCGAGTGCTCTTACCAAGCGTTCGAGAAATGTACAGCGCAAAATGCCAGGGTAGCTTATTTGATTGGGTTTCACTGTGAAATTCAGACAGTTGGATAAAACAAGTGGATTACTCTATCGAGCACATTATTTTCCGTTGCTGATGTTGTTTCACAAAGGTTTAGCGAGGTGACGACCGCGGAGACTTGCCATACCCCACTGCCGAGCACGACACCCGCCCTTTGGGACCGAGTCCCGCAATTGCCAGTATTAAATATTTGATTATATACTTCCATGTGAAGGGAAATCTATAGTAAAGGGGAGGGGGCTTCCCCATCACCTTACTTACAAACGGTATTATTTCAACGTAACACCATCGTGCGTTGCGTGGACTACATTTTGTCTTGTGTGCTTGCAATTGAGTGCTATGTGTGCTTATCCAGGGTACGCCCTTGGCTACGGCTACTTTCGCGCAGTGCATTGCAAACTTTCATTCGGTTTGAAAGATCGCAAGACGGACCCGTCTCACTTCCCGAGACGAGCACTTCCTCCCGTTTCCGCTCCACAACCGCGGCGCCTCAGTTGTCGGAAGACACAAACACCAAACCCACAAACGCTTGAGTGGCAGTCACTTGTTTATTGTTTTTCCTTCTCTCTCTCCCTCTCTCGCTTCTGTGCTGACTTTGAAGGGAGTAGTAAGCGATGTGGTCAGAGCTGAGCAATTACGGGAAACTTTGCAACGCACATTCCTAAATATAGCGATGAACCGTAGAAGGATATGGTTAATTACTAGCGATAGTTAGATCAAAAAGTGATAATTTATAATTGAATAAATAGGACGTGATTTATCCGTAAGACACTCACGATATGCTGTAAACATCTAAAAAATAACGTTCGGATGATGAATTTTCGACAGCATAGAGGAAATGTTGAAGCGGATTCATAGCATGAAAGGAAGGCTGCAAATTTAGATACGATTCGTCGATCAGCCTTTATATATCCTTCACAGGCCTCATACCTACAGTGTACGAAAAACCAACGGCATGTTATCCGAAGAAACAGTAAACGTGACGATAAGCAAACACTTTCAGTAGATAAAAATTATTTTTTTTGATACACCGTTTAATCTTTGGGTTAAAACATTAAAAATTGACCGTAACGGATTGAAAACATTTTTAAGTACTTTGAGTAGATCATCACAACCAACAACAAATCCATGTTATGCCAACGACAGACAGATTTCACAACACCTAACTGTAAAATCTACGATTACGTCCCATCGAGGTGAAATTTGACGCATCCGGTGGCGAGGAAACGGTTACATAAGGCATCAGAATGGATTTTACTAACAAAGAACAGTGACAACCGAAAGATGCTCACCACCATTCAAAACGACGCACTGAAAAAAGGTATCAGGATCGGCACAACTGATGCATACAACTTACGAAACTCGCATTTCATTCCAATAAAAGTATGTTGGGAAATGTACAACGGACCAGCGAGTAAGATACGATCGTCACCAACAATATCGTGGAATGGAAACAAAACCGTTTTGAATGACACAATATGTTTGATGATCAACAACGATATGAAAGGCAATGAGCAGTATTCACGGTTTTTTCAATCCTTTCCCTTTTCATAAAACGGGGAAAAAATACATTCACTCACACGCCCAGCTGTGCTACGACCCTTACGCAATAAATCACGTTATTTATCTATTTCACTGCAGGATAAAACAATAAAAAAACCATTATATGCAGCTCTGTCACTAATTCATTCCCTTCTAGATATTAGCTTGAGGTCTCTCGCAACAACTATCCCATAATATTCATTATAATAAGGCTTGGTACTTTTCTAAACTTTTTTTTAAACACACTACGCGTTTCACCAATTTTATGGCATCATTGTTTTTTGGATTTCTATGGCAATTTTGTGGATGCCATAAAATTGGTGAAACGCGTAGTGTGTTTAAAAAAATAAAAAGTGTAGAAAAGTACTAAACTTTATTATAATGAATATGAAAAGTTTCTACAAAGTAGAGCCTGAAGCTGTGAATTTTATCCCATAATAGTGCCGGGAAATTTTATAGATCTTGTCTAGCAGTCAACATATAACTTAATGTAGCAGGTATGACGTATCTCTGAAGCATGTTACGTTTCGATAAAGCAAAATTGCATAAATAAGTTGTTGTATTTTTCTGAACACCCAGGGACAAAACAATACAAGGAAAATGAACAGCTATACGTAGCAAGTACAAGCAAAATCATCACATTCGAACATCCATTACATAAATCTAAAATATACGGGTACTTACGTGCACTCATACGATACGGATCTATATCTTGATTTTATTAATACGTCAAGCAAGAACGGCGGTTCACTCTAAATTGGCAGAAACAAAAAGAAATCTTGAGTAGACGATTATTTCAGACAGAGGAGCATTGGAGGCTATAATAAAGGAAAGGCGCCAGGAACAAGCCATTTGACCGCTAATAGTCAATCAGGCCCTCCGTTTTCCTTAAGATAGAAAACATTTCAATTTATTTTACGACGCAAGAAGACCCAAAGTGAACAGAAATCCTTGATTGGAGAGAACGATTAATGAGTTTTAAATGGGAATCGGAAATTCGGAAATATCTTCCAACACTCAGAGCTTCATATACAGATAGACATGAGGTTGACGCAGGTTCGTATTTCTTATTAATCGGACATTCTTCGCCCAGGCAAATACATTGACAACATCGATCTATCTCGATTATACACCTCGTTTTGCCCACGAAAGCACAAAGCCCAAAGTATTTGAAGGATTTGGAGGATTTGGAACAGAGGTATCTTTGACTTCTTGTGCTTGTTCAAGTAATTCCAAAAACAGATAACCTAATGTGCTGCTCCCGTCAGATTTAACGTATGTATTTTACACCCAATAGATTTTACATCGCATTTCGCAAACTCTTAAGTATATTAACGGTTGATAGACCTGAAACAATCTGTACTTATTCTCCCCAAGAACAGTTTTAGTTCAAAGTTCAATGGCAACGGAAAAGGGGTGCAAGTTCAACAAATACTAAAATAGAAAAACTAAATCAACTTTCACTAGCACGTATCATTATCTAGTTACTTTTCATCACGGCATTACGATGCACTAGCTGAAATGGGAATGCATCTTCGAAAAAAGTTACCAGAGGATAATTTTAAGCGTTTTTTATTTTACTTTTGTATCCAGATGAGAACAAATTCACTGTATTACCCACTCGTGCACTGAGCGAATTAACACCAATATAATGAGAGGGCAAGTTATCAAGAAACAAAAGGGTGTTGGAGGAGGATATAAATATTTCCACGACGAGGAATTAATACATTGTCACACGGAGGCGCAAGCTGTAATTTCGTACAGCGATGCCCCGGGTCAATCGTGGTAACGACGGTGGCCCCACCCGACGGAAAGAACTCGAAACGACACTAATTACGACCGAACAACGACAACGCAAGAATTCCAGAGAGAGATAAAAAAAGTCCCATTTATCCCAATTCTTCAACGAGGCGCAGCGTGACAAAAAAAACGTAATAAAGAATTCGACCTCTTGGCTACCCCCTGCCAACATTCACCGCGGGGCTTATTGTCCTCCTGGGTCACCACAGCGGAGGACAGGGAGGTGGGGTAGTAGAGCGGGGGAGGGGGGTAAGGCGAAAGTAGCGCAACAGAGGGGGAGGCGTAATTGCTTGAGTGCGGCAAGGCAACGAGCTATACCCGGGAGCACCGCAGAGTGTAGCCAATCCACACATGTTCATGCATTTCAAAAGCGGTTTTGCACGTGAAACTTGACTTCTATGAAAATAGTGAGCATAGCAATGCCTCGATCTGCATTTCGACTATTAACATTTCGATATTCGACTCGAGCATCGTCTTCAGGGTTAATCAGTATCAATTGACCTGAAGGAAATTAAGAAAAAAATGAGCATAGCGTTGTCTCGATCTGAATTACGATTGACATTTCGATAACCGACTCGAGCATCATCGTCAGGGTTAATCAGTATCATTTACCCTGAAGGCGATCCATGAAAATATTGGGCATGGCGATGTCTCGATCTGCATTTCGGCAGACATTTCGATAACCGACTCGAGCATCATCGTCAGGGTAAATCAGTATCATTTGACCTGAAGGAGATCTACGAAAAAAGTGAGTATAGCGATGTCTCGATTTGAATTTCGACTGACATTCCGATACTCGACTCGAGCATAGACGTTCTATCCGAGTCCTACAGGCATTCGTGGATTTTATAATTTTGCATAAATTACTTTAAATACCTAAATAAATACGAGCACCAAAAACTTATCAAGTTAAGAGGATTGTCATAGCTCTTATATTTCAATGCTAGAAATAAGCTACAAGTCTTGCCTTTTAAGTTTTCTCTAACATTAAAAACAAATTTCCATGAGAAAAAATAAATACATACGCATCAATAGGCCTTTCTCCGGCAAATTTATTCGTTGTTTACACTTTTTAAATCTTCCCCCCTCCTGCAGCCATGTGATCAGGATTTCACCGGTTGCAATGCTATTTTATCACAGAATCGAAAGACTACTTGCAGGAACACATAGAAGCCAAGTACACTTTCCGTGCAACAAACTGTGGTCGATTACTATCGTTATCGAACCCTACTCCCATCAAAGTCCGTGCTTACACATTGAATTGCCACTAAAAAGGGACTTCTGAAGGCTACTGTCATAGAATTGACTTCTATATGTAAAGCCGCCTCAACACACTCCGATTTGCACCACATACTCAATCGAAAAATGTTTGTTTGAGCAACAACAAAACGCCATTAAAATAGAAGTGGCGTAGCCAGAATACACATAAGTATTTATTTAAAGTTTTATCAATACACCAAACATGAAGTCAACATCTTCTTGTTAAAAAAAACCGAAATACAACTTTCTCCTTTTGAGCCCGATATTTCAAGCATGAATTTTGAAATTCATGGGTGAAGGAGTCCAGACCCAAATGTACCTCCACAACCCGGCTACGTTACAAATCAGTGGTATACCACTACGTTATTGACATTGTGTCATAATATGACATTATAGTGTTTGGTATGGTAGGTGAGGAGAGGGAATTGCTTGAGAAGGAAATCAGGAGAAGGCATAGTAGGTGGTTGGAAGAGTTATTGATAGGCGTAGGGATGCTAAAGGACTTGATAGAGGATGTTGCTTTCGCCGGGAAGACAAGAGGTACGGAGGAAATGAAGACAGGTAAAAGATATGCAGAGATGAAGACGGATATCGTGCAAGGAGATAAGAGCCTTGGCCAGTAAAAATCTTTATAGGATTTTTAATTTCTTCCATTAAAACCTACCTTTAACGGTAGACCGCGTCTAATAATAAAAATTAATACTTTCCGTATCTTGTTTGAATTAAATCGTATCCAATATTGTCACATTTGACACCTCACCTACCCCAGTTCGAGGAGCTTGTTGTTGATCATGGTACACATGTGGCGACATTATATCCAATAACACATTATCGTTTGCACAGTTCCATAATCACTGTTCAGCTACCCGCAGGCTCCACGACTCACATATGTACACAATTTTATTGTTCACCAACCTACGCAGCTCTGATTCCGATCCTCCACGGACATACCTCCTCGAACACTTAAAGAGTTGCTAACAATGGTACTCAGCATCAGCACCAGATATCGTTCGAACTCACCTTTGGGGAGAAGGAAAAAATGAATTGCCGGCTTCAGGATTTAGGTCAACCTCCTCCGAGAGGTGGCAGCGTTTTCGCCGGGGATAAAAAAGCGCACTAATTGGTGTTCTCCAGGAAGAACAACAGAAAGAGCAAAAAAATTATTTTTTACGGCTTTCCTAACTTTGAAATGCGTATTAAGTGTTAAGGCTTCAAAAAACATCTAGCGTTAAATACCAAGTTCATAATACACAAAAAAAGACTTATTGTGATCGATAATCGAATTTTTTCTTCACATACTTCTAATCATTTATACTGTTTTTGCTTAAATAAGGTGTCTATTTCACATATACTAGGAAATATATGAAAATTTAATTCAAAGCCCGGCGCTAATTCACAGTTAAACGTAAAGTATAAAAAGTATAGAGTGCAAAAACGTGTTGTATTTCTTAAAATAATCGTTCCTAGGGCAAGCTGTTTTGGGAGGGAATTTTGACAGTGAAAATGTTCAGTAAATTTAATTGGAAGATGAATTCTTATCAAATATTAATTATTTAACAACTGATATCAATACTTCCATTCCATTTGGTATGCCAGGATGAAAATATTCATCAGAATGTTATTCATTCAAAAGTAGATCCCAGTGTCTTGAAATGTATAAGTATTATTGATGACCATATATTTAAAGAGTCAACAGATAATGATAAAAGTGATCAAGAACCAACTTGTGAATGCTCAATGGTTTACAACAAGATACGCTTTTTCACAAACAAAAAATACTTCTCTTACACAGAGTTTGGAACAACACAGAGGAATAATGAGTGTCCGTTTCTTCGCAGATTTAATACGTCAAACAGGATAAAATTTAGGAGAATGAAAGAGTAAATGATATTAAATTGAAAGTTCTGCATGTACATCGGAAAAACCTTTACATGATAACTCATGGCATTTTCAGAGTATTACCGAGTTCGCCTATACTTCTGTCACAGTCCTGATGATTTTTTATCCATAATTTTAGTGTATTACGAATAAATTATAAATATTTAATAAAAAAGTCGTAAGTCGTTGATATCTAATAAAACTTTGATAATGTTCTGCCCAAAAGCTTGTATTACGCGAACGTATTTAAATGTTACATAACTCAAGATGCATCGAGTTTTCCAACAGAGCTTTTTGGGAAAGTTTGTGAAAGTAGTGAAAGGACAACGACAGTACTTTCCAAAAGAGGTGGTCACAGGCAGCGGCTATTTATCATTTGGGGTTTTAGATGAAGCTCCCGCAGATCAGCGAAAGCCGAGTATGTACACATTAGCCTCAAGGACATAACAAGACCGCGGCAAGGTAGTCCTCCGGCGACTCTCATTTTGTTTCTCCTTCCTTTACGTTCTCATTAGGGAAGTCCCGAAGGGATCTTCAGTAGATATATATTCATATAGAGGAGTAATTAAAAAATTATACGGCCCCTAACGCGGATGAACTCATAAATAAACGTCATCAGTGCCATTAACATTCATGAGGACGGACAGTACGGCCAAAATTGCCCAGAAAACAAAGTATTAACCGCCTTTCTTCGGAATACTTGACCAGCATGCGGGGTGAGTGAAGGTACCTTACGCGTCTAAAACTCCAGAATTCTCCAATAAACCAAGAATGCAGTGAAACAGCAATCACTGCAGTAATCAGGATCTAATATTCCTGATGACCATGAAGAGTAAATTTTTTCTAACAAATTCCAACATTTTTACATGAAAATAAATAAATAACACCATTTTAATTCAGCGACATCGCATCTCCGCGAACAAAGTAAGTTGATGCTCAAGATAAAGGACTCAGTCACTCACAATGTGGATTTCATTTAATAAATTGTCGTTCTGTCAAAGCTTGACGATGAAATAAACTAAGAATAATACATACGCTATGTCCACGAGAAGATGTGAGAAGATGAATAACTTTATTTTAAAAAATAAATGCCTTACTAGCCACAAAAGATAATAGGCTTCAGCCAAATAAAATCAAGCGGAATATTTAAGATACAAAATTAAACAAATAAAGCTTTACCCTTTTAACTCAAATATGTAGTCTTTTACCAAATCGAAAAACATTTCATTTCAAGAAAAAAATCACTTTCGTAGGGTAGAGAGGGTTTAGGAAGGTTTAAATAGAGATTAAATTTCCTCTTCTAACCTTTTACAACCACAATCAGCTACCTCCATAAACGATCTCTTCCTTCAGCAAGGTATACCACCACTTCTCTTTATCCCATCTACAAATCTCATACTCAGTCTCACCTTCGTTAAGGGCATGGAATGAAATAGAGAAATATTCGAAAGAAACTTTTTAAACCAACCACCTGAGAACATTCCATATTAAGGTCACCGTCAAGATACGGCCGAGTAACTTAAGAGGTATTTCAGCGACAAGAAATGACATCTGTTACAAAAATCACGGAATGGGTATCATATCAGAATAATTACGGCCACCAACAATTCCTTTTTAAAACTAAAGCCGGCGCGAAGCCTTCGAAGAATTTTACAAACGGCATTTGTTTATAAATGCCAGAATATCTAAATACTCATCGCCATAAAAACATTGACTCTGATTTAATCACCTTCGCTGACCGAACCGTGTCGTTGGCCACCCCACTAACCCAGCGCACGATAAGACTGGCTTTCACAACGCCCTCTGTCCACCCCGGCGGGTCTTTAAACTGGCAGCACCGACTGAAATATTTTTAAATTTGCGAGCATAGAAGGATGGAGAGCGTAAAGGCCGTTTTACACGGTACATTTGTTTGTACAAACTCTTCCGTGAAAATTTTCGAGGAAACCGGGACTAGCCACGGTAGTAACCTTTACGGAGTCACCCGCAAGTGCACATAAGTGCGATATTCCACAGAGGAAAAATCATCCGCCTTGACCGGGATTCGAACCCGGATCCCTCGATTTCGCGCCGAGTGCTTTAACCAGTTAAGCTACCGAGGCGTCCTTCTCCCCTGTGGATTATTATAATAATAGTCTGTGGATTATTATATAATAATAACTAATAATCCACAGGGGAGAAGGACGCCTCGGTAGCTTAACTGGTTAAAGCACTCGGCGCGAAATCGAGGGATCCGGGTTCGAATCCCGGTCAAGGCGAATGATTTTTCCCCTGTGGAATATCTTCCGTGAACTCTTGCATGAGGCAAAATGTATCGTGTAAAGCGGAAAATTGTATGAACGCTTGTGAGAATGTCTCAATGCCTGCACGGGAAATAGAACCTGTTCTAATTTCGTTGAGACAAACGTACAATCTCACGTACATTCGTTGGTACAAAATCTTTCATCGTGTAAAGCGGCCTTAAGACAAACGAAAGAAGTGTTGAAAGTGTAAGGGGAGGAAAGAAAATTGGAGGCGGATATTCGGATAAGGTAGCACAAATACATGGAGACCTTGCTGAAAGGTGAGGGTGAAACTCAAGGGGCATGAAGGGGATTCAGTTGGGCAATGGCGAACAAATGGAAATGAGAAGAACAGGTACCTTGAACAGTAAGAGGTGAGGCAGGAAGTACAAATGAATTAAGAAAATTAAGCTAATACAAACGAGGAAGTGCGTGGAGTGGTGGGCAAGGAGAGGAAATTCCTGAAGGAAATCAGGAGGAGAGTAGGTGGTTGGGACAGGTTGTGGTTAGGGACAAAGGGATGCTGAAGGCCGCGATAAACGGGAGGATGCCGGGCAAGCGGGGAAGCCGAAGAAAGAGAATAGGTTCTATGTACGGGATGAAGAGAGGTAGGAGGTATGATGAGACGAAGAGAGAAGTTGTGCACGTTGATAAATGAAATGTAAAAATCTACATGATTTTTACTCACTTCTATTTCAACCTACCTTAACCGGTATATTTTACCCTAGTAATGATAATCAACGGAGCGCTTGAGGTTTTTATTGTAACGGCAGGTGCTGAACTAGTAGGTAGCGGTCAGGTGCCATATTCAGGTATTTTTTATAATTAGAGATGTTTTACCGATTAAGGTAAGCTTAAGAAAACGAGAGTAAAAGTCCACAAGAGTTTGCAACCGCCAGCCCCTATCTCCTTACACTTTTTATTTCGTCATCTCAGCATACGTCCTCCCTCTCTTCATCCCGAAAACATCTTCTAGAAAATATTTGTAAATTTGTCGAACTTGTGAATGTGCTGGTGGTTGGAACAGGTTGCGACTAGGGGCGAAAGGGTTCTGAAGGCCGTGATAGTAGGTTCCGAAGGCCGTGATTGCGTATGACGCTGGATGAGAGGTGAAGTGGACGGAAGAGAATGTGTATTATGGACGGAATGAAGAAGGATAGCACGTACGCTGAGATGAGGAAATAAATCGTGCAGGTAGATACGGTCTTGCATGTTTGCAAAACTTCACATATCACTTCCATTGAAAAACTACTTCAGATGCAGAATTACCCTCGATAAAGAAACATTTTCAAAGAGAAGACAACTGATGAGGGGAGATCTGAGAAGAGACGTAAAGAAAAGGCTGGTGAAAACTCCAATTTAGAGCGTAGCGCTCGGAAACTTGGTCATTGCGAAGGGAGGATGTGCGACTGGAGGCGTTTCAGATGTGGGTTTTGTAAAAGGAAGGAGAGGGTGAGCCGGGTGGCGAGGAAGACGAAAGAGGAGGTATTGGATATGGTTGGAGAGGAGAGGGGTGGCAGAGGTTCGGAGAAGGCAGAAGAGATGGAAGGAGGAGGTTTTGAGAGGGGAGGGCATGTTGAAGAGGGTGATAGAGGGGAGAACGCTGTGGAATCGTGGAAGAGGATAGGGATTCTGGACGAAATAAGAAAAGGTAGAAGATATGAGGGATTTAAGAGGATGTAATAGCGGGATATCCTTAGGAGGGAAAGCGAGACAATGTTTCTGAAATTGGGGTGCAGGATAAGGACTGTCCATGAACCTACCAATCAGCTGGTAGAATACTTGAATGAAAAAAAACAGGCAGATTGCCTTAGAATAATAAAGCCAGAATGTTAATGTAATTTTAAGGTAAACCACCTCAAAATTACATTAACGTTCTGACGAATCCCATTTCTAAGTCACTCACCAGAGTAACGAACCAGCCACGTTTAACTAACCACCCACACTCCCTCGCGAGGAGCCGTGACTGACTCCCGTCGAGCGAAAGGCATGCAAATTTCAAAAGGGGTTAGCAGCCCAGCCATCCCGGAGGAGGGTGGAATATTAACTCCAGCCACCACTGCGTGCTCTCAAGTGCTTCTCTCTCGAGTTTTGCTCCACTCACACTTCCTCGAGCCCCCCGTCTTTACCCCCTCCACCTCCTACCTCCACCCACCCCTCCCCAACATACTTCACCTCCTCCCTCTCCCTCTACAGAGAGAAGCGTGTGTTTTTTTTAAAGCGGAGATAAAAATCTACCCCCCTTCTATGTACTTCCGTTCAAAGCGGGAGAAATTTAAAGGGGATCCGCCTCTTTTTTTTCTGTTCAGAAGGGCGGAAGGTTGATGGCGGGGGAAAGGGTGAGTTTGGGGGCGTGGGTGCGCGTTTGTATGCGTGGAAGAAGCAGGAGAGAAACTGATGACCGGGACCTTGAGGGAGCATGTTACGAAAACACTGGTGAAGAGTTCAATATGGAACGTAGCGTTATGAAGAGCGGAAACCTCGACATTGAGGAAAGAGGAATGGAATAAATTGGCGGTTTATAATAAGAATAATAAGGCAAAGTTACTGAAAACAGAACTGCTACAGACCAGAGATTATGAAATTCCAGGATTTTTCCATATTTTCCAGGCCAAAATTTTAATTTTTTTCTCGTGAAAATTCCATTCTTTGGAGTGTATTTTAAATAAGACGTAAGAATAGGAGAAAGACACATTAACGCATGCACTGTGAGGGAATAATGTTTTCCAACAAATAGAGCACCACCACTATCGCTCTGGGGGAAAATCGACCTCCTTTCCGTTGGTATAATGTACGATACTTAGTTCTCGGCCGCAACTAGGGCCATGAATTACCCGTGCACAATCAGAGGAGAAACAAATATATCATCTTCCTAGGTATGAGTTTCACGAATACGATCGAAAAGTTTATTTAGGGTCATAATTTCTTGATAAAATCCAGATATGAGCTCCAATGCCTCATCCAGGCCGGGTACTAAAAACCGTAAGTCGACACACCAAAAGACAGTGCCTAAAAACGCACCACTAACTGAAAAAATCATATTTCGACTTCGAAAAACTAATTTCCAGTCTATTCCTCATTGTGCATGACTTTGCAATGTTTTCCATGCTTTTCAGTACTGTTGCAACCCTGTAACAAGTAACTATACGTCTATTCTCGAAGCTCATTATGATAATCGCATGTGAATACACTATGTCATCGCATGGTTTCGTCGATTCAATTTCATCGATGGAAAATATAAAGTGGTGGTGCGGCATACGATACGTCAACGAAATCATGCGATAATTTCCCATTCTCGCATGCGATCATTATCACAACGCTTCGAGAACTGACCGCCTCCTCTACTCTTTAACTAGCGTTATTGTTAAAATACGATGTGAACCAATGACATGGACCTTGTGTAAGAATCTATAGAAAATACTAGTGAGCAGTTCAATATGAAACGTAGAGCTAAACACTTCGCAAACCTGGACTATGAGAAAAGAGGATAAGAGGACATTCGAGGTGCATAGAAAGAATTAAAATATATAAGCCACTAATTACAGGTAGCAGGTCTACTCTACCAAGTGATATTATTTAAAGAAGATGGGAACTGTTGACGGAGGCCGTGTGTAAAAATGTTTAGTAAAAAAACTGGAGAGTAGTCCAATATGGAACGTTGCGTTGTGCTGTTCAGAAACCTAGACACTGAGAAAAAAGGACGAGAGTAGATTGAATCTGTTGGTTCGGTTATTTTGTGGAGGCGACCGAAAAGACAGCATGGTTAGCAAAAAAACACCGGTATGTGTGAGTTACTGGGTCAAATTCGGGTCAAGCTTTTTTTCCACGGTAAATTTCATCACGATATTAACATGTCTTTACATACATGCGTGTGACTCCGTACCATATGATTTCTGCATTTTCTCCATGATATTTGTTTGAAAAATATAATATATTGCTACGCTATTACTTACAGAGAGTTAAATAAAGAGCGTATGGTTGTAGAGTACATAAACCTGGACTCTGAGATAAGAGGACGAGAATAGGCTGCGGGCGTTTGAGATGTAGTTATGGAGGAGAATAGAGGAAGTGCAGAGGACAGAAAGGTAGACAAACGAGGAAGTGCTTGAGGAGATGAAACTTCAGGAGGAGATTAGAGGGAGGCAGAGTAGGAGGTTGGAACAGGTAATGAGAGGCGAAGGGATACTGAAGTCCGTGATAGAGCGGAGGGTGTTGGGTGGAAGAAAGAGAATATGCTTTATGGGCGGGATGAAGATAAGTAGGGCGTATGCTGAGGAGGACACATTGGGTATCGTGCAAATGGATATGGGATTGCTCCTGTAAAAATATAGAGGAATTTTACTCCCTTGCATTTAAGTCTACCCTAGCCGGTAGATTACCCAACTACAGCTATTAATTAGGGGACATGCTTGCCCCTAAAACAGACGAATACAGAAAAACTACATTTTATGGAGAGAGCTTCTTACAGAATGCACGCCTGGGCTAAGTAAGGCATGGGAAGAGTGAAGTGAAAAAGGGTGACGCAGATAGAACGAAGAGGAAGAAAAGAGGGAGGGAGAGTCCACCCTTTGCGGGACAACTTAGACCCTCCAACCCGCTTTAAAAAAACCCTTCTCCATGCAGTTTACACAGCCTCGAACGTTTTCTCTCCCACACAACTCCGCAGTCCCCTCAGCTACCACACACAAGTTTATGAGCCCTGATTAGGGAAAAAGGGGAGGAAGGTAGGAGTGACGACACGAAACAACCATCGACCTACGACACGAAAATGTCACTCCGTTGCGTGCTCAGAAGTGCATCTCATTTACACGGCAAGGGGCTTGCTTGAAAATTTTCTCGAGAGTGAACATCACATGATTATGCATGCGACGTTTATTTTGCGCTGGGTCAAGTCATACCCTTGCATCGACCGCGGTAGTCATGCTGGTTAGCGCACTAAAATGTTCGCGGGTTAGATCTGGGCACGGGCATGGGTGTTACGTTATTATAAGATCAATGGTATACGTTGTTAACAAGTCTACCGGAGACTTAGCACTTCTCCACTCACTCGTCGTTGAGGATTCTACCAGCAGATCGGTAGGCTTTTGGAGCTTCCCCCTTTTTGAGACATGTTTTCACTATCCTGAATGCTCGCCATTCGGTCTGTCTCAAGTTCCTCATACCCAATGTCTCTTCTTATGCCCCATGCTTTACCGACTTTCACATTGGACACCATGCAATTTCAAGGTCAGTTTGCGAAAGAGATGCGTGAAAAGGTAACATTTTGTTGTTCATAATAATTGGAAGACATGCTTTTCCATAGCATAGAGTAAGTAGTAGTAGACATGTTTTCAGGCTTGTGAAACAAGGAAATTCATAATTTGTCAGAATTTCTTCCGACGCCATCTACGATCTCCCTCCCGAACTACGAAAAAATGTATACTAATTTTGCGCGTGCGGTGAGCCCTCTATAATATGCTTACTCTATGTCCATAGGTAGCCAGAATATGAATAAAATGAAATTCAAGCAATTGTACGGTGGAACAACTCTTAAGTCACCTTGAAAAGGTATTGGAGTAAATAAGGGAGCATGGGAGGTTGATGGAGAGGATTCTCCGACGACCCACTCGTAATCGCTCCCAGGAGACGGATTAAGTGAATAAATTTAAAAAGAGTCGAGAACAACAGTCTCCGGAAGCCTCATTTCCTCCCATTAATTAAATTTCAACCTGAATAAATTACATACTTCATGAAGACAAAAATATTTATGAATTTCTTTTTCCCACTCCAAAGCTTCGCATGTTGTCACTGAGGTCAAGTACGGTTACTTAAGTCCCTACTTATTGACTATTTGGAATAAAATAGAAATATAAGAATATTTATATGCATTATAGGACTAACATAAGGTAGATATAATTAATTTAAGGCGTTAGTATATTGAGATATTCGTTATCTGAACCAATGACATAAACATAACGACATACAATGATGAAACGAGTAATTGCATTTATAACCAATTCAACAACTACAAAAAAATATTTATGCAATCATGATCTAATCATTGTTTACATAATTGATTCCAGTCATAGAAAATCAGAAGAATTACACGATAATAAATAAACCTAAGTAATAGCAAAAACGTAGATTAACCAAGTAGCTCATTATGACAGCAACAAAACACTAGCATTTTTCCTCTATTACACAGTTTATATTAGTGGAGAACTGCAGTGTTTTGTTTCCGTTATTTAGAAAAACCACATCACACCTTTATCTGTAGGTATTTTATAACTAACTATAGTTTTATCGAAAAATCATTAATATTGTTTCTGAAGTGTCGTATGGAGGATGCGTTTTGTTATATCTTCAGGTATTGAGTTCCAAATATGAAGTGCGGGAATTGCACAGATATCATTGCTTGGAGCCTTGAAATGGGACTGCGGAAAATGAAACTCGATAGTTAAAGAGAACGAAGCAATTTTACTCAAAATGAACGCTTCTCTCTAATTCTATCATATCTTTCTGACCAACAAGTGAAGTTCTCTGGTCACACCCTCCAAGTCGACCTGAAACTAGAGAAATCCGAATTTACCTAGAAACCACAGCCTTGCATGTAAGTGGTTTCCAATTCTAACAGAAAAGGCAGACGTAAGGCTCAGAGAAAGGAAGTGGATAAAAAAATAAAAAGAGTACTGCAATTTGGTTCGCATACTGCGGAGTTCGAGGCAAAGAAGGCCAGTTCTTGCCAGGAGGCTCAAGGTTAATCAATGCAAAAGTATCCATTTACTGTATGAAACAATCTCAGGGAATCGGTGAACATTTGTCACATGAATATCGGGTACAGTAATTCCAATTCCAAGGTCCAATTTTCATGCAGCGTTTATTAAACCCACCACCCGGATCTCGACGCTTGAAACCTTGGAACATATCTTGGAACCTTGGAAAGTGACACCCAAGAGTCGAAAAATATGTCGGTTCTATAAAATTAGCGCGAAAATTGTACCCACTGCATTAGTGAGTGTAAGTTATCTGCGAAATGCTCGCAGTAAAATTAGGAGGGATTGGGTTAGGAAAAATTGTGAATGGAAAGAATTTGGATTAGACGCTCCGATAATAGATTCATATAAAAGAGCGTGCTTCGTAGGATCGGTCATATTGATAAACTGGATGAGAGTCGTATTACTAAAGATATACATGATAGTGGAGTGAATGGCGTGCGAGAGAGGGGTAGACCGAGGAAGTCATGAGTGAATGTGGTGGAAGATAATCTTAAAGAGGAGGAGTATATTATGAGTCTTAAGAACAAGAGAGCCTTTATGAAGCAAAATATTAATTTAGCGGAAGCAAAGGTGGTTGGCTAGGATAGGGCAGTATAGAGGAAATTATTAAAAGCGAAGCATGCTTTCCAGGCCTAAATCCGAAATTAAGCACCTATGACTATGCCTACCCTGAAAGGGAATGGGGTGATGGGTATGTATGCATGAAAATTGAACGACGTGATTTTACTGAGTAATGAACGATTCTATCTTCTTCTCTCGAATTTTGCAGACCAACATATGAAGTACTGTGGTGAAATAGCAGCCTCTGTATCGATCTCAAACTCGAGGAATCCGAATTTATTCCAGTAACTACATCCTTGCGTGTAAACTGTTTCTAATGCTTACAGAAAAGCCTGAGGGAATGGTCAGGGAAAGGAAGTTGATCGAAATATAAAGAGAGTCCTGCGGTTTGGTTCGCTCACCGTAATGTTTGAGGCAATGAAGGCGAGTTTGTTGCCAAAGAGGATCGAGGTTAATCAATGAAAGAGGGTCACCAAGCGAGTCACAAAGAGAGGACGGAGTTGATTGGCTGAGAGGGTGAAGAGTGAGAGAAAGGGGGAAAGGGAGGTGGAGGGAACTGTCGTCCTCTTGGGTTCGTGACCTGACGTCGGCAGATCAACCCAATCGCGACTAGACCGTCCCCCTCCTCTTTTCCCTGCGCGTATATCCCATCATCCTTTTCGCTACCGAGGTCATCTAAAGGGCCTCTACCTAAAGCACAGTCGAAACACAATAAGTAAGGATTTAATTTAAGTAAATCCTATCATTGACTATGTCAAACAAAAAATAGTTTTAGGCTTATGATTGAGGATATTTTCATTTTTGCGATAAAAGAAAAGAAAATTTCGATTGTATTTATCCACAATTAAGTTACATTTAACCGACCCAATTGATGGGTTATTTTCAAGGTCTTAAAAATGAGAGCTACTCGTCGAAATTTAGATGGGTAAAACAACACCTAAGGGCAGATGAATACAATTGATAATTTATTTTTTTAAATTAAAAGTTCACTGCGGTCGTTTAGAATTCGTGTACATAGTTTATCATGGTTTAATTTGGTGAAAACGCATTTTTTATTATATACTCTCAGGAGGATCAAAATTGTCTTTCTATAAATTAAATTATTACGTATATGGCCATTCCCTACCTTGAATTCCCAATTTCCTAATAATAGGTAAACTTTCCCGCAGAAAGTTATCTAATTTCTCTATTTAATTCTAATTAATCTATTTTCCTTACAATGCCTCTGGCCTGGCAACTAGCTGTAACGTGTTCAACCGGAACAGCAAGAGACGTTCAGAGCACCATAGTTTACACAGACGTAGAAGAATAGGAGAAGGCAGGGTAGGTGGTTGGGAAAGGTAATGAGGGGCGAAGGGATGCCGAAGGTCGTGATAGAGGGGAGGATATTGTGTAAGCCGGGAAGGGGAAGAAACAGAATAGGCTTTATGAACGGGATGAAGAAAGGTAGGAAGCATGTTAAGATGAGGAATGAATTCATGTTAGGAAAAAGGGGCCAGCTCCTATAAACACCAATAGAAATTTTACTCTCTTCCCTTGAAACGTACCGTAGATTACCCAATCAATCGACACTCGTTAACATAGCAATTCGATCCATTGCCTCATTAAGGCCCGACAATCAACGCTTGATTTTCGATCATTTGCTGATTTATCCATGGATTACATTCTACAAACGAGACGTAACTGCGATCAGTAATTAGCTTGTAAATTCGATGGCCAGCAAATTAGTCTCTAAGCCTTTAACAACTGAATAGCGTAGTTTATTGCATTATTAAATACGCATAACAAGTACAAATAACAGATGATCTAGATATCGAGGACCATTGCAATATTGACGAAACCAGGCTGAACTTAATCGGTAGATTACCGAATAAAATTGCGAAAAAATAATGAAAATTATAACAATTGGTATTATTTTAATTTAATCATTTTCTTATCACAAAGTTCCACCACTTCCGTAGCGAATCAAACATTTTACTAAGGGAATCGGTAGTAATAAAATAACATCTCAAAGGCTTCGTCGGATCAACTCAATCGCAACCAAAGCATCTCATCTCCTCAGTGCTCGCACCCCATCGTCATTTGCGCTCTCGAGGTCAAAGGGCGTCTCTCTCGGAGAGAACTTCTCTGAGGGCACCACACATGCCTCAATGAGTAAATGAGATGCACATTAGACGGGCGTTATGCATGTGTACCCACAGTGCTGCTCGCTCAAGAAGAGGAAACGGGGGGAATGGGACTGCTTATTTGCAACTCCTTATTTATCCTGGAATGTTTTTTAAAACCCTTCGGGAAAGAAATATCCATTCTTATGCCTTAGTTTGTAGTTGTTTTTTTTATTATTTTTGGTCACCTCATTTGCAATTAGAAAGGATGGGAACGATAAAATTTAAATATAAATTAGCATACATCTATCGCGGAATTTTGCGAGAGGAGACTTCAGAGTTTGTTGTTTTACTTGTAGGGTTTCCCAAAGGAAATTCAAGGACTGCAAGCTCGCGGACGCATAATAAATGGACAAGGGTGAACGAACTATTTTAAGAAAAACCGAAAGTGAGACGCACATTACACAGTCTCACAGTACCAAGCTCCGTTATTTTTACCTTGTTTGAGATGGAGCGAAAGGAAGACGTAAGAGGAAGTGCTTGATATGATTGATGAGGAGAGGAAATTTGGAGGAGGTAGAGCGGGAGGTTGAAACAGGTATTGAGGGGTGAAGGGATGATGAAGAACATTATAGATGGGAGGATGTTGAGGAAGGGGAAGAAAGAGAATATGCTTTATGGACGGGATAAAGAGAACAATTATCACAGTATCAGGCAACAACTTGTGGAAATGAGTTACAGGTAACATCTTAAAGATAAAACATAAATTTCCACGGAATATTTATTAAATTAAACCCGGTTCCCGTAACTAGTTCTATTTACAATGTGTTCGGTTTCTTTAATGCTAGTTTCGGCCGAAACAAAGATAAGTTTAATATATATTCTGAGGAAATTCACAAGTATTATCTTAGTGATGTAATCAGGATGGAGAGAGGCAGGATGTATGCTGAGATAAAGAAATGAATCGAGTAAGGAGATAGGGGCTGGTGTCTGCAAACTCTATAGAATTTTTACTTTCTTCCTCTTAAACCTACCTTAACCGGTATAAAACCCCTAATCATTAATAAAATCATAGTAGGGCACCTGACCTCTCTTATTTCTTCAGAACCTGCGTTTACCATTATAACTAAAAGAGCTCCGTTGCTTATTTTTATTCGATAAACATCTACCGGTTAAGGCAGGTTAAAGTAGAGGTGAGTGAAAACCCTCTCAATTTTTACATGCAAATAGCCTTATGCCTACAAAATATCTTTCTCCATCTCAACATTCATCCTACTTCTCTTCATCCTGCCCATAAACCTATTCTCTTTCTTCCTTTTCCTCGCTTACCCAACATCCTCCCCTGTACCACAGCATTCAGCAACCCTTCGCCCCTCATTATATCTTCCAACCACCTACTCTGCCTCCTCCTAACCTTTTCCATAGGTTTACTCTCCTCACCCACCATACCAGGCACTTTCTCGTTTGTCTTCCTTTCCGTCCACTGCGTCTAATCCATTCTCCTCCACACCCAGATGTCAAACGCCTGCAGCATATTCTTGTCTTCTTTTTTCTCGGAGTCCAAGACGGGTGTTAATCACAACAGCTACACCCATTTGAGAGCAAAGCTCATAAAAATGGTCCACCACACTCCGCAGTAAGATTTCAGGGTTCCGCAAGCCAACCAACTTAAAAAGATTATTTGAGAACGGCGTTCCGAAATCTTCGGGCAAAGCGGCGTTCGACGTCCTAGTGGATCGTCCGTCAATTGTTCCCGATTTACTTTCTCACCGCCTGGGGGAGAACAAATAAACTCGTGCGTGGGCGAGGAGTTGGTTCTGTGGGAATATATAGACAAGAGGGACTGCGGAGAGGAGGGCACAAAAATCACCCGAGCGTGCCCTAAACGCACGCCTTAAAGGCAAAGTGAGGCCCCTACGGAGGGGAGGACAGCTCCTTCAAGGTTTTCCTGCTCAGCACCGCGTGAAGAGGACGGTGGTGGGAGGATTGTCTGCGCAGTTTGATGACTGCCTGAGAGACGCACTAAGGCGTGTCTGCTTGGCGAGCATAGGGAAGTGTAGGGAAAAACGCTACATCATACTGTGTGCACGTAAAGCTTACTCAGTTTAGCTTGTAATGTGAGCAAGCGGTACTCCGTATGCAATATGAATCAATGATATACCAACTTAATTAACTAGTGACTGGTATTTTATTATTAAAAATCAATTAGTCTTAGCTATTTTTTTAAATAGCCCCAAAAGGGAAGTGCATACAAAAACACACGATTATACTTTGTGCGTGAAAAACTAATCAATTGGTATTTAAAATTATCCTAGTTGGTATTGGGATATGAAAATCAATAAATAAGCTATTTATAAGTTTTTAAATAGTCCGACCGAGGAAGTATATAAACGCACGGTTATAATTTGTGCATGTAAAACTACCAATCAATTGGTATTACAACTGAGCCTACTAGGTATCGGCATTTTAAGAGAAATCAACTGGTCATGGCCAGCATTTCAGTTAGTCCCACCGGGGAAGTAAACACAGACCATCATAATTTATGTAAAACCTACCGATCAATTGCTATTCCAACTTAAATTACATTGTATTGGCATCATAATACCAATGAACTGGTTATATCTAGGTTTTTAGTGAGTCCAAAAGTTAATCGCTAAATTAGAATAGGGTATTAGAATGCCAATACAATGAAGATTAAGTTGGAATAGCTATTGATCAATTAGTTTCACATAAATTATGATGATCTGTGTTTACTTGCCCTTTCTGAAGTTTTCTTTAAAATTTATTTCTGATTCCGGATGAATCCTGTATCAATTCTTAGTCTAATTCTAATTTTAAAGCTTTCCAGTCCTGGAGATCCCTTTAGGTAATAAATAATATTTATAAGAAAATAATAAGCCTTTCCCTAATCTTAAAACATTTAATCAAACCTATGTTATAAGTCAGCGTAAAGTGGAACGCTTATTTCAGGATGAAGTTTAAAAATATATAGATATTTTTTTATAAGATAGAACAAAGAAAAATCAAAATTCGGTAGATGACTAAGGCTGCATTTCAATGAACATTTATATGGAAGCCAAGAACCATTCCAGGTTTTTGAGTTCAAACGTACCTAAAATGACTAATTTAAGGTTGGGATTCATATGATTCGACAGACGACAAAAGTGCAAAAATTGAACGTTTCGAATCACACGTCAGCTTTAGATTTTTGAGCTTGCATAACAGAAAGCTAACATTTAAAAATGTTTCTAAGAAAAAAAAACGCGAAAAAAATGAAAATATAAAAATTTGACAGTGATTAAGTGTAAAAATATCAAAATATCAGTAATGTGGATTAAAATATAATTATCTCTTCAGGTAACGTTTATATCAAGCTCTTCATACTTTTTGCTTCATCTCTTGCCGTTCATAATTTCATTTCCTCTTCTGCCAACAATTTCATTCACTACCCTGCCATCTAAAACACTTCCTCATTTACCTTGCTTGCTACAATGCTAACCATCTTGGCACCTCTAACCATCGATATATCAAAAGCCTGAAGACTATGCATATATTCTACTATGATTAAGAAAAGCCAGAGAAGTTCTAATGGATGCTCGTTCGAAGGCTAAATCCTTAGTCTCCACATGACGTCAAATGGACGCAGTGTACAATATTCTAGTGATTCGATGGGTCAATTTGTTAAATCATGTACTTACCATTCATCCGTCTACAAACAAAATATTTCCGAGCCGAGTAATAACTGTTGTATCCAAAATGGTTGCGAGAACTTACCTGAAAAAAGAAAAAAAGTAAGCATTAATTAATGTCACTAGCACAACCGGTATATTACCGATATATGTACCAACCGATAGCATTTTCTCATACCTTACCATCATCATCATTTTGCATTTTACCAATTAAGTGAACGATAAGATTTATGGTATCGACAGTAACTTAGTGGAATTACTTCATGATGAAAGACTCATTAATTTGTTTTTAAAAATGTATTTATTAGCGTACGACCCAGGCTTCGTCGCGTCGCGTCATGATCAAGTCCTCATAATCAATGCCTGATGACGTCAACATGGTGACGTCATCAGGTCCCTATCAATGCCTCATGATATCGCGCAGCGACAAAACCCAGGTCGTAATTAGGTAAATAGATGTTGAAAACTCAGTAAATAAGTCTTTCATCAGACTGGGAGAGCCACCATTCAGACACGTCTTGCGTTAATTTTCCCATCATAAATTCTATTATCCTTCTCAACATCACCCCACCCAATTCAACTCTATGAAATAAGTGCTTACACGCATAAATACATTCCCGTGTTCGTGTGTAAGCTGGATACTCTGCTCTCCGGAGCGTATCGTATGTAAGCGTATGTTTGGCGAGCCAGCCAGCGTAAACTCCTCGCAGACATCGTCTCGACGGATTTCAGGCCTCCAAAGCAAGCTACGAATTGATTAGAACCACAAATCGGTCAGACTGACTCAGAGGTCTGAGACAGAGGGAAAAATTAATTTACGGCATGTGGTCAATCAGGAAGAAAAGGTGATAAGGGGAAAGATATGAGAAGAAGGAGATTAGCAATCCCCGAATCGGGGTTCAGGCGCTCTCCTTTGCGTTATTTTAAGAAAATCGATAACAGTTTATTGCTCATGCTTGATGAAATTAGCCTTTTTCAAAGACTATACATGTGAGGAAGAAACAATTTTGACAAGCCGATCGTTTCAATATGAAAAATAAATGATAGATTTTCCGCGGTAAATTGGATCCCGTACGGCAAATTGTACGGTAATCATATCAGCAATCGTAGCTAAGGCAGGCAAAGTCGGATGAGACAGAAATTTCGCAGGGATAGTAGCACCACAAACATGAGGACACCTTTCCAAAGATCAAGAATCGAGCGAAATGGAATCTGGCAGAAAGATCATATAAAAAATATGTATAAGGATCTGGATAACGCCACTAAGAATTAATACGAAATCCTCAACCGATTTTTTGTCTCTGGTTCTAACTAGGAACACACGGGAAGTTTACTCAATTTTTTACATTAACATTTATTCCATGTCTTGACGCAACAATTTTTGGAAAAGAAAAAAATCATTTGAGTAAGTAGAACAGCATTGAAAAAAAAATTGAGAAAAACTACATTTAGATATTAATGAAAATAAACCAAAATATCGCTAATCGAAAGACATTCTGTATTCGAAAAATTATGGATTAATCATTCCTATTCCACCAAGACGGCTAGTGACTCGATCTAACCATCACTAGAGAGATAACATTAATGCTCAATAACGTCATAAAAATTTGAAACAATGCATTTACAACCACCATCACCAACAGATGATATAAAAAATAACGATCTCGGAATATGGAAAGGGATAGTATAATAAAATCTACGCCATCGACCTTAAAACAGGCCGACGAAAGCAAGTGCGAGCCATAAAAAAGTTTCAATCTCTCTGTTCTGCATTCATAAAATCTGAGGAGAACGACACACGCGACGCTTGCGAGAGAATAACTCGTTCAGAAGGCAAAAGCTGTGTCTGAACGCGGAAAATTGAGTTAACTCTCCTGTCAAAAAAAGTAAATCTGTCAGGAAGTGACGCACACGACGTCATTTATTTACGCTAAAGTAACAGCAATTACTTCGTGTGCCATAAATAATACCGACAGTCATCAATCCAAAGATAGGTTTGAATAGATAGTTTAATCACAGCTCTCCACACTATTTTCTTTTCAGGCAATGGCAACATATCTACAGAATGTCTTATTTTAGTATCTGCAATAATTTGCTTCAAATAATTCATCCGCGGTCTTCCTCGCTAAGTTCACCAACGAATTTCTCCTTTATTTATTGTCTTCGAAAGGGTGCCATGACTCAGAATGAGTGAAACAAGCTTGCCCATTCGACTTCGCTGAGTATACATTAAAATTTCCCTCCTCCCAAATTTTCGTGACAGACTTCCTCCATTTTTTCTTCGTCATTCCTCTACAACACTACAGTTCCAACGATTCCTATTTTTTTTTCTCTTCTACTGTAATCGATCAAGCTTCATTTAAAATGAAGAGCATGCTCCATACATAATCATAGTGAAAAGCTTCCTTACTTCCCAGCTAGTGTTGATTAGGCCCAGTTTTATACTGTCTGGTTAAGGCTAATCGCAAGATGATGTAGCTTTTTCGCCATGTTAAAGTCAACTTTAAGTTCAGGTTACGTAAATAATAAACGGCTGTAATTGATCTGACGATGTGTTATTAATTGAATAATGTATCATCGCAGGTTTACCAGCCTACCGAGAATATTATTAATCAGAAATAAAAAACCGGGCCTTGGTTCAAGTACACTTCCACCTACAAAGTATAGCAAAAGCTAATAAGCTTCAGCCACATGATTTCCGAGAGGCACCTTTATCAGCCACAATTTCGACAGAAGAACATCGCGCACACATCAAAAGGACACTATGGATTAGCAAAAAATGAAAAATCTATCCGTTTCGCACTTTTTAAAAATGACTCTCTCAGCAATGTTTACAGCAATTATAACAAAAGACATAAGAAATACACTGTCTCACAATGCTTGCTGGGCTTCTTGGTTTCCGAATACATCTCAGATATATTTAAAAGATGAATTCCATGGCTTCTCTCTGAGACACAGCCGAAGTAAGCCTATGAACTCCTGTCGCGAATCTAAGGCGACCATTTTTTTCACACTCGCGAAAGCTTTTTCTTGGGCATAAAAATCTGGTTCTCATGGGCGTGGAGAATCAAAAGAGAGAGGTACCTAGAAGCCCAGATTTAATCCACGGGGAGGGCGAAATTAACCCAGATGCAGATGAGAGACGTGATACACACAAAAACTACGACAGACGGAAACGCCAGGCAATTTCAAGCCCCCAACCATAGAAGAAAAAAATTGATCTCCGCCCTTTTCCGGATACAGAAAGCATTAATGTTAAATTAACTACAAGACCGTTTCCTAGGTCTAACACCGAGAATTACGGACTTAAGACTGAGCCTACTACGGCTATCTAAAAAGAACGGCGTGATGGGTATGCATGCATTGACGTTCATGGAATATTCTGAATATAGACAGAATCGACCAAATAAAAATATTCAGGCATGATTTTCCAATGTGTTTGAAATTTAATAGTTTTGTATTGAAGTGCGCCGAGGAGATAAAAATCATAAAATACATGTCAAAATGTTGGCAGCATGGAATGAATTACTTAAATGGAGCCAATTTCCAAGGCCTAACACTAAACAATTTAGCTTTTCTGAAATTATTTTTAAGCAATCTACCCGTTAAGGCAGGTTTAAATGGAAGAGAGAGAAACTTTATACAAGTGTAGGGCCCTGTCAATTTTTAGTATTTTTTCTTCGTCTCAGAGTACGTCACACACTTCATCCCGTCCATAAAATCTATTCTCTTTCTTCCTCTTCCTTACTTTCCCAATACGTATGCCAAAAAGCTACAGCGACATGGGTATGTTAGAACGTATTGTAGTTCTCGGAACCGCCCGAATGAAGAAGGAATCAACAGTAGATATTCTGGCATGATCGTCAACTGCGACTGAGATTTAAAGGTTCGCAGCCATGCGCCTTGGATAGACAAACATAAGGAACACGTCAAAACGCGGGTATATCGAAGAAATTATTGAAAAAAACAGGGTCAGTTTCCAAGGAATAACGCTGAATAATTCAAATGTTTTCACTGTGCCTACCTCGAAAGGGAACATCTGGATGGGTGTATGCATGCATTTGCTCTCTGCTGAGAAGTTTCCCTAATTAACCGAACGGGGCACACGGTGAGCCCGCGGCCGCCGCCCATCTGACAGCCGGAGCGACGTCGCCACTTTCCCACGAGGAAAAAAATCGCTTTATAGGCGTTTTCTCTGTCCATGTGAATGAGGGAGGAGCTGTCCTGACCGACTTGGGGAGCAGAAGATATGACGTGTGCGCGCACAAGAAAGAAGACGAACCCAGTTTTTTTTAAAATCTCGTTTCACCGCACAATGGGTGAAACCGTGAAATAAGAAGAAACGTAGGGAGGAGATGGATTGGAAAGAAGGGATGAGAAGGATTCTTACATAAATGTGTGTACTTAATTGTTGACTCACCGAGACAAAGGAAACCACTGTTTTAAGTTCAAGCGGGGCGTGGCGTTGGGGAAGAAAGCAGCTGTTTCCCTGCATGTATGAAACGATCGACCTCACTAGTAGTATTGACTCCGATTATCAGAATTATATTAACAAGGAGAGGAATGCCCGAACCAATTCAACAGTTAGAATAAAATTTGAAACTTGTACCATAAGATTAGCGGAATCCCTCAAATATGCCGCGCGAAATAAATTTTACCACGCAACAGTCATTAAACGTACAGGTAGAATTTGTGGTGAAAAATATGGCAACTAACAACTGACTGTAACTATCATATTAATCAGCCCTAAGCACTAAAAGTCTCAGGCATAACTTCCCATTTAAAGTATTTACTGCGAAGGCCAAGGAAATGAAAATATCTACAGTTGAAAAACTGAAAAAATGCACTATTTCGGGGCCGAAACCGCGCTTCTTACCAAAAAGAATACACAAAAATCAAATACAATAATGAAAAAATCCTTTCTTTAAGCCATCCAGTAGTGAAAATTAAAATACATATCTTAAAAATCAGTAATAAAAAAAACAAATGAGAAACCCCTTCAACGAATCCCATGATTTTCTTACGGGAGTAAAATTTGACCAACGTGGGGTTAAAATAATTGTGATTTTTTTCGCTATCTTTTCTATTTTCCGGTCGGTTTTGAGGTCACGACCTGTATTCGTGCCAAATTATAGCTCGTCTACCTCAGCAGAACGTGCTTAGAACAGACGTGACTGACAGACGGACGAACTGACAGACACTTGTGGATTAATGGAAAAAGGAAGAATCTCCAAGGTCGTAATCTTAGTAGGGCACGGGAAGTGACGAAGGAAGGTTAAAATATAAGGTGCAAAAATGGGAAAGGCAACTGCACCTAGATGTGAAAAAATAAGGAAAGCTGAATCACTCAAAATACAAAATAGAAGAAATTGTTTCTTCTCTTTTTTTGTATTTTGAGTGATTCCGCTTTCCTTATTTTTTCCCATTAAGGATCTATTGCCTTTCCTATTTTTGCTCCTTACGTTTCAACCTGCCTTCCTCACTTCCCCTGCCCTATTAAGAATATGGTCTTGGGAATTCTTCCTTTTTCCATAACTTTTACGGCCCTAGGTACATTCTTTTCACGCTTGGGGATTAGTAAATATATTTATACAAAGATTCCCTATTGGTTTCCAAGTTACGAGGAATTGAACGATTGTAATCCATTGAAACACTTAATTCAATGAAGATGTTGCTGATTATACTGACTGATGCGGAGGTTAAAATTGAGATATAATTACCTCTGGTAACATTACCTCTACCAATCTTTCAAAAACTTCTCACTTACACGATTTCTTTCTTCATCTCGGCATACGTCCTACCTCTTTTCATCCCTACCATAATGCCTATTTTCTTTCTTTCTCTTCCCCGCTTGTCCAACATCCTCCCCTCAATCACGAACTCCAGTATTCCCTCACCCCTCATCATTGCCTGCTCCATCCATTTAGGGGCTGTCCATAAATGATGTCACACATTTTTGGACCAAACTAGACCCCCCTCCGCTCACAATAGTGTCACCCCCCCCCCCCTTTAATGGTGTCACAAAAATGAAAAAACTTCAGCCCCTCCTCCAGCCTCAGTAAAAATAAGACATAATATACAGTGGAAGTGTGGATGTCACATGAAGCATAGCCCTCCTCCCATCTGTCACACATTGTCACAAGGTGGTGACCCCTCCCCCCAATCGTGTGGACGTCATTTATGGACAGTACGCCCCGTTCTCTAGAACATAAATATTAATCGCGCGATAGCACTAAAATAACGATCCCATCTCTTTTGTCAAGATGTAGGGAAAAATTACAAATTGACTTTACTACCCGAAATTAGGTTTGGTTTTTAAATAGCGTCATTGTTCAGTTTATTTCACGCACACTTTTCGCAAATATAACCCAACTCAAAATAAAAAAAAACTGAAAGCTCCTAAGGCATTTTTCTTATTGATGTTAGATCACAGGAAACCAAAGGAGTATTCTAGAATATGGATTCCATTCTGCGACTTTCGTAGACAGTTAAACTGGAGTTATTGATTACTGCTTGCAATCACACGACATTCTGTAGTGACAAGCTGCAGGCAATAGAAAACCAAACAACGTGGTTCTTGGTGTTCCTCCAAGAACAATGATTGGAAAGTATTCCGACAACCAATTCCACAGGGGAGAAGGACGCCTCGGTAGCTTAACTGGTTAAAGCACTCGGCACGAAATCGAGGGATCCGGGTTCGAATCCCGGTCAAGGCGAATTATTTTTCCTCTGTGGAATATCGCACTTATGTGCACTTGTGGGTGACTCCGTAAAGGTAACTACCGTGGCTAGTCCCGGTATCCTCAAAATTAATGAAAAATAGACGTGTGACAGGCAGGATACACTCAGCGGGGAGGATGAGTAAAATACATTTTATCTGAAAATTAGTGCAAATCTTTCAATTTATGCATCAACAATTCGCCTTATAAAGGCACAGGCGAGATAATGTTTTCTTCCGTGGCGCAGTCTGGAACTCTGATGACGCTACCTCAACACGAACGAAATATAGGTCGAGTCTCGCGTGAATAAAGACCATTCACTGTCGCAAATCACCTGTGAACCTGCAGCGACGACATGCGAAATTCTTTCCGGAGAAACGAAAAGGAAATGGGGGAAAATTCACAAATGTCGCATATTCCGATTTCAGAGAGGACCATTTGGCAATGTGACCCAGAAAAGACGGCTGATGCTACTTTCCAATTTTCCATCGACATGGCATTCCTTCCTTTTTTTAGCAATAATACACCGGATTAATAAAAAAATAATTTTATGCTTTTCTCATATTCATTCAAGGTTGCATCTCCCAAGCCTTTAGACACCATGCACAATAAAAGGAGCACGTTGAAGGGAGAATGGTAGGGAAAACCCCTCGAGGAAGAACGAGGAATAAATACATTAGCAACGACAAATTAGATATGAAACAATAGAGCTATCACGGAATAAAATGAGTCAGCAGGCGAAGAAAAAAGTGGAGGGCAGCAGTTAGCCAATCGTAGGGTTGAGTGACTTACGGTGATGATTTCATTCTCTACACCACAATCGCTAGAATAGTTATTAGACAGTTCTTGTTTTCTTTTGAATTCGATTTTCAACTCTTTTTCCATATATGAAAGTGGAAAATGATAGCAGAAGCTTCGCTGCACCTTCCTATAATACCTTTCATTTCTCATCCAAGTCCACTCAACAAATGCACAGAATAAGGCAGGCAATTAGCAAGTATAGAAAATATTGTTTAACAAACCTCCCCACAGGTATGCTTTGAGTAGAAGTAACTGATAGGGGAGGCGATCGACTGCTGAGGCTGAAGTCAAATAGCGTCATAGGGACATAGGCAATAGGGACAGATAGGCAGATTCACAAGGGAAGGATACCCATTCGGAATAAATTAATGGTGGTGAGAAACACGGCGTAAGCATAGAAAAAAAAGTCCAAAATCATAGTATGCGGAAGAGAGAAGCTGAATACAGTAATCACACTAAGAGGAGAAAAATTAGAGCCAGTGGATTCCTTCACCTGCCTCGGAAGTATGTACATACCACCACCTGGGACGGAAGGAGTACAACGGACTACAAATGTAGAATAGCCCGAGTTAAGATACTGTGCATGATGAAAAGGCCACTACGGTGTTCTAAGAATATAGTACTACGAACGAGAAAAAACCATGTGATACTATTCGTGTGGAGTGTGGTTCAATATGGATCGGAAACGTGGTCCACTGGAAAATCAGACCAGGAAAAATTAGTAGCATTCCAAACCTGTAGTTGAAGGAGGATGCGGAAGATCGATTGGACGGATAAAATAATAAAATGTGAGAATATTCGCGTGAAGCGTGGATGTCTTTGGATCGGAAACGTGGAACATAGGAAAAGCAGACCAGAAAAGATTAAAAGTATTCGAAACTTGATTATGGAGGGTACTGAAGATCAAATGGATATTAAAAATAAGAAATGAAGAAGTTTACAGAAGAGAAGAAGAGGAAAAGACCAGTTGCAACTCTATACAGAAAATAAGAACCAAATGGATTGGGCACACACACACACTATGGGTTTTTGAGGAATATAATTGAAGGAAAAATACATGGAAAATTTCCAAGAGATAAGAACATGGACAACATAAAGAGGAAAGTACACAAGAGGAACTACCAGGGAGTAAGGGAACTAGCAGTCGATAGGGAAGTATGGAGAGCTGCAGTCAATCAACCTTAGAATTGAACAACCAATGATTTAAAAAATGCGCCTGGGGAACCAAAGCTTAGCTTCTCATCCGAATTACGGAGCACTTCACTTAAAGTCCCTCCACATGACACACAATTAGGAATATAATTCTACTGAAAAATCTCCGCATTGCCGAGAATTTTGTCGGCATTAAAACTTATTCCCGAATTCCCAAGCTTTCATTGCGTTCATAATGATGAACAATCTGAATAGTAATTTGCATAATTACGAGGGAGTGCTTGGTAGAGTGGGTGAGGAAAGGAAACTTTTGTATGATATTAGGAAGAGGCAAGTAGGTGGTTGGAGGAAGTAATGAGGGGCGAAGGGATGCTTAAGCACTCGATAGAGGGGAGGACGATGGATAAGCGGGGAAGGGGAAAAAAGAAATAGGCTTAATAGACGGGATGAAGAAGGGTAGGACGTATGCTAAGATTATGAAAGAAATATTATACCAATTTAGCATAAACCTCCGCCGAATCTCCATTTTAATTAAGATGGCTTGGTGGTGTAACTGGCCAACACACGTGACCGGTATATGAGACCGGAGATCTGGGTTCGAATCCGGGTCAAGTGAAATGATTTTTACACAGAAAATTTCATCCCTTTGTTGTAAAAGAGTGCATTGGACCATGCACTTGTAAAAATCTTAGTGAGTTTGGCCGAAATCAAGGTTGAATATGGTGGTGAAACCTAAGACGGTTAACATAATTAAGCGGGGAAATTACTGCGGGCAAACATTTTGTGTTTCATTAACGTGAAAATGGACCATTTCCACCACGTTTCGCCAAAAACCATTTCGTATATTTCCTGGTCTTTCATGTGGTGTTATAAAATAAGACAGGTTTCTGGAAACCATTAAAAAATCATTTTTTCACCTACTTCCAGAAACTGACATTCTGAAGATATTCCAGGAAGAATAATAAAGTGATCTAACTGCCCAACAAACTTGGCCATTGACGCAACAATTAATTGTGGAGCGAATTTCCGTTCGCATTCCACCACGCGCAAATTCCCGAACTACTTCCCCTTATTCCACTGGATTCCGTCACCCCCTCCCAATGTCCCACTTCCGACCACACACAAATTGATTTTAAAAATAAATAACGAAGCGCCGATCGTCCTTAGCGCCGCTTCAATCAACTCTCGGAAGAGTCGTGGATCCCGAACCGGTTCCTCTCAAGCGTTCGATTCCCGCAGCGACACCTGCCGGCCGCCCAAATGCCGCATCATGCGTCGAAAACGACCCATCTGGTCGTATCCGGGGCGAGAGGATGGTCGACCCAACCTCTCAGGATCCAGGTTAACCACGTCGACTCCTGGCTCCGTTCCCGCTGTTACGCGACATTCTCTAGAAACCGATAGAAGTGACAAACTAAGAGAGATAACAAAGCAGAAGTGCCGGAATCATCAGCAGTCATCAATCCGAAGATTGGTTTCATAACGTTCGATGCTTCGGCGTTATGCTTCTTATTATCTTTCATTGTGTTTTTATTACTTTAAATGAGTTGCTGTTATCTTAATTATTGAATTGTTTTTTTTGGCTGCTTGGTTGAGAGAGGTTTGTTTACGGAGGAGAGTAGAGGGCATCGTTGGAATGGTTGAGACAGATGTGATGTGCTCAGGGGCGGCTCTAGATCAGCGGCTCTTGGGGTATAGAATACCCCCCAGGAAAATGGGGGTTCGTGCCTCATGGGTCTCGTCCCAGAAATTCGTAACAAACTATGTGCAAAATTGCGCGTTGCAAGTGGTTTGGAAGCAAATGCTTGCCTTTTAAGAAGAGAAAGTTTTTACTAAATGCATATTTCCCTTTAAGATTACCACCAAGTTTCGACTAATTCAAAATTATTTTGATTTACATTCGCATTTAGCTTGTGGTTTTAAAAAGCAGTTTTAGTTTATATAAATTTAAACTGGATTTTATAGTAAAATAACAAAAACTTCAATAACAAAAAAACAATAAAATAGTTTTAGGCTTATTATTAAAGGTCTATAACAAAGAAATGCGCCGGGTTTTGGGGGGGGGGGCAATTGCCCCTAACAAACCTAACACATCCTAATTTGTTTTCCTCCCCCCTTTGGGCCGCCAATGGAAGTGATGCGGACTCCCGAATTTGCTTTGTATTGAAAAGAACATTTTGAAATCGCTGCATAAAGGATTGCAGAATTCATTGAAAGTGGTCCGACGATAGTTTGCTTCAGCTTTATATCCCACTTTCCCATCAGCCAACCGCTCCAATCTTACATAATTTTTCACTTTGACGTCCTCCATAATTTGCCTGAGGTATTCCACTCTTGATCTTCCTCTGTAATTCTTCCCATCCATTTGCTCTTCCATTATTGTTTTCAATAGGCTATTGTGTCCCAAAATATGTCCAATAAATTTGTCTCTTCTTGATCTCAAGAGTTTTCATCATACTTATTTTCCTTCCAACTCTTCGTAGGACTTCTTCCTTGGTGATGCTCTCCGTACATTTCATCTTCATCATTCTTCGATAGCACCATATCTCCGATGCTTCCAATTTCTTTTGCTCTGAAGGTTTTTCACAGTAAAAATTTTCGTCAAACGTTTTGTCGAGACTAGGAGGTGAGGAAAAACGTTGTCAAATAACCAAACAAACGCGATGAATACCGAAAATAATAAAAATAAAACAAACTTAGCACCAGAAGATAACGCCTATGCGTTATTTACGTACCTTGTTCTACTTAAGTAAAAATATTAGTGAAAAGATACGACGTTATAATCTCTCACTTAGATCGATTCAATATGGCCTCTTGCACATTTAAACTGCTTCAATATTACCGTTCCATTGTACCGTATTGTCCCATATATTCTCCTCTTAAATCAATAAACGCACCAAACACATCCTAATTTGTTTTCCTCTCCACCCAATGAGAATGGAAATCGACGAAGGTTGAACATTCGTATTTCCCTAAAATGCGTGCAATGGACTCATGTTCGGTGGATCGTCTGCCGCAGACGCAGAGGTGAGTTTTCGTTATAAGTGGAACATGGGAAAGCGGGACTTTTTGAAGGCGACTGAAAGGAAAGCTGTTGGGAGGGAAAGATATATGTCGTGTTGACGTTTGGCAGGCGGCGGGTCGGGGGGAAAGACATCAGTTAGACATAGGCAGTTTTCCGGGCGTTCTTAAGCGCATTGTTGCAGGGCGTGTCCTGAATGCGCCATCTTTAATCCAGGCTTCCCTTACCCTACCACCGGACTGAGAAATTCCCACGGGATATCCCAAAAAGCAGACGAAGCAACTTGTGTGTCGGCGAGAAAGCTTAAAAAAATAGAAAAACTCCCTTCTTTTTTTTACTCTACGAGACGCTTTATTCCGTTTCCGCAGAAACCCAACGACTCAAGAAAACCGACAATTGCAAAATGTTTTGCGAAAAGTTTCACTGCACCACTTCTGCTAGCCGTATGGGATTGAAAAGAATGAAGTAATTACTGGGAGAAAAAAGGCATAACTTTAATGGGAAGCAAAAGGTTGAACAAGGAGGTGAAAATATTCCCCGGAGAGGTTTTGAAAACGCTCCGACCTCCCTACGTTGTTTGCTGAAAAGTGAAAAACAAACAAAAGTCAGCCGATATTAATAAAAAGAAAACAAAGAGTGCATTATCTCACCGAGTGCAACATGCTTTGTATCCATGCACGAGTCAACTCTTTTCTAGTACCTACATATCTTTTTCCATTCTCGTGGTTAAAATTTATGCATGTCAAACGTAGGCACGCTATAAAAAGATTGCCCTATTTCACTCGCTAAGCTTTTGTGGAATTGTTTGTGAGGCCGGAATTTTACATAAAATATTGCTTTCAAGCACCAACCGTAAATTGTTCTCTAAAAAAATTCCCGCGGTTAATTTTAGCGTTGAGTGACACTGATGTTAATGCAGTATTCTCAGCCTATTTTATTTAAAAGCTTCATTATCCTCGTGGCGGCTATAATTACTCGTTGGTACGTCCGAGGAAAATACTAATGTGGAGCATTTTGAAAGGACTTGGAAAATAATGCGACAATACATCAGTTTTCCACCTGCATCGTTATTGTCTTAGCGTCGGTTACCTCGGTTAGCTTTCCAGATAATTTTAAGGCCATGATTTTGATGGATTTTCATACGCGTTTTTTTTTAATGTTTCTGAAAATAGGAGCGTAAATGACGTTTCACACGAGGCACTTAATTGAGCAATTTGATACACATAAATTGCGAGAACGCGGGCGAAGGAATTATAGCAGGGGCTATTTTCCCATCTGTCATTTATGCATTTGCGCATCCATTCTAGCAATCCACCACTTTACACGACAAAAGTTTCAATGCACATTCGTAGATACAATTCGTACGCACAGATTTTGCAATAAAGTACCTGGTGTGAAACGGCCTTAATACTAGATAAAATTTCTAGGGAAAAACACACAGTGATTGAATGGGATAAAACATTTTCATTTTGGTATTTTTATTGTTAGATTATGTGGACATCTCCAAAACCAACTGCCTATTTTGTATCAGCCATCTGATTTTGAACTTGGTTATTCTTGAGAGATGCACGTACGTAAACTGGAGGCTTTAGAGATGTAGTTTTGGAGAAGGATGGAGAGGGTGAGCTGGGTGGCGAGGAAGACGAACGAGGAGGTATAGGATATGGTTAGAGAGGAAATGAAGTCGGTGGCAGAAATTTGGAGAAGGGAGAAAAGATAAATGGAGGACCTGTCGAAGAGGGTGATAGAAGAGTTATAGGAATTTTGGATGATCTAAGAAGAGGCAGAGAATATGATAAACTTAGTAGAGACCTCATGGTGAACATGTAGTTTGAGGCGATGTAAAATGATGTCCAAGAAATCGCGAAGTTTGAGAAAGGACTGACCAATAATCTACTACTCGGGTGGTACAATGTCCAATGATAATAAGCCAATTTCGGGATACATTCACACGTTCCATCTCATGACTAACTACTTTCCAGCTATTAAACATCTCCTGTACTCCTCATAGTTTTTGCCTACCTACATGACTTCTCAAAAAAGGTTCTATTCTGCTCCGGTGAAACATACCCATACACTGATTGAATGGGCACTATCGGCAGATCTGTTTGCCCTAGGTAAATACACACACACGAATTTTTATTCAAATTAACAGAAAATTGCACTTGACAAACTAACAGCAGGCACTTGGCAAATTATTGCGGTTGTAGTGCGTACATACAGTGTCTGCCTTGAAATTCCTTTAGTTTCGTTACATTTCGTTTCAAATCTCCGATCACAGCGCAAAGAGCCAAATCACAGCTCACTGTAAAATTCGGAATAAAAGAATGCTTGCATCCGAGTCAAGGAAATGTATGTACTTACTTAGACTTTCTAGAGGAATTATAACAACACACACTACGCTGACAGTATATTCATTCTCATCATATTTCAATTTCTCAGCGTATTTCGTTTTTATACATCATCTTATTCCGTAAACTAATTGCGAAGCGGAAAGTAACATAAGTCACACATTGCATGCAATAGCGCCACGCTCATTTGAAAGGGGAAGATGCGGGTCCTTGAGAAGAAAAACTATCGCTGGATACTAATGATGGAATGGGATGGCTCTATCCTATTCGCAGGAATACATACGGAGAATTCCTCGCAGAAAACGAACATTACCCTTCACTCATATGCCATTAATCACTATCGATACGGCCCTGATATAGTCACCAGGTTAGTTAAGTTTCCACCACGCTCACCATCGCTACCTCCTCCATTCTAAACCCAACCCGTTCGCCAATCAATTAGTCCTTGGAGAGAGTCTCATGGGGAATACCGCAGCATTGAATTACGCGAGACACGCTCCGTCGGGTCTTCGAGTGATTCCTGCGTTGTGCGCGCACATGTCGAGGCCCGAGTTACGTCGTCCAATCTGTACATCTCAATCCTTCCTCTGGTCGATTCCATTTAGAAACAAAGGTGAGACGGCATTAGTTCGCCGGTGCGATGATCACTCTTTTATTTTCTTTCGGTAAAGTCACTCAAACTCGCGCAGCTATCTTCTCGAACTGGGTCACTGCACACTCGTTCTGTTTACCACTGCATCACATTCGTGAAGTAAATAAAATCCATTCGGGCATGGACTACTTTTGACAAAATGAAGCTTGCCAAGCGTAACGGAAATGAGTTTTTATATGGCAGGCCGGAAAACTTTAATTATTTATTATAACTACGGTCAACTATCAGCTAAGATATTTTAAATGTAAGAGAGTAAAAATCCTCCAAACATTTACGGGCGCACGCCCTGCGCCTTTACACTGTTTCTTTCTACGTCTCAGCATACGCCATACCTATCTTCATACCACATATGAAACCTATTCTCTTTCTTCCCTACCCCGTTCACCCAACATCTTCCCCTGTATCACAGCTTTCAGCAAAACCTGCTCCATCCATCTCCTCATAAATATCAAATTAATAGCGCGATAACATTAAAATACGGATCCCATCTCAATTGTCAAGATATCAGGGAAAAACGTGCTCCCTATCTTCATCCCGCCCATAAAGCCTGTTCTTTCTTCCCCTTCCCCACTAGCCCAACATCCTCCCTTCCATCACGACCTACGGCATTCCATGAAAAATTTATCAAATGCAAAATTATAACACTTCAGGAAAACAGAACTATGTGGAACACCATACGGAAAAGAAGAACGAAATTTGTAAATTTCAGCAATTTCCAATTTTCAATGTTCTACTTGAAACATTCATTATTAACGCTATAAACTTTAAATTCCAGTAATTACCATTTCACAGGTGGAAATTATTTTTCTGAATACACTAAAAGTGGAAAATAAAACGGCATTTAAACACGATAAATTCATAATGTTGATAGCAGTTTTCACGCTTCCGTGACATTTTCGAGAAAACATGTTCTTAAGTTCAAAAACTGTCATATACCTATACACACGATACTTTAATCTCCGAAAAATTCCGCCTTTCCCTGTCCCACCGATCTTTATTTTACCGAAATCCCTCCAAATTAACTCATCGTCTCAAAAATTAATCTTACTTCTCATATCTCGTATCCCATACATACTCATTCAATGAATTTTTTAAACGGCACTTGGGTAATTATTCCCCAATCATATCCACTCCGAGCTGATTTTGGCGTTTCGTTACTTTTCATTTTTATTTCGCTCACACTGCCACTCTTTTAACGTTGATCTGCTATTTATTTTTATTGTATCAGCGGTCATAATACCGTTTTTTTTATGTTTAAGATGATAAATAAGTTAATATTTAAGTAGTGAGGATTGTGGCGTTGAGGGGAACTAATTTAAGGTCAAATAACGCAGATAAGTATTTTAGGGAACTGGGGATTAGGTGTTGCAAGCAAGGACAATGAAGATGGAGGTGGTAATAACATATAAGAGGGTTATTCCAAGGAATGTCAAATTAGAGAAAAATATTCAGTGCCAGTAAAATAGTAAGATAAGAATTTGTGGTCAGTCTCAATTTAACGTTCTGCGAAGAAATATTTACAGTCATTGTCTGCCGTACAATGCATGACCTCTTGACATTTCACTTTAAAAATCCTTCCAGTTTTTTCCTAAGTAAAATGGAGATTAACTGCTTACAACTGGCCTCAGCTGCCAGGTTGGGAACACGTCAGGCCCTCTCTGTTTATCTTTGAATTAACATCTGATGGTATTAAGGGTTATAAGTCACAATAAAGCATTTAGACCCGGTATTAAAATGCCTGGTTAACATTGACCGATAGATGAATTAGCCTTTTTATTAGCATAATGTTTACTGAAAATTACTATTTTGTACATTACATAGAAGGGTATAAAAAAGAGGCTCGAGAAGAGTAAAAAACGGAAGGTAGCATGGACTCCCAAAAATGAAGACGAGAATAGAACGTAGGCGTATGAGATGTAGGTGTTGGAGAGGATGAAGAAGGTGCGGTATACGGGAGGAAAGACAAACGATGAGGTGCTTGGCATGGTGTGTGAGGAAAGGAAATTTCTGGACGAGATTAGGAGGCAAAGTGGGTGGTTGGAGGAGGTAATAAGGGGCCAAGAGTTTCTAAAGACCGTGATGGAGGGAAGGATGTTGGGTAAGCGGGGAAGAGAAAGAAACAAAATAGGTTTCATGGACGGGATGAAGATGGGTAGGACGTATGCTGAGATGAAAAATTAAATATAATTGGCAGATACGGCTCTGCACATGTAAAACTTATACGATTTTTTCTTCCATTTAAAAGTACCCTAAACGATGATTACCTTAATAAATATTACTTAGAGGGGAGGATACTGGATAAGTGGAGAAAGTAAGATAGGGAATAGGCTTCATGGATGGGAAGAAGAGAGGTATAGACGTACCTGTATGCCGAGCTGCAAAATAAAAGTACATGGAGACAGGGCTTTTAGCTGTAAAAGATTCATTTAAGTCTTCCTACCTTCATCTAAGCCTACTTTTACCGGTAGATCAGCTTTAATCTATATTCAGACAGTCGGTTAGTTGATGTGAACGTTATTGATGGAAGAACGTATTAACATTGGTAACGCATGTAGAAATCTAAAGCATTATAACTCACGTCCATTTAAACCTACTTTAACCGGTAGAACACCTTAATAATATGTAGTAATATCACACCGAGAAAATACTTTACCAAAGATCATAAAACCGATAACTATAGATGAAGCACAAGAAACCCAAGCCCGCTGCAACTAAATCTATATCTATATAATAGCCAGAAACCCACCTCAAGGGTGTGTGGCAGGGACTATTTTCACATTTATTTCCTAAATTTAACCTAGCAACCTTCAGTTTTTCTAACTCACATAGAATACGGTTCAGATGTTTTCAGAGATTTTTATATTCTCTTTCTCGCCTTCGTTCCCTCTCTTCCATTTCCCTTTAACATTTTGCTCCTTAAACCAATCACACACGATCCTCGTCCCTCTTAATTTCCCTCACTTCCCCTTTCCCGGTACTCCCTAATTAAATCTTCCCTTTTCCTGTTCTCGCGTCCCTTCGCCTTCACTCCCGAAACCTCTTCTCCGCTTCCCAAATTAATTGCGAAGTGAGAGCTCAAACGTTGAGAGGGGTTGGCCCATTCGCGTCGCTTCCATCGTAAGACCTTTAAAGGCCTTTTCATAGAGAACAAGATGACACTACTTAAGTACACACCAAAACTTAAGAGCATAATGTACTTAATGTCATAACATTAGCTGACCCTTGAACAACAAAAGATCCGATCTATCAGCCCTTAGTTAATTTTCGATAACTGCCAACAGCCGATAATTTGGGTGGCATAGAATGTGAAAATAAATATTAATTTGTTAATTTTATTTATCTCCAAAATCCAAATTAAAGGCATCCATTTTTACGATTCAATTCCTAAATGAATACCTACATTTGAAAAACTAGCCTCAGTAGGAAAAAATACATTGGTTTGAAAACATTTAAGAACAAAACACTAATGCTATTCGGAAAAGACCTTTCTGATTTGTCAACTTATAGAATCACTCTTACTTATAATTGATTGGTCAAGTCAACGACAAAACTAAAGAGAGCTGTCTTTTGCGTCAAGCCTTGGTCTCAAGGCGCGCTGTGAACGCTTTTTATTTCACTCACAATCCCAAGATCAACCGTGTTATATACAAGCATTAGTAATGAACTGTCCTTAAGATACGCCATGTTCTGAGTCACAATTATAAGTTATGTTATGCGAGAACCAGTTTTAATTTACGTCAGTTTCCCTAAGTTACGGCATTAAGTTACCCTATCATGCTCATCGTGAACTGGACTTCAATTTGGTCCTCTCGGGAGACTCCCGGCCCGCCCACATGCTTCTCCCATCCCAGAGACCTCTTTTAACTAGTTCCGGGAGCGCCGCTGACAAAGCGAGACCGGAAGTCAGAAAGGCACCCACAACCCCGGTTCGCAACTTCCCGAAAGTCGATATCTAAAAGGGGTGGCGGCTCCTTTTAAACCACCCACTCCTCACCCCTCGCAGGAATTTGGAAGAAGGCTGCATCGACATTGCTGGAGCGTATAGGCGAGGATATCGGAAGTAACGAGCGTAGAAGCGACACAAATCTGGGGCAGTAAAAGTTCATCTACATACTACCCCGCAAGCCGCCTCAATAGGCGTGTGGCGGGGGGTGTTAGGACACTAGCCGTTTGCATATAAAAAGGAAACACTAATGAAATTACGCCTAGCATTTATTAAAATCCCTTATTGTTCGGGGGAAAAACGAATTCCCAACCAAAGTTGAAGGGGGCGTCCGCCGCCTTAAGGCTGTTTTGATTTTTGTTTATGTAACGATACGTGAAACTTTGAATACGCGCCATTATTAGTGATATCTAAAGATAAAAGTGAACAAAATTGCACTTTACCGATTTTTTGGCTATTCAAAACCTACTGCTTGAACACGTAGTTTTATGACACATGAGATATATTTCGTAATAGTTAGATTACATGCGTCCAGATGATCTTCTAAATGCGAAAAATACATTTAATATCAATACAATGGTTGCTAACAGATACTTAAGTGTCACATTGAGTCAGCGATTTGAGAAAACACGTTTAAATATAATTTTTGCCGAAAAGTCGAATTCCGGACAGAATATCCAAGTCGTAAAATGCTTTAATAAAGGTAAAATTTTAAAATATTACCCTTTTATCATTTCCATTATTTCATAAAGGGTGAGTTCCACTTCATAAACATGTACTTAAATGAAAAGTGGTCGAAGAATTTGTTTTCGACTCACTTGAAAAATTATAAAAATGTTTACACAATGACACACAATTACCGCCTACAGCCACGTTAAGATAAGTCTCAATGGTAAATATACAGATTTGGTAGGAAAAATACATGTAAATTTGGCGTAATAATTCACCAAGTAGCGTAAATAATTACAGCCAATGTTAATTGTCTTGAGTACGATAAACAGAAATAAAAAATATAATAAAATATATTCAATGTTTACTTCCGTCATTCATTTCTTTGGGAAATAAACGGAAGTGATGTTTAAGCAGAACGGTGCTATGTAAGTAGCGATACACATAGAGGCACCACTATACACTCAATAATTCCATATAAGTCAACTTCCACGAGCAAATCCACCTCAACTCGTACAATCGAGACTCTAAATCAGGGATTCTCAAACATTTTTGGTTCGCGTGTCACTATTTCCCCGTGCGAAATATAGGCGCTGAACCATACTAAACTGCAACACTAGTGTAATATTACTGACAGACCTATCTTGGCCTTTGAGTTGGTATTTCATTTATTTTTAGGTCTCTAAGATTAATAAATAGCACTAATTACGTATTTGATACAAAGCCGGTTTTTCACGAGTTAGCACTTTCCCAATACTTATTTCGAGGCACAAGCCAGCAACTTCGCGGCACATCCTTTGAGAACCACAATATAAAATATAATTCTTGTATTATTTCCATTGCTGCATGGATGGTGATTTCTACCGCATAAACAGATGTAATTAAATGCGGTCCTAAAATTTCTTTAGCTTCCTTGAAAAAATTAAATTGTACCTTCAATGGATGTTGAAGGGAGGGGAGAATGTACGGCAAGTGCGGAAGAGGAAAAAGAAGAATAGGAATTTATGAAAGCATGAGAGAAGGCAGATAGTATTATAAAAGTTGCCACCAGTCCTCTATGATAACTTTTTATTAAAAACTTATCATGGAGGACTGGTGTAGTTACATAGATTAGATACATAGCAGTAAGAGTCGCGACTGCTCACGAAATCAACTGCAAGCGGTTGAGTACACATGATGAGTCGTACATTCTAGCACAGGAACTTCAGATCATAGCCATCTCAAAACCTCAATTTGAGGAGAAATGAATGAGACGGCAGAGGAAGATCACGCATGGGTAATATTGGCAATTTATGACTATCAGATTCGTAATGTTAGGCGATATTATTTTCGATGTGGTAACGTCGTTTTAGCATATACAGAGGGTTCATTTAGCATATACATATGCATTGAAAAATTGATCGATATCGGGAACATTTGTAGGCATACCTGCGATTAGTAGAAACTATAGTACTAAAGGTATTGAAAAAAGATACACAAATACATTATAAAATAGTTCATTCCAGCTGCAATACACAATCGAGGAATTACTTTTTAAATTCAGAAGTACTAGAGCTGTGAAGCATTGGGAGCAGAAATTAAGCCCTGTTACGGTCGGACAGTTAGCTGTCTAAATGGTGCCAACATACGCAGAAATTTACATTACAATCCAAGACAATTGATACCTCAAGCAATTCTTCGAGCGCACACGAACTAGGGGACTGAGGCTATTATCGCAACCGAGCGAATTAGCTAGGTATCAATTATTCGTGGATTGCCGCATCAGCTAGGGACGTGACGTGACTGGCTATCGTCCAAGTGCATCTATCTTTCAGTCCATCCGAAGCACGATCTCCTTCTTTTATTGTGATACGTGCATCTTCTGAAGTATTTGCGTTGGCACTGACGTGAATACTAGATGAAGCATAACGATGGGTGCCCGTCAGGACTTTTTCAATTGCATTAGACTTTTATTTTGCTTCCCATGCAACTTTAACATCTGCTTTGGAACCCAGCTCTGTGTCGTCGATAAGAGAATGTTAAATCCAATCACTAACTTAGATTCTGTCGTTCATATTCATTTCGTGTTATAGATACCATTCATTCCACAGGATAGAGCACGTTTTGATGAGTCCTCTTCTATATATTTATCCATCTTGTACCTTATCGTTCCTCATCATATTTCTTAATTCAGCTCTGCATACTTCCTACCTACTTCCTTCAACCTATATTTATTTTAACCTATATTTAAACGGACTCATCGGGTGACATATTATCAAGAGGGCTAAGAATATCACAGGGATTTTCCAAAATTCTTCACTAGCGACGAGAAACCGTTTGAGAGAAATAAGGTAACTATACCACAGAGAAGGTACACGACCTTGAATAAAGTCTTGTTGAATACGTTTGACCAAGATCTGACTTCAGGAAGACCATTCCTTCAATGTTTAACAATCATTTATACAAGGAAAGGAGGAAAAAAGAAAGTTTCCTAATGTAATGTTGCCTACACTGGGGGAAGAGCACGATAGCCACAGGAGACAAATAATACAATACAATCCTCCCAATTTAAAAGGCTAGAAATCATAAAACGATTGAATAGTTAAATTAGTTTCCACATCACTAAGAAATGCACTTATCACATGGCACGCAGTCACGCGTACGGGTGCATAATATCCCCTTTGGTGGTCCTCACCAAAGGGGATGAAATTCGCCAAGAAAAACATCTGACCAGCTTTCGAGAAACTTTCACTTATATTATTCGCCGGGAAAACCTTAAATCCTTTACATCTGACCAGAAATTAGAAGATCCGAGTTCGAATTCCGGTGAAGTAAAATTATTTTTTTGATGGCGAATAACATCCCTTTGGAGTACAACTAAATTACTATCTGTTTCAAAATTATTCCACCCTAGTTTGAAGTGAAATATCGAAAAAGGAAAAAACAATTTCAGTCAATTGTACATCAAGTTATTGCTAGTTAATTTCTGCGTTGAATGATAGCAAGAAATTTTGTTATTTACTGCTATTTTTATGCATTATTACGTTAATAACGGAAAAAAATTAAAATTTTTCGAGCCCACGAACTAATGCAGCGTGTTTGGAACTTCAAAATGGTGAAAATACGAAACTAGGGCCAAATATCCTGAGTACACTTCTTAGATAAAACTTGTACAAGTACTCGAATGAAATAAACCATCAAAAGCTTTATCCTTTAAGCTATTATTAAACAATTTATGAAATGGCATTAACTCCTGAACCGTGCCCCAGCGAAAATCGCTGATTGAACCATTATCTAGGTCCGTACATCCGCTCCGCATTTCCCTTTGAACTGATAAATTGTCTCAGCACCACCTTGAGCATCTTGAGGAAAACCACGAAGATGAGATTTCTAGGACATCCCCAATTCTGTCAGTCAAGCATATGGCGAGCGATACATACGAAGTTTGACAGGTCTTTAATTACGTCGGAAAGTCGAAAAGTTTTTCTAATTACCTTTTATTTTTTTTTAATCGCAAGGGCAGATGACCTCAAAACGATTCCTCCCTTGATGTCAAACTTTCACGCTCCGTAACCGATCTCCAATCTTCGAAAATATTCACGACCCTTCACTTCACTCTCCCTGCTAAACACATTCGTCATTACCACGAGCATCATGAAAGAGAAAGATGGTAAGGTTGTTCGTAATTCAATCCTTGACACTCAGGTTCCAAAAGGACGATGAGAAGATCGATTATAAAAAATTTCCCCGTGGAATGATATTAATGGCGGGACTATCCAAACATGTAGAGAAGGTACGGTACTTAGCGCGAAGGCGAAATTTCCACTCAAGCAGTAAGAGTGTGCCATTGTTAGGGTAATCTACCGATTCAGATAGGTTTGAATGGAAGGGAGAACAAAATTATTCAGATATTTACACGCGCAGACCTCGATCTATCTATGATATTTCTTCCTTCGTCTCAACGTAAGTCTGGACGTGTCCTACCTCTCTTCATCTAACCCATAAAACCTATCATCTTCCTTCCCCTTTCCCGCTTAACCAATAACCGCCTTCAGTACCCCTTTGCTCAATAATAAAAGAAAAATAAAGAGAACTTAGTAATTTTTCACACTATTTTATTGATCACATTGAGCTACTTTTCTCAACTATATATATATATATATATATACACACATAGGGAAAGTTTCGCCAATAGGCCACAACAATAAAAAATACACTGGACAGGGGGTGGGGAAAGAAAAGAAAAGTAAAAAGATACGACTTACTGGGAACGTTTCGAGCCTGTAAGCTCTTCGTCAGCTGGAGAAAAAGTATATTTTTATAGATTTTTTTTTGAGAAAAGTAGGTGGGGGTAACATGACGAAAGAATAAAAGAGTGGTGGGGGGAGTTTGGGGACTAACTTAAGAGGAAGGAGCAGAGGTCATGGTCTTCTAAAAAGGTTCTAGGAGGGGGAAGGACCCGTACAGTAAGAAACGGCGAGTGCGTCATTGGAACCACCTCATTTACCGGGTTTTCACCATACAATTTATGAAATGTCCCAATTTCATAAATTTGCGTATTTAATAAAAAAGTGTGGAAAATTACTAAGTTCTCTTTATTTTTATTATGATGAACTTCCAAAAATTTAACTCGTCTACCATTGATCTTATCCCTTTGCTCCTCATTACTTCTTCTAACAACCTACTCTGCCTTCTCCCAGTCTCCTACAGAAGTTTCATTTCCTTAACTAGCATATCTAGCACTTCTTCGTTTATCCTCCTTTCCGTCCAACACACTCTTTCCTTCTCCTCCACATCTACATCTCGAATGCCTGCAGCCTCTTCTCGTGTTCCTTTCTCGGATTCTACGTCTCTGCACCATACAACGCTACACTCCATGTTAAACTCTTCACATCCTTACCCAAGGTCTCTGTCCTCTACAATTTTTCATCCTTTCTATTGCTCTTTGATTCGAAATTTCACGGAGGAGTGAAATTGATGCCGGGACTATCCAAACATGGAGAGAAGGTACGGTAATTAGCAACGAAGGCGAAATTTCTATTCAAGCTGTAAGACAGCGCCCATCAAATAAATACACGTTGCGCGAAGAATAACAGGGATGGGGTTGATGCGGTGGCTAGAGTACTTTGCTTTCCATCCCGAGGGCCCGACTTTATATCACAGGGGAGGTTCGACATGTTTTCAGAGGAACTTCTTTCCCAATATAAATAGTCCGCAAAAAATACTGACAACATTGCTTCCAGAATGAGAATTTTTCATTGTGAAGTTAAAAAGTAAGATGTACCATAAAGAATATGAAAGTTTTTATTTTTATTAGGTGATCTACCTGTTAAGGTAGGTTAAACTGAAATTATGTAAAACGTATCTAGATTTTTACATAGCAGGGCCCTGTCCACCAATAATATTTCTTTCTTCACCTTAGTATACGTTCTACCTCTTCATTCTGTCCATAAAACTAATTCTCTTTCTTTCCCGTCCCGGCTTACCCAACATCTTCACCTCGATTACATCGTTATGTAACTCTTCGCCCCTCATTAGTCCCTCTAACCACCTACTTTGCCTCAGGTCTCAAACTCATACAGAAATTTCTTTTCTTCATCCCCTATACCAATCACTTCCTCGTTTGTTTTCTTTACCATCCCCCGCACCTTCTCCATCCTCCTCCACACCCACATCTCGAACGCCCGCAGCCTATTCACGTCCTGTTTTCTCGGAGTCCACGTTTCTGCACCAAACAACGCGACACTTCATATCAAGCTCTTCACAAGCCTCTTATTTATAGGTAACCTTACCCAAGGTCCCCGTCATCAGCTACCTTGTATTACTGAACGCTTCCTTCGCTAACGGTATTCTCCTCATAATGTCTTTTCTACCATGCCCATTTTCTTCTAGCGTACTACCTAAGTAATTGCTCTACTTCAGTTTCTGCCCTCCTACCTTTATGACCAGCGTAATGCTGGAATAAGCTCTCCTCTGATTGGCTGATTACGTACAGTGAATCTTGTAAGTATTTAGTTGTAAACTAAATTATGACTAGGTTCGCACATGGTCCGTTGACGAAAGTTTGGTCATCGCAAGAGATTCCATGACACCACAATCACCAAGCCTTGCGAACGCCACCGTTCGTTTCCGTCACGTCAGGATATGTCGATCGTAATCTCACCTTAAGCACGGTACCGCGGCATTCCCGCAAAATACCTCTGTATTCGACGTTTCCACTGCCTTCAACATGGCCTATTGCGCACATTTATGAATTAAATATTCCCTGTCCGTTATGACTCTATCCATTTTCTTATTTGAAGTGGCTGGAGCGGTAATTATGGGTCGTTGAGAGCACATTTCAATAATTTTTCAAGTCAGTCGAGAAAAAAATTCTGAATCACATTTCATACAAGAACAACTGTTGATGCGGTGGAACTCACGTTGCATGCAGCAATGGAAATGGTACAAGATTTATATTTTACATTGTTTCCCTTAATTAAAGAAATTTATGATTTGAGTTTCCGGTGCTGAATTCGAAATTTAGACGAAATTATATTGATTTTCTTTCGAAGATTGGACTCTGGGTGACACCTTGATATTTTTAGCAAGAATTATAATAATATGAAGTGTATTATGTCGCGTTTGGAAAGGAATATGTACATACGTAATCGTTTCCTTCGGGAATGTATGTCATGTGCCATTAGGCTACGTCTTAAAATAGTAGTGAATTGGCAAAAAAAACCAAATCGGTATGATGCATTTTTTTTCACTTGTCTATTTCACTGATGAAAACACATACTCAAAGTTTTACGACAATCTGTACACAAACAAAAATCACTCTAGCCGCCTTGACCTATAATATCTACGGATTGCTAAAAGCGCATGACCTCACGGTGACAGGAGGACGTGAGTCTGCCCAAGACCACCGAGATACTCACCGAGTATCTCGGCGGTGTCGGTCGGCCGCACGCACAAACAACCGATGGGCAAATACGGACTGCCGTCTATTTACAATCGTACTTTATCGCAGGGCTAGACCATTAGGTAATTGGTCCTCGTATAGACAGTGCGTCCCTCCAATTTATCGTCCTCATCTCCAGAAACCTAACAACAGCGTGACAAATAGCTCTAAAAGTTAACGACTACATAACAAGCATCCACACGTTCATATGAGTTCTGAGGCACACTAATTACGAACCACCGAAGACGAGAAGCCCATTAATTTTCCTAATAACACGGATGTAATTACATGCTAAATTATACGAGCATTGTACGGTGGAACTTTTACGTAATAGTGAATAATGAATTAGCACTTTTGCACCTAAAATAATTATTAATTACACGATAAGTGTCGGTGATCTATATTATTTTCACTTCAAAGCCTGTTTCGTAGCTGCATCCTATATCAGATGTAGTATCGAGGATCAAAAAATTTCCTAATGACTTCAATGAAAAGCAGTATTATTCGTCTTGATATTATATTTCTAAGTGGAAAATTGTCAAATCTTTATTCCTCATCCTTGCCTCCTGCCCTTTGATTGGGACCTAATTAAGGTCAATCCGTCTTTATATCTGTTTTCCGAGGCAATAATAGTTGTGAGGGTAATATAAAACGAAAGCTAACTGAATCTTAACCCAAATAAGCTTTATTTCTTGCAGTAAAATTACTAATCGAACGAGTGAAATGAATCAATTACACATCAACTTTAATTATAGCCCTTAGAATGCATACACCGATAACCCTGGCGCACATCCCTAGCTCTACAACTTTCCAAGAATTATTTTTTAGCCTGCTAGCAGGAATTTCACCTAGGTACAAAAAAATATGATGAGTAAAGAAAGTTAGCATAGAGTTTTCAATTCCGGTCGCTTCGAATCGTCACACGAGACTGAGCGCCAGTTTTGCTTCAAAAGCAATGCAGTATTTGCATAACTACTCCGCGAGCAGCCTCAAGGGCGTTTAGAGGGATGTTTTAAGGTTACAAGCAATTTTTTACGTTACTAAGAACGAAAAAAAGATGCTTGACGTGCACGTAATAACATCTTATTTAAGTTAATCATGCGAATGGAAGCCGTATAGAAATAGGGCAAGAGGAAGGTCCAGAAACAGATGAAGAGATAATGTCTCACAGGGTCTACGGAAATTGAATATATAAATCACGAAAAGGAAATGGCAAATGGTAGAATATGGGCAATCAATGACAGTTGAAAAGGCAAGGGTCATTTCATGACGGCGCAAAGCATATTTTTTTAAATGCATACGCCCCCAACTTGTGTCAGTTAGTGGAGGGCGTATACGGGAGTTCGCTTGCCATCTATTGGCGCATATCTGAATCACTACGCCAAGCAACTGAATCATCCGTACGTACGCGTAGCCTTTTATATGTATAGTAGATGTGCTCTCAATGACTCTAAATTATAGCTCCAGCCGTCTTAAAGAAACATTAAGGTCACTTTGGTGAACTTTCTAAACCACCAACTCATGATGAGCTCATGGGAGTATGTACGAGCAGATGCATACATAATATAAAAGAGCGCTGCAGGTATGTACACACACATACAAGGAGAGTCGAGTGAAATGCACCACATCATGAGTGCGCTCTCCTCAGCGTCTCCGTAAGTTTTTCGAGTGGGTACACAGAGGAAACTTACGGAGAGAGAACTTTGCACAAAAAACGAGTGAAGATTCTTTAAGAAAAAATAGACTCATCCTCCTCTTTGAGAGTCTCGAAAGAGCGATATTTGCCTTCTCTCGTGAGCTCTCAAGGGTTCAAGAGTTTAACCCCGTCGCGTGGCAACCTCGACTTGGCGACGTTCCAACGATTAACCATCATACATCCATGCGCACGCACCAACTAAAACGAAATGACACGAACGCAAATTCAAACATATTTTAGCAACATTTTCAAGTTTAAGCATAAATCACAATAAAATGGAGAAGCAAAAGTTTTTTCTTTACAGAAAACATAAAAACGCATTGAACTTGCATGGAATTATGAGAAAAATTGGCATTTTAAATAAAATTATAGAGAGTCTAATATGGAGTGTAGCGGTGTATGGTGCAGAAACATGGACTCAGAGGAAAAGGATGAGAATAAGTTTCTAGCGTTTGATATGTGGGTGTGGAGGAGAATAGAGCAGGCGCTGTGGAAGGAAAGGAAGACGAATGGGGAGGTGCTTGGCATGGTGGGTAAAAATAGGAAATTACTTGAGGATATTATGAGAAGGTAGAGTAGGTTTTTGGTACATGTGATGTGAGGCGAAGGGATGCTGAAGGCTGTGCTTACGTGGGATGAAAAGAGGTAGGACGTATACCAAGTAGATGGGAGAAATTGAGCATGGAGACTGGGACCCCCAATTGTTAGGTATCGCTACTGCCATCCAAACCTACCTTCATCGGTAGATACTCTCTAAATAAAAAAAAATAATAAAAAATGTAAAAAGTAGGTTCCCACAAGAAACATTTATGTAGAATGCCGTCCCAGAAAATAATTAATAAATCCCATATTTTTATGTGTTGCAACTATTTATTGCAGGATATAATTTTTAAGGAGCACTGTTTCCGTATAAAAAATTCTTTCAGCATGTTTACAACCGGTACATGGGAATTAACAGCATCTCGAGTAATTTTCGAATGCTTAGCTCGACGAGTAGTTTTTGAATACTTATCGTTTAAAGAAATGCTTCTCATTATTTGGCAACCAAATCCGTGGGCCACTCATGCTTTCGTTAGCATATTCGTGAAATTTGTTTTCGTCCGGTGACAAATACTAAGTACGAAATTTCTCATTTATCAATAAATAAAGAAAATTGCAGTGTCATATTCATTTAATCGGGTATTCTTGTTGAATACAGAAAACTGTACATAAATTTACTTATGCCTACGCTAGTTTACTAGACACCTTAAGTCTTATTCCTAGATTTCGTGCACAAACTGTAAGCAGTTTTAGTGGCCATACCACTGTATTTCAAATTAAAAACAACGGAGGTGTCTTCAAACGGAGGCGCATAAAAATATAATTACATAAATTCAGTCATGTGATACAATAATGAAAATAACTTTAATACCTTTAAATTATCAGCTAATTGTACTCAAAATCAGTAAAAATTTCGTGGAAGTGCCTCTCAATTAGGAATTCCTTGGAACTTTGTTTTTGAAAAAACTCGCGAACATAAACCGTGTCTTTCCATTAAACAGCGCAAAAACTTCAAATATTTTTCATGAAAACATCAAATAAATATTGAAATATTGAAAAAAGGTATCAAATTAATCCTTATTTGTGAATATATCGTGAATCAATATTTTAAGAAGTAACTTTTAAGCACTCTTTAGACTAGTTTAAAAATTTACTTTGAACAAAAATTTAGAAAATGATTCAGAAAAATTTTGCGAGCCTAAAAATATAAAAAGTTTTGTAGAATTGCCCGTATGGAACTACGTATCTCGGCTTAATGCATGGAGAGTTGGCACGTGCAAGCCAACGCTGGCAGTGCACTCCAAGAACAAGTCCATTGCACCCTGTTCGCTAACAAGTAGGCTAGGGGGCGCGTGCATCACGGCAACCACTCTCTTATAAAAAGAGCCGAGGTATTGATTAAGTGAGAGCGGGGCCCGACAAGACGAGTTTACGCCGCAGCTGACGAGAGCGAAATCTTGAACGATTACGCGCCGCGATTACGCGTGGAGAACTGAAAGTGGATAAGAGCTTCGTACTTGACATTTTAAAAAAGGACCCGATTTCTCTCGTGGGTGGCGAGTTAGCTCTAAAATACAAAGGCTAAAAGTTCGAATCTCGTCACTTTTAGCCTTTGAGGTGGATATTGCAGCCCAACACTTCTGAGGAGGGAGAAACTCAGCCATCGGAATGTATAGAAAAAAATACAGATCGCTGTGAATTGGGGCATAAAAAAGGGTAAGAACGTTTACATGTAGAAATAAACTTAAATAGGAGAAAGGATAGTACTAGGGGGAAGAGAAAAAATTAAGATCTACAAAACAAACCCTGGCAGTAAGAGTTAATCGTATTGAAAATTGTATCAGACAAAAGTTTCAGATAATATTTAGAAGATCTACAATTAATTTGAACGAATCTGATATTTTGCTTCCCAATGAAATTACGTTTTTTTATCTGAAAACCCCTATTTTTTCCACCCCTACTGGTTGGTGTTATCAAAAATTCTTTCAAACAAATGTCTTGTAGTAGTCTTAGGAAGTATAGCAACTATAAACGAATGCAATATATTTCATTCTTAGGGAGCTATGGTGATTTTTCAGCGTTTCAATAAACTACGCATTTCCACCTCCTTGGTAATTTAGCCCATTAAGGAACTTGACTGAGATTTTACACCTTCATATTTTATGTATTAATCTGGAAGTATTTTGTGCAAAATTACGGCAGTTATCGTGAATATAAAAATGATGGTATTGGGGTCGACTGACCATGAAACGAAAAACTGTGTAGAAATTTTCCGGAAGTCACACGATGTCTTACAATAGTCTTCCTCCGAAATCTACCTAATGCGCAAGAGAAGAATGAAGTTTTATGGACATATCTTCAGAATGTGTGATTGCGGACTGAAAAATAAAATACTCAGCTATGTCACCAAATTAAAGATGATAACAAAATGGGTTGAGCGAACAAAAAAGAAGGTAGAAGGCATCTGTCTGGAAGATATTTGGAATAAAGGGATTTTTCGAAGGTTTTTAAAGGGTTCCCGGTAACTTAAAGAGATTCATTAGAATCAAAGTAAAAGGGTCATACACACCTCGACAGAAGAAAGGAGAAGGAATCAGAACGAAAGAAAGAAGACACTTTGGGAGGAAAAGAGAAAGAAAACCAATGTAAATAGTTCTCGCGGTCCGCAGACGGCCAAAATTGAAAATGAAAAATGATGAAACAAAAAAGGAAACTATTTCGGAACGAAGAACCAAATGATAGAAAAGGCACATATCTTTAGAAAAAATCTATATGAAGATCACAAATCTGATGGTCGTTTACTTGCTAATTGCATCAATTCTGAGATACACAAAGTAGAAGTCGAGAATATCAATTTTTTAAAATATTTTATAGTGCTTCTTTTTTTATTTTATAGGTCTAACTTCCCGATAAAAGCGCAAGTGATATTCTTTATTGCTATCGATGTGTATTGCAAGATACATATACTATATATGAATTATTCTCCACGAGATGGTGTGAAACAGAACAGATAAATTTCTAATCAAATTAATACAAAGTAATTATAAAGTTCTGAAAATATTGTCAAACACAATTACAAGTTTTTACTGTTATCAGTATTAGAATAACAGCTCAGTAAAATTGTAATAAACATCATTACGGTCGACTACGTTTATCAAAAAAATAACGCCATTTTCAAATATACGAATATCACTCAATACTATCCATTCTAAGTGCAACAAAATTTCACGAGTTAAGTTTAGTTGTACTACCCCGTTTCAACAATGATCATCATCAGCAGCTACCGAAGATAACCTCTCCTCTAACATAACCTCTTCATTTCTACATTACTCTTCATTTTTACGTTCTTCATTATTTGCTTGATGTATTCCATACTTGGTTTTCCACTGAAATTCTTTTTGCACCCATTTTTCTTTCCAATATTGTTTCAGAGTTTCAAAAATATTTATTCACGATAAGGAATCAACTTATGGTAGAATGAACACGTAAACAGATTCAAATATAACATCCTAAAAGAATACCTGGGTTTCATTTCCCATTAATAACTCCATCACAACTTTACCTGACAGTGGGAAAATTTTTAATGGTTACTGTAGTATTTTCTTGTACCAATATACGGATAAAATTAAAACTTTATTATAATTCACCTAAAAACGTGCTTGAAAAAAACACGGACAAATCCGGAATGAAGCGAATAGTATCGCTGTGATCTCGCTGTGGTATCGCTAAGTATCAGAAAGTATCAGACTTGTATCGAACCTGTATCCTCCAGTATCCACAGCCGGCAGTCTGCTGCTTCAGCAGTCATAACGGTCATAAACGATTCTCCTTCAGCATCACATAGTATCACGGAGGTAGCCTATCATTGATTGATATGGAGGATATCAAAATCATCCATATTTAATTGACAGCTGTGTCATAGGGGAGATAAGGTCGTTTGGCACTGTGAATACTAGTGGCTTCAGCTCTCAGATTAGTTATTGGGAACAGAGCAGTGCAAATTAACTCACAAAGTAAACAAGGTTTAAACAGTGAGCCTTACACAAATAATTGCTCTAAGTATGTTTATATTTTTTTTTAATTTTCGTGCAATGATGTTCCTATTTCTATAAAATATAGGCCGTGGCTGTCTTTATAAAAATTTAATTACAGATTTACGTATGAATTATACTATGTTGAGATAAACCAAATTCTTAGTAATAATATCTACCTACATGATCTAAGATTTTCCCGTTGAATATGATGTGTAAAGTCTTCACGGGTATTCCACCAGGTAATAGGCATCATATCTGGCAACGTTTCGACGAACGACTTTTTCATCATTATCAGGGCTTCTGAATGCCGTATGGGACCAGACCAGACCACGGGCAATGGCAGGGCCCTCGGCCCAAAGTAGTGGAGCGCTGAAACGGTGCGACTAGAGTCCAAGGTGAGTAGATAGAAGGTGGTCTCAGCTGAACCAGGCGTTAATGGCCGACGAGTCTCGTGACGTCACTGTATTCCCGAAACTCATGAGTAGCCTTTCTCCGCGTCCCAGCAGTTAGCGGCTTACCGAGTGTGACTTGTGCCTGGTGTGCTTTTGGATTTATCCGAAATATTTTGTGGCCTCCAAATTAAACATAATATATAGCCTGAAATAAAACCTTTAACTCTTAGAAAAAGCTCTAGTCTGTGTAATTGAAGACAGCAATCTTGAAATGTTCCCGAAACGCATAAACAATAATCATGAAGCATTAGTCTTTGCAGTAGTTAACTGCCGTAGTTTAAAAAATAAGATTCCAGAATTTCACCACCTTATTCATAGCACGGAGTGTAACGTCATTATTGGCACAGAAAGTTGGCTGACGGACGATATTTCTGATAGTGAAAATTTTCCTAAATCATTCAACGTTTACAGAATAGATAGGTCCAACCAAACTGGAGGCGGACTATTTATAGCTCTAAAGAATACCATTGTCAGCCAAGCGGAAATCGTCCCAGATACCAGCCTCGAATATGTATGGTACTCTATTAATGCCCTAAATAAAAAACAATATTCGTGTGCGTATACTACAGGCCACCTAACACCGACGTCACCTCAATTTTAGAACACAAAACACAAATAAAGAACATCACATCCAGGAACACCAAAAGAAATTTAATCATAGGTGGAGATTTCAATACGCCCTCTATAGATTGGAGGACCTAAAGCTACATATCAGAGGGAAGAGAGAAAGATATATGCGAGTCCCTGCTGTATGCGTTCTCATCAAATGCCGTACATCAGATAGCTACGACGCCTAATAGAGGGGACAACATTTTTGATTTATTGGCAACAAATATACCGCAACAAGTAATTAAGGGCTGTAATGGTAACACTATTGAAGGCATTAGTGGCCATAGAGTAGTTACTGCAAAGTTCTCTTTGAATATAATTAAAAGTTTTAAACAAAAAAGAAAATTCTACATTTAAAAAAAATCCGATTTAAATGCGCTGAAGAGTCATCTAAAAAATTATCTTCCTGTCTTCCAGGAATCAAGCGTAAAGTTAGACACGGAGGGTAGTTGGAAAGTTTTTCTTTCGATCGTACATTCGGGGATCAGAAAATATATTTTAAGTAAAGTAAAAAAAGAGGGCAGCGAACTAAGATGGTACAATGCAAAAGTGAGAAAATCGTTAAGATGTCAGAGAGTATGCCACGCCAAGATGCAAAAACTCCGTAGAGATTTGTCCACTGGTGATCAAAATTTAATAGTTGAAAAATACAAACAGTCTAAAGTCACTGCAAAGGAAGCATTTCGGAATGCATTATGTATTTTTAAAGAAAAACATTAGTAGAACAGTTACAGGACAACCCACAGGCTTTTTGGTCATACGTAAGGGAAGTTCAAGGCAATAGATCAACAGTTATTCCACTACGAAACGAAATTGGCGAATTATTAACAAGCAGTTCGGACAAAGCCAACTTGTTGAATTCCTATTTTCAAAGTGTGTTCACCAAGTCATCACAGATTACATCCGTAAAGGTTAATGATCACTTCCAGCAAAAGATGCCGCCTATTGATATTTGCACTCAGGGAATAGAAAACTTGCTAAAATCTTTAAGTCCAAAAAATCCCCAGGTCCTGAAGAAATTCCTGCCCGCGTGTATAGAGAATTAGCTTGTGAAATAGCACCCTAATTGCAGAATATATTTAGTAAATCCACCAACGAACACAAAGAACCCATTGACTGGAAAACTGCAAATGTCATTCCCTTGTGGCAGTTAGAATTAAACCTGAAAAAATGCGTTGTTATGAATTTTTGGAAAAAGAAAAACGTTCCTTGTAAAAGCTATTGCATAAACAACAGAATGTTAGATACTGTAGAATCGGTTAAATACCTCTGAGTTAAACAGACTAATGATCTCTCGAGGACTAAACATATTCGAGAAATTACCGGTCAAGCTAATCGTAAATTGGGATTTGTTAAAAGAGTACTTGGCAAGTGCGACGATAAAATTAGGGAAATCAGCTACTTCTCCCTCGTTAGACCCCACTTGAAATATGCTGCCAGTATTTGGGATCCTTATGAGATAGGCTTGGAAACTGAGTTAGAACGCGTGCAGCGAAGATCGGCAAGATACGTTAAAGGCCGTTATGATAATCTCGTTAGTGTTACTGACCTTTTGCAGCAACTGGGATGGGAAAAGCATTCAGACTGTCTACTAAAATTCAGACTCAATCTATTATGTAAGTTCCAAACCGGTCTATTATCTGACGACGTGGATAATATCTTACGAAATCCGACATACTACGGTAGATCATATCATGAGAATAAAATTATGGAACTAGACTGCAGAACGGACAGATTTAAAATGTCATTTTTCCCACGAACGATAAGGGACCATAGCAAGTGCCAATGAGACTTCTATCTAGGCTTGTCGTTAGGTAGTGTAGCTCTTAGTAGTAGTAGTACTCCCTAATACTTGAATCCTTATCTGTTACCTAGTAGTAACAGCACGCTGTGCATGTTTTTTACATAACTCTTGAGTCTCTGTCCATTTGTGTAGTTGCAAAATACATAGATATTAACGGTCCCTCTCCATTGCGGTAATATCTGTAGTGTAGTGCATGCTTGTGAGGCTTTGTCTCGTGACAAGAATTAGCGATTTATGCTAATGCATAATTAGTCGTAGTTACACTACCTTTAGGGTATAGTGTAATGCATGTTGGTGAATACTCACCCCCTACCACACACCCCTGAGGTGGCTCGCAGGGTATTGTGTAGATGTATCAGTGAATTGTATTTTTCCCGTCATAACTGTTCTCGTAGCCAAGTGAACTATGGAGTAATCTAATTTTCTTGAATAATGGACTCTGAATCTCTCATTTGTTGTTTTTCCTCTCTATGCAAACAACAAACCTGACGAACTTCACGGAGGCTTGGTTGCGTATCTACAGCGAAGTGTATGAATTAACATTTTTTCAGTTGCCGACTGAAAAACCAGTGATTTGAGTTCTCAAAGTAACGAAAGCATTTATATTGACATTCTGCATAGTTATAGTAACGCACGGCAGCGATTTTTTGTCAGGTTAAGCCGTTCACAGACTATGCGAGTTCCCTTTTTTCCGCGTTCTGCTAATGTGTCGCAGGGAGACGGGAATACAGTGACGTCACGCTAAAGCCTGCCCGCCAGCTGAGACCACCTTCTCTCTACTCACCTTGACTAGAGTCCACCTCTTCAGCGTTAATGGTTGTGCAATTCGCACGCAGGGGGAAAATGGCGATATTGTGTGAAGGGACCAGTTTAACCTTTACAGTGTTAGTGAAGTGAATGCCGTATGGGTCAAAATTGGCTGTTATTTATATCCAACAATCCGGATCAGGTGACTCCTGATTGGTTCGTTAGTCTGTTTGACCATTGACAAGGGTCTGACGGAATTGCGATATCTCCTATGGATTACTACTAGCGCCAATTGTTTCAGGCGCAAATGGAAAAATACGTACGCGTGAAAAAGATAAAGATTGTATGCTTTTGCCATAAATCTTTTATATTTTGTGAAAAAATGCTGTAATTATTTCTTTTGTTCTAAGACGCTTATCAGTGTCCATTTAAAATACGCCTTGCACCACACGAAACTTCGCCATCGCAACCGTAAGTAAACAAAGAAGATGGCCGAGAAAGTACACTGCGAAAATGCCAAGAGAAGGACTGGACGGCATTATTATCGCTGCAATATGGTTCCAGAATTTTTCAGGATGCAGAATTGATTAAACAATTACCTTTTTAAGTTTCCCCTGAGAAAAAAATAGGTGATTTCACACTTAAATCTGCAAGATATTCAATTAAAGAGCATACCAGTCGCGCTGATACTTAGCGCCTGACCGCTAAAGTGCTCTGGGTGAAATGTATAACCATTGCAGTAATGTGAGCGTCAGACCCTCGACCGTTGATTGATTCCCTCGCCTTCTCTTTACTTTTTAATGCAATTGATTATAGGTTTCCAGGCACCACTTAATTGAAATTATACTACTACTTAAAATCTACCTATTTATTTAGTTGCTGTTAAAGCTTATGGTATTTTCCTGATTTAGTGTATTTTATGATTAACCACCAAAATTGACATGTGCTCATATTTCCTCTGCGACTGCGATCACATGTGATAGGCATAGGTGATTGGGTACCCCAGGTGCGGACCAAATGAGATTGAGAGAAAGCACCCAGCCAGCTGTTCCATTCCTGAAGTTAAACCATACTTGGAATGTAGGCCCTCCCGGAAAGGTAGGCATCAAGCACGACTTCGCATGCATGTAGACTAAATAGCAGGCACAGCTTAATAATTCCGCCATGGGGGGTGGGTATGTGATGGGGGAGGGGGGAAATTTGAGTATATCACCTCCCGTCCTTTCCCCCTTCCCCCTCCATCCTTCTTCCCACATGACATCTTTTGGGGGGGAGGGGGGATGACACCCGTGCCACCCTTTAAGACCGCGCTTGATAATTAGGTCTCCCTGTGCAGCACCTGGGGTACCAGAGAGTATCAGGGATGCAGTAACCATCGAGTATCAACGGGGCAGTATCCACAGAGTATCGCCAACGAATACCCAGAATCCCGTCCGATACTGCAGTCTCGACCAGTCTCGAGGAATATCAGAACGAGTATCGGCTATAGGACTCCACGATACTCAAGGATACTGCCAGGATACTTTCTGCTAGACTACAGGGAGATCACAGCGATATGTAGTATCGGATACCATTTGAGACTGATCTGATACCCTTCATTTTGACTCAGGAGGTTTAGAATGAGTGAAATGACTTAGACCCATTTATTGCACGTGTTCATCCTAATCTAATACTCACGTAATCAGTTGATTGACGCGTAAGCGTATAAAAGATCTATTCATTTAAATCAATAAGATAAATTCATGAATAACCTAAAATTTGTCCTTGACTTGTTTTTTTATCTTCAATAGCACTCTACCTACAATTACAACAGAAATAATAATCACATACACATGATCGGGACGGGCATATTCTTCTGCGAAATAAATGCGACTATTCCGATCATTCACTTCCACATTACTGCATTTGCTTTTCACCGTCTCGCCGTTTCACTAATCTCAAACGCCCAACTGTTTTATCAAGTTATCCACTGCTTTCTGGAGAGATTAGATGAATCTTACTCAGCCACCATATCGAAAGAAGATCCACACGCACGTCCCCGAGGAAATTTTACTCTTTGCTCCGAAAAAAACAACAGTCCGCTGTCCCCGCCGGATGCCGTTTCGAGGCCGAGATGGAAGGAAAGGGGAGGGAGGGTGCAGGGATGAGGATGTGGCATCTCCCGCACCCGGCGGATGTGTTTCCGCCGCGCCGCCTTGCGTCATTTGTCTTACTTCTTCCAGACGGAAGGGCCTCGTCGCGTCGCCTCGTTTAACGTACTCTAGAATGCAGCTCGTCGACACTAGCGACATCTTTTCCCCTCCTTTCCACACGTGCCCGTGTAATTGAGAGGAGCAGACGGGAGGAGAAAGTGGAATGCTTATCGAATACTAACACACGGGAATATATCGTTCGATATATCTCTCCGCGATAACAAGAATTACGGTGTTCAATGCGATTTTTTCGCAGAATCAAAATGCTACTCACAGGAAATATACACCTAGGCAAGTCTATTTCCCTTACAAATACTAACTGTGGCCGATTAATACCGCTATCGACCACTACTACCATAGGAGTCCGTGCTTAGACGTCGGAAGTTCTACTTGCAAGTGACTTATAAGGCTTCAGCCACAGAAGTAAATTTAATGCCATCTTTAAATTTCAAAATCGCATATCGAATTTAATACTGAATCGCGCATGTTTTGAAAAAACTCGAGAAATCGCTAATCGTAATAGCCGCGACAATCGACATGCAACAAATGATGCGATACACCGCATAAGACTCGACCTATCGTGTATTGCATAAAGTGCGATGAACGCCATGTGCCAAAAGACGCGATAAGTGACAGCGCGCATGATATCGCAAGGCGATGACTGGGTGTGGGCGTCAAGAACGATGCCGCCATGCGATATATCCAGCGTCGATAACGATGCATCAATACATCGATATATCAATCGATAAATTTCAATATCGAAATTTATCGATCGAACCGTGGATCTCTGACAAGCGGTCAGAGATCCACGGTTCGTTGACATCTTGTTAATCGCACACTTTTCTCCACTTTCGAGGCGGGGTCGCGGTATCTTGGAAGATAACCAACCGGTAAACGCTCGTTTCGCTTTTAATGGCATCCCACGGATCGGGGATGATACTCTTAAAGGAGCCCACCAAATAACGTTCGCATTTAATTTGGCCGAAAATTGGGAAATCTGCAGATCTCCAACTCCCAAAATGTTAAGGCAACCTACGCTCCCACGCCCATTCCTGGCAATGAAGGGTAATTAAAATAAAACCACAGTTTAATTTAGAGCGGCTTGAATGAATTTCCCCCTCATCAAATCTCTCCTCACCGAAAAATGACATAAACGTAATTTAATTCATATTCTAGCCATTTACAGAAAAACTTGTCTCACGCTCGATACGAACAACAAACTGTTTCGTTTCATTCTCTCGCAAACTGAACTTGAAATTTACGGCAGAAACAAAACAACTGCCGTTTTTCATTAATAAAAGATTTTATACGGCCAGTTTTGATGTCAATATATCATCATCCTTGAAGATGATGAAGTACAATCGAAACTATTAGTGCTAAATCTTTTATTGGAGGAAAACTGCAAGTGTTTCGTTTCTGCCATTATGGAACGATTATAACACATCACACCTGCATCTGTAGTTGATATTTGAAATTATATGGCGTTAAATTGGAGAATAAATTAAACGTGGGGAAAACAGTGCTTTTCTATCTGATACATATGCCATTTTCGCGAAAAACTGTTTGTAAAGAAGTTAATTCTCGCAGGGAATCGAATTGCAATAAAAAGCAGGCACTTGCCCATTATATTTCTTTGCGATAGTAGAAAATTACTGCAACGATTGAATTCAAAATGCGTTAGTCATTAGAAATGTCACAGCAGTCGGTTGCTATGGCTGATAAAAAGATCAATTCAAAATATCTTTGTCGAAAAATCTGCATATTTTGAAAATAAATTTTCCTTAAGGCACGAATTCTCCTTAATCTAAGTTCTAAGGCATTAAATCAGTGAAAGAGGTATTTTAAAAAAAATAATATCAACGAAAAAGTGTAATTCAGTACTTTTTTACTCATAAAGTCGTAGTGGAACCTTATTTTAAGTTATTCAAACTTCCTAACTCATTTACCTATTTACCCAACACAGCTATTTCTCTTCTCACCCACATCTCAAAAGTATTCAGTTTACGAACAACCTTTTCCTGAAATGACTCAACCTCCAAAGAATAGTCTCAGTAGTTCTGGTACATGTGATTTTAATTTTAAAGCATATTTTTATACCCTACACGAAATGAATAGACACAGCATATTCTAACACGCAAATATTAGCATTAAAATTTTCAATGAATTCAACATGTTGTCTGTTATTAACAACATTATGAACTCACCCTTTGTCTGCAAACAAAGAGTCTTCGAGCAATGAACATAATAGTTGCTCCTTAATAATAATAATAATTTCGCAAGGTTGTGAGAATTCACCTGAAAAGAAGACATAAGACAGCGTTAATATATACCACAAGGAAGACTGGTATATCAGTTATGCCCTCTCAAAAAACAATTTCTCTCAATCGCGGGCTTCATAATTCCGATTTTCAATAATTCCGAGTTCCTGCCACATGGTTGTACGGTCAATAAGGAATACTACCTGGAAGCTATGCGCCGTTTGCGTGCAGCAATCCGACGAAAACGCCCAGAGTTGTGGAAAAACAATTCGTGGAAATTTCACCACGATAATGCTCCCGCTCACACCTCACTGCTTATTCGTGATTTTTTGGTAAAAAAAACAAAGCGTAACTTTGCCTCAGCCACCGTGTTCGCCGGACATGCCCCCCTGTGACTTCTTTCTATTCCCGAGGCTGAAGAGAACCATGAAAGGACGACGTTTTGCCACCATTGATGAGATAAAAACAGAATCGCTGACGGAGCTGAACTCTATACCGAAAAGTGAGTTCCAAAAGTACTTCCAAGATAGGAAAAACCGCAGGCACAAGTGTATTATATCTAAGGGGGATTACTTTGATGGGAACAAAATTGATATTGATTAATAAATAAATATTCTTTTAGAAAAACGAAAATTCCCGTTATTTTTTTATCACACCTCGTATATAATTCAATTATTCATGTTAACGTTTTAACTAATCTAGCACATCTTTATTTGCTTTTTCCTCACCAATTCCCTTCTCATTCCAAGTACTTCATCGGTCAATACTATACTGAATCTGATCTTTTTACTTCCTACCCCATTCTCATCCAAATCACTCCCAACTTTACATGTAAAAAGTACCCGAGCTTGAATAGTGGCAACTCGATAACCACTGAATCAATTTCAATGAAATACATATTAAATTAAAGGTCATTCATGCCTTTATTCTATTATGGGCATTAATGACTTTTTAACCAAAGTAAAATAGTTCTATGATTTCACATGCCGTGACTTAACGTATATGTGACTCGTCTCATTTCATACTGTCGCCCACGCATTGGAGAGGAAGCTTATAAGGTTCCCGCAAAATCTCGTACTGATTTGAATAGGCTGAATAATGGAAATTTTCAGACTACAAGCCTCAAAACATCCTATATTTTACGCAATTACGCGGTTAAAAGGTTAATAAAATAACGCCACAAACTATAATTCTGGGCACGCAGAAAAAAGTTAAAATACTCTAAAAGCCTACGAAACTTACTGAGCACATCGTAAACTAAAAACTAAAACTAAACGAAGCGCAATTATTTCCGCTTTCCGGTAGGGGTCACCGGATTTCGTTATTTCCCCATTAGCGTTAAATTGGTGGACGGAAGACTACATAATATATGAGAGAGAAGCACGGCAAAAGCATACACCGTGGGCTTTGAAAACTTTGCCAAAAGTTTATGAATAAGCCGGCTTTCATTTCCAAAAATCTCACTAACGCCTATGCTTTGGCCCATTAATATTTATGAAGAGGTGATTAGAATAATTGCCACGCGCTGTAATTTACCTTGAGGGAATACATTTTGAATACTTTCAACGGCTGATGAACTGCCTTGACACGAGGCATAATTTTAGCACACACTACTGCGAAAGTCAGCGTTTGAACGTGTAGAATGTATTAAAATGGCCTCAAAGAACATGTATAAGCGAGCAGAATCCAGTCATGAAACATAACTTTCAGATTGGAAATGCAAATATAAAATCTATGTGAAGGTCACGTTTGCTGTTCATTGCTGCTTTCATTGGCTATTATCGATCACTGTTCACGGAGATAACACAAAAAAGCCTAGCCATCACTGTTTCAATTTTGAAAATTTAACTAAATATCTAAAAATTGTATTCACATAAACAATGAGTTAATCACGAATTTTACCACGAAGCATTTTATTGGGTAAACAACAGTATAAACTTTCATGCGAGGTTCTAAAGACGATAAGATGAAATGAAACCATGGCTGCGAATGAAATAAAACAATAATGCTAAACAACGTTCAACGTTTTGCAAGTGAGTTTGCTGAAACTAGGGTTGGAACAAATACATTTCTCGGGGAGAATTACAAAGAGATTATGCACAAAGTTTTCGGGTATACCTCCGCATTCATTTTTTTTAACTCAGCGTTTCACTTCTTACACTAGGAGCGTCATCAGTAGATTCCACACTCCTTGTATAAGGATTGAAACATTGATTTTTTAATGAATACGCAGAAATACTTTTAAAAAACTTCGTATGAAGTTGATAAAAGAAGCTGCAGAAGGAATCCGACAAAATTACTGAGACTCTTCAATATATAAGTTAGCACAGATCGGAACACATCAACGCATTTTATCGCACACGAACGACGAATGAATGGAACGATGAGCTTTGGCGAAACGTTCAGTAACCTGCCGAAAGGTAGCATTCCTTAGGTTCAAAACAGTCACGGCCGAATATCGTGCGCATAGCAATCAAATTCGTTCATAATACGCATTCAAAAACGTAAGCTTTTGACCATAGAGTTATTACAAACTTCACATTATCCACGTTTAACGCCTTTACAGAGAATCAGCACACATTCATTTACAAATTCACAAGTTCCTTTATTGCCTAGCGCACATCAACTTTGCTCCCGATCTGTTTTGAAGTGCGCTGCCCAGTGCGCAGGGTCTGAAACGAATGTAAAGCAAGTGATATGTTATGTTGCGGAGTCAGCAGTGCACAAGAGCGAATGGAAAGTGTCCAGGGAAGGCTAAAAATCAGCTGCAGCCTTCAACAAAAAAAACATGTTAGTTTTTATACCCAACAAGGTTCAACCAAAATGTTTCGTCATTATCAACAGATGTACGTTCTGGTACACCAGGGTACCTTTAGTGCCTAAATGACCAGTGTACCTACTAGAATACTGATTTCTTAATATTGATGTCGTTTTGGTTGTATCTGATTCTTGTATCCTTCACACTTCTTCATCTGCCGACAAATTTGATTCCGAGACGAAGTGACGGGTGTTCGGCGCGTGGACACTGAAGGGCTTCCGGAGTTTACACAGAGGAAAGAATTGGAGACGGACATTTTCGGAGAGACGAGGAGATAGACAAGAAGGATCGGATGCAACGAAAGACACGTGAAGGACGAGTGTCCACGAGTAAGTGGATGGCATTGTGAAGTGGTTCGTGGAACTCTCTGCTGCTGTGATATCCGTTCAAAGCACGTCCGCTTCCATTCATCCAACAACGACACCCTCGCTTCAGCCACTCCCCTTGTACGGTCGACTGTGATAAATATGGTGATCAGCGTCCGGTATTGAAAAACTTTCGATGCCGCACCACGAGACGTTATCCTTTCCGGCAGAGGAAGGCGTGAAGACATTCAGACTTAATCCTAGTCGCAACATATACGAAGGGTTGGACTTGATTGGGGCAACTTTCCAAAGCAGTCGCTTGATAATAAATGGATAAAAGGGCGTGAGCGAGCTCGATTGACTGAATACTTCCATTAAATCAGTGTGATCGTATCAGGGTATCTGGCAGATACGATGAACGCTCGGCAAACTTGAGCATTACCAATTACAAAGCGTCTCATTATCTATGCAGTTGTAGTAAGTTAAGAGGTAGCTTTCACTCAATTTTTCCAATTTTATTTTAACTACTAGAGGTGACGCCCCGGTGGAAGTAGCTTTGGATGGAAGTTGGAATATCTATAGTAAATCTTTTGCAGCTGAATATCCTTGTCTCCCTACACTATTGCTTTATTCTTCCGAGCATACGTCCAACCTCTTTTCATCCCATCCATAAAGACTATATTTCTGCCCTTCCTTGCTTCTCCAACATCCTCCCTTCTATCGCGGAATTTAGCAACCCTTCTACTCCCAAATAAAAAAATAAATCCAATCTTCACCTCTCATTATCTCTTACAACCATCTACTCTGCCTTCTCCCACTTTCCTCGAGCATTTTCCTCTCCTCACTCACCATGCATAGCACTTCCTCGCGCGTCTTCCTTTCCATCCATTGCATTTTCTTCATTCTCCTCCATTCCCAAATATCAAAAGCCTGCAACTTATTCTAATCCCCTTCTCTAACAATAAGAGTGCATGCACCATAAAGCGCCTTACTCCATATTTGACTCTTAACCAGTATTTCTTTGCATTCTTACACAATTACAATGAGTTTAACAAACCATGCAGTTGTCGCAATTTAAAACAGCTTTCACACAAGCTTGCCAAGAGCATTTTTTTCCGAATCTAATATCATTTAATTTACCCCGATTTTAAGAGAAAGCTGTACGCAGTCATAGCGGACGCAATGGAGGATGATTAAGTGATCTGCATACGGATAACTAATGATTCGTAGACTCGATGATACATAATAATATAATTACGGAGAAAATTCACCAATTACGTCACAAAGTTACGAACATAGAGACTCAAAAAAAATAGACTTAGCAAGGATCGAAGGCCATTCGATCACCGAAAATTGGAAGCAAGTTTTATGGAGATATAACGGAAAAATAGACACAGCACAACACAGATTTTGATATGTACCAAGAAAATAATTAACCCCGAAATAAAGATACGCGGGACCATAGAAAGGAAACCAGGGAAATAACCAACACGCCCAAAAAAACGATACAGGGAATCATTTTTCAACACAATTCAAGAGTCAACCAAAATTGCACATCAGACGTAATAATAGCGACTGTCATCAATTATGTTATCGTAATAATAGCGACTGTCATAAACGAAAGTAACGAAAGTAATGAGATTTTCTAGAAGTAAGAAGGCGGGGCTGAATATAAGGGTGGGAGGGCAGAAGATAGAGCAGGTCGAGCAGTTTACGTATCTGGGTAGTATTTTGGAGGCGAATGGGTTTAGTGGTAAGGACATCAGATGCAGAATTGCGCTCGCTAAAGAAGCATTTTCGAAGAGAATGGAATTGATGAGGGGGGGTCTGAGAAGAGACGTAAAGAAGAGGCTGGTGAAAACTTTAATATGGAGCGTGGCGCTATATGGGTCGGAAACTTGGTCATTGCGAAGGGAGGATGTGCGTAGGCTTGAGGCGTTTGAGATGTGGGTTTGGAGAAGGATGGAGAAGGTTAGCTGGATGGCGAGAAAGACGAACGAGGAGGTATTGGATATGGTCGGAGAGGAGAGGAAGCTTGTGGCAGAGGTTCGGAGAAGGCAGAAGAGATGGATGGAGGAGGTTTTGAGAGGAGAGGGCATGTTGAAGAGAGTGATAGAGGGGAGAACACTGGGGAAGCGTGGGAGAGGAAGGAAGAGGATAGGAATTCTGGACGAAATAAGAGGAGGTAGAAGATATGAAGAATTGAAGAGGGATCTAATAACGGGCCATTCTTAGGAGGGAAAGCGAGACAATGTCTCTGAGGTGGGATGCAGAATGGGGACTGTCCAAGAACCTACCAATCAGCTGGTAGAATACTTGAATTAATGTATGGTCATCAATTAAACAGTTATTTATATGGATCGATGTTCCATCTAGATAAAGGAAAATAGCAGTAATTCATTTTGTTACGACATTGGTGAGGTGTGGTTATTAAATCGTGAACTGTAAAACAAACATTATTCCAGTGTTACATAGCAATGTCACTTGAGCGTTAATAATAGAATCTCCAAGAGTGATATTCCAAACTGATTAACGAAGTTAGGGTTAAACCTCTTGGCAGAATAAAAAAAATTACAAACTTCAAACTATTTCCTTCCAGACGCTGTCTGTATCTGTAGCAGTATTATTACGATTAGAATATATATGGTGGAAAGATAGCAAAACAACGAGAGACAAATCATAATGGCAATCTGCGAAAAGACGATGAGCACAAGAGGAAAGAGCAAAAAATTCCCTTACATACAGATACTACTATTGTAATGTCGAAGATAATTCAAACGATAAAGGCAGCACATCAGAGTCGTCGAAGAAACGAACCACAATATACGACCACGAACTTAGAAGGTGAAGCATACGACCGGCTCGGAGATTGTTCACTTACGCCATCTATTTGACGGCAGCCTCAACTCGAGGCAGACGGAAGAAGAGAAAGTAGTACAAGCGGTGGGCACCAGAGAGACACCAGTCGAGTGAGTCAATGAATGGCGGAAGAATACGAACGAAAAGACAGCGAACACGGGGCAGTAAAGAAATATTTCTTAACGCTTGGGAAACATCCCATTAGTAAAAACTTAAAGATAATCAGACCGGGCTTCGTAATCTCTGGTTTTAGTGGGACTCGAGCTAACAGAAGTATTCCCTTCGTTGTCGCAAAAAGAAAAGGCAATAAAGAAAATTCCTTTATTTCCTTCTACTTATCTTAGTGACACAGCCTGCTCGGTAACTACAAGCGTAAGAAAGAGAAATCGTCTCCTGAGGTACACATACTATAATAAATGTAATATTAGATGTTTATGATAGATATAAATGTTTTCTCTACACCAAGAACTGATAGCTTCTTCAATGGAACTAGACCAATGTTTTCGATGAATAAGTAATTTTGAAAAAAAACGCACACTAATTCATGAAAAACCTTTATAATGCAGCAAGAAAGTGCTTCATGAGAAACAAATTATCTTCCGAACGTTGTTCGACATCAAATTCCACTAGCTTCCTTTGTTCGAAGACGGAGGGAGGCAATATAAAAATATTTTAAGAGAAGTAAACAATAAATGCCAATGTAAGCGACTGCGTCAGGACTAACTTCGAGGAATAACGCCAAAATAATACATCCAATAGCATAGTATTTATCCACATGAGAATTCACTTGAGAACAAGGTCATGAATGCTATGCCTTAAAAATTACAATTAGTTGCTGAAACCATGTTCGAAAATAATAATTTACAATATGGATAAGAGTAAAACACTTCTGCTATATGAAGATAAATACCAATTTACGATCGCGCAAAAAAACTGTCTCTTAAGTATGATCAACATAGATAAAATACACTCCCTTCAAGGAAATTTTAGACCCCAGATATACAGACTAGGTACATACTACCGGGAAAAATATGAGAAAAATTAAAAATTAAACATCATGAATTTTTTGTTGCTATTCTGACCAACCCTTTTCATCGAGTGCTTCGCCATTTCACATATATATCAGTTAGAGGTACTACGGTATGTACGGTTTCACTACAATTGACCAATTACCGCATAAATGTGACCGAATGTTGTCAAAACAGTCGTTAAAAAGCATAAAAGGTTGTTGTTGTTAAAAATGAAGCTTCACTGGGGCTTCTAGGTGATCAGTTTTAGGCGGAGGAAATTAAAAAAGACCCAAATTATGACAAATATCTGGAATTGGAAATAATGTGCTCCGGGATGACCCTATTCAAACCAGGGATAAATGACTGCTAGAATGAATGCACATCCTTAATGCGGAATGCAGTTTGATGGATGGTAATAGCTTCCAGGAAATTACATGGCAGTATTAAAAGTATTTTCAATGCCAAAGAAACTCACGTTAAACTTCTTCGCGAGGGAGAATAATAAACACTATAAAAAAACTGCTTTTTAAACGGTGGATCACAAAACTTCTGCCGAGATTATGCAGATTCATCTTTTTCCTCACTTCATAGGTGAGTCTGCATATCCGGTACCGGAAACCATCTTAGCATTGGTCGACCGACATTAGAATGACCACTAGGGTTATACTCTAACGCAATTTTAGGGAGACGGTTCTGCTTCATTCTTCCGAAATGGTGGCTTTTTATTTTGTAATTCTTTCTTCATAATAGAAATTGTTTAAATTCTGTCTCAATATGTCGTTCCTTATTCTATCTTTTAATGCGCATTCATCTAAAGCTCTTTTGAACCTCATTTCAGCCGATGTGATGTTTTTCATGTCTCTCTTTGAGAGAACCCACGTCTCGCTACCGTATACCGGAACTGCCATTGTTTTGTAAAACTTCCATGTAAAACTAGTTTCTTATCTTTTATTTTTTTAGAGTTCTACGAATTTTCCCACAGACGTATTCGAATTTATTAAGTTAATTTTCGAAATCCTGGTCTGTTATATGGGATATTTCACATCCAAGATAATGGAAACTGGTCACTTGCTCAAGAAATTTGTCATTAATGTCAATTGAGGTGAATCATTCTACACATTAAAATGTAGTATGAAATATTCCGAATTCATTCGCTAAACATTAATTAAATTCACATTAAGTAAAAGACACCCCATAATTCAAGGTAAGCTGAAGTCTCATATTTTTATGAATCTACAACGAAATGAAGTTTAATATATACACAAAATGGTAAACACTATTAGGGTTCTTCACCGGGTCGCACTCTGCATTTCTGCCGACCTTTCGGTGTACGAGTCGCCTATCGAAACTTCGGCAGATATGTAGCGTGTGACCCGGTAGAGAACCCGAATAGACCTCACCAACATCATACACCGGGAAAGCATCAGATCATTCTTAACCAAACATACTAATAAACAAGACTTTTAACACCTTCATGAAAACATTCCAAGGACGAAATTTGACTAATATCTTGTAATGCAGTGTGATTTCACAGCACCCTAACTTGTCTAACCCAAAAATGGGTATATTCAAATTCTGTGTTCAATCAAAATTCTAACTTTCTTCCTAATTTCTTCAACGCATTAAAAATGGCAACCGATTTAAAGTTAGTCCAAATACCAGTGCGATTACATCAATGCATACCCCAGGGCTTTACATGACTTCTTCGAGATGCCAAACGTGGCTGCAGAAATAAATTGAGGGAATGAAATTCCATTTCCCTAACGATGTCGTTCAGGCTTTAACGTACACATTAGGCACGTATTTGAGTGGTGCTTTTTTCATTCCAGACGAAAGCTTGTTTTTGCAAGTCACACCATCCCATCCACATTTGGGCTTACCCTTCGAAAACTCGATAAAAAAAAGAAATGGTATTTGCTTTGGGTTTGAAGGAATGCGAAGAAACTCCTTTTTCATCACTCAACACTTTTGTAGTAGAGCGCTGTTTGACTCAGGGGAGTCATTGCGCAATAGAAAGGTAGCAAAATATGAAGTCAGCTTAATCTGCGACGGATCCGCGCACTGAATTGCAAATAGGTAGATTCTAGTTGCCTTCTTAGACGGCGACAGCAGTTTCAACCAGTGAAGTTACTATTAACTGCACTAACTAGAGACTTATCTGGAATTAAGAAAAAAACGCTCCAAGGTTCTTCATGAATTCCGGTTTCAAGTACCCGTCACATTCGAAAATAATTACGCAAAATCAGCTACAGTGCTTTTAAGCACAGCTCTTCTTGGTCGACGATCCTAATAGCTATCACGCGAGGAGATATAATTATTAATAACGTGCGATAAAATTTATTTTTAAGGCCAAGAAAATAGGTATTAAAATGCAATTGAGATATTGGCCGTAAGGTATCTCAAGGGAAGAGATTTCGGGACATCCAAGTTTTTGACAGGTATTTTTTTTTTACTTCTCCAATCAAGATTGAAAATAAATTAACTTGCATTGTTTGCAGATCGCCAAGTGATGTGAATTCGGAGAGCGATGTAATATTGTTAAAAAACTTTCCTCCATATAAATCGGGAGATTTGGCGAATGTTTACTTCGATTCCACAGAATAAATCACATTTTTTGCACGAAGGTAAAATGGATACAAAAAGAATATTTATGCAAAGACTCAACAAAAGTAAGAATACTGACACTGAACTTTGCTTTGCAGCTAGCACCGAACCAATGATGATATCATCGAAAGCGTTATTACTTACGGAGGAACGGTGCTTCTTCAAGCATCTTTGTACCGTGGATAAAGAACGGGTGCAAAGGTACACACCAAAGGGAAGAAATTAACCCTTAATAATCATTTGATTCATTTAAAAGTCAAAGTAATTTGATCATGCCGGTCATGTCAAATGATTTATTTTCGGCGAATTCAATCCCTTTCGTGAGTAGCATGTAGTGGGTGCGAGATTCAAAACTAGTAACAAGAGTGTTAGTGTTTGTTAAAGAAGTACACTGACAAATTTCAAAGTCACAGCAGAGATCTTCCCAGAAATTGTCACCAGCCGGAAGGAAGAAAGCAGCAGATAGATGAAAAAATATACTGAGCAGCATTACCGAAAACTGATTTAAAATAGCCAGGCGGTCGGTAAAATTAGCCCATAGCTCAAGCTATCTAGCAAGTTAGATAAACTATCCTTTTCAATTAGTGTGGAGAAGAATGCACCACGCAAACAGGCCAGGTGATACATGGAATTTGGGTTCAATTTTTTAAAAAATCTTAACATTTTGTTTTTCTATGTCCCCGTCGCACTGTTAGACAACCCTACTTTCAGTAACGATGTCACCCTAATTGCAGTAACGATGTATAGGAGTGGGACACAAAAAAACTACCTCTCCATTGTTCACATTCATCTACATCTACGAAGTACCGTGCAAGCCACCACTAGGGTGTGTGGCACGGGGTGATTCCCCACCAGGTATGCATCACTCGTCCCAGCACAAATCAGAACCTCGCACGCTCCCCCTGGTGCTAGGAGCAGGCCAAAATCAGTCAGGAGAACAGTGCGCAGTCCAACCGGAAACTGGGAGAGTGAAACGTAACTGAACATTCAAACATGCAGAACAATGCTATAGACACATCTAGTGGTTCATATTACTGATACTGTTAATTTATGAATGCTACGAGATGCTACTTCAGAGCAGAGCATTCGTTCCAGAGCAGAGCATTCCGGTGATGAAACTGCTCGCGTTTAATTGCTGCTATTCGTCGCATTACGCAACGGAGCTGTTTCCATCGCAACATCACTTCCAAAATGAGTGTCCGAAAGAAATATGTCAAACACTTTTTCTTTCCTCTGTTAGGCAAACGCGTTACCATTTTGGATTCGTCGCCCGAGTCCGAAAACCTTTGGAGTCGGAGCATGACCTACTGCGAGAGCCAGCTGACCACTTTCCCCGCCAAAATGGACACAAAAATTCTCAAAAAAAACCTGCGACTCATTAGCATGGTCGCGTCAACAGGATTAGTATTTCGGTTCCCCGGGAGATAGAAATTTCATTTGAAAATAGCAAAAAAAACAGCGATTTTTTTGTATTCAGCTATTTCGTATGCTGGAAGGTAATACAGCTAAAGCATGGCACCCACTACTACTCAAGTTGAAGAAATACCAGAATGTACTTAAAATAAACCTATTTCATATACTTTTTAAATACCTTACTGCAGTCTTGCTTCTGACACAACTAAATTAATTGTAGAAAAGACTAAGGCGTGCAAACAAATTAAAGTATTAACTTTATGATTCAACTAAAACAATAATGATTATACGAGTTGTGGTAAAAAGTAATGAGACTGATTTTTTAAGGAACTAGTCCTTATCGTTTTCATAAATTATTGCTATCAACTCAAAGAAATTCCTTTGAACGGCTATAAGCCGGTGGAGTCGCTGTTACTAGTCTTGGTAGCAATGCTGGAAGGCTTAATTCGGGATAGTCTTTAACTACAACGTAACGCTCCTTAGGATGTTATCAACAGTCCCAAAATGAGGTTCTTTCAAAACATTTTTGAGCTTAGACAATAAATGAAGGCTCAAGGGCTGAGATATGGTGACTTTTGGGGTTGAGGAACCAGAGCGATTCCTTTTTTGGTTAAAATTCGATAATGAACATTGCCGTGTGACAGGAGGGTAACTAGAGGCAAAAGGATGCTGAAAGCCAAGACAGAGGGGTGGGTGATGGGTAAGCAGGGAAGGGGAAGAAAGAGAATAAGTTTTATGGACGAGATGACGAGAGTTAGGGGTATGCCGAGCTGAAGACTGAAATCATTTAATGAGACAAGGGCCTGTGGCCATTTGGAAGATTTACAGACGAAATCTTGTCTCCATCTAACCTATCTCAATCGATAGAAGATCTCTTATTATATGCCTAACTATGGAGTACTTTAGAGACGAATGGATGGTGTAGTCGGGGCATCAGACGCAGGGTTCCATTCGCCAAGAACGCATTTTAGAAGAGAAAAGAAATGATGATGGGAGTTATGAACAGAAACATTTAAAAATTATGAGTGAAAACTATGATATCGCGCGTGGCATTGCATTTTAAAAATGAAACTTTTAAATAGTAAAAAAATAAATAAGATAAGTTTCGAAACCACAGATCGCGTATTATGCATATACAATATATGAAAAGCGTATAAGTAAATTCATTACCATTATAGGGCTCAACCTACGTACAATAAAAGTGAATATATACAGACTTCTATTCATGAAAAACATGGCCTAGCATGGCATGACCTCCATTAAGCCGAATTTCCAGAAGCACGCTTGAGCAGTGTCAATGATTCATAAATACAAACGTCATCCATAGAAAGTCTAACAACAAGTAGCACTTTCCTGGAACAGGTGAATTTTCAGCGAAAATATTTCCCGTACGTGCTTCAAAATACATCCTGCTTCGCCTCAAGGGCATCTCTTCCAAACATGTGACGAACAGCTGCTGTCCAAGTTAACGGTCGGTGACGCAAGAAGCAAGCCTCGATGAATGACACTAGCTTCAGCTGTTAGAAAATATGTTTTCGCTTAGAAGTACAGCGGAGAAAAACCCTGAATGGTTTCACGTAAGAACTATTACGATTCCGAAGATAAAATATTAAAACAAATAACTGCATGATGAAGGAAGTAAGACCCTAATAAAATTAAGTCATAGAAGCATCGGAAGGCCCAAAATTAAGTTATTACGAAAGGGAAATATGGACTATAATTAAAACATTTCATTTTAGCCGTCGTAAAGCAAAGAAAGCAAATAAAAGAACCTCAGGAGACAAAAATTGTGATGACGGATCCACACCAGCCACTTAGAATATCAACAACATTTTGGAAAGGTCTTTTAATAAAATCTTACTTCAGCATAAGGGACGAATCATACTCCTTTCTGCGCGCACCAAAGTATTTCAATCATTACAAAACCTATGGCCGGTTGAAGAAGCAACTCGTGTTACCAATAACGTCATGAGATCAATCTGTAAGTCAAAGCATTCGCTCAATATGCGTTGAAGAAGTATTCAATGAATTTATAAATTACGAAATTGGTCTGATAACTTCTTGTCCTAATAGATGGCATTATCTTATAAGTTCCGAAGGTAGCCAAGATGGAAGTAATCCTTCAATGCGACGCACCAAACGCATAAACCATGTAACAGTCATTAACTACACATAGAAAACTTGGGGTGAAAAACACATAAATATCCATCACGCCATTCCCTTTCGGAGTTGCCAAAGTAAAAGAAGTTATAATTTAAGGTTTCTCGAGGGTCACCAACCAGATGAGAGGTTCCATTTTCTCCAACGTTTCGTTTCAGGGATGCTGATGACGAGGACGCCTGCTGCTCATACTGATGACGCCTCAGCATCCCAGATGACGAGGGCCATGTCGGACCTCGAAACGTCGGAGAAAATGGAACCTCTCAACTGGTTGGAGACATGGAGGAACCTTAATTCAATAGCTTCCCCGGGAAAGAACCAGATCTTTCATCAAAGGACTTAGTGGGTGTAGAAGCTGGGGAAACTGTTTCAGATCTGATTTTGTGGTAGTTATCCATCTCGGAGAAAATGAGAATAACTTTGTAAATACCACCTTCAGGATTTTATTGACACGACCTGGATTTAGACACTTTGGATCCTGACCTGAAGACCACACCTGAAAATGACAAAAGATCTGCAGCCTGAAGACTTGAAGATGACACAAAGTGTCGAAACCCGGGTCGTATCAATAAAATCTTAAAAGTGGTATTCACAAAGTTATTTTCATTTCCTCCCTGATATGTCCCCTACTGGAGCATCCAACCCACATTTTTTATCACCAGCTCATTCCGAACCTTATTCATCCTACTTTTGCCGCAAAGACTTCTCAGATACCACATTCCCACTACATGCAGAGGGAATTTGGAGAAAAATACACCAACTAAAATCTCACAGTACATACATCATACGTTGATTATAAGCTATTAAGGCCTAATGCATATGTTCCCAATGAAAATCTCCCATTATAAGTTTGCTATGGAAATTAAATTTTCTATATAGTTGAAATGGAGGAAAAAATGGTAGATTATGGAGCTAAAAACACAACTTTTTAGGCAAAAACAAAGCGTGTAGGAAAACTGAACGGAGAAAATTGAAAACATCTTTATTTTTGCCATCCAATGGTGAAAATTTCAACTTTACATCTCTAGTCGAAGTAGCTAAAAAAAAGCCCGAAAAGAAAGCCCTCCACAGTATTTAATACGTTTCTTATGAGAATAAAATTTTATGGTATGGGGTAAAGAAGCTTTAACTCATTTTTCGCGGTTTTTACAATTTTTCCGGCCGATTTGAGGTCACAAACTGTATTCGTGCCAAATATTTAATTTCCAAGTCGCCTAGAAGTCCTTCAAGTACGCGCATATGTAATAATAAAGCTCGAGCAGTTGATGCGAGAAAACGACAGCTTAAATGCTTATATCACTTCGCAAGTTTTTATTTTCAGTTCTATTACGATACACTGCAAAAAGTATCTTATCGTCATTCACAACAACGAAAATTTAACCTACACAATGACAGTCGACGAGCTAAACTTTTACCAAATCAACGATAAAAATAACAGCCAAATTCACAATTTACAATATAATATTTAGTCTTTTTGAAAATTCAGTGAACGAGTGTTTTGTCATACACCATCATTTTATTGCAGCAATATAACGTCATGGTTCGGTCTTGTGTAGTACCAGCGGTGGTATTTGAACCACGCGAGATAGTTCCGATTACGTAACTAAGGAATAAGTGGTTCACTCACGAGCAGTTCTAGGTTTGAAGTATTTGAAACACACTTTAAAATCTCACACAGACTTCCCAAATGGGTTTCCATCACCATAATATTGCCGATCGTGTTAAAAATCCTGATTAAGAGACACAATAAACAACACATCGGACGCTTAAGATATCCATCCTAAAGGTTCAAACATACCAAAATCTCGAAACATTGTACCACGTGACTCCTTAATCACGTGATCGGAATCATCTCCAGCGTTTCAAACATACAACCCCTTAGGAGGGTAGTGAAAAGAGGAGCTGAAAAAGACATCCATATGCATCGCATTCTGCATCACCACGATCAGAAAGGGAAGTACACTCACCCATGGGAGAAGCTCCTCCGGTCGAGATGGCCTCATCCCTCAGCGACACCGTCTCCTCGGGTCCGCCCCCGCCTGCCCCCTTGCCTCCGCCCCCGCCGCCGCCTTCCTCGTCGCCGTCCTCGTCCTCCTCCCCGTATTCGTCCTCCTCCTCCTCCAGGAGGGGAGGCGGGGGGCTCAGCTCGTAGCCCCATCGCTTGCGGAAAGTCTTCGCGCCGCCGTCCAGCCGGACGCGGGGCAGGTCCACGAACAGCGCGTCGCCGATCTGCATGGCGAAGGAAGGGATGGCGAGAGAAAGAAGATGGATTAATAATCGGCAATCTTTCGATTCAAATGTTTTGTGAAGTTAGCGCTGATTAGAACACAGCGCAATAAAGCGCACAGGAACCTGCGATGAATGAAACGTCGTGCGCATGCGTTACGACCAGTAATCTACTCCATGAGTAGCAAGCATTCTTTAGGCACAGATTATTCAGGGTCAATCTCACGCCGTACGCTGAAAACCCCCTTCACAACCGAAAACGATTTTTTTGTGATTCAGTAAAAATTACTGAGATAGATAATTGATTCGTTCTTTAAAAAGACGGAAAGAGAGATACATTCCATCGAATTCTTTCCCTTAGAAACTTGTCAAAAGAATACATCCTCTCTTCCCTTTCAATTCCAAACCCCTCTCTCCGTCATGTACTATGCGACATGAAGTTCCCCCATAGCATTTGGAGTGGCTCTCCCCATACCAACTGCCTTATTCCTCTCTTTCATCTTCATGTTCCCCTTCGTTTCCTACGCAATAACTCCCTTCGTGGCATTCCCAAATTCAGACTCTCGATATCCCAGCGCTCTTTATTCTACCGTATCCCAGAAACTTTCAACTCCCTAGCCTCGCTATAACCCTCCCTTGACCTCTTCTCCACACCCTCCGTCTTCAAATCAGTCCTCAGAACGCATATTTCCGAGTTGACTCCCTCTATCCCATCTCCTTGCCCATAAATCCCAATCCCAAGCTTTCTTTCCTACGTATTATTTCTATTTTTCTGTCGTGCATTACATTTTTAGGGTATATTTGGTTAAAAATTCTATGTACTTGTTTCCTTGTCGACCAAAGCCTTTGTGCCGTCTTCGGGGACTAATCAAATAAATAAATAAACAAAAATAGCTGAGAAAGATACCAACTACACACTTTATTTCAGACGAGATCCATGCGTTAGAAATTCCACATCTTTTATATAAAGTCTATATATAATGCATACCCCAGGGGCGGATTAAGTGGGAATACGTCGGGGGCCCACCCCCATTATTCCTTGTAAATTAATAAAAATGGTGGTCATAAGGTATTTCATACTCCCCAGACCCCCGGAAAGTAGCAATCCTCCCCAAAACAACGACCTAAATCCGCCCCTTGCATACCCGCACCAATTCCCATGTAAAATTGCTGGTATTTTTTGGCCAATATCTCGAAAAGTAGTATGGTAAGAGTCTGATTTTCTGTTACCATTGGAAAGGTGAGATTTTTTTCTCAATAATACGGTCAAATTCATCAAATTTTACGAGAAATGATATCTCGCTCGAACTACCTTAAATGGGAATTTGCAGTTTCTTGACCTTAAGAGTGAAGTGCCATTTCGTACTGGATATTTAATCGTACCTCGTATTTCATACCGTGTACGGTTTAGAGAATGAGGCTTGAAACCGAAAAATATCGGAATTTTGTAAAGAATCACATCCCGGGTCTATACCCTGCAGGTTTGTAGCCTCAGACCATTAAGTTTACATAGTTTCCATCCAAATGTTCGGAATCCGATCCGTTTGAAACCATAACCTAATTTTCGATACGGATCCAAAGTGTTACGTAATAACCCCCCGAGGAGGGACGGGGAAGTGAGGTTAAGTACAGCCAAAAAACCTACAAACAAGCTCGTAGAACATCTACCCAATAAATTGTTGAATAGATAAAGCTACATTATTATTACAGGTCAGCTAACGGTTCAGGTAGTTTTATTACGAAAATGGTAAATTCCACGAAACTTTAAAACACCCCCGTGAACACGATACAAACACGATTTAATTCTTCATCTCAGCCTATACCCTACCTATTCTCTCTATCAATGAGGCCTATTCTCTTTCTTCCCACTCCACGCTTATGTACAACATCCCTTCCTCTATCGAAGCCTTCAGCAACCCTTCGCCACTTATTACCTCTTCCAACCACCTACTCTTCCTCCCCCTAATCTCCTCTAGAAGTTTCCTTTCCCCACCCACTATACCAAACACTTCCTGATTCGTCTTCCTTTCCGTACACCAAACTTTCTCCATTCTCCTCGTCGTCGGAATGCCCGCCTAAAGGCTTTTCATGCGTGTTCAATTGCTGGATGAAATTCATTCATTAACTAGAGTAATCTGCCGGTTAAAGGTAGGTTATGATGAAGGTCAGAGATAAACCAACAGATTTTTACATGTGCAGGGCCCTATCTACCTTTAGTATTTCTTTTCTTCATCTCAGCGTAAGTACTACCTTTTTTATCCCGTACATAAAACCTATTCTCTTTCTTCCCATCCTCGTTTGCCCAACATCCTTCCCTCTATCATGGCCTTCAGTAAAATATCGTCCCTCACTATCGCTTACAACCACCTAACCTGCCACCCCTTAATCTCATCCATGAATTAAACCTCGACATTGATTGTCATGTTTACGCCGCCACCGTGAACATCATAAAGAATATTTCACACGGCATAAGTTTAACTCTTGAAGGAAATAACGACCGATAGCTCGACCCATGCTCTCACCATGTGATCCGGTTAAGTGGAACACATTTCGATTTGAGATTCAAGTGGATAACTCATACGTGGACCCTCGCTGTTGAGACAAGCACGATGAACGGCTTTAAGTGAAAAATATGCGACCGCGTCGAAGGTCAATTATCCCAGCGTCTACCAAACCGCAGTGCTTGTAATGCTCATCCCTTGAGTTATCAGCACAAAAGCCACTCACTGAACAATTATCTCACGATTTCTATCAAGAGATGGCAACCGGTGATTTGGGATTCTGATGGGGTTATCCCATCACGGCTTCGCTTCAAGGCATGGTGCAAATTGAGTTGCGAAGCCATAGCAGCGGTTATTAATTGCCTTCGGTCGATGATGACTAACTACTACCGTTGAGGCGTATTACCTTACGTTGTCCCTCTCATCTGCACTATATTAGACTAATTAAAAGTTTCGCCTTCATCAGACCGACGGTAGGAGACAGAGAATCGATGTGATAGCAAAATTAATGCACAAAAACACATGCATACTCCCTCATACATGTGACACGCTGTAGACGTACATGAACAGTGATTTAATTATTAAGGAACATATACCATAGTAAGCATGCAAAAGTAGTGAGTGAAGAAAAATAACAACATAAGCACACAAATCAAACACTAAAAAACTTAAAATAAAAATTCAGTTTTCACGATTTTAATATTAGCAAATATGGAGTCTCATCACGCTTAGGTCTACCATTGATGGCATTTTAAATCATGATGACATGGTCCCTATTAGCGAAGACGATACGAAAAATAATCAGGGTTGAAGGTAGCCGTCCATTGGATAAAAAAACAATGGATTTAGGAGAATTCTCATTCCAGGATTAACTATTTCTGGCTAAAGCCAACCGCAAGATGACGCAGCCTTTTCGTTAACTTCAGATTAACAGAGAGCCCGTATTCTTCATATAGTATAAGGCGATTTCAAAACCAGAGAAGACAATCCGAATAAGTTCTTTTGGACATTCTTCTTAGGTCCCGATAAGGCTAGTCTCTCTCAAACTCAGTCACGCGAGGTTAAATAAAGATATGGCTCTTTTTCACAGAATTCCCGAGGATCAGAGCAATATTAACATATTTTTGTTTTTTTTTTATTTAACCGTATTTGCCAGTACATGTATTTAGCAAGCAACCCTCCACCAAACATCACGGTCAGCCGTTAAAAGGAAACAGTCTCCGCATCAAACCATGGGGAGATGCAAAAAATTGAAAACTTTAAAAATTATTATTAGAGGTGAACTACCAGTAAAGATAGGTTCACATGGAGGTAGGAATACCAATGCTTATCTATTACAACTGAAGATCCTCGTCTCAATGCACAATTTCATTCTTCAGCTCGGCAATCATCCTACAACTCTCCCTTCATCTTGTCTATGAAGCATATTCTCTTTCTTCCTAGCTTACCCAACATTCACCCCTCTATCACACCCTTCGCCCATCATTCCCTATTCTAACAACCTACTCTGCCTCCTAATCTCAAGAAGTTCCCTCTCCTCACCCACCATGCCAAGCACTTCCTGGTTCGTATTTCTTTCCGCCCGCCGCACCTTATCTGATCTACTCCAAACACACACCTCAAACGCCTGCAGTCTATTCTCCTCTTTTTTCAGAGTCCAGGTTTCTGCACCATACACCGATAGACTCAGTGTTAAGCTCTTCACCAACCTTTTCTTTACACTCTCACACATGATCCTCGCTAATTTTTCTCACCTAGTTGAGAACACAACCTTTTCTAACGCTCTTCGCCTTCTAATACCTTTACTGCTTTGTCCAATTTTCTCCAGCGCACTTCACAGATAATAAAATCGTTCTCCCTGCTCTCGATTTAGCCCTCCAACCTTTATGGTCAGCCTGTATTTTTTGGTCCAAGAAAATTTCATCACTCATATTTTATATCGGCTCGTTTTTATTCAGAATTTGAAAAATATGATCGCTGAATAATTTGGATATTTGGCATCTTACTTTCTTTTTCCAGTTCTTAAGGCATTAGGGAGATAATTTAAACAATAAAAACGAAAATGAGGCGTTTCTAATTTGTTTTGACTCACTTAGTCCCGAGCGAACCTCCGCTGGGAAAAATGATGATTGAAATCCGATGTTCAACCGATGCATCCCCGTCATGAAAGCCAGCTGTCATTATCTTGGGTGACGACCGATGAAAGTCAAAGGGGAGTCAGTATGAGCCGCGTTGGGGATGGAGTGTTCCAGTATTAGCCCACTTACGTGGCAATGAGCCAAAATTTTGGGTAGCTCGGATTCAAGGCTGAGATAACATGAGGGAACACGATTACCCCTCTATGAGAGAGGAAAAACTACACAATCCTGACAAGGTGTACCTCGACGGCCAATTTTCTGCGAAAAAATATGCATACTAACCACCTAGGTTCTCATCGCAATATATATTAAAGCATTTCAGGCAGTGTAGCTCGCGCAATTCACATACATTTTCGACAAACATCATAACTGGGAATATCCTATCCCGTCTCTCTGTATATAATATACCTATAACCTATAACTATCCCGTCCAACATGTCAATACTTTTCTAACCTCGTCCCCAATTTCCTTGAGTTCCATAGTTAATAATAGTTCCATACATCCCATCGCCTCGAGTTAAATACTACACCTACTTACTCTGCCACCCGCTAATATCCACCAGCAACATTATTTATTCCCCTACTTTGGCATTGGTTTCTTCATTTGTGTTACTTTCTGTCAAAACGTTTACCATAGTATCTTGATTTATGAAACAAACTATTTTATTAGAACATCATAGTTTTTCATAAGCCATGAAAGCCCATATTCTTTTTCCTAAAGAAGAGAGAAAAATTACTCAAAACGTGGAATCAATAATAATTAAAAGTTCGGTGCCAAGAAATACTAGGTGCTCCACCGACTTAGAACTGGAAGTTCTCTATGAATTAGTCGTGCAATATTTGCATCGGGCATATTTTTAATTACAAAAGGTGGAAGAGGAGGATCTTCCCGAAAAGTATGGTTTAAATGGACGTAGGAATGCCTACACCAATCTTTTACAGCAGAACGTCCTTCTCTGCAATATTTTATTCGCCAGCCCGGCATACGTTCTCTCTTCTTCATCCCATCCATAGCACCTATTCTCTTTCTTCCCCTTCCCCGTTCATCTAACACCATCCCCTCTGTCACTGCCTTCAACATCTCTTTGCTTCCTAATTTCCTCCATAATTTTTCTCTTCTCACCCACAACACCAAGGATTATCTCGTTCGTCTTCCCTTCCGTCCAACTAAATATACCTACTAATTTTAAGTTGCTTTTGAGGAACATTCCTCGGGAAGAAAATCTTAAAATTTCGTGCTACTTTGACTTCAGTAGTGAAATTTAGAAAAATAAAAGTATACTAGTGACAAAATTATTGCTTATACCTTAAAGCCATTGTGCTAAAAAATTGAAAAAGTCCAGAGCTTCAAAATAGTTATAGCATACCTCAGCATAGCTTGATTTATCTAGAATAGAATTTTTTCACAGAAACTGAAAGCAGCAAAATGTAAAAAATGCCCTAACACAGTTTTCCAGCACTTCTCAAGGTAGTTTGAAATATTTATGCCACGGAAGACAGGGTATGATGCAGCTCAAACACCGAGCACGCTCTGCATATTTCAATTGCCGCTTGATAAAAAACAGCTCGCCTTAAGCACACGGTCTAATTTCGAGTCTATCAAAGGCGTTATGGGATACAAGCATAGCTCTGATATACACTGAGATTCTGACAGCCCACTTCTATACTCCAACTTTAGCCACTTAAGTGCCCCACTATATTCCGCGACCATATGCCGGAGTTTCGTAACATGAAATCCATTTCCGATTCGAAAGCATAAACAATTTTAGAGCCATCCAACGAAACTCACACAGGCCTATTTCATGATAAATGGGGAGTAAGATTCAAGTTCGCACAATCGACCGCTAAGACGCCAGGAAAAATAACTTTTTCATCACCTGCCTATTAATAGTACGAAGGAATTAAGCCAGTGTTTACTCTCCCGAGAATATGAGCGTAGAATACAAGAGACGGTATCCAAGGGCATAAATATAGAAGACCTTCCATTGTGGGGCCTTTCTGACGTCAAGCGACTATAAACATACGAGTCAGCACGTGCATCGGATGAATACTGGCCGACCGACGAGCCAAGGGGCACTGGGAACGAGCCGGAATGGGGGCATCAAGGAGGTTCAACCTCAACGGTGTAGGTCAAAACAAATTATAAATTCCAAATTTTTGTTTATTTGAATTAAAATCTCTGCTTTCGGTGAATGCATGCGTTACCTATTGTCAACCATAATTAAGGTACAAAATATGCAGATTAATACGCAAATAGTGTAGTTTAAAGTAGGGAGAATAGTAGGAGTACAGCAGGTTACCGGATGAACTGTGAGAGAATAAAAATTTTCCAACAAAAAGAGTATCGCCACTATCGTGCCGGGAGAAAATCGGCTTCCGTTTTAAAGGAATATTGCCCTTAGGTCTCGGCCTCGACTAGGGCCACGAATTACCCGTCTACAATCAGGGGAGAAACAAACATCCCATCTTCCTCAGCACGAGTTTCAAGAAAACGACCGAAAAGTTTATTTTAGTGGTAAAATGACTTGATAAAATCCAAATTGCCTCATCCAGGCAGGGTACTAAAAACCTTAAGTCCACTCACCAAAAGACAGTGGCTAAAAATGAACCACTCACTAACTGAAATAATCATATTTTGACTTCGAAAAGCAAATTTCTAGACTAACTTCTCATTCCCCATGACTTTTCCACGTATTCCAGGTTTTCCAGTACTGTAGCAACCCTGTGACAAGTAACTATAGGTCAATTCTCGAAGGCTATGATGATTGTCGCATGTGAACTTAACTATGTCACTGCATGGTTTCGTCGATTCAGTATTGATGAGTTGTCGCATCCCATCTGCCTGTGATTTTTATAGCATCGAAATATATTAAGCAGCGCACGATAATTCAGCAAAATCATGCGACAATAACGCGATTCAGGCAGGGTACTAAAAACCATAAATCCACACCCCCATCAGACAATGCATAAAATGGTACTCCTCTCTTACAGTACTTTGACTTTGAAGAGCAAATTTCCCGACTAATTTCTCATGACTTTTCCAAGTTTCCCAGACCCGCTTTCAATTTCCATGACTTTCCATGACTTTTTCAGACCTCAGCAGCCCTGCATATTTATAGAAAAAACATATTTCTCTCTTGTTTACCCATTCTCCCATTTAACACCATGTAGTTTCAAGTTAAATTGGCGGTAAAAATAGCATGGAAAGGTAACATTATGTTGTTCACATCGGATACGATGACCCGTTTTAGAGACATCTAAGCCTTTGAGACATGTTATGTAGCATAACATGTAGCTTACATCGCGGGAACAACAGATCGCATAGGGAAAATCATGAAGAAGCATAACATCATTACAAGATTTAACACCACCTCCAAAGTTTATGATCATCTTAGAGGAGCTAAAGATCCATTATCTCCCACAATGTTCGAAGGCATATACGAAATTTTCTATAGTTGCGGAAAATCATATGTTGGCCAGACAAAGAGAGCCAAAGGATGCAGACTGAAGGAACACAAACGGGCTATTCGGAAGAAAGATTGGTATCACTCTGCCGTGGCTGAGCACACACTTTTAGAAGGTCACAGTATTGACATCAAAAGGGCGAAAATTTTATGTAAAGAAATTAGCTACTACCCACGGATCATCAGGGAAGCCATTGAAATAGAAAAAAGACCTAAAAACCTAAACAGAGAATATGGCTACAAACTTCCTTATACGTGGAAAAGACTTATGAAAAACTAAAGTATTAATTAATCATGCTGTAAATAATAACCGCTTAAGTTTGTTTATTTATTTTTCATTGTTTATTTAGAATACTTGACGAAGTAGGCAGAATAGCACGGCGAAACTGTTGCAAAAAAAGTTTAGTTTAACCGCAGAAATCCAAAAGAAACTTGCCAAAAATAAACACCTGCTAAACGAGAAGAAAAAGATCAGATGACATCTCTCACGATTCCATCAAGACCTGCATTAATCGGTGCTATCTCTTGAAATAATAATACGAACCATTCCTCATTTAAGTTAATGGTTTCCAACGACAAACTGAATGACAGCAAACATCACTAACGTGCGAAATGAACCAGTGGAGTCCATTAACAGACAAATACAATGAGAGCACTATTTCGTACCCAAAAAGGATAGGGCAGCGATTGGAACCTGAAGTGAGCTCAACAAAACCATAAGTCATAAGGCACGCGTAGATTAGGATGAATCACCTCATGCAAAAATATATACATTGAGACACTCATACGAATTTACTGACACCCATTTCAGGTAAAAATAATGATAAAAACCATAACGAAAGATCCAACTCCAAATGAAGTAGACAAAAGATGATACAATCAGGCAAACATGCAAGAAAATCATCAGCAAGCAAAAATAGGAACAGAAAGAAATTAGTAATTAGCATTTACAACAATCACGATCAAAACCAATTAAAAATATCCTGCAATGACACAAAAATGGGTACTGTAAAAATAAAATTATTAAAACAAAAACGTGTAAACATAAAAGGACATGTTTCTTCAACGAAAAGAGGATCGCACAGAATCAGAAATACACACAACAATTGAAGGAAATAAATGCCTTTTTTTTCATTGGCGTACCTTGTTCTGCGACCGCAGTCGAGAAGGAGTTCCGGGAAATATCTGCAAAGAGAAAAGAGAAAGGAGGTTGTTGCGGGGGTGTAAGGAGGGGAGTGACAATGGGAGGAGAGGCGGGTGGAGATAAGGTTGGGAAGAGAAGAAGACACTGAATTACTGACTGAGTTAGTAATTAAAAATCCCAGAAAAAAAGACGAGTTGCATACCGGAAAGGAAGGGAAGATAATTCGGGGCCGAATAGGGCTGTGCGATGCGCATAAAACAATACCGAAATTCAATATATAACAAAATACGATAACAATAAAAAAGCGAGGTATATCGAAAGGCGATATATATAGAAATCGATATATATCGAAAGGCGATATTTCGTATAAAATGTGATATCATAGCTTTGCCATGATATCATACGATATCGCACAACGACACAAAATTTTCGTCGCGAAAGATGCGATGTATCGTATATCGTCCGATATGATCTTGCATGATATCGCATATGGCTTGTACCTACTGCAAAGCGTATGATATCGCAAGTCGAATAGGCTGAAGGTTCTACACCACAGTGAGATACATATATGCGATAGGTATATCGCATACCGAAAACGATATGCCGCAATATCGCACAGCCGTATGCCCGAACGCAACAGTCTTGATAAGGTGAGGGTAGAAATCCCTTTGCCTAGAGAACTCATGTTTTCCCCACATGCAAGAGATTTTGGCGTGAGTGCACTGTTCCGGTTGAGACATCAAAAAGACCGCAATTGAGAACTCTTTCCTAGAGTGTGAAAATCGTTTTAATCGCTCTAAATATCACTTAAAATGACAAACATAGTCTTAATGCACTTTCTTTTCATCAAATCCTACTTTAAATAGATAAAATACCGCAAAAATGGAATTATTTATACAAAACAAATTAGCATATTTATATTCTTCTTATCGTAATTGAAAAAAATATATATTTAAAAATATATTTTCAGAGGATGCTTTACGATGACTTTAGTAACCTGAAAATTATTCACATTCCATTGCTAATTTTCCTTATTTAAAAATGAATTCAATCACCTTGTTCTTTGAACTAAACCACAAAGATACACCACATTACATAGTTTTTCCTTCTGAAGACCTTCAATTTCAATTGTTTAGTGATCGCATTGATTTTGTTTAGTATTCGAGGTGATTTTTGTGAGAAAGGTTTCAGAGAGAGGATCGGAGATGTATCGTAGTCTCAAATAAAGATGGGTCTGGAACTTTCGGAATATAAATAATAAATTGAAAAAAAGGTCACGACATCACAATAGTAATGGGTTAAAAGAAAAACCATTTGCATTTCTGACACTGATATATCTTACATATACAGCCTTCTTTTTTTGGTCAATAGCCATGGTGGAAGAAAAATTGATTGATTCTGTTATATAAAATACGATCTGACGAATACTGCAGTGATTAGGCAACAAAGGAACATTTTTTTAAAAGGACCTTTTCCTGATAAATTCCCCGAATCGAATTCCCGAGAAAAGGCAGGGCAAGGAGATTTCATTTCACTATATATCGATTGCTGAAACTAAATAGAACGATGACTTGATGTAATAAAATGATTCAACTCAAAAAGTTCATATGTATTGGTCGTACTCTTTATTAAAGTGTGCCGTAACAGCCGTATTATTACCAGAATTAAATGACTGTTGGAATGACCGCACTTTCATGTTGCTGAATGCAGTTTTATGGGCGGGAATAGCTTCCAGGGAATTTCATAGCGGCTTAAAAATTCTTTTCATTACCAAATAAAGTCCGGCAAAATTTTTTTAACGAGAAGAAAAATATTTTTTTAACTTTTCAAAACGAGAATCGTAAAATTTCTATCGAGAATAGTGTTCGAAATCGTAAAATTCAAACTTGAATGTATGTTGAGAAAGAAAAGTAAAGGCATAGCCTTTTTCGGAAACCCTTAATAAAAAGGAGGGAATTTTGGGTAAATATGCCACTGAAGAGAAATTATCTTGGGGGCTAAATACGGTTCGATGTGTTCATAACTACTCGTAATGGGATTTTTAGCCCATACGTAACGACTCAGCCCACTTAAATGCAGCTAGCATAGCAATAGAGTAAATAAAATTACTTTATTTACTGAAATTCATTTTTTCTAACAGTTTAAATACAAATCGAGGCATTTCTAAATATGAAAAATTGCAGTTCATAAAAGAATTGAATTAATGACCCGCATGCAAGCAAAAGAGGTATAGCATCCAATAAGTTATTAAACATCCTCAGAGTAAATTTGGTATGACTAAGCATTACAACTAACATGCTCATTGCGTTAAATCTAAATTATAGTCTCTATAGAACTTTATAAATTAATAAAGAACAGGGCTGAAGTTGGGTCAGTGTTAACGAGCTTGAAGAAAATTACTGAAACCTACTCAAAGCACCATATACTGGCCATAGGAATGGAAATGTTTGTTACAGCAATTAAAATACATTCATACACCAAGCCTCTATCATAAGCAATACTGGAAAAATAACATTAAAATGCCTAAATAAAATCATTCTGTATTTTTCTAAGGCAAAGGACATTTAGGATTTCATTTACAAATTGACCATCGCTTAGGACGAAGATGTTTCTGCCTAATAAAAATGTAAATGAAAGTTCTTGTATGGGCTATCTAGCTTCTGTGCGATGCATCAAATCTCTTCACGTCAAAATTACATTAAGTTTGAATTTGAAATAATTATGTGTAAAGCATGTTTTACAATTTAATTCGATATGACGCACATTATTCTACAAGTCATCCCGGTGGCAATTTCAACCACTCGGCGTCGTCCAAGTCCCAATCTGATCAATAACACACTACATGCAGGGCAATAATATTGGCAAAGAAGAAGAATTCAAAGTAATGTAAATAGATGCATAATGAAAGAGAATGCGATATTTTTAAGAAATCCTACATACTTAGTCCTCCATGTTACCCGAAAACATAGACCACATTATAAGTATTAAAACAGATTTGGAAACTCGATAATTACAAGGGGTCTTAAAACAAGTGCATTTTAAACGCTAAGCTGTATATTTCAATACCAATTCACCTTCCATTTACTTCCGAACTAAAGTTTTAGCAAATCTATAAGGGACATTTCTTGGCCACATATATGTAAGAGTTAATGATTTCTTGAGTGTTGGTTAAAAAATTAAACTCCATTTTTCATAGCCGTTTCACCAAATTCATTGGTTCATCAGGGCTATAATACCATATCCAATGAACAAATATTAACAACAAGTATATTGATTGAAAAATAAATTTGAGAGGTTTTTTACAACAAAATTGAGGGTTTTCAACTTCTTACAGAGAGACTGGTTTCACACATTTATTGCTAAAATTTCGTTAATTTCACATGGAAGGTAAATTATATAACATGCCACAATTTATTTGTAAAAATATCCCTAATTTTTTTTTCTTAAATCAGTATATTTGTTGCTAATATTTTTTATTGGAAAATTTATAATATCCCTAATGAAGCCGATAAATTCGGCGAAACGTTGGCGATGAAAAATTGAGTTAAATGTTTTGACCAATACTCAATAAATCATTACAGCTATTTAGGGCCATTAATGCATCTTATTTTCAAAAATATTTATGATGACCATGTTCACTCAAAATAAACTACAAAATAAGTCAATCAGTACAATCTGGAAGAAAATGAACAATTATACTGAAAAAGCAATACATAGTAATAGATTATAAAACCTGGCCAACTTAATTTACTCTGGTCCATTATGGTGACTTGTTGTTAACAATAAATTATTACTGATAAATACATTCGTTATCAATTACCGCTGTAAACAATTAATTAGTTTCATACTCTGTAGAATAGTTCTCAGATTCTCTGTGAGTTTTTTAAAAATTTAATTCAGCGTTTCGCGTCGTAGCCGAAAAATATTCTTCAAAATATGAACACTGCCTGTAGAAACCTTAAAAGTAAATTAATTGGTCGCACAGGCTTACCACATGCCTGCTTTTAATGCTATGCGCTACATTCCAAAACAGACCAACTGCTACTTGCTGTAGCAACAAACATTTTTTGTGAATGTTAAATATTTTTATAAACAGACTCATTTAGTAAAATGCTATACTCATACCACTCACTGTCATACCTGCCAATAAATTACAAATTTATGCCAAGGAGATTATTCTATGCCTAGACACCATTTTATCGTAGATATAATTTTTCAACCAAAACACTACTCACCGACATTTCCTCGCTCCGGTACGCCGTGAGCGTCTGTTCGTCTTGCAGCAACACGCAGAAGTAAGGCTCCCATGCCACCAGGGGGACCTTGTCGTCTTTGAGAGCATTACTTGGCCGGTGACCCGTCACTGCTTCTTTGTCTGCAACGAATAAAATGAGAGGACACTTTGTGAGACATGCTTCGGTACTCAAGTTAATCCCTCGGAGGGGATTTATCTTCAGAAACGCCCTTTTTGGTCGGACGTGTTGCGAGCCTTGAAAAGGCTTTGAATGGCTTATTCCATTGCTAATTACATTTTAGAGTGCTGTGCTGTTGGTCATGTGACAAGCGTAAGCGACGTGGATACATTTTGATATGTCGATATTAATTCATGTTAAATGTTTGATATTCAAAGCATCAACACATAGCAAAATATAAAATCAATTACAATATTACAGAGCAAAACATTAATCACACAATATTATCTCTGAAATAACATAACTTAATTTTGCACAGCAGTCTATACCATCAACACTAGGATGTTTTATTATGACAATTAACGCGGAAAGAAGTGGCAGTAATAAAAAATCCACTGTCAGAAGTACGCTATACAACTTTGAATGAGACAATGCTGATGAATTACCAATAACGTTTCGACAACACTTCTCTCGTAGTGAGTATGGCATAAAGACATTATGTTATTTCTTTTTATGGCCTATTATATTTACTATTAGGCCACAAGGGTTTCCAGTTACGTAGTGAAATACAGCATGAATACTATTTTTTAAAGGCTAAAATTTGTGAAAATCCATTATCAATCAATTACCAAAAACTTCATCGTTTTCAAAAAGTGTTTTAATTCGACCGATTTTATTGCTAATGCAACATCATTAAGTTCATCATCAGAAAATTAGCTATAGTCGATACAAAGTTGTTATTATTTCAGGGATATAACATGCATTGTATAATTAACTTCGCCGTATATTTTCCCAGAGGCTATACATTTTTATTGTACCTGATGATGCCCTAACGGGTGAAACCGATTGTACGTTGTAAATAAACCGTTGCGGAATTTTACAAAGCTAATTCGTACTATATTTCGGTTCGTAAAATGTAAATTTAAAAAACAGAAACTGAATAATATTCTTTAGAAAACCAGCTGATTTTTTCCAATGTCAAAAACGTTTCTAGAAGTTTTTCAAATAAACATTACCGATATTTTCATAACACCGTTCTGTAAAAACGTTCTCATCTCTATTGGATTCAAAAAGATTCCGCCTATCTAACAGTTTTTATGTAACGGCAAAATAAATGGAGAATACATTTGCACATTCGTTCTGTTCTTTTAAATCTGAGAGCAGGGACGAGAGGTTGGCGACCTTCACAAAGATGAAAAGCACCATTTAGAGAACGGCCGAAACTCAGTAACTGGAAGGCCGTATGGTTGAATCAGCGGTCCGCGTCAACTACAGCCATTGGGATATGTATGTACAGAAGAGGATCAAAACAAAACCGTCTCATGAAGCGGCCTAATCTCGTAAAAAAACGGGTTCAAAAAAGGCATAATTTATTTAGTTCCAAATGATGTAAAGAATACTGAATGGAAAAAGTGTTTTTCAAATATATCAACCTTGCTTGCAATCTTGCTTGAGCTGAAAATCAACCACCAGACTGCCAATTTCCTGCGTGGATGTTTTTTCGCTATTCTACCAGCTATCTAGTACTTTTTTTTAACATACTTTACTCTTTACTTGTTGATATACTACTCTATTGAAGTATGACGTATTTCTAATCACTTCCCTATCAATTTCGAATGTAAACTATAAGACCATCTTAATTAGGCTGGTTTTCGGGTCCCGCGAAGGAAGCCTCCCTAAAACCGCCTAATTCATTTGAACTCCGCGAAAACCTTTATCAGAGATTATAAGATCTTCTACTCAAAATCACTCTGGGATATGTAGGGCTTCATCGGCCCTGATGACGATGAAAAAGGATTTCATCAAAACGTCGGCAGCGATGGAGATTGAGGAGATTACCTGGATGAAATCCCGAGAAGAATTTACTGTCACTCTGGGATAGCTTATCGCTACCGAGTGCATCCACAGGGTGGGCTCAATTCAATTAACATTGACATTGAAGTTCGGATTCTCTCATATTAAAGAGAGCGAGCAGAAACCAGTAAGACTGAAAACCTCCACGACAGAATAATCAGTACAATCGTAATTAAACCTTCTCAAAACGTTCTTCACTATCCACATTCATTAAGATGAGGATTCTCATGGAAGTTTACGAGGGGGTGTTAGTACACTAGCCATAAGAGTCAAAGAGGATAGGAAAAAGAAGATGGGAGAGAAAAGGGAAGAAAAGTGAGATTAGTTTTGGCGGTATAGTGTATCATTGTGATTTTTGGTCACGTATGGTGCGAGGGAATTTTTGTACACACCTGTTCGACGTTGAATCTCAATTGATTTGTCGTCATTGTTAGTTATATAGATATATAATGTGGGGTTTGAAATACCATCCTCCATGTCAACATGAAACCTGTAGGATCTAAATGTTTTCCGTACTTAACATTAGCTCAACTAGTTACCTCAGAGTCCCTAAGGGCACCCAAGGTGAACATTTTTCAGTCCTTCTAATGAGTATACAATTTCTGCAGCCAGTATCCTTGCACCAAATAAATCACAGCTTAACAATTTTGTCCAAGAACCCTCAAAACCGATAAAACCTAGTCTCAAACTAAAAGATTAGAAACAATAAATATAACTTACAATTCTTGTTTTCGCTGGGATCACACAAATTATCACACAATGATCGTCAGTAGTCATAAAAATACTGTAAGTAGACTATTGGGATAGGAGAGGAAACTTAGTAGGTCGTTAGAAGATGTAATGAAGGGCGAAGGTAGTGGCGCACTTTAGGATGTTGGGTATGCTGGGAAGGAGAAGAAAGGGAATAGGTTTTATGAACGGGATGAAGAGAGGTAGAACGTATTCTGAGATGAAGAAAGAAATTTTTCAGGTTGATAGTGCCCTGCGCATTTAAAAACCTAGAGGATTTGATCACTCCCGTTGAACCTACTTCAACCGAAAAATGGAATTGGATGCTTGTGGAATAGTCTCATATTCACAATGACCACACTCAGTATGTGTCCACCAATTTTAAATTTCTGATATTATTTTCATAAATGTTGCAGTCCCATTTAGGAAGGGGATACATGGACATATGGATAGTAATAATTAAATAACTAGGCAAAAATATGGCCTTAATAATAATACTAATAGCTAGCCGTTGAAAACATTATATCTCCGTGAATCAAATCTCACGGCTGAAAATCCGCGCACTTTAATATTGGCGTACATGCATGTCTGACCCGGCCAAGGAGGGTTAGCCAATCTCAGCATGAAAGATCGCCCCCGTTCGATGCATCACCCAAACGAGTTCCTCGCTTTAAACCCTTTCACTTTCGCACGCCGACCAACTATAGCGCACGATCACACGTAAATCTTCCACAAAGAAGCCATTCAGCTCTTTCCGCTTCGTCTCTTCGGATACAAGGTTCGATTTTCTCCGACCGGCGAACGTTTGCCATCGAAGGGTGTCCGTAAGGCGAGATTTGAACCGTTGCATACGCCGATAAGGGATGGGGGAAGTTGGGAGGGGGGTGAGAGTTGAGCGGGCATGGACCAAGGGAAAACTTTCTAGATAAACGCTTAGGGCCACTCAAAAGACGCAATGAATCATTTGATAGGCATCCGTGATCACGATGAAGACAATTCATACGCGTCCGCCAAATTATATTTCACTTAAACTGACAAGGAGTGCGTATTAAGCATCGGATTCACTTCGATACCTACCAAGTTTATCATTCACTCTTAGCAGAGGATGGACAGGGACCCTGAGGTGGGATTCTACGAAAAAGATGGTGAAGTCAAATTTATTATGCAAGAACGTAGGCAGGTGAATATAATTATGGTAGAGGATGAAAGCAGATACGAGGCGTTTTGAGATACGAGTGTGGAGGAGATAGGAGACGGAGGACGGAGAGAAAGACGAACGAGGAAGTGATAGGTAAGGTGGGTAAGATAATTTCTCGAGGAGATTCGAAGGTGGTATAGAGGGCGGTTGAAAAATGTAACGAGGGGCGAGGATATGCTTAAGGCCGTGATAGAGGGGAAGATGTTGAGTGAGCGGGGTAGGAAATTGAACGAGATGAGAATGAAATCGTGAATGAATGAACATGTCTGCTGTTCTAAAAATTTAGCCGAGTTATTCATACCTTTATGTAAGCCCACCTTAAATGGTACAACACATTTTTTGGTAATGGTATAAGGAATTAAACATTGATGGACCCGTATTGAGTGTATTCACTGTGAAAATGAGACTATTTCACAAGCAACCATTCCACATTCAGCCATCATTCCTGTAATAAAAAGCGGGTTTAACATGCCTGCCAAAGCTTCCGTTGAAATCCCGACAACATATTCGTTTCTTAAGGTGATTTTGGCAAAGATACAAAAGCAATTCAATGTATCTCTTACAGGACAGAGAGACATGTAAGTCAAATTCTGAAAACATAACTTCAGCATGTACTGAAAGAGAAAAGGTTTTTGAGCATTGTGCAAACTATACCCTAAAGTTGTACACAACAACTCTTATACAAATACTAGCATCACTAAAGAAGGTAACGAAATCAAACTGAACAGCCTGTAACACGAGCTCGTAACGGTTTGATAGTGAGACGACCCTACCTCACAGATTTGGCTAAGAATAAGAATGAAGATTTATCGAATTTTTTCTCTAAAGTCGTGATCACAAGTGAAAATTGAGAACGAATGATTCGAAGAAAAACAAAAATCTAGTAGGACATATCCATTTCGATTCCACGTCCGCATGAAATCGTGCGCAGGTGATTCCCTACGAGTTGTACCGTACGAAGTTGTGACTCAACCCAAGCCACGTTCATGCCGGAAAAAGCAATTTTCTTGGACGAAATGTTAAACGGGAAACTAAGCTCGCGACAAACGGTCGTTCATCCATCGTGTATTTTGTCCCAAAATTGCTAACATCTATTTTGCAAACGTACAACCACGAACGAAGATACATACATACCTACCCATTGCGCCGTTCTCTTTAGCGTTAAGCAAAGTCAAATAACTTAGCTATTGCTGTTAGGCGTTTCTGTACTTAACTCAGTTAATCTCATCACGCAAAGCGTAGCAAAAACGTATTGAATGCATGATGATCCTTAATCCTTATCGTCACCTCAATATTTTTACAAGAACTAGTGTTTTCACATAGATGAAAATGCGGGGGTAGTAAACGTTAAATACTAATGTGAAACCCTTAAAGTTCTTTAGATGACGCCAGTTCCTTAGGTTAAGGCTTCCCAGATTTTTGTTTCGTAGTCTCTTTAAGGAAAATATTCCTCAACGCCGTTCTAGGCATATTTATTTTAACGAATTCCCTTCAAGAATCTGAGATTTTAATTAGACGTAATTTCTATCAATTTCTTTTAGCTCATCTTTTCCGCTAATATTTCGCGCATGGCACGTTCTACTCTTACCTTTTTGAAGAAGAATTGAATGTCCATGAAATATGGGCGTTACTTCTTTAGAGTGTTTAACAATTAGTCTGCGGCAGACATACGAAACGACACATTAAAAGAGGCAATGCGTATGAATTAACAATGGAATCAGGAATGCGCAAGGAGACAAACGGAAGAAATGGCTTGTGCGTGCACAGATGGATTACGCCGAAAGAATAATGCGCAATCAGGTGACCTTCGAGGATAAGTGAGTCACAAATTCAAATGTATAAAAACACCACGTGGATGAAACTTCTCATGAACAATTCTAGGTTAACGTAGCCTGTGGAGAATGTAGGCTGCAAAGTAATTATTTATCCAACATCCAATACGATACAACAAATAGTAGCCCAATTACATTATTGTTATCGCAAGGAGCTACTTCATTGCTACTACAGCATTTTGCAAGACAAGATTCTGCCAGGCATTTTATACGAGATTCACATGGAGTTTCCGAGGAAATATTTCCATCGTCTAGGATGTAAATCAAAGTTTGGCGAAGAGTTTTATGCGGTTTGTAGCGTTGTATGGTGGAGAGACGAGTATTGTCAGAGAAAGAGAAAGGAAGACGATGATAGGATAGTTTGAGATGTGGATATGGAAGAGGATGGAGAAAGTGTGGTGGACAGAACGGAAAACCAAATATGAAGTTCCCGACTTAATGGGTGAGGAAAGGAAATTATGAGAAAGCAGAGTAGATGGTTGTAGCAGGTAATGAGAGGCAAATGGTAAGAAAGACAATAGGTTTTGTGGAAAAAATTAAAAGAAATAGGACGTATGCTGAGATGAAGAAAGAAATTGTGAACGGAGATAGGGTCCTGCGATGGAACAATTTAAAGAATGTGTACTCACTTCTATTGGACCTACCTTGACCGATAGCCAACCGATAAAATAAATGAAAATCAATCCAAGTAAACCAAAGGTCCGTGGAAAGATCTCCCTACAATTTCCTCGACCAAGGAAGCTGTTTTTCCATCCTCTCCTAAAAAAAACTATCCAGTCAGGTAATAATAAATTCCTCTTATATATTCCTCTATTATTCCCTGCCTCCTTTCGTACCATTCAAGATTCTTAAGTTTACCCAACAATCACCTCTCTATCAGTATCTATCTCTATCATCAACACGCCACTGCCCCTGTTATTTCACCCTCCAGCCAATTTTCCAGCCAACTTTGAATTTGTCCTACCAGCCTCCTTTCTCCTCCTACCATATCCAACGCTTCGCCAACTATTCTCTATAACCAGCACTATTCTCTTCCTTCGCGAAATTTACATCTTAAAAGCCTAAGGAGTATGTACGCTCATGTTCTATCCTCCAAGGGCCAAATTTAAAAAAGGTATGTTTCATTTTAGGGGGTATATTTAAGCATCGAGCGTTTAGGATATTTCACCGAATGATATTTATTGCTTCCTTTTAGATCAAAACCGTTGGATTTGATTCCAACTGCCAAGATGTGTAGGTTATAAGAATGCAAGTAGAAGCCAATTAATTGCTATTGTTTGTCTTTAGGCTAAGAAGCAAAGCGAACCAAACTAGAAAGTAGAATTAAAGATAGAAACACAAGTTAGTTTTTAAAAATTCCAGTAGGACGTAGTTCTACAAAATGTTTAAGTTATAGTTTAGTGGAAAAAGATTATAGAAATCAATACTTCCAACCAGAAAATGTCTCTCAATTAGCATTTAAATGATGGGTATAAGTTGCTGCTGATTTGTTTAGCTGCAAGAATTGGGATGTAGACTGTAGATTGAGAATGCAGTGAACAAAGAAACTTGGTGACTGAGCATTTCCACTGCCTGCTGAGACTGCACAACTAACTTCATGGATTGTGGAATGTGTGCGCAAAATAACGCAAAACCTGCTCCAGGTGTGATAGGTGGCACACCGTGATAGGACGGCAAGTCCCTCATCTGGTGAACTTAACCCTAAAAAAAAATGCTATGGATATCGTAAGCTGAAGTTTTCGTGAATATCTGACGTACTTCTACGGAAAAAACCGGTATGCAAAACACAGTGATAGCGGGAACTTCATTGGAACCAATACTATCAGGTGCAGGTGTATGTCTTCGGTTGTTTTATCTAACGCGTTAGTGTACACCTTCTCATATGCAGGGTTGTCATAGACCAAATATTAAGAAATTCCAGGACTATCCAGGACACAGACAGTGCCTTAAAAAGTACTCACTTATTGAAAACAGTACCATTTTGACTTTGAAAAGAAAATTTACAGACTGATTTCTCATTTTATATGACTTTTCCAGGTACTCCAAGCATTCCAAGCCTGTAGCAACCCTGTCTATGGATCGGAAAAATGGACCATTGGAAAAAAAGAGTATAAGAAGAATAGAAGCTCTCGAAACCTGGTGTTGGAGGAGGATGCTGAAGATCAAATGGACGGACAAAATGAAAATGAAGAAGTACACAGAAGATAAGAATAGGAAAAGACCATTTGGAACACTATACATAAAAGAAGAACCAGATGGATTGGGCACACCCTGAGGAACAATAGGTTTTTGAGTGTAATATGATTGAAGGAAAAATAGAGGGAAAAAACTCAAGAAGAGGGCCAAGGGATAAAATCATAGACCAAATAGAGAGGTAAGTACACATAAAACCAGGAAGTAAGGGAACTAGCATTTGATAGGGAAGGATGTCAGTCAACCATTCTTATGACTGAACGACCAATGATGATACAGTAGATTTAACTTAGAGAATCCACTGCAGCTAATGAGAACCATTCAATTGTAAATGATGCGTTCGTATGTATTATTAAAATGTTTCCCAAGGCCCTCTCTCAGGAATAATGTAGACAGCATTTTGATAGTCCTTGCCAAGGAATACGTCCTGACTAAAGAAAGAACGAATCAATTATGCACATTCCGCCGAGCCCGTGATCTACTACGATTCCACGGATGACGGCAATGCGAGAACTCTAATTACTAAGAACTTCAAGGACGTCCATACCGAATGGCACTGATTACGTGAACACTGTTACGGCGAACTGAGCGCACATCGAAACTTGAATGTACATCAAAGCGGAACGAATAAGCGGCAGGCAGATTCCTCGAAAACTAGAAAGAAATCAGGGCTGGACCTTAAGAAAAACTGCCTAAATTCCTGCATTACAAGATTATTCTAAAAATTCATGACATTGACACATTCATTCATTATTCTCGAAATTATCCATGATATTGCGTTTATTTTCGCGACCTAGAGCGAGAAAAATTCTAGCCCGACAATGGGAACAAGAATGCGCCAAAACAGCATTTCCCAGGTGACTCATATGAATGTGACTCACGAAGCGTGAGAGAAGAACAAAAGCATAACGTCACAATACTGCGCCCCTTTCACATCAGTGAAGCTGTTTATCTTCCGATTCGCACGAATATTAAGGATGGTTCAAAGAAATTGTTCGGAAAACTTTGAGCAGAAACATATTCTTACTCCACGAACCAAAAAAAAAAATTTGTGAAGTCAGAACTTCAACTTGAAAAGGAATAATGACTCATAATGTTCTTGAGACACGAATTTTAGTCAAGCAGATTTGCAGTCATGAAACTCGTGTGTATTGGAAACGGGAAATCGCGGCTCAAGACATAAATCCAATTGACTGCGACTCTGGAGAGTAGAGAGAGGGGATCCCCTCCCAGAAAAATCTCTCAACTGATGGATTATTGTATGCATGGTCATTGGAAGTCCGAATGACAATGCCTTTCCCTCAGTAACCACTATTCGTTGACACTGGAATATAAGGCATTTGAGAATTGCTTTAAACTTTCAGTTCACTCATGGGGGAAACACTAAGAATATGGCAATTGACGATTTTCAACCTTGCTGAATTTTTCACTTGTCGAATTAGAGCGATGAAATACATAGAAATAATCCATAATATCGCGTTACCTATGAGCATTAAGAAATCCCCGATTAAGATCCCCGGTCCAGTAGGTTATTTTTATCACGGCAATTTCTACTGAAGAGGTAGAATGCAAGGTGAACACCGTTTTCCACGCAAATACACATTCTTTGGTGTACTTCGTTACGTTTTGATGTATCATTGCTGCGCTCATATCACAATCACACCGCTTCTTCGTTATTCCCCCACCATGCCAATCATCGTTTTCTGCAGAGGAATCTCGACCCATACGAGGAAGTATGGCGGAGGGAACCACAAGCCAGTCCGTCGGATGGGACAGCTAGCTGCGGTCTGCGTTCCCTTTGGCTCCTTGCGCTAAAAGTACGATAATTCCGACTTTGGGTTGCTATCCTTTCTACTTCATTCCTCATAGAATACACTAAAGACGAATCCATTTAAGATGGTAGGAGCGATTTTCGTTTATGAACAGATTTGCGTGAAACTTTGCATACGTGTACTTATTAGTAATATCTATAGATAAAAGTGAAAACATTTTTCAAAGTTAATTTGATTTGTTGGTGATTCAATGCTATTTTAATACATAACCTTGTGGCAAATTACATGTATTTCGAAATAATTCGATTACATCCGTACAGATGTTCTCCTAAACACGAAATAATATGTTTCATATAATTATAATGGTTGATAACCAATATCAAGGTCTCACGCCGAGTACAAAAAATACGTCTTTAGACATAACTTTATATATTTCCATTCATTTCAACAGATTTACTTGGGTAAAATGAGGTCCAAGAATTTTATTTTCATCTTACTTGCAAATTTAGCACTGTGTGCACTCAATGACCAACGATTACCGCTCAGGCCACCTTAAGGTACCTCGAGAGAGATTTTTCTGTAGTCATCACAGAAATGATATTAAAATTTCTTACTAAATTTAAGCAGTTGTGAGGCGCATGAAGTAAGGACTCAAATTCTTTTATATACGCGACAAAAATTATATTCGAAAGTGTTTTACATGCTAAAGGCTTTAAGTAAACTTAGATTTTTCACGCCATAGGCTGAAGATGCCTTAACCACCACTGTAGGTTTTTTGAAATTTTATAAAAATATTACTTATAAGGTGATCTACCTATTAAGGAAGTTTTAAACGGAAGTAAGTGAAAATTCTCTAGATGTATACATGTGCAATGTCCTGTCAATCAATATTTCTTTTTTCCATCTCAGCATAATTCGTACCCATCTTTATACCATCTATAAAACCTATTCTCTTTCTCACCCTTCCCCGCTTGCCCAACATCCTCCCGTCTTTCACGGCCTTAAGTCATCGCCCCTCATTACTCCCTCAAATCACCTACCGGTGAGTAACAAATTATTTTATAAACAATTATGGAGATAGTTACAATCCTGACTTCCTCATTCTAATGTCTCCCTGGATCGCACAGAAGAACAAATCCCACGTAAACGGCTTCTAGTTTTTTTTAAATATATTTTCAAAATGGTGCAACGAAAGGTTGATAGCTTTGTATCAATAGAAAGGTCATATATTTTTATTTATAATAAAGGAAAACTAATTGGATTTTATGAGTACTGATATCTCGCTCGAACTATGTTAACGTCGTCAAAATCCTCGTCGTCTCCTCAGGAAAACGTGATGACATTCAAGTATCACTGAACACAATGGACCAAGTTCTTCAATAATATAACATGAAAATAAATAAGAGGAAGACTAAAATCCTGGTATGCGCAAGATAGAAGATGAATGCAGAAATCAGGCCAAGATGAGAGAAATTAGACCAAGTGCAATGCCTTCGCCTACCTTAGAAGTACCATCATGCGGGACGGAAGAAGTTAAACGGGCATTAAGCGCAGAATAGCCCAAGCTTGAAAAGCGTTCATAATGAAAAGGCAACTACTGTGTTCAAAAAACGATAGAACTGCGAACAAGGACACAGTACATACGAGGGTAAGTCAATTAATAAGTCACAAAACTGGATAGAGGCAATAATAATCAAAGTAAATTCCTGAATTCATTCCACTTTTCTACATGTTCACCCTGTGCATTCAAGCACCTATCCCATCTCTTAACAAGTCCTTGATAGCCCGCAGCAAAGAGGTCTTTCGGTTGCTGTCGCAGCCAACGAATAACCTCTTGGGCTATGGCATCATCATGTTCAAAACGTCGGCCTCCAGTGTTTTTTTAGGATCCCAAACAGATGAAAATCACGGGAGGCTAAGACGGGACCGTACAGTGGATGTTCCAAGCGTTCCCAATGAAATGTTTTTAACAGCTTGACGTTACGTATGCGTAACGTTTGCGACTTATTTATTGACTTACCCTCGTAGAAACATTCGTGTGGAGCGTGGCACTCTACGGATCGGAAGCTAGGGCCGTTGGAAAAGCAGGCCAGAAAAGATTAGAAGCATTCGATATATGGTGTTGGAGGTGGCTGCTGAAGATCAAATGGAGGGATAAAATAATTACTGAAGAATTTCACGGAAGAGTAGAAGAGGAAAAGGCCATATGGACCACAATGTAGAGAAGATAAGCCAGATGGATTGGGCACACCCTGAGGCACAATGGATTTGTGAAGAATATCATAGGAGGAAAAATAGAGGGCATGGTCCCAAGAGGAAGGCCAAGGGATAAAGGCATGGAACAAATTAAAAGGAAATTGCATAAGATGAACTACCAGGGAGTAGCAGTAGATAGAGAAGGATTGAGGGCTACAATTAACCAATATTAGGATTGAACGACCAATGAACTGTCGCCTCTTAACACAATCAACCTACTCGAAAAGAAAGATTCCCGTTCATCGAGTTCAAAATAATGGGGACAGCAGATTTCTATCGACCTAAGCTTATTTTTGAACGGTGTTGGATTGTCCGGTTGCGGTACCGTACTCATCTTCAGTGGTCGGAGCGAATCGAAAAGGCAGTAAGCCACAACTGTTACGACACCCCATCCGTTTCACGCCGGTGCACCGGTGATCGCATGCATGCAAGCACGAAATTACGCTCATACAACGTACGTGCAATTCTGTGCGCTGTTCAACTCGCCAGGTAACCTTCACATTTCCGTACGTATGCATGCATCAAGCATCCCCCTCCCATCGCTTCGGAATTGAATTCCCACTCCCTTCCGGCCTAGGGCTACAGAGAATGGAAATTTAAAAAAAAATGAAAGCAACCGACATGACGGCTCGGTGGGTCTTTCGCCTGAGGCCAAGGTCATCTAAGAAGAAATTCAATTCGAAAAGTGGTCTCTCCTCGACCGAAGATCCAAAGTCTCCGCAACCGAGTGGGTGGGCGCTGAAATTATTTGTGGTGTACAATCTGCCGGCCTCGGTGGCGGTGGGGCACGTCCTCGCGTGCTTCCCAAAGGGTCGTTGGTTCAAGTCCCGCCTGAGCGGGTTCTTCACCTTCAGGGCGTCGTTGCTCTCGTTTCGTCATCATCAACAGCAATCATTAATCCGAGCATAACTTCGCTGGAGCTCTCCACTCTACTATCCTATCAGCCAACCGTTTCATTCCTACATTTATTAAATTGCTTTCTTGGACGATTCTGGAGGTCCGTAATTCTTCACTATGATTTCCTTCACCATTTAATTAATGTATTCCAATCTAGATCTTCCCCTGTACATATTTATTATCATTCATTTCTCCTCCCAAAATTGTTTTCAAGAGGCTATAGTGCCACAATATGTATCCAATAAGTTTGTCTCTTCTTCTCCTGAGAGTTTTCATCGTACTTCTTTTCTCTTCAACCCTTCGTAAGACTTCTTCGTTGGTAACTCTCTCCGTCCAGTAAATCATTATCGATCTTCGATAGCACCGCGTCTTCGTTTTTGTTTCGCACTATGATTTATTGAGCATCCCGATGGGAAAGGCAAATACGTCAAATTTCGGTGGTTATTGAAATAGATATATAAATAAAAAATAAGCCACGAAATAAACGACAGAGGACTAACAATAAGTAGTGTAAGCGCTACGTTAGGCACGTGAATTTTTGATACGTGTTTATTCCTGAGGGGGAAGTATTTCTCCAAAATCTTAAATGCTTGAAAGCAATGGAGATGTGGTGCTACCGAAGAATGATGAAGATAAAATGGACGGGGAGAATCACTAACGAAGAAGTGCTATGAAAATCTGGAGAGAGAAAAGAAGTTCTATTAAAAGTCTACGAAGGAGAAACAAACCTATAGGACACATTTTGCGACATAACTGCTTAATGAAAACAATATTGGAAGGAGAAATAAAATGAAATAATCACAGGAGAAGACTAAGAATGGAATACATCAGACAAATCATGGAGGACGTCCAAGTGAAGAACTACGTACCTACTAATGAAGTTGTTAGCGGAGAGGAGAGTAGAGTGGAGAGCTGCTGCAAACCAATCTTCGGACTAATGACTACCGATGAATTTGTACTGTCATTCAAATGTTCCTTGAGGAGTTCTTTTACAAACCCAAATGATGGTTGAGAAATGTATTCATAACATTCATTGAATATACAGCGAAAAGATCTCACTGCGACATAGGCGCGTGTGAGACACTTCTCACCAAGGTTTCTCACAGGTAAGCTTCTCACTCATAACTATCGGAGGCTGTAATATTTGGAAAGCCTAATTGTAGGAATTGTGGATGGTATGAAGAGAGGTAGAAAGTATGCATAAGTGAAAACAGAACAGAATTTTTGCGGCAAAACTGTGAAACAAAGAAAGGATAACAGAAGAGCAGCAAAAATCCATCAAAAAATTAGCCTGGCCTGAAGAAAGCATAAAACCACAGAGGTTGTAGTGATTGGCTACGACTACGAAAAAAGAAGAGAAAAAGGAATAGAAGGGAAACGGGTGAGAGGACTAGACTTTCTACCAAAGGGTACGGGTTCGAGTCTCGTCAACGGTTATGAGTTTTCCCCTACTGACCATTCTCTGGCGCAAACGTTTGATATAGCAGCTGGAGATGATGGATGACATATTCAACACCAAGGGGCATAACTCATGATGAGATATTGTCGACACATCGCTAAGACTTATAGTTTGGTCGCCGGAGAGTGGTTGTATTGTCCTTCGTGACGGACGGAGGCGTGAGGTGACAATGTTGCAATGCGGCTTCCCATGTCCCCTCTCTAGCAGCAACACCTAAGAGCGACAGCTGCACAACAATGAATGCACAAATGACCCAGAGCTGAGGGACGGTCAGTGGACTTCTATGGGTTACGGGAAGGTAGAGTGGGGAGTAACATAACAAAGGTTCACGCTTAAGCGAAGATAGGGAACAGGAAATGGGAATAAAGAAAAGAAAAGAGAGGAGACTTATTTATTTTCATTTCCACAAAGGAAAATCACGACTTACATCTCAATCAACTTTATAGAAATATTCCAATATATAACGCCAGACGCAGTTGTTATTATTAGAGATTGATTATTAAATAAGAAGTTATAGCTAGAAAAATCAACTCCATAGCTTTTTTTAACGGTTTTGAGTCAACTGTAAAAGTTGGTATTGAAGCTGATATTAGATATGGAGACAGGAACAGAATTGCTGCAGTTGTTACTCCAGGTAGCATTGCATCTGATTGGATCCCGTATTGTACGTACGATAGAGAGAAGCAGTAGGCTGCTGTTATTGAACCGGGATGTAACAGAAAAGGATAGACCTTAGAAAAGAAGTTAATTCACGAGCACAGAATCCTTATGAACTGTTCCTGAACTTGGACGGTAGATTTAGGTAAGGATAATAATAAAGCAGAAATGAAACTGATGGAGGCTGGCGACATTTCGTGGAATTTTGCTATGATACGAATTTTGTAAAGAAACCATTAGGTACTAATCCACTTAAACTCTTTGTTCCAGTCGACCCTGACGTGTATGCGTCTACAAACATGCCAATATTCACATGAATGTTACCTTGAAAATGACGCAAAGACTTTGAAATTTATCTGAATAAAGAACTTAAGTAGAATAGTATGTACCAAATGATTTATTTTCCCCATGCTTAACGTGGAAATGTTTAACTTTCTCTCATATTATATTTTAATTAATGACGAACGAAATTATTTTTTTCAGTTAACAGAGAGTTGAAAAACATCAAGACAGAAAGTAACAGTTTTCCTATTCGTTGAATGATTTTATACTCAATATATTTATCCGAGCAGTATAGTGATTAATATTAACATCAGAAAAAATGCAATAAAATAATTATCCTGCAAGACAACTTAAATCAAGTTATGTAAAAACAATTTGGCTTTGCAAAAACTTTTCACGCAACGAATCAAAACTCGCTATACATATAGGCTAAGTTACCAGAGCTCCACCAACATCAATAAATGTAATAAAAACTTTTTTCCTTTTCATTTGAAAAATAGCACGATGAGTAGAAAATAAAGTGAAACAGACATTGAGCGAATGGAAATGTTACGAACAGGAGAGCAATTAATTTATACCCCCGCTAATCTTCTGCCGCACCTATATCCGTTAACACCTTTACCTTGATGCAAGTCGGAGATTATATCTATATTTAAGCATTTTCTGGCTTCATGTTGATGTTATATAATTTCGTTTGCGGCCTCAATTTCTTCTCTAGAAACTCATACTGGTACGAAAATTAGATGATGAATCATTACATATACGGTTGACTTTTTCGTTTTGAAGTGTGTAATATCCGCTGAGAGACATGCCTTTAATTCAACTTGGCCAATAAAGTCCCCTAGCTTCCATGCACTAGTATCTGCGGTGACACACTGATCATAAAACACGGAAAGGAAGGAAAAGAGAAATATGATAATTCTTAGGAACCCGCTTTTTCGAAGTTTAATTCCAGCTGCAGTAATTATCGATTTGAGAGCCGAGGTAATCACACATCGGAAACGAATAATTCAAGGCCATTAATTGATGATAGGTCTTTCACGCATCACGTGAACAGTGAAAGCATAAAATCATTAATTATCATTAAAGATTATGCAATAACTTTAACTGAGATCTAAAATTATATTCAAATGATAAAAGTGATAAATTTTATGATAGCACACGGATTGAGCTCAAAGATTTATAAATATATAGAGGCATTGAATACATAAATTATAAAATATGAAAATAAATTGCCCAAGTAAATCACGCTTATGGATCGAACGCATATAAATCATTGGCCAAAATATCTATATATTCAAGGATTCAAACGCTCAATCCTAATGTTAGCTGGAGATTGAGTTGTTATCCCGGTTGGCTGACAATGACTAGAATGTTTTAGATCAACGTAACCTATCAGCAATTTATATCCTGAAATAATTAGCCTTGACAGACAGAATAACATCAATGAATTTCTCATGTATCGGCGCAGGTGAGGGTAGCCGATGAAGAATAGGGATGGGCCGTGATAGGACGAGGAGTACGGCAAGGGGGCCCACTATCGCTATTGTTTTTTTAAACATGTATTCAGAAGAAATGGCGAAGGACGTTTATTCAGAAGAAATGGTGAAGGAGGTATGGAAAGGATTCCAGGACCTGAGGAATCGTTTTCAGTTACGACAAGACTATAGAACAATGTACTGCCAACGTTTCGATGGCTGTGTCTGCCACCGTCTTCAGGGCTTCTTCATGACCCGGTGAGAAACCCGAGAAAATTTCATCAGCTATCAGATTATTTATGTTTACATTAATGCACATTGCACACAACTACATAGCCGTGCCAAGAGCGCAAAAGGTGGAAAATATAACGGTCATGATAGATGAAAAATAATAGACATTGGGAGATAAGCTTCGGTAGAAATAAAACAACATTAATATATGAAGGCGTAACTTTGAGGAACGTCGTTACAGACGTCGAAAAAATATACTAAGTTATTTTTTTGTCATGTCAGCAATAAAATATACAGCCTCAAAAACTTTCATTTTTCAATAAGTTATGATTTGTAAAAGAAAGGAATGCAACAAAATAACATAAAAAATGTACAATTTCTCCCATAGTGTGAAACGCGTAGGCTATAGATTCAATCCAGTATTTCCCCGCAGACCCGACGAGCTCTCGGGAGAGCGACAAACACAGGTGGCAATCGCTAATTAAAACTAAGTTAATTAATGTCTACTCTACTAGGATGATGCCTGAGAAGCAACGATCGTAAAGAGACGGCACCTTGACCAGCACAAGCGTCTTAGTCGCCTCTTTAAGAGGCGGTCGAGGAAAAGATTATCACGGCATCAATCCCAAGTTCACCGTTTGTCAAATCCAAAACGAAAAATAAAAAATATTGATGACCTTATAATGGGCACGGGACTCGCGGCCACTCGGAGAGTCGTCTCCTTGACGACCGTCTTCTTCGTACGGGACTGGACCCATCCCCCTTACACGCAATCTACAAGCGGCCGAGTGGACCACGGAAGGGAGAGGAAGTGACGTCAGCTCCGCGTTTAGCGAAGGAGACGATACGGCATCATTGCGAGGCAAGAGGAGCGCAGAGAATCGGGCAGTCTCGGCCAAGAAGGTTTTGATCATTGAGGTACAATAGAGAGGGCGCACCGTTTGGTGGCTAATATCCGAACTTGTGACGTATGCAAGACGCCATAGTGATAATCCCCGTTTAGCTCCACAATATTTGAGAAAAACCTCTTACTATTTTCAATATTACATTCAAATGAAATATTTTCTCGACCTCTTTTTTATTTAAAACACACAAATAATAGATCGAGATCCTGGCCTAAACAAAATATTATTACTACTAATTAGTGTTCAATACTATTACTATTAGGTATTCATCACTAAACATGCACTAACTTCTTTATAAAAAAACAGGCATCGCAAAGTTAAGAAAAGTCTAATATAATTGGATATAATTATGATATCGCTAAAACATTTCTTCTTGTAACTGCTGAAAAAATTAACAATTCATAAATATTACAGTAACCAAATAATAATTAAAATAATCCACATAAAATATAGGAAAAATTAAATAAAATAAGAATACTTAATTTCAAACAAATGCTCAAAAGAAAATATACTCGGCGTTTAACTTGTACGAAATATTGTAGAAAATATTAATTACTGTTTACCTGTAAACACTATCCTGACAGCCTGATAAAGCAAAAATATATTTGCGAAACGTGGGAAATGAGGAAACGACGCCTATTATTTCTTCAGTAAGACCTATCTTCTCCCGAAAAAAAAGAAAAATAATATATTAAAATCTTTATTGCAATGTACGTATCCCTTGACTCCAATGGCTGCACTTAAATATATCAGGTGACCATGATTCAGCATATAAAACAACGCATGATGTTACAACCACTATTTCAATCTTCATTTGCAGTTTATCAAAGAGCCACAGCACAGGGAAAAAATGTGTAAATCAGTGGCTTTTTTCTCACTAATGGGAGGTTTTTTCGCTACAATAACTGAACTTAAAAACATAGAAAAACACCTTCTTTAAAAACTTATTTTGATATATTTTAAAATACTAAGCGGCTATATAGAAGAGTCACGCCATATCTCCTTACAAACAAGTCGCCGGTTTAATTTCCCTATAAATTATTGTAGCATGACAAACAGGACAACTGGGCAACTATGAGGCACTTGATTCCAGACATGGGAACTCTGAAGTTTGCGTTGAAAGTGTCACATCTTCTGCTACAATAATTTGCGTCCCCAGTTTATTCTAATGCCACTGAGTGAAGGTGACCGAAAGAAGAGGAAAAAACTCCCTTTCTTCGTATGCTCATCTCATTAATTCCCGGTAGTGAAACAAAAAAAGTTCTTCCATTTTATAAGCAAATAAATTTTGAGAAATGTAAAGAACTGGGGAACTGGCCGCGCAGTAATTTTAACGGCGTCACCCGCTGATGGTCACACGACTATATTGTACAAATAAATCTCGTATACAAAAGCTGCATTTAATATTGGGTTCACCGCCAAAATCGATCGCGCTGAAAGTGATTTCATTAGGACATTGCCCTAGATCAATCCACCACGCAAGAGTCACGAATCTCACCGTGTCCTACCGTCAGAACGATCGCCTTGCTATTTACCCATAAAAATTGACGCTGAACGGACGGGGAACGCGCCCTGTATTCAAATATAACCTATTGAACGCACGCTCGAAGATTTCAACCTCCTATAGCCACCTCGGCCGAGTGTTTGGCAAGGTGACCGCTACGGGCGCTGAGAATGGCGCGAAAAGAAACCGCTTTTCTTTTCTTTTTTTCCTCCTCCTTTATAGCCCGCCGTGGCATCACTCGCTGGGTCATACAAAATGGATTTTTTTTTCTTTCAGACGCCTGATGAAAAGGAGGGCTTCAATGGAGCGACACATGAGATGCGGGCACAAGACGAAGAATACAAACGAGTGATATCCGTAGCTTTTTTTAAGTGGTAGACTGACGACAAGAGAATTGGCACGGGGATAGGACATTAAGCAACGAGCGTGGGAAGACTAAGACGACACAGTGAAACCATTCGGTTAATACTAATAAAAAGATCACACCAACGGAAACGCTAATTCTATTACACTCACACTCTCCGGAATCAAAACCCATGCAAAATATTACCATATTTAAAGTTGCAGTAATTAGTTATATCTAAATGAGCGCTTAACTTAAGGTACTATTCTCGGTATTTTTGTAGGAAGGTAAAGAATTCAAAATTATGAATAAGGATAAAAATGAAATTTCAGGTTGTTCTTCCTGTTGCTTACAACACAAGTATACGAGATAAATGAACGGAATAACAATTACATATTAAGCGATATAAATGTATACAAGGTTTATCCTAAACAACATTGATCAATCCGATATTCCCACAGGATAATAAGAGATAATAAACGAAGAAGAATAAATATAAAAATATTTTCAATCATGGAAAAATGTCAGAACAGGCAGGTACCCATCAAACTATAAATATTAGATTGACGAGCGTTATCCTGCACTATTTACTATACCAGCTCTTGTTCAAGACCCAACCAATAATTTGGCAGTGTCCTGTGTTCGAACTGGACGTGAAAAATTTTTGCCTCGACAGAGATTCGAAACGGCGACCTTCCGCTCCGGAAGCGAGCACGCTACCGCTACACCATCCGGACAGACACACTTTCGGTGAGTAAATAGCTAACCAATACCGCACTTAAACGAGGAAAATCCACCACTACCGTAGATACGGGTGGTACCGTATATACGGAAGCCGCTGAGCGTGATTGCTCCGAGAACACGCATTTTATCAACCCCATTCTTTCATTTCTCGAATACTCCCTCATTTTTCTATTATTCGAAGACAGAGAGGAAAAAAAAACATTTTCGCATTTGTCGAAAACTACGAAAGCTATTAGAGTAAGAACTTCATGACCTTCTCGAAACCACTGAGGGTGTTTAGTCCGAGAACACGCATTTTATCTGCCAAATGCCTTCGTTCAATGCTCCCTAATTTTTCAACTTTTTGAAGACAGTGAGGACAAACATTTTTTTTCGCCCCAGTCGGAAACTATTAAGGCTACAGGAATCGAGGCTTAACTATAACAATTGTCACAAGCTACGACCTATACGAGACATACATACATATACTCGTGGTAGGTACATTAAGGGTTCCGATGTGGGGGTCCAGGGAGCATGGGGAACTACATGGATAGCACGTAACAAGGCTTGGCATAAGGCGATACGTCTGAAAAGTTTCCCGACCATAAGAAAATATAAATTCGGAAAACTTTCAGCGTCCCAGCATATTTAAACATCTTATATTTCACTTAGCTACGCGAAAATTTCTCCACCATTACTTCAGGCAGCTACCGTGTTATGAGCAGAATTTTAAATGAGTTTCTACAGAAACTTTGAATAGCTTTCAATGCTTTTACTAGCACGTGGTGGTGGATTAGCATTAAGTGGAGGGAAGTAGCGACGACGGTACATACGTGAGAAAGAGCGACAGAGAGTAGTATATGAGAAAGGAAATTAGAAAAATAAGGAAACCATTTAAAGAAGAGAAGACGATGATGGGTCACAAGGAAGATGATACTTCAGGCAAAAGAGAAAGAGAGCTGGCACTAATTTTAAAAACGTGAAGTAATTTTGACCTCAGACGCCGCTGAAACTTGCAATCAGGTAGCATGCTACAAGAAAACTGACACCGTTTTGCTATGAGACACGGGCAATGCCGATATATGTGGGTCTTAGTCTAACAATTACACTTGATCGTCGCTTGCCTAATTTAGGCTGGTAGGCCGGTATCGTAGCAAGCGAAGACATAATTAACTTAGAAATATGCTCAAACTCACGGACATTGCTCTAACATGAAGATAGAAAATTCTTTCAAAACATCTTAAAGGAGACGGTAAAGACGAAGGCCTGCTAGACAACACTTAAAGGCTAAAATGGTTGAGAATTTACCAAGAATGATGATGATGTGATTTACGGCAAAAAATTTCCACCTCATGGAACTCTTCACTCCCAGCCTCAACAATTTCAGCGATCCCCAAAATAATCCTTAGGGGAACTCCACGCCTAAAAAATATGAATTTGGGACAGGTAGAGCGACGGATAAAAATCGTTGGAGACTTAAAATGCGGGAATATTCAGGGTACAAATTTATTTATACAGCAGCCTTGAAAGGCTTCCAGCGAAAAACGTTAACTTGAAGGGATTAAAGGAGAAGAACATGGAGGGAAATATCACACAAAAGAAAAAAAGAGAAAATTTGTGCAAATGAAAGGAGAAATAATGTGCAATCATACTAGAATTGAAAGGTGAAAGAAAGAAGCTGCCAACCATGGTCACATCACCGAGTAAGTAATGACGTTAAGGTGTAGAAGCCAAGGGCCATGGCAATTAGACAGCATGCTTTAAGGAAATACTCAAACCGTTTTCCTATGAGGCATCACTCACTTAGGTATGAAACGGTCATTATGATGCTGGGCCCATTAGTAATATGGAAATACTTGGTTTGTGTTCAATCATTTTTCACATGACAAGTCGACGTCAAAGCAAAGACGACTTCCTTATCCTAATAATGCGTTAACTTTGACGGATTTTTCTGTAGAGAAAGGAAAATTTTGCAAAATCAAGAAGAAGACGAAAGATTTATGCCAGGTTTCATCAATATTTCATTGATCCTTGATCACTCGATCGCCGATCATTTGTCATTTGGCACCAGCTTGGAGTCTGGGAGAGGAGGGCAAGAATTGACCGCAGGCGTACGAAATGACATCTCACACATGAAATCTCCACAACCACATCTCGTCGAGATGTGGGTGTGGAGGAGGATAGAGAAATATATAGCTTCCTAGAAGGTGCGGTGGACGGAAAGGAAGACGATCGAGGAAGTGCTTGGTATGATTGGTGAGGAAAGGAAACTTCTGGATGAGATTAGGAATAGGCAAGGTAGATGTTTGGAGGGGATAATAAGGGGCGGAAGGGAGGATGTTGGGTGAGCGGGGAAAGAGAAAAGAGAATAGGTTTTATAGACGGAATGAAGAAGCAGGGCCGGCTTACGACAAAATTTTCACCCGGGCGAGAGAGTATTCCGCCCCCCCCCCTCCCCGCTTATCAAACCTATTCACCATTTAACGTTGTAGTAAAAAATATTTTTTCACAATCACGCCTTCCTTTGCGGCGGCCCCGGCTTTCGCCCGTGTCGTCCGGGCCTTAAGCCGGGTCTGTGAAGAAGGGTAGTGCGTATGCTGAGATGAAGGTAGAAATATTATTTGCAGATAGGACCATGTACTTATAAAAATCTAGATGACATTGACTTACTTCCATTTAAACCTACCTTACCCGGTAGATTACCTGATAATAAAGTCGATCTCAAAGCAAGGATGACGTTCTTATCATCAAAATACTTTAACCTTGACGAACTTAGCAGAGCAAGAGAAAATTCGAAAGAATCAACTAGGCGGCAGCAGACCTAATGAGGAAGAGGATCACATCGTTAAGTTCATGAGTAAAGTGTACTCAAAGCCGACGAGATTTCGGACCCAAAAATTTCCCAACCGCAATGAACACATCCTTCCGCGATCCGGAACCGATCCCCTTGAGCATTCCACCACCCCCAACAAAAAAAAACACGAGCACTTTAATGACGAGAGGAATGCGACGGGTGCATAAAAAAATCGCCTGAGACTAAACGGTCGTGAAAATATTCATTCGCAGGAGAAGGGGACTTGGGAGACCAACAGGAGAGGGCGTGTGCCTTGAACGGGGAAAAGTAGGTCACTTGCTGGGGGGGGGGGAGAGTCCGCAGTTCGCAAACAACCTGAAGGTAGCAGCGAGTTCTCTCGAAGATGGAGAGGAGAGGAGGAAAAAATGTATGAAAACTCAACACACCTCATCCAAACCGAAGGCGGGAGGAAGACGGCGAAGACCGTTAAAGGTGAAAAAATAGTCCGGGGTGAGCAGAGAAGGGTGAATGGCTTAACGGTAGAGAGGAAGAAACAGAATACGGACGAAAAAAACATCAGCAAAAATCACCGCCCTTTTTGTAAAACTCGATGCGTCGATTCGTCAAGGAGGAGGTAAGGCGTTTCGCGGCTTCGGATTATGATACACGAGTCTCGTGCGATGCTGTTTAAAAAAAAAAATATCACTCCGAACGGCACCGGAGATTTAAAGGCTTAAAAAAATTTAAAAAAATTAAAATAGATTCAGTTCCTGCATATCAGACGTGATATGTTCCGGATGCATGGAGCAAGGAGCGAGAAACGTTCACACTCGGATACACTTCTCCAAGCCACGAGTGAAGAAGTGTACGTGAAATGAAGCTCAGCTTGGTCACAGAAACTGTCGCCTTGTCTTTACAAACTGCGCTCGATTTCAAGGAAATGTATAGTAAAAGTAAAAAAAACGAAAGCGTTATGTCTTACACTATGAAAGATGGATAGATAGATGAACGGCTAAAATAGGGAGAGATTGACAGAAGGAGGATGTATGAAGTATGCGTGGCTGGAGCTCAGCCAGGTCAAAGAAAACTCAGCTGTTTTCACTACCTACGCTTCGTTTTTAAGCAAATGTGTGCCGAAAGTTGACCAAAACGATCTTGTTATTTGCTACACCATCATAGATAAATAGATAGATAATGGCTTTACTGAGGTGAGATTTACACTACGAAGTCACCTCTGGAGAGTAAGAAAATTAAGTGTGCGACAGATAAATAAACCTGTGGGAATAACGTAGGGATGGCATTCCTGTCGCGAGAAAACTCACTGTAGGAAAACACCCACACAGGAAGTGGGATGAGAAAAACATGAAAAACTTACGGCGTCGAAACTGTGGTGATCCACGGTACTGATTCTATTTATTTACAGTTAGATACCTGGGCAGAAATTAGTGTATCAATATTTAGCAGGTTTTGTATATTAGGAAATCGCTGTTGCGTAGAAAAATCAAATACTATTTCAATTCCCTTTGGGATCAGTGACAACACCAAATTACCCTAGAATTCCATCGGCGCAGGAGGCTTAAAAGTATTTTATAATTTGGATAATTATTTAAAAGATTCCACAACTGAAACCAAGTAGCGTTCTTTTTTAACAAATTTCAGTCACCATTCTGGTATGACATGAAGTTAACAATAGACACAACGATGACCAAGCAGCAAAACAAATTCATAAAAATTTCCCTGGGAGGTTACTATGGATGCTAACAATACGTCATCATCATATGTATGAAACTGAAAATGATGTCTACATTTCCACACAAAGAATATAGAGCATTTTAAAATGAAAAAGAAAAAAAAGAATGAAAAGTGGATTAAAAGCAGTCTTGATTATTCGTACTAATGAATACAGGATGAAGCACGGATAATCGAAAAAAACGGATAACCGAAAATTACAGAAAATACGATGGTGATATAAATGGATTACGGAATTCAATCCGCATGAAGGAAAGAACTTTATACAACAACAAGAAGAAAAAGGAATGGAAAAATAGAGTGCTGTAAGAATATTTTTAAGAATATCAAAGTTTCGACATAATTGTTTTTCTCTTGACCAGTGGAATATCGACATTTTGAGGTGTAGGGAGTACAGAGTTGTACGGATAATCCGAAAACTGGATAATCCGTACACGGATAATCAGTAGTTCACTGAAATATGCTGATCTCGATACGCGTGTCATTCGCTCTAGTTTATACAGTCCGATCTTAAAATTTATTCTTTTTTTACTCTCTCTCCGACGATTACGCCAAAGTGTACAACGGTTGAGAGAAGGACGCATAAGAACAAGTAAAAATCACGGGTGTGCTCTTTGAAAAACTCGATACGTCGATTTAAGCGTTTAGCGGCTGGATTACGATGCGAGCTACGTGCGAAGAAGCGAAAAAGAATATCACTCGAAAGGCACACCGCTGCATAACGGAGATATCACACGCTGAAAAATCATTCCGTTCCTCACGAACAGGCAAAGATTTGGTCCGGTTCAACGGGAACGTTCCCTCTCAAATTCACCATATGAATCCACGAGCTTAACGTAGGAATAGTGAATATGAAATGTCGTATGCGAGACTGAAGTCCAGCCTGGTTATAGAAACAATAGTTGTCTTCACTAACATAATTTGATTCCGATAAAATATGTAAACCACCACGCTATGAAATATTTTAATAAAAAATATCTTCCAGATACTGAGAACATTTGAATTTTAAGATAAGCGGATTTTGTTCGCCATCGACATCGGCAGGTATCAATTCAAATATTGATTTGTTATACATCTTCACTCGGTTTTCCTTTCAGTAAACCACTTTGATACGAACAGTATGCTTTTACAACTTTGATACTTCATAATTCCTTATTTAGACACCCTTCTCAATTTCCCAATATGTATTCCATCCTTGTTCATTTCATTATTTTTTCGTAGAAAGCTGTTGTCTCATAATTTATGTCCAAAAAGCTTGTCTCTTCCACTCTTTCAAGTTTTCATTAAACATATTCATTCCCTATCTCTTCGAAGGACCAATAAATAGGTGATTCCCACCTTCTATTCGATCTTCATCGCTCTTCAAGCCAAAATATTACTCTTCATATTTGAACTGGGTACTAGGTAGCGATAATCTTATAACGACCTCGAATGTATAATCCACATTATAAAATTCGTCAACCGCAGACAAAACGTTTTGGGAAACGACTTTTTTTAAGAAAACAGAAATTTTTGCAACACTGTGATCTCGATCAGGACTAGATTATCAAAAGTTCAATATGACATGTTTATACATCAGGTATATTGAAGGAAATTGGAAAGAATAAACTTTAATGTCGTACCACCAAGTAAAATGATCAATTATAACGAAAAAAGTATTTTTGGGATATTTAAGTTGGCGCAATTTCTAGTTCATCTGCATAGACTGCCGCAGTATCATTCCCGCACCTCGGGTCATTCCAAAATGCAAGTGCTTTCATATCCCCTCTCGTCTTTTCGATTTGAGCTCCAACTTTTCCAATATTCATTTGAGGACAAAACTATTCCGTTCTCACAAGTGGAGAGGTGAAGTTGCAGAGTGAAATTTCATCCCCTGAAGCTAGTGGGGTCACGAACTTTCAATGAACCAACTACTCGATCGTAGAAATGGTTCCATTTGTCAAAAACTCGTCCGTTGACAACTTTATGACGACTCGCATTGACTTCGCGTTCAAGAACACGGAATATGAACGGAAGATCCAATTTTAATTATAAAAAATTTGAATTTTGCCTTTCAACAGAATCTGGGAATGTAAAACGGTTAGTCGTAGCCGTCTGGAAATAAAGTTACTGCGAAAAATGAAGGGGTACTTGATAATCACAGAGGTAAATGTGGAATTGTGGAAAGCTGTAGAACTAAAGAAACCAGTTATAATATGAGAATAAAAGAAAATTACTGATGGCCATCAAACCAAAAATAAATTTACAAAATTTCATTGAAGGAGATGATACTTAAACACGAGAGAGAAACTAAGCATAATCGGGGAGAAAGATCGTGAGATGAGGGTAATTTGGGCCGATTAAATTGAAATAATATGTCATTCAATTCAACAACACACACTTTGCCGGAGGAACCAGAAAGTTCAGACAGTATAAGTACAAATTATTTATGTATATTATCATTCACTGGCCGTAATTGATGATTCCATTATGTACTTCCTTGTTCGGGTAAATTAAAAGTTGCTTTCCATTGCCGTTTCCAACGGCATTTTTACGTGACACCATATTGTGTGCTACCATTCATCTGATTCCTACTCTCTGACCAATCTGGTATGTGTGCCCCTTCAATGAGCGATTTTCATTACACCTACGGGGGAGCGGTTAATGCAAAGACGACAACATTTAACCGGGTCGATTTGTGACTTTGAAGATAGCATTAAACGTACTGTAAGTCGAAATACAGGGATGAAAGATACATAGCACTAATCCGGAACATTCTGTATTTATAATCTGGCAATTCTTACAGCCCGTGTACCGGAATAATCGGTAATATTTTCTTAACACCGGCACACGATGTTTATCAAATTTGGACCTTTTTTATAAATAAGTATTTATCCTTAAATTTTCAATCCTTAAAAAGATCCAACAAATATAATATTTTCAAAAATTAAAATACGCCTTCTCCCACGAAAATTCATTTTTGAAGTGTCTCCCACACTTCCATTACTTTCCATGCCTTTAAATTCAAAAGATGGCAAAACCATTCAAAATGCGATGATACCGATGGCTATTACTACGTTAATCTACCGGTTAGGGTAGGTTTAAATGGAAGAGAGTAAAAAACGTTTAAATGCGCAGGGGTCTTTTGACCTATGATATTTCTTTCGTCGCCTCAGCATGTCCTACCCATCTTCATCCTGTCCATAAAACCTATTCTCTTCCTTCTCCTTCCCCGGTTACTAGGCATCCTCCCCTCCTTCATGGACTTAAGCAACCATTCGCTCCTCATTACCTCTCCCAACCACCTCCTTTTCCTCCTAATTAAAACCAGAAGTTTCTTTCCCTCATTCACCATACTTGCTCGCTCGTCTTCCTTTCCCTCCATATCAACCCCTCGATTGTCCTCACACCTCAATGTGAACGCCTGAAGCCTATTCTGGTCTTTTTTCTCGTAGTCCATGTTTCTTCCCCATTCAACTCTGTACTCCATATCAAACTCTTCAAGAGCCTCGTCTTTACATCCTTGCTCAAGGTCCCCGTCATCAGCTCCCTCGTATTGCTTGCTAAACGCTTCTTTCGCCATAGCAATTCCCCTCCTAATGTATTTGTCACTATGCTCATTTCCTTTTAACGTAATTAAATTGCTCTACTTACTCTTATTTGTTTACCTCCAACTATTATGACCAGTCTCGCTTTCGTAATCGACGAAAACCTCATTACTTTTGTTTTCATATGATTTATCTTCACTACAATACACCGGTGTATTTTTATACACTTTCCATGCCGATTAATACATGAAAATCGAATTTGTCATGGCTCGACAAGGAGTTATCCGCGGCTGCCGCACCTACAATACGACAAGTGGCCTGATATTACGAGAATGCGGAAGCGACTGTCTTTTGTTGGCGCATCTCGACTCGGTGAGACATTCTCCGGTCGGAATATGCAATGAGGCACTGCACATGCATTTGCAAGTGACTCCAAACGCGAGAGTTTGGGAGATGTTGAAACTTGAGCGGCGCGTGCGACTGCGACTCCCTTACCAGCACTTGATTCCGTGCCTTTGACGTGTGCAAATATGAGTGAGAATATGGATATTATGCACGCGAACTAAAAAGAACGTAACTCAACGACAAACTTCGGGGTAACCTATATTCTCTCACTTCGCTCCATTCAATTAGGCTAAATTTCTTTGAGAGAGGAACTCTCAAATGAAAAGAAACTGTGGACTCCATACTTGACTTCTCACGATTGGGAACATCTCGACTGTACTTCTTCCACTTGGAGAAAAAAACTATTCAAATTGGGTTAGTTTTAGGGGGTGGGGTGCCAGATTCTCATCCCAAGGGTTAGGGTTCGAATACCCGCAGTATTGGGAGAGTTTGATTGAGAGGAATTCCGATCCCTGGATGCTACGTGGAGGGCACCTAAAATAACTAAACATCTTTCGTTGGATTGGACTTTTAAGCATAACACCCTTGCGGCTTTCATTACGAGAAATCAGATGCCGACAGGATTTTCTCCACTCTTCCTCCATTCCCCAAAAAATCCTCTTCGTACTCACCTACCACAAATATTTAACGGCGCATATGACCAAGTAGTGGATCGTTTCGCACAATAACCAACGAACAAGAGATCAAATAGCAGCATTATTTTTACCAAAGATGGATTCACCCTTTCCAATCCACATAATTCTTTCTAGTTCTTCTAGTCTGGTACGAACTATTTTCCAACTTTTATAATTGGTCTATAGTTTTCTATTTGGTCATGGATTTCAAGAAAAAATGGTATAATTTATTCACTTTTAGTGCATTCAACATTTTAACTATACGCTTAATCACATATTTTATCACCTACTATTTAAATAATAATAAACTCATCTCCTGAACCCCTATCTAAAGTTAAAAAGTATTATTCCCAACTAAACATGTCAAGTGAACATGCGTTGGACTTGGTGCCAAGAAATTCATTGTCGAGTTCAGTTCGACTTTGGACTAACAAAGGTTAAAACCTCCAATCAAAGACATGCTTATAGCCTACAGACTGAGGTCTGTGATCGAATAAATTAACAAAACGTACACTACACCAAGTATAATTAATCAGATGCGCGCATGGATAAATAAATCTCTATATGAGGAATTGCGTTCAAGTAACTTAGAAAATCGAAGACGTGATCAATTCAAAGGACATCATTCAGCCGCCTTTGAAGATGAGAAGCCATAAAAGAAAACGGAGAATTAAGAACACGAGCAGCATAAAAAGCGACGCACACACAGCTCGCTCACGGGGCATAATTTTCGGTCTTTGTGACCACATACTAAATTGATACGAGTTACGTAACTTTCCCCAAGGCAAATAAATATATTTGGAGCGTATTTTTACCACAAGAGACTATTAATATTCAAAATGACGGCAGATAGAAATGGAAAAGGGAAGAAAACATAAAACCAGGGGACCGGATAGAAAATTAAGGGCAATATCTTAAAAACGGAGGCACAAATTGCTGATGATTTTCTGTCTCAAAAATTCGAATATTACGAGGGTAAGTGATTAATATAACATGCTCTATCTTCAACTCGTAAAGACAGTAATAAATTATTGAAATCGGCCAACCAATTAAGCCAAGAAAAAATGTAGAAAAAAATACTTGTACCTAAACTTTTACGATCGCAGGCACCTAACTTCTTTAAACAATTGCATCTCTCACTAAAGGTTAATTCCATAGTCCAGGAGCACATGTTATAGTCACTGGAAAACTCACCACACAAGATGTCACAATGCTTCGTGATGTAAACATATTGTGGCTGATTCTAGCATTTCCGAGAAACTCTCTACTCGCGAGTGATTGGTGGTTGGATTCAGGACTCGGATGAAAAATAAGTATCGTATAGTATTTATGTTTTATGTACAGTGAAAAAATCAACGCATTAATTGAATGCGTTTGAGGGTTTTACATGAAACTATTTTGAGTACATACTGATCGATTCAATTTTCAGTACTAGCTAGTTAGTGTATTTGCTCCCTAAATAGTTGTTTCTAAATCAGCTAGGTAGCACTAACTGCACGCCTTGCATGTTTCCTGCATAGCTCTTGTAGCTCTCTGTAGTTATGCAGTTGCAAACTACATTAATACACATAGTTTCTTTAACATTGATATCATACCCATTGTGTAGTGCGTGTTGGTGAAATTCCACCTCCTGAGAGGCATCAGCAGTTTTTTGCTTATGCATTGACAGCCGTAGTTTCACTACCTTTATTAAGGTATAGTGTAGTGCATGTTGGTGATAACTCACCCCTTGCCACAAACCCTTGGGGTGGCCTGCAGGCAGATACGTAGCAAGGGGGTCCGGACCCCCCACCCCAAAAATGTTGAATGCATTTTTTTAAAGTGGCACTAAAGAAGAAAGTTATTGTTTAAACTAAGAAATTGGAATTCATTCATATTTCAGTTTGAACAACTTTGTTTGAATAAACATGTTTTTAATTTTTAAAAAGAAAAATAACTGTGGGTTTTCGTATTCCTTCAGATGTGTTCACAGCAAGAATAATTTAAAAAATCGGCAGTTACATTGCAGTCGTAACCGCACCCTTAATTGCCTAAACACGCAAATTATCTCGTGATTTTAAAATGAGTTCACTCCCCCTCCCGCCCCCGCTTCTACTTACATTGAACCCATTGACCCCTTTCCCTCCCGAAACGAAATCCTGGCTACGTTACTGCCTGCAGGGTATTATGTAGATGTCATGAAATAAATGTCGTGTACAACGGCCTTAACGCCCCCTGTACGGTTTTGCGGTGTCCACGACGGCACGGGACATTGAACTTGTTCTCTCTCGCGATGAAAGTAAAGAAGAGGATGGATTATGCTGGCAGTGGCGTATCTAGAATTTGGCTCTGGGGGGGGGGGGGGTCTGGAATATTTTTGATAGGTGACTACCGGGGGTCTGAGTCCAGCCAAATTGGCGGCCCTACCCCGGAAAGTTTTTGAAAATTATAATAACAAAACTGCATTTTATAGCCCTTTTTGATGTAAATATTTAGTTAATTTTTTGCATATTAGATGTTGGTACCCTTAACAAAGTTGCTTCTGGGGAGGGACCGGTCCCATTTGCCCCCCCCCCCCCCCACCGTAAGTACGCCCATGGATGCTGGTAGGGATTTTCCTGCGTTCGACTCGCCGGGACTGGGTCGTCTTGAAAGACAGCGCGGCCAGCTTGGTCAGAGCTCAGGGAAGGAGGGCGACGCTCAGAAACACGTGCCAATCGCATAGTCACGCATCGGAATAAGTGTTACGTCCGTCGCGTCGGTCGATCAATGCAATCTTGCGCCCACGGAGGGGAAAGAACACAGCACGGAAACAGCAGGAGAGAGCAGAGAAAGACTACCAAGCGAGGATATCAAAAAGTTACACACATTGAAGTTACGTGAATTCGGTGGTTACTTTGGGGAGGAGAACGACAACTGGCGAAGGGAGTATCCAATTGCTGGGTCTAGGGATTTTATGAAAGATGGCGACTAGGTAGTCCTAGAATGGTTATTTACGAATCACCTCCAGCACTTTTGGGGTTTTAAACTTGATAGTTTTAAATATATAGTGAAATATTTTACTGCCTTCATAACCCATTGATCTGAATCTCAGTAGCCGGTACGAAGTGACCTTGGGGTCAAGTAGTTTATTTGTCGTATCATACTGGTAGTTTCAAATAATAGGATCGGATATTATTTTTCCAACTATCGTTTTATTTATTTGACCAGCTGAAACGGTAAATAATTTGAATTTATCCAAAATGCTGGCACGCAGTGCTGTCCGCGTATAATCTTCACCGTTCTGGTGAGTGCACTGGCTCAACATTCTATTAATACTATTGTTTTTATCCTAATTTGAATAACTAAAGCATGAAAATTTGGAAAATTTAGGTTGCTAGGATTTCTACAATAGCTACTTATTACCGGAAAATTCAGCCCTTGGCCCGTGAATAAAATGTCACTGTATTTGTCCAACGAAACTTGAGACTATTCATCGATGACGTCGCTCGAATCGATGACGTCAGTTTCCAAACGGGTTATTCGGTAGAAACTTGAGAGGGTTTTACATTAAGATCGACAGTAAGACATATTTAGACGTTTTTGGATAAGAATAATTGCGTACATTTCGTTGTTACCCTAAGATGAATTTCTATGCATGAATCACTCTAACAAAACGATGAAAATTGTTGGTTTATAATTAAAATGCCAATTATTCTTATCGTAAGATTCCAAATCATTGTTACAACCTATCAATGGCGAGCGAGATGGAAATATGAGAAGGGCTGGAAAGGCAGATACGAGAATAAAGAGGACAACTCATAGTCTTTCACTCTGGCAGAACGAGCGCATATTATGCACATGGACGCCTCCGAACCATTACACTATGCCGCCTGGTCCGACCTCAATCTGACGTCACGACCCACAAACGGAGCGTTCTTTGCGGTAATAGTCACTCATCCAATGGCGCCTGGGGGCGTTGTCGCGTGGCTTAATGTCCCCATATGGTGATAACGCCCCGTCTCATGTCTTCAGAGGCCTTATTCAGGGATCCGATGTGGGCGGGTTCATCAACAAGAGACGTCCAACGATAGTCAACGATAGGATACAGAGGGCTTTCACACTGAATGCTTTTAACCTTCAAGAATCCAAGCTCTGCGGTCCATATTGCGACAGAGAGTAGTATCTAGAACTCCGGTCTAGATAGCATGGAGGAGGTTTATCGCCGACCTTGAGTAAAGAAAGCATTTTCAGTTAATCTAAAACAGATTTCAGATTTCACCTTATTTATCGAAGTTGTTTGATAAATATTACTATTTCTCGTAAGTGAATTAACTAACAAGAATATCAACAGTAACTTCAGCTCACTTTCGTAACCACGCAAACGTAATCTTTTCCAAGATCATATGGAAATAACAAACGTAATAATAGATAAATGGAGTCCATTATATATTTGCTTTCCTATTACAGGTAGTTGTGAGCATAATAATGAACGGTAAAATAGACAGTGCTGAGAAAAAGCCGATAGTTTTCTTCAAGAGTCGACGATCAAATATTTATTAATATTTCTAGGCCTAATTTACGTATAAAAATCACAAAAACTCGCTGATTAATTAAAATGCAACAGAAACAATCATGCCGTGAAAGATTAAGTGAAAGAGCACTGTAGTGATTAGAAATGCAAACTTCATAATGTTCACTGACAACCTTTAATTAGGAGAATAATACATAACAACATTATTACAGCGCCATCACGTACAATGCTTTACTTCATTATTATTTTGAACAATTAATTATTTACTCTTTGTATTTCTTAATTTCTTTTTTTATCACTATTAAATGGAAGCGGAAAAAACAGCAAAATTAATGTCTGGTGAATGGGGTCTACTTGTGAAAAAATTTTAATTGCAACATCACTTTTAATTTCATCAATCATCGCATTTCACGTAACATCATTACATACAAACCGATTTTTACGCTTCTGCAATGAATTGTTCATCGACAGGCTACAAATATGTCGCCCCCTTATACTTCACAGTATATTATTTAAAAAAAACTGATGAAAAATAATTTGTAATGAGGAATCAATTCACAAGAAAAAGGTCTTCAACTACGCGCGATTAATGTGTTGAGGTAATGAGTAACTTATCAACCGAGTTTTGTAAGATGAAGTGGAACAGCATATAGATGATTATAAACGAAGAACTTCGTAATGGCCACTGGTAAAATTTAGCATATTAACTCAAGAACTTCCCCTGTGTTGGAAGAAGTCTGAGAAGATGAAGCTCTAAGGATTCATTCATTGGTCGATAAATCCTAAGATTGGTTGACTGTAGCCCTTCATTTTTTCCTTTCTAATACTAGTTCCCTTTCTCCCTAGTAGATCATCTTATGTATTTTCCTCTTTATTTGGTCAATGTATTTATCCTTTGGTCTTCCTCTTGGGACTTCTCCCTCTATTTCTCCTTCAATTATATTCTTCACAAACCCATTGTGCCTCAGGGTGTGCTCAATCTATCTGATTCTTCCTTTCTATATATTGTTCCATATAATTCTTTTCTCTTCTGTAAACTTCTTCATTTTTATTTTATCCGTCTATTTGATCTTCAGTACCCTCCTCCAACACCAGGCATTGAATGATTCTAATCTTTTTGGTCTGCTTTTCTAATGATCCATGTTTCCGATCCATAGAGAATTAGGGTAGGGCACTAAAATGAGAGTCATCAATCATACCGTGAACTTTTTTCAGTTTTGACGCACTGAAAGGGTGATTTGCCGCGGGCACGAAAAAATAAACTTTGGCTACAAGTCCCGGCCATGACCTACCAACTCTCATCAATCCAAGATTGTCACGCTTTACTTCAAGAGCTCTCCCCGCCACTCAGTTCCCTCTAATTCCTTTCAGGAATATAGGAAACCACAAGCACGCAGCGAATGCACGGACCAAGTGCTGCGAGTGAACTCCGGCGGATAATTGAAGTCCGTTACACTGAACCGATTAATTCAAATTTCCTACAAAGTTCAGCTAACAGTTCCGCTTTAACAACTCCTAGAAATTAGAACGCTTAAACACGACCAACGCTTGAAATTCCTATCGTCTCGTTGAATAATGGGTTAATATAGTCCAAGGTTAATCGCTAAGAACGCCTTCCATATCCACATAATAGAAACACGCCATGCGAGGGAGATACAGTTACAAGTAGGATGATCTGGGTTGGCCATCGCCAGAGACACGGCGTGACATTACACTCAACGGTCCGTTTTATCGAAATATTAAGCTAAAACGAGTTTCAGGATGACACAGAGGAGATTGTTTTAACCATGCACCACATCTAAAGAACAGAAATTGCGAAAATATTATATAATATTTGTTAAAGAGCATCTTCAAGACAGAAAAAAAACTGGCGAAATTTCCATACTGTTATTGACTACCGGCTATTAACCGGTTTCGTCACGTTAATGCCATCATCTAACCGAAGAGAAAAACATATTTAAAATTGACACACACACACAGAGCCGTAATTGCCAGAAATTAGAAATAAAATTTGTGGAAATAACCTCATATTCTCTCATTTCACATAATGAAACAAAGATAGAATTTTTATTATGAAAGTGATCTACCGGTTAGGTTTAAATAAAAGTGAATAAAAATACTCAAGATTTTTACATGCACAGTGCCCTATGTAACAAAAAAAAAGTATTTCTTCATCTCAGGATACGTCCTACCCTTCTTCATCCCGTCCATAAAATCTATTATCTTTCTTCCCCTTCCACGCTTACCCAATATCCTTCCCTCTATGCATCCCTTAATCCCTCATTACTTCTTACAACCACGTACTCTGCCTCCTCTAAATCTCCTCTAGAAGTTTCGTCCCCTCACCTAACACACTAAGCATTTTCTGGTATGTCTTCCTTTCTGTCAACTTTCTCAATATTTTTTTCTCAAAAATATTGAGAAAGTTGATGATAGAGTTTCATGTAACAACCCAGATGAAAATTTAATTATGAATTCGGTTGAAAATCCTTCATTCGTTCCTTGTAATAAAGATACAACTCGAATAGCTAAACCCAACTGTGGTACGGTCAAACCCACGATCACCAGGTACGGTAGAATTTTAAAGAAACCTGAAAGATTTTAATGTTAAAATTGTATCAATGTAACCTGTGAAATTCTAGTGTTCATTTTTGTATCAATCTTCAAGGGGAGGTGTTTCATGTTTAATACTTTGATTAGAAACTGTTTGTTTATATGTTAGAGGTTTATTTATTCTTTGTATTGTATTGTTGTCACGATCTGTATTAACGTGTGTAATGTCTGACACTGATTAAATATCTAATTGGAATAAAAAACATGGCCATCTCCATTCTCCTCCACGACCATATTTCAAAAGCCTGCGGTCTATCCCCGCCCTCTTTCCTCAAGAGAGCACGTTTCGGCAACATTCAATACTAGACTCCATATCAACCTCTTCGCCTGCCTCTTTTCCATATCCTTACCAAAAATCCCCGTTATCTTCTATTAATGAACGCTTCTTTCGCTTGCTCCGATTCTCCTCGTAATCCCTTTGCTACTGTGACCATTTTATTTCAACGCACTACCCAAGTAAGCAAATTGCTCTACTTGCTCCAGTTTTTTCCGCTGAATTTCATGAACAAACTCGCTTTCTTCATTTTTATAAGAAGAACAAAACTTTGTGTTTTCCACTGATTTATAGCACTAAAAACGACCGGTTTTGGCTGTTAGGATCAGCAGGTACAATAGCATACGCAACTCCATTGGAATGCATATATTGTGCCTGACAACATATACTGTACAGCTGTGAACGCATACACTGTACCTTCGACAACAGGACTGCATATATTTACCTTATTATGGCGTAAAAGCCGAAACCAGTAGTTTTTAGTGCAATAAATCTGTGGAAAACACGAAGTTGAGTTCTTCTTATAAAAATGGAATGATTCCACAAAATTAGATCTTCGTCATATTATGATTATATCGCTTTCTTCGTCCTAGAAAATCATATCAATTTTTCTTTCAAATTATCTGGCACCTTAAAAGGAAACTTGTGGAGGAATGAAACTGTTATCTGATTGGAGTGCAGCATTAACAATTTTTGCAATGATGATTGACTTCTTGATGATGACGAAGTTGCACCCCCTATCTGCTTGACAGAGTCATATTCGACCAATATTCGGATTGAAAAAAAATCCGAAGAAGACGGTCTCTCCGAATGTCTGGCACGTACACGTATTTCCGGAAACGCAGAGCTTGGGAGACTGTGTAATGGGAATCGGGAGGAGAGGGAGAGATGGGCATCCGGACTGATAGGAGGACCTTGAACGGGAGGCGGGAAGGAAAAAACGAAGAAGAGGAGGTGGACGATTGGGGGGATGAATCTTCGGGTGATGAGAGGGAGTGAGATCAGTGCAGCCAGCCGGCCGTCTCTCAAACCCCTCCCTCCCGCTCCCAGCTTCGATCGAAAAGCCAGCCGGGTAAAATTCTCCCATCGATGATGTTGCGGATTGCTGGCGGCGATTCGACGTCGGAAGTCTGCCGGAAAACTTCAGAGAAGGGATCCTTGTTTTACTTATTTTCGGTGCTTGTTTCTTTTTTTAAGGTTTTTATTTCGAGACGGGACGATGGGCAAATGTAATGAGAAAGTCAGATACAGATGCCATAGCTGGAAATCAATTTCGCAGGCTTTCGATATTGTGTCGGCAAACGATGTCGTAGGAAATCGAAATTACAGTATCGATACACAAAGGATAAAAACTTTGCAAAATTTCACAGACTTTTCTTGTATAAACGACCGGTTTCATCCTACAGTGGATATCATCAGGTCTCTGATGCTGATGATGACAACTAATGATATTCGCTGTTGGATGAAACAGGTTGTTCATACAAAAACGTCAGTGAAAATATACAAAGTTTGTATCTTTTGTGCCACGAAGTTGAGACTGACTCTATCGAACACACTATTGATATTGAAGTAAACCGATATTGCTGGCAATCGATGCCGCAGGAAATCAATATTTGGGAGACAAGAACATATAATAAGTTTCAGAACATCTTAAAGGTTTACAGCAAACACCAAATATCATGTTTATAATATGATATCATCAATGATGAAGGAAGCAAGAAAGATGTAGTGAGCAGAGTGTCCCAAGCAAAGCATGTTTTCTGCCACACGAGCAGGAAAAATTCATGAATATGGTGCTGACGGGCTGACGGCCTGAACGAGAATTTTTGTAAAGAAAAATCTATAGTGCATCGTTGGCGAAAAGAACAAATGGCGTATAGTTTTCATGGAGCCTACGAGCCTAAGTATGGCAATTTCAAGAAACTAATTAAAGCCAGAAGAATTAACTGAATGAATCGTATGAATAAACACTGGCTCACGATAATTCACATATAAATACTAATGTAACAGTTCCCTAACAATAATGCGTGATTTATTGATAAAATCACAACAGGTGATTTAACAACATACATTTTCACAATACAATTCTGCTTCCTTTTGAAGCAGAATTGAATCGTGAAATGAAGCAATATCAACAATTCGTTGCAATATACGATTTGTATAATACCTTCTCTTTACCTTATTCCAACTGTTGGTAAACATGGCCCTCTTCAAAGACGTATTCTTGTCAAGTAGTCGAAGTAGTCTCTGGCAAGGGTATAGTCGAAGCGCATGCGCGCAGAAAAACAATCATTGGCCGTGTTTCATCAAGAATTTACAGTTACCATGTTTACAGAAATTCAGGGAATATTGACACGCACATGCGCAGTTAAATTGTTTGAGTTTCCATGAACTATTCATGAATTAATTTATGAAAAAATCAACCGCGGTACACCGGCATAGATTCAGTTTAGTCGTGTCCACCCGGCGAATTACCCACTTACAATTCACTCAATAAATAAACAAATATGACTAAACCAATTCTTCCCAGACCTAGCCTATGTCTGCATTCCTTCACAGTCCATCTATCTTCATCACCCTCTCCCTCCGTTCCGCCCCCCAACCCTTCGCTGGTGCCGGTAGACCACGACGTTTTCAATCCCTCTTCCAAATGAGCGGTTCCAGCCCGACAGGGTGACAGGGAGGGAAATTAAGGGAAGCCGGAGATAGTAGCATTTTTTTATGTTGCCTCACGCTATGGGAGGTGACTCGTTAAAACAAGTACCGGTCAAATTAGTTCCAAGATTACGATGCACTGGAAGCCGCTAAGGTGTTTCAGCTGGTTCACGAAAGCATGAACTTAACTTTATAAAGTAACTTCAGACGGTCAAACTTAAGCAGGCGAGCTCACAACACGCATTAATTTATTTATTTTCAATCAACCTCGAAATCTGCACGATAGGCCTTTTACATCGAGATGTTTAACATATTACGATGGACAAACACTCGCAACCATGTCCTGGTTGGTAAAAAAATCCACCCAGGCGGGACATGAACCCACGGCCCCGGATTAGCAGACTTTACGCCGCCGCCACCGGGGTCGACAAAACTGACATTGAGCTCAACCCAGTAAATGGCTCTGGTTCATCTAAAAAATGAGGTTAAGTTGGTGAATCAGCAGGAAGAGTGATTTCAACAGAGAAGTTACCTCGGATGGCACAAAATTCGCCACCATCTACAAAAAATTGCAACGTAGAGTATAGTGGTAGTGAAACTAGGAGGCAGTGCGCATTTGGCCCTTTACAAACTGTTTTTTTTTCATTTTTCAAACATTTGGCCCTAAGAATTGGCTCTGCAAAGAAGAGCAAGTTAGCCACCGCGTTTGACTACCAGATCTCCCAAGGTCGCAAACTTCCATTGCCAAATTCAAAATTCTCAATCTGTTATTCACATCACCTTTATGACTCTCCATGGCTCTAAATCCAATTGTTATGATAGGCTTCTCCAATGCACAGCGAGCAGTGTCAGAGGACATCCAGCTCTGTTCGGATCGTAAATATTGTCGTAAAACCGTTGCTGACACTTTCCAGTTAAATTCAATTATGGTGGCAGCATTGCCTACCACGTACTGTCCTCTCCCCTCCGCTCATTAGCCAATCTCATGCACACAAGATTTTTCTCTTCCTAACGCCACGCAACCAGTGTATAAGCACAAGTTATTAAAGATGTAGAGGATCGGGTAGGTGTGATGGCGTTAATACTGGCTTTACATCCAGATTCTCGAAGTTCGAATCGAAGAGGTGGAAAATTTGAGAAAAATCCTGGTCCCTACTTAGACGCAATGAAGAGAGAAACTTCAAGGGTCGTACTCGGTGTGTCATGGGATGGGACATTACACTGTGGATCCCTTTTAGATTTCGTTACCATTAGGCAAACCTCGACGCCGGGTTTCTCTTCACCCTTCCTCAATGCACAATCAATAATCCTCCCCTTACCGTACCACCCATTTATCCTAATGGAGAAAATGGCCCAAATTATCGGTCGCCTCCCCAAACGTCCAATTATTTGTCGAGTCGCAAGATGGAGTCGCATGTCCACGACGTTGGCGACCATAATAGTACAGAAAAATGGATCGCAACTTTATGCACTACTAAATGCAATCTAATTCATGACGTCGCACTGGAGCTGTGGACTTTGTCTATCATAGAACACTATGCTCTGAATTTCATATCGCTATGCTCTTACCGCATCGCTGACCCCACTAAAATACTCGGTTGTTATCTGTTCGTAAAAAATCCATTTTGTAACGTATATAAACAACAGCAATTCCTTTGAAATACTTCTGCAAAGAGCTTTAAAACAAGACTAAGGTCGTGATTTTGGGACCATCTGTTGCCAAGAAAAAGCTGTCTCATAAAATTGATAACTTTTTATGGTGAATTAGAAATTTTAAAAACTCTGGTACGTTTACAAATGATTTTTTTACTGTATAAAAATTTCGTGACGATCGAACGTTAAATTTCTTTTTTATAAAATTTCAAAGAGAGTGGTCCGTTATAAAATGCTAAAAAACCTAAATTCATAAAAAAGCTTAAGGTTAAATTCAGAAAAAATAAAGCTGAAGTTCGATGTAACACGCATTCACGTAGGTGTAATGGTAACTCTAAATCGGTGTACAAACTCGAGTCTACATATTTTTTGCACCGACAGTAAGTTTCATTAGACGGAATCTTAATGTAGCGACTGCAAATTTAACCTCCGAGCGTCGGCCATTATAGCAGCAAAATAATGATCGGTGGACTACAGTCGAACAAGGGAATTTTCCTTTGTACTCCCATTCATACCTTGAAAAATTAAGAACTGAATATAAGGGTTCTTACACTAAATGAAGAGCTCTGAAACAATGAATAACTCAATCGAGGCCACGACTATGATGTTCGCTTCGTATCGTAAGAAAACTCTGTCTTCATAAAGCCACAAAAAATCCTCAGAAATATGAAAAAAATGAGGTTCAATGAGTAAAATCCAAAAACACTTGTTTGAGCATCACTACAGTGCTCTACGACCAAAATTGATAAGTAAAAATAAAATGTGCGACAAAAATTATTCACAAACACAAAATTGGTGCATTACTCCTTCTAACGGAGATGTAGCGCCTATTCAAATTCGTTTAACCGGACGCGTTTATATTTTCCCACGGCCTTTTGCCACTCCCTAGGCGGTATTCAATTTGTAGTGATCAACGACTGCCGGTTACGTAGCGGATTGTCGGATTGTAGTGGCCTGGAGCCCGTGGGAAACTTATTCCCCCTCTATGAAATTCATATGTACTTTTTTCTGAACGATTAGCGAAAGATTACCGTTACTTTGCGTATGAGGGATGGGATAACAATGGCTTATAAAAAATCACCATGGGACTGGACTCAATCCGTCTCCTAAATACAGCACAGGAAGGGGAACAGTGATGTAGAATGACCCACTGATTTATAAAAACTAAAACAGAAACGATTAAAATGATACATTTACCCTTCACTAACTAACAACGGAGCGCTACAGGTAATAACGAGGAGGAATATCAATAAGTAATCATTATAAGATGGAAAGACGTGTTTGATATGGCAGTACGCAATAAAATGTTTTATCAAAAATCGAGACCAAGGTTATACAATGACAGGAACACTTGAATATTTCGCGGTCTTTACTGGAGAGCTGGTAAGAAAGACGAGGAGAAATTGGGGGTGGTTGTAAAGGAAATAAAAGCAGTTAGTGTATTTTCGGAGGAGACAGCAAAAATGTATAGTGGGCATACTGGGAGGTAAGAGCACCCTGGAAAGGGTGGTAAAAGAAGAATATGGGGGCTATCGCGGAAGAGCACTGGGATTTTTTACAAAATAGTACGGGGAGATCGTAAGAGGAATTGAAAAGAGACTTACTAAGGGGTAAAAAGTTAATGATGTCAGGAAAATTTAAGAAATGACCCTGCCATTAAGTAAATTAAGTATAGTGTCGGTCCAGTCAACTGCTGGTTAACTAAATGGAATTGATGAAAGGGGTGTAGAATGAAAAACAAGCTGCAAATGCGTACACACTGATGGACATTACGATTATTTACAGAACTGTGAAACGGGAAACATAGCTTTCGAGGAACACCTCATGACAAAGAAGTCGCTTTGAACATAAATTAACTCCTCCCTCGTTATATCCTATTTCCCGCCCCCATACATATCATCATCCCATTTAGGTCTAAAATGTTGTTGTTCTCCTTCCAGACCTTGTCATATTGCGCCTGTTGAGGGCGTCGTAAGTGCGTCGTAATTCCTCGTATAACGCTACGTATAAATAAGGGTTAAATGGAGGGTTGGACCCTTATGTCGCCGTATCGCCACCAATTATATCATCTGTCGAGAGTCCCTTATGCTCAGCGTGCCATTTCTTTTCATCTTCCTCAGCCCTCCTTCGAACCCTTCACTCACCCCAACTTCTTCCCAGCTTAACTTTCATTTCAACTTCAAGTGACGTGCCCATCTAAATAAGCTAGCTCACATCGGCAGTAAGAGGACTAATACAACCCCTACATGCCATGCTATGGCAACTACCAACGTCGTCATATTCTGGCGAAGGCTTCCAAGGCGTTTTCGCATTTTATTCCTAAGGGCTTTAGGTATTTATTCTCCATTGTTTTCGCATTCCCGTGGCATTATTACGGTAATCTACAGGTAAGGGTAGGTTTAAAGGAAAGTCATGAAAAATCCAATAGAATTTTGCAGTCGGGGGCTCCTATCTTCTATCACGATTTCTTTTTCATCTCAGAATACAATCTGCCTACTTTATCCAGTCCTTCATGTATATTCTCTTCCTTGCCCTTCCCCGCTTACCCATCATCCTTCCCTCTATTACGGCCTTAAGCATCCCTTCGACACTCATTAGCTGTTCTTATCTATGACTCTGCCTACCTCTAATCTAATCCAGAAATTTCCTCTCCTCACTCACCATATCACTTTTCATGTTCGTCTTTCTTTCCATCCAACGAAATTTCTCCATCCTCCTCCGAACCAACATCTCGATCGCCTGCAGTCTATTCTCGTCCTTTTTTCTTATTATCCAGGTTTCTCCATCATACATCGCTACACTCCACAGTTAACTCTTCCCCAACCTTTTTCATGCAAATTTTCCTCGAATGCACTACCCAGGAAATTGAAATGTTCAGCTTGCTCCAATTTTTACGCTCCTACTGTTAAGAACGAGAAAGGAGACAACTTTGTAAAAAAATTAAGTAGTGAGAATTCAGTGAGGAAAAAATTTATTTACGACGCGTTTCAACACCTCCGCGTCATCTCCAGGAACAAATTCAGTGAGGAGTTTAGGCTTCAGAAAGCGCTCATACTCTAGACCAGGGGTGGGTATATACCCTTGACACGCGTGTCAAACGTAGCACGCCGATGACTTGTTTCTGGCATACGGAACAAGTTCTTCCCAGATTTATTTCCAGTTTTTAGGGGACAACTTTCAGCAGCGGGTACAATCCCGACGAGTACAAGCCAGTCTACTTCTGAAAACACAAAATCAATTTCTCATTAGGCTATAAAAGCGGCCGCGTGCACCTAATAATAGTGTATTTTTACAGTGAGGATGTCAATGGCAGTTCCGGTTATACTCACAGGCTAATAAAAAATATCCAAAAAAACGTTTTTGTAAAACCTTGTCATGATTGTTTTCATTCAGTCAGTTTCACATGATTTACATAATCACTTACAAATAAAATATTAAGATATCAAATAATATGTTCTCAAAACATTTTGGTTGGCACGTGGAAAAATTTTGCGTCAGAGATTTGGTCGATTTTGGCACGCATCGTCAAAGAGGTTTCCCACCCCTACTCTATAGACCAATAATTGGCACGGTCAACTGAGAAACAAAATTAAAACCTTGGCATTTGACGCTTAAGTAACAGGAGCGTTTCACCCTATTACTAAAAAAACAAACACGTCGAAGATCCTTTCACAGAGTCCTCTATCTCCAGTATCCATCTGCTTCACACTTCCTCAACTGCCAAGCCTTCACCACCCCCACATTTCCCGCCACATCACCAATCCTTCCCTCAACCCCTGCGCCGAGCAACCGCACGGAATATTTCCTCTCCCATCTCCCACGTCGAGTCACTCTCCCTCCCCGAGTGCTTTATGGCAGTCACGAAGATGAGCGCCGACTCTTGAAACGAGAGGTTGCTCCTCCGACGAGAGAAGCAAGGAGAAGAAGAGAAGCCTGTTTCACAGTCCACGCAAAAATTCGAGATAACCGAGTTTAACACGTTATCCCTCGAATAACGATGGAACGCTGACAATGAAATAAACCACAAACCAAATTTAATGCACATTAACTTTCTGCAATTGGCATGTCAAAATTTTTAAATTATAGTTTAATATAAACTTGGAAGGCTCCACTTCGTAAAAGTTCATTATATTAGTATTCATAATTAATTAAAATACTCAGTACTTTTCTACAATTTTTTATTTGTACGACACGTTTCACCGATTTACGGCATCGTACTTTCTGTACCTGACGATGCCGTAAATCGGTGAAACGCGTCGTACAAATAAAAATGTGTAGAAAAGTACAAATTGTTTTAATTAATCATGAATACTAATTTAGTTTAATATATTTTACGGGACTTCGACCGAATAAAGGCACGGTCTATTCCGCCGAAAAACGGTAAACTGTTTTAAATTAACTTTAAACTACGTATTATACCTACATAAGCTTGCAAAGCAAGTAATGAGCCACACACGTGCACACAAGTAGAATGTTTTGACAGAAATATTAGCACCGGATGTTGCTAACTGCATGAAAATCTACAGTCATCATCATCATAAATATTTTCGTTTTAGGCAATTTTGCCTATTCCGCAAAAAGCATTTCATAACTTATCTCGCACTTGAACTGAACCCATCTCTTCCTGGGATGTCAAATACTTCTTCTCCCTTTATTCTTATTATATTATATTCTTACATCATCTCCCTATTATATTCTTACACCCCTCCCTATTATATTCTTACATCAGTTTAGGAACACGGTTTTTTCCATGGAGAGGATACGATGGATTCCTTCGTATTTTGTATAGCTCAATTTTATCACACAGTCCAACAATACCTAACTCTGATTTCTAGATTTATTTTTCGCCCTTGGTCTACTATACCCATTATTTAAGGGCTCATGCGAAATTTTAAAGCCCGTTAGGCACTAGATTAAATGTAATGAAAATGCCGAATATGTACGAAAACATCGTTTAAGGAATGAAATAGAAGTAAAAATAAATTACCCTGAATTTGCATTTCATACCAGCTGAATCTGTTCCATTTTTATTGAGATATAACGCCTCAAACTCGGGTACCTCGACTTGTTGCATGGAGTGTCAGAGGAAAAGGCAAAGGACTTGGTCGGATGAGAAGCAGCAGCGAAGGAAAGGCAGGAGGAACATCACCGCGGCCAGCCTCTTGTTTCGAAGGTCACAGCGAAGTTTCCGAACGCCATATCATTTGAATGGAGTGGTGGGAGAGATTTCATGCCTCAACGGCCGCAACTCCAGGCGGCAGAGGAGACAATGTTGGATGCTCAAGCCACGAAGACAAGATGAGAGGAGGGAGGAGGGGAACCTCCCATGTCTTCCTAACGGACAAGCTTTTTGTCATACACCGCCGAGTAAATATTTTTCCGGAACGGTGTCCGTTCTCCTTCCAAGTCCTTTTGTCTGGCCGGGTTCGCGCGAGGGGAGCCCAGCTCGGAAGGCGGGGAAGACGGTTATTGTGTATGGGAACAGAGGGGGAGGAAAAGGGAATGGTATGGGAAAGACATATCCCATCTCGCATGCATTATCTCGAGAGAGGGATGGGTGGCGTCCACCACGGTCGCCAACCCGGCCGGTGAAGCGGTCTCTCCTGGGAAAAAGAAGACGCGGACGACCGACGACACCGGAGTTCCGCGAATTTTCCGCGGTTCTTAAAGTGGTTTAAGCGAGATACATCTATGCATAAAATTCAATGAATTTGACCCCATCATAAAGAAAAATATCTCACCTTTCCAAAGATACCACAATATCAGCCACTTACAACTGCACTTCCGAGTTATATACCAAAATATACCAGCCATTTTCCATGGGTGATGGAACGGGTGCGCACTCCAGAGAGATTTTATAAATAAAATGACAAATGTCTAACGCATAGATTTCGTCAGGAATCCAACAGTGTGTGGTTTGTATTAATTCCCTAAAATTTTTAAAAATCAGGCAATTACTCCCCGGAGTATTTCTTACAGAACCGCACATGAATCATCCAACGGTTTAGAAGGCTTTTCCAGCGTGAGGCGTGAAAAAAATGAGTCAAGTAGACTTATGTATGCATATTTAGTTAATTACTGAGAATTAAAGTCATATAAAACAATATTTGTGAGTCATAAGTATTACAATATTTACTTCATGCTTCCCATAATGCTTAAATTAAAACTTAAAGTTCGAATATGGTCTCTATTATGACTGGGGGAAAATCTCGTTAAAACCACCAAAGGAGGAACATATTTTTACCCCACTTAACCACCCTGTTCTTCCCCTTCCATCCTTCACCTTGGCCTACCTTGTTTCTACATTAGGGCTGAGCTACCTCTTATCTGCACCTAGATAATGACTCCAGAGCAGTCGAAACCCGGGTTGGTAATTAAGTTCTTTTTTATGTGAGGACCAAACGAAGTCTTTTCATTTTCGTTGAGAATGCAGTTCCGACAAGTAACGACAGACACTATCCAGTTTTAAGAAATAATGCTTTATCTGAATGAATATGATTTGCTTATCATGAACCAGGGGTGCGATCACGGTTCTCCATAACGCGTGGGCTCGCGTTTTCGTTATTTTTCAACTGCACTCATGAGAGCGAAAACATTTTTGTCATTCTTCAAATTTTTTCAGGAGCTTCAAGTAACCAGTTTTAATTGATGCATTGCAATCTTTGGACACCCACTGTGAACATTGGCCTTCTAGAGCGGTTTGTGGATTTTGGATAACGATATAGACAGCGAGAAAGGAGGAACCGTTATCCCACACCTTATCGTCACTCATCTGCAATTTCCATCATTCATTAGAAAAGTTCAGTTGAAGTTAAGAACATTAATTTTTACAAAATCATATTTTACTGCGCTATGATCTCACATGTCGAGAACCGTACCAGCCCCAGAAAAATTATTTTCAAAATTATATCTGTCAATACTATCTCGATGCTTTATAGTTTATGTTGCATTAATTTACTATGAAATTTCTCTAATCTCACTGAAAACGCGCGCCTGGCGGAGAAAACTTCAAACATAGTTTACGTATATTGCCATAACAATCGACAAAAATAAAGAACAAGAGGAAGAATGAGAATTATACGAATTAAAAACCGAAGATCAACGCCCACTCCGCAGTTATTTCGATATCTACTCAATGGATCATCTGTCGCCACTCTCACTGGTTTCTTGGGGACGCGAGACGAGAAAAAAAAGGGAAAGCCAAGACGGCAAAGAGGTAAGGAATTCGAAGGAGTTGGAATTACGCAACGTGGAATATGCAGAGGACACGGGAAGACACCAAATATTTGATGCGGTTGAGACGGGGAAAAGATTTAACCTCGGTATGGTTAACATGCGGAGAGGATAACACTTGAGCAAACTTCGACGTACTCTCTAAATAAACATTCATTCATTTAAGTATTCTACCAGCTGCTTGGTAGGTTCTTGGACAGTCCCCATTCTGCATCCCAACCTCATAGACATTGTCTCGCTTTCCCTCCTAAGGATGGCGCGCTATTAGATCCCTCTTCAATTCTTCACATCTTCTACCTCCTATTATTTCGTCGAAAATTCCTATCCTCTTCCTCTCTTCCACGCTTCCCCAGTGTTCTCCCCTCTATCACTCTTTTCAACATGCCCTCTCCTCTCAAAACCTCCTCCATCCATCTCTTCTGCCTTCTCCGAACCTCTGCCACAAGCTCTCTCTCCTCTCCGACCATATCCAATACCTCCTCGTTCGTCTTCCTCGCCATCCAGCTCACCTTCTCCATCCTTATCCAAACCCACATCTCAAACGCCTCAAGTCAACGCACATCCTCCCTTCCCAATGACCAAGTTTCCGACCCATAAACATACGAGATAAATATATCATAAAAGTGACACTGGTTAGAAAATCGACCAATAGAACTACAATAAGCTGTATGCTGTGAAGAACAGATCGACCAGAATGAAACCGCTATATTATAATATAACAAGCCCTTTGAAAATTGCGTCAAGTGAAGCGGTGAATTGCTATAATGCATGCGCAAATGCATACGCGACCGATGGGAAAAATAGCCCCTTCTCGAATTCCGTTCCCGCGTTTTCGCAATTTCTGTGCATCAAATTGCGCAATTAAGTGCCTCGTATAAAACGGCCTTTAGGCTATCGAGGCGTCCTTCTCTGCAGTGGATTTTTCAGGGCTGTATAGGAACAAGCTGTTCAGGGCTGCCAGACATGCCTGTGATGTAACAGAAGCGGTCCACAGTGTGCGCTTGGCGCCACAGTCCACCAGAATAAAACTGTGATAAAACCGAACATAGAACACAATGTGATGTTCGCTATTTTCACGAATTTTGAGGAAATGTACTTGCTTTTAGGAGATACTATCATCATTATTCACCCAATATGTTTAACCGCCTACCACCGCGCATTGGCTATTCAAAGCCTGTCAAAATATTTCTAAGGGAATAAAAAATATGGCTATTTTCTGTAAATACGATTGAAGATTATTTATAATTTATTATTTTTTTAATTACTACAAATTTCATAATCTATAGTTTGTGCTCGGATATTTAATATTATCATTGTTCTACCAAACATTAAGCTGATGCTTGTTCCCCATCTTGTTCTTCGGTCTCCAAATGTGTGAACACACTTTTGCTCTGCATTGCTTTCAGACTATCCTGCAAAATTAATTGTTGTATTTTGTATTGCTTTGGCGTCACCATCCAGCTATTTGGTAAACCTATATGATTTCAACCCCAAAACAGGTTTTTACTCAGGGTTGCCTATGTCCTACTACTTAATTATTTGTATAAATTTGTATAAATGTTTTGTATGAAAACTTGGTGGAATAAATATCAATGCACCAAGACTAGCCACGGTATTGCTATTACGGATACACCCGCAAGTACACAAGCAGGTGCGAAATTCCACCGAGGAAAAATCATTCGCCTTGACTGGGACTCAAACCCAGATCCCTCGATATTGAAAACTGGTCCTTACAATACAGAATACAGTATATAAACAAAATAAACTTTTTTCCTCGATATTGTGGGATCCGGGTTCGATCCCCGGTCACGGTAAATGATTTTTCCTCACTAGAAGTTTACATTTATGTGCACTTGCGGGTGCATACGTAAAGGTAATACCTTGGCTAGTCCCAGTATTCTCAAAATCCGTCCATTGTGAAAGACACCAATGGTGTATATTTCGATTAAATGGGTGATTTGTCAGGAAAATATTAATAGCACTCACGGCGCCAAAAATCACACCTTCCCAGTGTTAGACGATGGAAAATATTGGCGAACCTGAGGAAAGCGTAGCCTAAACAAAGAACACGAAAACGCAGCTTTTTGAAACACTCCATTCTTAAGCAGAGTCGATGGCGGACATTTCCACCTCTCAAAACATTCCCGAGATCGTCTGCTTCGTGTCTAAACTCGTAAACGCACGCTTCGAAAGTGACGTGGTGAAGGGAAAGGGATTTCCCACGCAGGCACGCACCTCTAAGCGTGCCAAAATAAAAAAACTAACAAACCAATTCCCCCGTGAGGATTCAGGCGGTAAACAAAGACGTCTCCTGCCTCGTCAATATCCTCAGCGAACAAGTGAGGCAAACAGAACGCTAGCCGGGATCTCCACAACGTCCATTGAATAAAGCATGTGTGAGCAGACATGATGCCTGATTGGCCAAAACTGAACAATATGGAGCGGCCACGGTATTTAATAAAAATCAGAAGACGTCTTACACGTCAGAAAACCGTTATAGGCACAGTATTTTTCGTCTATTTCTGAATAAGGGTAACATCGCTAATTTTTGTACCCCTTCTTAGTCCATGAGATAATTATTAAAAAATATAAAATAAATTTTGCCACGACAGAAAAAATATTCATTAGAGGAGAATGAAGAAAAACAAAAAAATGAGCTGGCCAACGTAGCAATATTTAAATATGAGAAAGGAAGACAGCAACTCCCTTCTTTTAGTTCATATGAAAATAACATTGAAAGCTGGCTATCATGTCACTCAAAGTGCAATCTACTCAACAAAGCGTTTAATGGGTAAACATTTGAAGACTTGAACAAAGAAGGTACATTTATACAGCAATAATATGGACGTGCTTACCTTCAGTTTGAACCATTTAAAATAATTCGCATTTTCATATGCTATACGCATTGACAGATATTTTATTTTGACATATTTACTACATTTTCATACACAAATTTTGACAACACGCTAGGCAAAAAAGGAATACAGGCTTTCTTAATGAAATCTAATGAAAATAACAAAAATTAATCTATTTTTCAGAAATGCAACAAAATTTATAAGCAGTTATGATATAAGTTAACGTTAGCTGCAACATGACGTAACGTTTATGTTTTCTTGATGCTAACTGATAATTCTGGTTCTGTATGTCACATCAAACCCACGGTTAGTTGACGTGAGCGTTGTGTAAGGGAGAACATATTAACTTCGGTTTTTAAGCCGAGAAAATATGTAACCAGAGATCATAAAACTGGGCCTTATACATATATACAAAATAAAAATATTTTTCCGTAACTTGAGCGTAGGTGTTTACTGTATGTACGCTTGGTATGGAGGATGAGGAGAGGAAACTTCTGGTGGTGATCAGGAGGAGACAAAGTAGGTGGTTGAAACGAGTAATGAGAGGCGAAGGGATGCTGAAGGCCGTGATAGAAGGGAGGTAGTAGGGCAAGCCGGGAAGGGGAAAAAAAGAAAATAGGCTTAATGGACGGGATGAAGAGAGGTAGGACGTATGCCGAGATGAAGAACAATACACAGGATGACTATAAGGGTCTCATGCTGTAAAAGATTAGTACAAGGTATTCCTACTTCCAACTAAACCTGCCTTTACCGATAGATCACCTCTATAAGTGTACTAATACTTAAAAGCCAATATCCTGGGGGAGGAGCGATGCTAATGATGGAGAAAAAGGCTGAAGCGATTTTGTTGATTTTGATTTTTTCATCGTATAGCATCACAAATATCTGGAAAAATTCCCAAATGTTCTTATTCGAACCAGATACATTGTAAACTCATAAGCCGCATGTTAACCGTTGTTGACGATAGCAACCACGTAGTTACCGTCAAGGACTTTGCACGTTAGCACATTTAGTTTATATTATGTCAGCATTTAGTAACGGCCTTCATATATTAGACTATGAACAATGAAATAACCTACACAAAACACATATAAAATCTATACGTACCAATAAGATTTGCATGACTGGGTATTTTGATCGACCTTTTTGTCGGGTAGTTACCTAGTCATATTTAAAATACTAAAACGTTCGCCTACGTAATAAGACTTCCAGCCACTGTTTACGAGTGGACGGCTCGGAACGACAGGGCAGGTGTATTAATGGAAACGGGAGGAGGGATTGGGTCTTTCCCAGCGGGCAGGAACTGGTCGCCCTCGGGCGAGAACACCTGACCTTTGCTCGTCGGCGCCGTGACATTTGAGTGCGAGAATGCGTTCCCCATTGGGTGCCGAAGAGTGACACAAGTGAGTACGCATGTGGGTGGTAGGGCGTTCGGAATATGAGAGCGAAATGACGAAGACGAGACGATTGTAGCTTTCCATTCAAGGTTTTGAAGTTAGGACGGATCGGAACACATTTAAGGTGGTTTGAGCGAGGTAGTTCCCTAGTCATTATGGAGACCAGATTCAAATTTTATTTGTTTATTTCAGTGCCTGTAAGAAGTATGAAATAAATATTGTAGTATTAATGGCGCAAAGATATAGTTATATATGACCAAAATCCTCAGTAATTAAATAAATAAAGTTACCTAAGTCTCTAACTTGATTTAAAACAGGGCGAAATGAATGACGAAGTTCGTAGTCGCTATCTAGCGCTTTTTGGCTGACATTTGTTGGATGTTCGCGAACATCATTAGAAAAAAACATAAAGAGAAGAGTACAATAGTGCCTTATCAGTCACTGAAAAACTATTGCCCAATTTCAATAGAACACGGGCAATTACTCCCCAAAGTTGTTATCAGTTGCCATTGATTCATTAAACACGAAAAAATGACGATAATTGTCAGTGTGAGTGTGCGTGTATTATTTTATAAATATAGAAGATGGGAGGAATATTTATTTATTCATTACACCACGCAAAAACGGATCGTGTACTTGCACCCACTGCTACTCACCGTACTGGCGGCCGGTATGGTACATACAACACAGATGCTTCCTGAACAACGAGGACAAAAGGAAATGAAGCCCGACGCTGATGAATTATTCCTCGCGCGAAGTTAATGTTCCACAGAGATCATATCCGGAGGAAGTTTCGCAATATGCGTCATTCCAAGGACCATTCCCCGTACAAGCATGTAAGAGCGACGTAATGCATACATATGAATAACTCGTGGGGCAGCAAATAGTCGCACGAAATAAATATGGAATTAAGCGGGAGCTACTCAACAAGAGTAAAGTATTTGGATATTCACATCAGTCTTCATCGAAGTACACAACAAATGAATACCAATACACGATATGCTCAGTAAGAGCGTGAATTTTGTGTGTGGCAAGGTAAGCTGTAGAAACCCACATTCTAGTGCTAGCCCGGTCGTCCGAATTTCGATCGATTGAAGGTGAAGATAACAATTAATATGGATAGGTTCACTCGCAGTTCCTCAAGCTCTCGGAATCCAAGGTCCATTCTAGTCCAATTCAGTCGCGAATCACTACGTACGTCTTATATCATTACTGTGGTTACCTACCGCTTAAGGTGGGTTGAAACGAAAGAGCTTAAAACTCATCTAGATTTCTTACAGTCGTGGGCACACATCTCCGTACATGATTTCCTTCTTCATCTCAGCAAACGTCCTAACTTTGTCCATTCTTTTTTTTTGCTCTCTCGGAAGATTCTGGTGGTACGGACGACTCTTACACGTGCCGTGCACTATCTACCTCTAGTATTTCTTTCTTCATTTCAGCATAAATCCTACCTTTCTTCACCCCGTCCATAAAACCTATTCTCTTTCTTCCCCTTCCCCGCTTACCCAGCATCCTCTCCTCTATCACGACCTTAAGCAACCCTTCGCCTCTTCTTACTTCTTCCAACCACTTACTCTGCCTCTTCCTAATCTCATCCAGAAGTTTCATTTCCTCACCCACCATACAAAGCACTTCCTCGTTTTTTCTTCCTTCCCGTACACTGCACATTTCCCATCCTCCTTCACACCCACATCTCGAACGCCTGAAGCCCATAATTGCTCTCTTTTCTCTGACAGTGAGTCCAGCTTTCTGCTCCATACAACGCTAATGCCTAATATTATCCCCATCTTAATTTCTTTTTGCCTACTACCTTTTTCCACGGCATCCATGATCATCATTCTCCTTCTGCCTCTTCCCCTTTAGCCCAACACTCTCCAATAATTTCTTCGGCTTCCTTCGCATTTCCCTCACCAACCTCTTTTCCTCATGAATACATAGACGATATAATTCCACCTCCATCCAAATTAATACGCCATGTGACACCACGTAAAATATGGTAACATAACAGGAAGCAATTTAAAGAAACAAGAACTGGAATAACCATCCCCCGTACTTAGGAAGTGCCCCAAAATTAACAGATGCATTTCAGTTATGAGAATCACACATTCTATTACGGTCTTCCCATCACCGATCTTCATAGGAATGACTACCGATCATGCAGGAAATCAAAATCATTAAGAATGTGCAAAGACTTCTAGTGATGCAAAACACGATTTTAAGTTAGCGTCTTGGAGAATCAAATATAGAAAAAGTCTTCAAATACCACATTTAAACGTTTAACAGGAAGGCGAGAAGCGAACAAGAAACTCTATAAGTCTTCACTATTCAGACCAATAGCCCAATGCAAAACATTGTATCAAACACAGAATATTCTCTCATCTACTCTTAGGCTAAATGCTCATCATGAATATAATGTTAGTTCTGAAGTGGAATGTCTAGTTACTACTCTTTAGACTTAAAAAGCCACAAAAAAGGAGTATTGAGAAAAAAATCAGGCTTTCAATTGACATATTTCATCGAAGAAATTCTCGTAAAATGGCTTTTACGGCTGCGTTCGAAGAAATTACGAAAAAGCTTATAAAATTCGCATCATTTAATTGCTTCACCCTGAAACTTAAGGTCCTTTCCCGAGAAGTGGCCGACGTAGAATTTTATGGCTTTAAGTTGATGATTTGTTTTCTAGCGCAGAGAGAAAAACTTCAACGTCACACGAATTTTTCGAACGCGAGAGGACGAGAATTGGTTGCAGGCGTTTGAGATGTGGGTGTGGAAGATAATGGAGAGGATGCGATGGACGGAAACGATGACGAACTAGGACGTACATACATGGTAGGCTGGGTGAGGACCTCTGGAGGAGAATAGAAGTAGGAAGACTAGGTGGTTGGAATGGGTAACGAGAGGTAAAGGGATGCTCAAGGTCGTGAATGAGGGTAAATTGTTGCGTAAGCGTGGAAGAGTAAGAAATGGAATAGGTTTTATGGACAGGACGAAGTGACGAACTTCGAGGATACCGGGACTAGCCACGGTATAAACTTTTACGGAGTCACCCGCAAGTGCACACAAGTGCAAAATTCGTCGGTTAGATTAAATAAAAAAGTATGGATTTAAACAAAATAATTTTTAATCATGAACGCGGAATTTCGCACGAGGATTAAGTGAGGTACGCTCGGATGAGGGAAGATATGGCGTACGGAGATAGGGACCTGTGCCTGAAAAGATTTTCACTCTCTTCCAATTTAACCTACCTTAACCCATCTCATGAGCCTGACAATAACATTCAATAATATAGATATCACATTATATAAACGAAATGCATGTTCCCCATTCTTTCCGTATCGAACAACCCAACTATCCTGAATGGAAGAAATTACCTCAAGTTGTCGGTCGCCTCTTCAAATGACCAAACAGCTAAGGTATACAACAACAAGATAACGAAGAGATGCGCTTTTAGAAATATTACGCCAATGAAAGTGATAATGTAACCACTTCCAGTAATGCCTTTAGGCGTCACTCCCTCGCTGACATTAGCCTTGATGATCGAAGGATTCGCGTATAATTTTCCATGTGAGCTATTATTCACCACTCCCAATTAAAGGAGCGACTTGGGAGTCCTTTGAAATACGATCCTTGACAACACAATAAAAAGCGAGTGAGAGGAGAGAAACTTATTTTAAGTGGGAGCATTAACGGAACGTGGAAGCGGGTGAGTAATGCCTCTTCGTACGCTCCCATCCCTCCCCGTAGTAATTCAGACGCACACGTCATTGAGATTCTCCGCCAGAGAAAAAGGTCTGCAGCGCTCAGATCGACCTCTGCCGAAGGCTTTCAATTTAGCGCGGCAGGCACGATGCAGCTCCGGGGCTAATTTCGCGTTCCAACAGGGGGAAGGGAGAGGAACAGAAGCTCCCTAAGATAGATAGATAAACGTCTTTATTGGAGCGAGATTGAGACTTTTCGTACGGGGAGCGAGACCCTGTCAAGGCATTCTCATGATCCTGCCTCAGCATTTCGACTGTTTTCCATTCCCTTTTCAAGGAATACTTTTGTTAGAGTAGGGGTCTCAAAGGATGCGCCCCGAAATCATTGGACTGTGCCCCGAAAAAAAGTATTGGGAAAGTAGGTACCTCCACCTATAAAGTAGGCTGTTGCATCAATTATTAAAGTAGTGTTATTCATTAATCTTGGAGAGCTTAAATACATGACACACAAACTCAAAAATTAAGAATAGCATATGATTTTTGAGTGTTGGTCAAAAAAACCACCAACACTCAAGAATTATATGCTATTATAAAAAATTCGGCAAGAGAAGTACCTCATTGATCCAAATATTAAGAACGCTCTGTCAATAATATTACACTATTGTTGCAGTTCAGTGTGTTTCGTGCAATTTCCTCTACGGATAGGCACCTACATTGCGCACGGCAAAATAGTGTGACGCGAACGAAAAAAGTTTGAGAAACCCTGATTTGGAGTCTCGATTGTACAAGTTAAGGTGGCTTTACACGTGGAAGTTCACTTCTATGGAAATTGCGAGTGTATAGCGATATCACGATGTGTATCGCTGCTTGCAGGACATTGTTCTGATTAAGCATTACTTCCGTTTTTTTCCAAAAGAAATGAATGACGGAAGTAAACATTGAAAACTTTTTAAATTAAATAATTATTTGTTTCTTTATTGCTCTTAATACAATGAATATATTGGCTGTAATTATTTACGTTACTTAGTTAATTATTAAGCCAAATTTATACGTATTTTTAATACCAAATCTATACATTTTCCATTGATACTTATCTTAACGTGGTAGGAGGCGGTAATCGTGAGGCATAGTGTGAACATTTGAATAATTTTTCAAGTACGTTGAAATAAAATTCTTAGACCACATTTCATTTAAGTGCATCAATTTATATGGTGGAAATAAATATACATGCAATAATTAAAATGATACAAGGATAATATTTTAATGTTTTTCCTCAAATAAAGCATTTAATAATTTGAATATTCGGCGCAGCATTAGAAATTTAGACTAAATTATATTTTAAAAACGTAATTTCTATTCTTTGACTCGGCATGACACCTTGATAATTGTTATCAATCATTTAGCAATCATAATATGACATGTGTTATTTAGCGTTTAGAAGAAAATCTTTACGCAAGTGATCGAATTATTACGAAATACGTCTCATAAGATTAATACAAATTGTCAATAGAAGCAGAGGAAATAGACTCGTGTGCGGGCATTTTGGTCATCCAGGTGACCATCAGCTGGGAGCGGTTTCTAATCACTTGGGACTTTTAGCCTCAGACAACACGTACGTGTTCACGAAATTAGAAACCTCTACCAGCTGATGGTCATCTAGATTGCCGAAATGCACGCATACTTCCTCTGCTTCTATTGACAATTTGGATTTATCTTTAATTTAATTTACTTGTCAATTGCTTTCTTCTTTAATTATATCTCATAAGGCTGTGTTAAATAGAATGGAAATGCCTAGAAACCAAATTGGTATCATAAAACTTATGAAAAGTTTCACGCACATCGTTACATAACTATAAATCGCTCCTACCACCTTAAAAAGGCGTTTAATCGCATCATATCATCCTTATTGCATCACTTCTTTGCACATAATCCTTTCATCGGTCAACAATTAGTTTTGACCGTAGTCACGTACATCAAACCTGTTGGTAACTGTTTCTCTAGACTTTCACAGGCGCTAACGCCTATCTCCTTACGCGATTTCTTTCTTCATCTCAGCATATGTCTCACCTGTCTTCATCCCATGCATGAAGTCTATTCTATTTCTTCCCCTTCCATTGTAGTATACCACAAATGTAATCTGAGGCCTGTAAGAACCAAGAATGCTGGTTGTGGAGTCAATACACCCATACGAGCAGGCTGGCACGCAAATGCTTTGCAGCACATGGGAGCGCCTTCACGCAGCCTTGACATTCGATGAGATTGTTCGAGCCATTATGCCGGAAGAGTGGGCAGGAAAGAGACCTTGTCGGCTGTAAGCATGATACCCACCTCAGGGCGCCTCTCGATCCACTTAAGATACGCACGAAACTAGAGGCAGGTTCAACGGTTGTAATCCCAATATAAGTACCTTAAACCTATTTTAAAATTCTTGGTAGGCTTCAAGAAAAAAGTTTTTCTTACCCTCCTTTCTAAAGAGATTTTTATCATTAACCAATTCTTCCCAAAATTCTTTATTGAATTACAGAAAAATGGTTCATAAACGCGTAAAATACTCATAAAAAAAACTTTAAAACAGATGGATCTTTGTAGGGGACATTCATCTTCAATACGGCTTCCACATAGCTGGGTAAGGGGCAAGTCAGCTAATTCTGTGGTAGCGAGTTCGAGTCCCACTTTGGTGGGATTATCACCATCAAGGGCATGGACGTCCGTGTATGCGCATCAGGAATTCATGTCAATAAGGGGCTATATTGGCCTGAATTTCCCCCCAATAAAGATGCAAGTTATTATCATTACTACCCCGCAACCCTCCTACATAACGTAGTTCGGAAAATCTACTAATTTAAAACTGATGATATCATGCCTGACCTCGAGGAAATTATTGATGTCCATGTTGAGAAAAATCAACTTTGTTATTTCCACAAACTTCATTCCGCTGGCACGACGCGCGTTTCACCACACTGCGGCACATTATGGTGCAACGCGCGTCGTGCCAGCGGAATAGTTTGTGGAAATAACAAAGTTGGTTTTTTTCAACATGATCAGCAAATTTAGCTTAAATTGACCTACTTGAACTAATATTTTTCAGTTTTTTGTGGATTATTCATAAATATTTACTGTAAAATCTGAAAATAAACAGCTACTTAGCAACCGTTTACATCTCCGTTTGCCAATACGGTCAGCAATTGGCGCCGATACTCTCCCGTCAATCGTAATATTATCTTCCTTGACGGTAAGACGAGGATAAGACTACGGAAAACTGAATGCTACCGTCCATTTCCGCCATGTCAGGAGGCGTTCATTTGTCATCACGCTTACACGGATGCCTACCTCACAGTCTGTATTCCAACCCGTACCTTAAATATGGGAAGCTAGTATTTTCAATATTGCCGAAACTTTTGCAGATCATTTTTAGATGTTAAAACTTCTATTTTTGCGATGGTTCCGCATTAATGTTTGAAAAAACATTCTCCTCTCCGATGACTGGTGTGATGTGGTGGAACAGAAAATAAATTGAGATAATAAAACTGGGTTCTGCAACTAAATAATTTATTCAGCGGACAGAGCAAAGTTTTAATATTTCAGTTAATTTCTCTTACCATGCCACATGATTCTTCGGAGTTGGTTTGACCAGTTTAACATTTCATAGACATAGAAAACAGCACGGATAGTTGGTATCGTCGTGAAAAATATAGGACCCAGGAATTGAAATCCACAAAGCGGTCGTGGCACGAATTTCACGTCAGTGGAAAGGAATAAATAAAAAACACACTCTGATACCTGCAACCTAATAAAATGGGATACCTTATGGCACACATTTACAAATGACCAATAAAAAAAAATAAAGCTCCTCCAAGCGATATAACCGAATGAATCGCCGAACGCCTGGAAAAAACTAAATCCTCGGCGTTCCGGTTTTGGCTAAAAGAAGGTCATTATGCAATGCGGACACCCACAAACTTACCCGCCTCGTTTCAGTTTACATAAGATGAATTCAAGAGACTGAAGGGAAAACGCGGAAAAAGACTCGAACGCCCGTCTGTTTTCATGAAAATAAGAGGTTAGGGATAAAACTTTCGACTTCTCGAATACCGCGAATGTCCAAAAAGGGAGCGATATTCGAGTATTTTCAACCTTGCCCTTTTTCTCACTTTAACACTTCAAATCTCAATCAAAATATTTCATTCAAAATTATACAAATATATTTCCGAGGTTGGAAGAACGGGGAAGTGCTTTGTGTGATGGATGAGGAGAGGATATTACTCGAGGAGATAAGTAGAAGGCAGAGTAGGTGTTTGGAACCTGTGACGAGAGGAGGCAGATTGCTGAAGGTGGACGTATAAGGATATTGGGTTAGCGAGGTAAGGTAAGAAACAGAATTGGCTTTATGGATGCGATGAAGAAAGGTACGACGTAGAGGCGAGGGCGTATTCCGAGCTGAAAAATGAAAAAAGTGCAGGGAAACAAGGACCTCTAGATCTTTACTCATATCTATTTGTACTATTCTTAACTGGTAGAGTTTCCTCTAATAATAATAATATGAGAAATTTTTCTTTCTTATTTTTTGTATGAAAACATTTGTTCATGATTTTAGTATTTTTAAGAATATTTATTTAAGCTTAGTTTTTGCTGCCATACGTTTCCCAGCAGGAAAGCCCCAGCAAGGCCCAGCGGGCAACATATGGCAGCGAAACCAGGGTATACCAGGATAAGCATAAGGGTAGGCTAAATTCAGTGGAACCTGAGACGCATTTGCGACAAACGTAGGATAAATAAGGTTAGGAATGAGTGAGTCAAGAAAGAATGAGGGTTTATGGATGCTCCAGCAATGAACACACGAGTGTGCTTCGTAGGTTCGACCAAGTTGAGAGAACGAACGAGAGTCGAATGGCTGAACAGGTATACGATAGTAGAGCGAATGGCGCTAAAGGACTGGGTAGACCGAGAAAGTCATTGATACATGAGGTGGAAGAGGAGGAATTTTAGGATAAGGGAATAAAGGATTAAAGAAAAAAAATTGAAGAGGCATAATAAATGGAATGAAGAGTGATAGGACGCATGCCGAGGTGAAGAAATGGCCCATGTACAGAAGGACCTTCCACTGTAAAATGTTCGTGTGGGTATTCCTACTTCAATTCTAACCTACTTTTACCAGTAGATATCATATTACAGTAAAATTAAACTACTGTACATTGCTATGTTTATATTGACGTCCAACGGAAGATTAAGTTTTAATCACAGCAGTTCAACTATTTTGTTCTGGGCTGATTAAGAACTACGCAATTCGAATTAGGTCAATTTCTAGCCCCCTCCCCAAATCCCACACGTAAGAAAAGGTAAGACTTAAGAGAATCGATCGGGCAGCAAAACTATTAGAGAACTATAGTCTTTTCTTTTCATGATATTTAATGCAGATAAAAAGAGGCTTAACTGGTGGGTGACAGCAGATGTAGAACGTATGACGAACTGACAAATGAAATCATGAAAGAGATAAGGGATGTGATCTGCAAAAGATTAGCGTAGGTATTCCTTTTCCCTACAAAACCTACCTTAACAGCTTTATCACCTCTATTTATAGTGCACAAATGTTTAAAATTTGGATGACGTTAAAACTTTCAATTTATTCACAGAAGAATTCCACAAATTAGAGGGAATCAAGAAGAGTAAAAAAGGTTCGGATTCTTGAAGGTATAGGAGTCATTCAACCTCAAACATATCGATGTTGGTATCCCCTGAAGGAGTGTAACGAATCGAAGGTGAAGGCACCCATAATTGGGGCACGCCATCTCGAGAGAAGGGTGAGGTAGGGCAATTGATCTCGGGGAATGCTTTTCCAACGAGGAGGAAAAAATGTAGATCGACCTCTTAGGGATGAACGGATCGGTGGGGCCATAAACCTCCGCCATCCCTCCTCCCAAGCAACAGGTGATGCCACCAAAATGGGCTCACATCTCTCTCGATGGCGAAGAGCCACAAGTGTAGACAGAATCTGCCAGCCCTAATGAGATGTCGGACTATTTCGAGACTCTCATTTATAAGTCGCTCGTTCCCAGGGCCAAAAAATGTAGATATATGTATATATTCGTCAACACTTCACACAATGGTTTATTTACATTGGAGAAGTAAGGCTTTCGTTATTCAAAACTCTCGCTCCACCGCAACACTTATAACGACAATTCCAGATACAACGTCTACTTAAAACGTACCTAAATGGAAAAAAATAAATTTCTTAAGTAATAATTTAAGTTCATGAATATTTTATAATATAAATAACTATCTAGAATAATCATTTAAAGTTATAGTCAATTGCAGCCTATTCTCTTCCCATGTTTTTAATTATTGACACTAACTCAAACCACACCCCAGTTGTGACGATACCCTGTTTTTTTGCTTCACTTCTTCGGAACTAACTTCAAGTAAGCACATTGTTGCAGGGTAAAAGAAGACTTCCACGTAAATGTGATGATTTAGATTCTAGAATATTTTTCCACGTAAATGTGATGATTTTTGGCCAAAGTTATACCCTACAAATGAAGCAAGTTAAAACCAAGATCGAAAAAGTATAATAAGGTTGTATTGTAGTAAGTCAACAAATATTTGGTTTGCAGTGCAGCTTAGCTCAAGGTGTTCTTAAGCCGGGCTTATAAGTTCATCCGGGCAGTGGAATTGTGTAATCGTCTTTCAAAGAGAAAGATTACACAAATATAAGAATTGGATGCATTGCATTGATGGATCTTAGAATGAAAATCAAACAGCTACAAAACCAAATAGAAGAATTTGGAAACCGGAAATCAAACAAAAACTTTTCTAAGAGATTGTATGGTTGATTGAAAGTGAAAATAGATCGCTGTTCCGGCGATTTGATGGACTGTTTTGCATTGAAGAATATCCCACACTTGAAAAAAAATGTTCGAGACTCATTTTTACTAGGCGAGGCCAAAAGAAATAAGGGAAACGCCGGGAGAGATTAAAAACACCACAAAGCATGTTTTTTTTCTAAGCTATCACGGCAGATTCCACAGCGACCAGCTCATCAAGCAAAGTCAACGGCAGTACCCACTCAACCAAAATTTTGCTCGACGACAAGTTGGCAAGTCACGCGTTGACGTCATTAGTGAACGCTGAAAACGCGCAAACACGCTCAAACTTCTGTTTTTTTTTATCATCACACAACGATTTGAAGAAACTTGACAGCAATGAAACGTGAATTTGAAAGCTGAGTGAATATAGGATGAAACTAAACCAAAACAACCCAATTCCTTGGTTGGCAACAGGGAATAAATAATTTTCACTATCAAGGTAGACTAGAAGAAGAATGAATTAATGTTGAGTTCTGAGATATGACGCAGGTAAAGTGGTATTTGAGCTTCGCTGAGGAATTCTATACTCTTAAGTGAAAGGAAAATCGTGTTATATCCCAGGCTTATCGAGGTAGTACAATTTATATAATCGTCATAATTTTTACTCCATCAAAGGAATGGCAGATACTTCGACAGACCATGCATTTTACCTTCACAAAAATATTTAATTTTAATCCCTTTTTAAATCGTGATAATTTGTGCTCCACTCAACCAATAATGCCAAAAATTCCTACTCGACCGCAATAGCTCAACACTACAACCTCAATCACCTAAATTATCAAGTAGTAAATTCTCGATGTGTCCTAGAATTTTCACTCGATAAATATGATTAAACTAATGTGCTTATTATACATGATTAATGGTGAGAAACCTTTCCATGGCAAATTTATTTGATATCTCCTAATTAAGGACAACTTCTAAACATAGGTAATGAACTTCCTCACAGCTTTTGACTCATGCCGAGAGTACAACCAAGATTCGCATTATGAATCAACACAAAGTGAATATAATTCTCCTCCGTATTTTCATTTCAACTCATGGCCGAGTCATCCTCTTCCCACGCAGATGAATGAAGGAAGGAAAACAAGGGACTCACCCACGCCATGGATTCAACATTCCTCTGACGCTTAAAGCAAACACAAAGAACGTATCGCACGTACCGGGAAAGATCCGAAGCAGCAGAGGCACCGCGGTGATCGCCTGTGGAGGCGCCGGGAGGCTCTTGCTCCTCCTCGCTGGTTTCTGCGGCGGCTTCGCCTTGACACCATCACCACTTTCCTCCACCACACCATCCAACTTGACCTCACTGACCACACTGATGCACCGACCTAGATTTGAACCCCGGACGTCCACTGACACTGTCTCGCCTTCCTTCGGCTCGAACAGTGCCAAGTCAAGTCCTTCGAGATCCGACTCACACGTATCCGAGAAGGGTTCGAACTCCACACCCTCGACCACCGCGTCCTCTTCGTCTTCATAGTCTTCAGGCGGTGCTGTGGCTTCGCTTTGGGTGGCGGAACCACATTCAGCAGAACCTTCAGCGGACCAGGATGAAGTCGATGTTGACTCTATCACGGATCCGGGGGCTTCGTGGTCTTCACCGCTGACGTTCCGTTCCGCTCCCGAAGGCCCCCAAGTCCCCACCGTCTCTACATCGCCCCCACGCCTACCCTCCAGAATGGACGAGCTATCAACGACTGAACTACAGTCCCTTATGGTCCTCCTCTCCGGAACCTTAGGTGGCTGATGGCGACAGCTACCTTCGCTCCGGGAAGTTTTCCTGCTTGAGGTCGTATCGCCGCCTCCGGTTCCCCTGTGGGTCCCGTGACCCCTGGTGGAACCCAACTGGTCTTCGCTTCGCTGATCTTCGACGTCTTCCGTCTTCGTAGGGGGCTCGGGGACCACCGTCTGGAACCTGACCCCTGAATCAGCCCTGTAAACTTTCCTGCCCCTCTGCCTCCAGCTCGAGCCTTTGGAGACTTCCTCCGTGTCGTCGCCTCCAGGACCCCCACCCCTGGGTTCCACCCTCACCACTCGCTCCTCGTAAGAAGGCTCGTCCCCCTGTGAGGGGTCCATCGCGGAGTGCTTATTCAGTATATCCAGCAAGGGTTTCAAGCTCCCATGCGTTACGAACGGTCCTCCGGGCTTCCCACCTTCGGAAAGCACGTGGAGTTCATCATCAGAGCTGGAGTGGCTGGAAAATACGCCCTCACCGGTGAGTCCAACGACCTTCTTATTTTTTATTTTGCTTTTCACGATTTTAGTGGATTCCGACCGCAGGTTCCTCAAATTGTACAAGAAAAAAAACCAAAACACGTCCGGGTTCCGTAAAAGTGGAGCTGTTCGTCGGCTGGTCGTTAAGGCAACACTCCCGAACTTTATTTCGACCTTTCCCACAGTCTTGACGCTTTAACCCTCATCCTTTTGTGACGGTGTAAGGTTACAATGATCATATTTCATTATCTACTGGAAACAAGCCCTCCACAATTGAAATGTAAAAGAGTTTTCCGATCTAAGGATAACCACTCTCCTCGATCACTCGCGATAAATCACTAGCGTTGAAAGTTCATCACGATTTTATCAGCTTTCCCCTATTTTTGGAATCAAAATGTTAAAATAGTTTTCCAAGCGAACGATAGCAGCTTTTTGCGATCACTCACGATAAGTCACCATGATTTCCGTAGTACCAGGAGTCAATTACCTCGATCCTACTCTTATTTTAGGAATTATAATAAGGATCAACATCCCAAGTAAAAGATGATAACTTGTCACTATGACTGAGGAAAAATCGCCAGGGATTTAAGAGTTCATTATGAGGTCATCAATCTGATCCTTCCCCTATTGTGTATACCACAGGGGCGAACACTGTTTAAAGGCTCGCGCCGAGCACGTTCCAAACAAACGGATGCACTCAAAACACAGCACGTGTGCCTTTCTATCACGTCCCGCTATTTCACTGTCTCCTCGCTGAACCTACATTCGCGAACGAGGTCCGACGACAACGAGGACGAAACAACGGAGGCTCGCTTGACCTCTCTATTTTAAACCTGATTGACAGACCGCGTACGAATGAAAGGCCAGGCGGACGAAACAATGCGAAGAATCTTTTCCACCGTGTGGCGCCACCGACTCAAGATGCAACAAGTGCGATGCACTCTGGTATGTGGCGCTTCTGACCCAAGGAGACACAAATAAGAGAGCATGGAGGAGGAGGAATCTGAGAATGGAAAATATCAAGACGATGGTCCCTTTTTATAGATCAATTTAAAAGCGTCACGAGCCTATAGATGCCTCAATCAAGGACAAAACGTATTGCTTTCCGAGTGGATTGACACCACCACGATGGTGTATTGTACTACTGACTTGCACTAAGAAGGAGTAGGAACCCGAAAGCTGCAGACCAAAACACAAAAGGTCACACGGGAAGGAGAATTCCTAGAAAAACTGCGAAAATGGCCGTGATTCAGACTCACGTGGGTCACTCCGATCACAAAACACGCGTGAAAGGAGAACGCAAGCTTTTCAGTTTTAAAAATCCTTTAAACTGTAAATGTGGTCATTCCTAATATTTTGCAGTGTAATAGTTACCGTTTTAACCTAACCTATTCACCTCTCTGTACTCCTTCTAAAATATTACGGTCATGGGTAGATTTATCTTCTTCGAAGATGACAACGACGACGGCTTTTTTTCGATCGATTGAAACTAGTCACGTGCCGTCATTGATGATTTGACAATCACTTTAAAACCGTATCGCAATCCGTGCAAATCGCACCACTACTAATCGCCCTGTTTCCCGCCACACACACACACATATGCAAAACACTCCGTCGAGAGATCGATTTTTGTAAGAGAAACGACTTCCGGAAAGCGAAAAGCTTTAGCTTTCTCGCGGGACGAGGACAGAGGGAGTGGGAGAAGGAATATGGGGCGGGGTTCGGCTCGCCAGTCGTGAGTCGCAGGAACGGATTAAAAAAAAAGAAACAACAAATGACCGCTTCAGATCCGATACGGGTGTATTCTATTCCTTCCGTCCACGACGATCGTCAAAGCGCGCGAACGAACACACACACACTAACAAAAAAAACAATCGAAGGCGGGAAGGCGTGTCGTTTTTATAAGACGACGGTCGGAAGAGCTGTTTTTTCCCCGTCGTAGGGTGGGCTACGAAAACTATTCTTCCGTATCCAAGGAGATCGAACCAACAAATGCGATTGTTTCTGAGCCGGTGATATTCAATCCTCTTTAGAAAAAATGTCACTGGGAATTCGGCGAAGTAAAAAAAGTAAAAACAACTCTCTCACGAGTATTAAGATATCCACTGGCACACACGCAACCAAATTGAAGCTGGTGGTAACTGCCGGTATACATCCATAGAACTCTGATAGAAGGTGAAGTCTGAAATAAACGACGAACTTCCCGAGTTTATTCGTGGCACAATGAAAATGAGCGGTGCCAACGAAATTCACCCAACTAGCACCTAATGACCACCACGTAAATATTTCAAGCTATACTATCCAACTGAAGGCGAGGAATTTCAGGATGCGTAGCGTCATAATCCACAGAAATAATCCAGAATCTTCAAGGGTATACAAGGGTCAGGGACACGATTGACCAGCGCAGTATTAGCCGAATACTACCACCAACATCATCGAAGCACAAGGGAGTATTCGATCCATCCGCAGTAAGAGGAGGATTTTCCGGAGGTTTCCCGGGTAAACTCCAGACGAGGACACAACAGATTTTAATAGTGTAAGCCAAATACACACACAGACACCACCGGAAACCACAAGAATATCGAACTATAATATCCACTGGGAGAAGAGGACTTTCCGTACGACATTTCCCCGGGTTAACTTGAGACGAGTACACAATGTATTTAAGCAGTTCCAGCCAAATACATTCACCAACAACACCAGTAATATTTCCAAAGTTAGGAGAGGGATTTCTGGGTACGATCTTTCCGGGTAAACAGTAGACCTTAGTGGTACCAGCCCAATACACAGATCGATACAATCGGAAAACACGAAAAATATTACTGGTTCTAATATCCACAGCAAGGTGATGACACTGCGAACGAGGTATTACTGGGTACACTATGGGCCTGAGCGATACCAGACAAATAAACCGACAGATTTCACCACAGCACGCGGTTGTATTTCGAAGTACAATATCCAATGTTCGACGAGGATATTCCAGACGCAATTTTCCCGAGTAAAAACTCGCGACCGGTACACAATCGGACCCCTTGCGGTTTCACCACGAATGATGCTGTTCACATACCCGGAGGTGCGAAAAGAACAGTGGGTTGACAATCCCGACCAGAGCGATGCCAGCACAGTACACCGACAGATATCACCAAAGCACACGATAATACCACGAACTATAATATCCACGGTTCGCTGACGAATTTCCAAACGCAATATTCCCGAGTTAAAACTTGCGACCGGTACACGATTGCACCCCTCACGGATTCACCACAGATGCTTCCGTTTACACACCCAGGGAGGTGTGAGAAGAACCGGGGGGGGTTGACAATTCCAAAGACCGCGGGAGAGAGAGAGACACACACACAAAACGCTTTTGCCGCCACCGTTACAAGCGGCGTCCACTCCGGGACTGGATGCGAGAGAGGCAAACTGCTCTTTCGATGAGACACACGCTCGCTCCTCGGTCGGCCAGCCGAAGGGATGGAAAGGATAAGAGAGGGAGTGAGGTGCGGAGAGGAGGCGGGGGGGGGGGGCAAAGCCGTACGAGGGGGGCGGGGCGAAGGAGGGGCGGGGGGAGGGCGGCGAAACGGGCGGAGGAGAGGTTGTACAGAGGGGAGGCAGCACAAGCAAGAAGAAAGAGGACGAAAGCGAGGGAGGGAGAAAAGATAGAAGAGGAGGAGAGGATGAGTGAAGGAGGAGAAGTGTATGGAATGAAGGTAGGAGTAGAACTTGCCGGGCACAGAAGGAATACCACAGTCCCGTTACGCCCGCTCAGCTCTCTTTGCCTGCCGGGCTATCGTCGCACTCTTGACCGGTGGGTTTACCAAGCGGACGCGCCAGCGGGTGAACCGGGTTCGAGTTTTGCTTCTCGGGGGGAGGAGGGCTCTCTCGACACGGGAGAAACGAGGTTCGAGTCCTGAGAGATTCAATGGGTTCGAGTTCTGAGAGATTCAGTTCTCCATAACGCGTGCGCACGCGTAATCGTTTATTTTTCAATTGCGCTCGTGTTAGCGAAAGCGTGATATTCACTCTTCAAAGTTTGGTCAGGTGCTTTAAAGCACAAGTTTCAACTGATGGAGTGCGTTCAATGAACAGTAACTGTGAGCGTTGCCCTTCTATAGCGGTTTGCGTTTTGGATAATGTCAACAACTCGAAAGAAGGAAACGTGATCCCATCCCAGGTCTCGTTCCAATCCACGTCACAGCAGGCTCTCTCGCGACTCAAAACAAATGTTAAATCCCACATTTTCGCGAGATTCTCGATCAAAAAGACACTGCGTTCAGAGAGGATACGCCTGAGTTACAGGAAACAGAAAGTAATTTGCTAAACATGAAGGTTGGTGCACCTTTGCAATTCTATTCAACATTTTTTCAACTCGGAGAGTCAACCACAAAGTCATTTCAATTGAGATACATCATTTTGTCTTCAATGATTCCCATAATTCGCCAATAACTCAAGAACCAAATTTAATCATCATTAAAAAAACCTTCCAAATTTTGCTTCTTAAATCAGCTTATCGCTATTGCTACATTTGTTTATGGAAGAAAAAAATTATTTATATTATATTTCGCATAAACGGCATTAGCACATGGCAGAAAAACACTAATTATCCTATTCGTCATCCATTCTCGCCCTACAAGAGCAATTAAATGCAAGTTTATTAGTGAAAAAGGCGACAATGTGGAAAGCTATGATTTGAAGTAGTCATCAGAAAGGTGACACTCTGCTCCGTAAATAACACGAGTAAGAAAGAAGAGAATACTATTCACCAAAACAATGGAGTTCGCCATTAAAAAAGTAAATGACTTGACCGGAATTTGAGCCGGGTGTGTCATCCAGATATGTCACCAAGCCTTCTAAGTTCAAGGCGAATTTCAGAGGGGGTTTATACGAGTGGATGTTCTCATCTCAAGTCCACATTGTAGCACAGAAGACGTGGTCGTGCTTGATAAGCCACTGCCACCGACATTGCCGCTTTAGAACGACTACCTTCTGACGAATTCCACAACACTGTGAAGTGCACAAATTATATGATACGCAGTCACGCGCACGGGTGCAATGATATACAAAAAAGGGATCTGCAACGTAGTATTAAAATAAAAATAATGTAGTAAAAATTCTAAATCTGCTAAAAAGTATAAACAATACCTCTTTTATTTTCCTGTAAAATAATTGAATTTCTTTGCACTTCTGTGGTTGCTAAATACATTAATATAAATAGTTTATCTCTAATTGATGGCATGGTGTGTGCGTGTTGGTAAAAAAAATTCACCTCCCCACAAGAATTTTCTGGTCTGATATCGCATTAATAATCGTAGTTACCTTTAACTTATTAGGGTATGATGTAGTGCATGCTGATGATAGCTCACCCCCTGCCACAAAACTTTGAGGTGGCTTGCAGGGTATTACGTAGATGTAGATGGGATGAAATTCGCCATGAAAAAAATCGTTTGAATCGACCGGAATCTGAACCAAGATCTTTCAATCGCCGAATTTGGTAATCGTCAGAGTGATATTCATTTTGCAACAGGAATCTATTTTATAAGTGACTTTATGGCAGGCAAAATGATCATTGCGACCATGAACATTTACTGATAACCCCGAAATATTCAAGTTGACCTGGGGAATATCTATAAGCCTCACCAATCAATTGATGGAATAGGTACCGAATGATGATGACGCGGTGACGCGGAAGAAACGCGAACTGCGTCCACAGAGATGCAAATATTGTGAGGTTGTGACGGATCATTTGCGGTCAATGTATCTGAAGGGATGGGATGGGAGACCTCCGCTTGCCTCCGTTCGGATTCCATTACCGTTGAGTGAGCAATCGATTCATCAATCGAACTCGTAGTCGAGTATGTGACGTGCAAGGGGAAGTTAAGGGGAAAGAATAAGGAGCAGGAAAAGGAGTGGGGAGCAGGATTCCTTTCTCGTCTTTACATAAGACTCCTCTCATTTGCCATGCAAATTTTTAACGCTGCATTAGATTTCCCACGGCACCTCCGAAACAATACAGGAGTCAAGTAAAATACTTCATGGAAACTCAAACCTGATTTGTCCTGTCGAAGTGGAATATATTTTCCGATCCCTGTTGGGCTAGGATCCCTTATATTGTAAACAATATTGCATTGCATCACACACATCACTGCAATTGTGCGTATGAAATTACTCAGCCACTGTCTAATGAATTCGCTAAGCAAATGTAATTATATTTCACGTATTTGATTATTTATTAAAAAATAGTCCACGGAATACACTTGATTTAGACGGAGATTGGATTTTTACAACCGCAGACCCCTACCCCTTTACAATATTTCATACTTCAGCTATAAGCACACGTCCCACCTCTATTCCGTCCAACCAATAAAATATAAATTTTGCAGTCTTCTTCGCCGTCCCCGCTTACCTTACATTCTCCCCTCTATCACGGCCTTCAGCATTTCCTCGCCCGTCATTATACGTTCAAAACATTAAATCTGTCTCATTCTAATCTCCTTCAGCTGTTCCCTCTCCTCACCCACCAAGCCAAGCACTAATCAGTACATTCTTCAAAGATTTTTACTACCAGAGGTTGCCTACCAAATAAGGTAGGATTAGATAGAGGAAAGATTACCTGGACTAATTCTGGATAAACGCAGACCTCCTTGCATGATTCCTTATTTCAGCTCAGCTTGCGTCCAATATTTCACGTATGCGTTTCACGTAATGACGAGGAAATTATCAGTAAACGGTAACTTAAGATAAGTATCCAAAGTAGTTTCTCAAATGCATCTCTCTATCCTGCAAAATCTAAAAGAACAACTGCCCTACCTCTCAAGCAATCAGACACTTGTTTGGTTCACAAGGAAGGCGGGTCATAAACTGGAGTCAATGATACACGTTGCCTTGTGGGAGGGAATGCAACAGAATTACTTTCAAAAATCCCTTTAGGCAATCTTGAAGTAGAACAATAAACATCCGGTTCAACGGGGCAAATTTCCGTGAAAGCGGTCGAAGACTTGCAAGATGAGCCCGACGAATACCTCAGCGTGAATCGATTCAATTTTCGACCCCGGCAACGAGGAATGGAAAAAAGTTATTAAGAGAGGATTTGAATCATCGGCTGGTTAAGAAGACGGGCGAGAGAAATGCGGTCAACCGAGTTCGATCACGCAAGTTGACCGACTCTACGACCGACGTTACGTGCGGGCATTAAGAGCAGTGGGAAGAATAGAAATGAGCGGCTTGAAAATAATTAACATTAAATGCAGTTTCATTTCCAGCGAATGCTACAAATCAGCGCTTTACTATAAAAATCCACAAATCTATTAAAATGCTACTAATTGAACCAAGAGTTTTGGATGGCCCTGCCTATAATTTTCCCGGACCACAGGGGGTATTTTCCGACGTCATCTGCACAAAACCATCTATTTTTTGTCCACTGTTAAATCTCTTTTAAATTCTCCATATATTTTGCCTTCTTCCATAGGATCCTAAATTTAAAATCAATTCCTTCACAATATTATATTTTTTTCATCATTAAATCCCATTCCGGTATCTTTAGCCTCCCTTCGTAACATCTAAGAATTCTAAAATTCCTACTATTATTCTTCTCCGGCGTTAAACCAAGATTCTACCATCTAATACAAGTTAAAGTTGCAGACTTTACTTTGTGGAAATGACTCACACGAAATGATTTCTCACTTTGTACAATCTACTCTTTTGTTATTATTGACAACCATGGTTTCGACATCTATAATGTCATAATCAAAGTGAATAAGAAAGTATACTAAAATAAATAAGCTAGTATAATACAAAAATAAGCTAGTATAATACAAAAATAAGGTAGTATAATATAAAAATAAGCAAGAATAGAAAAGAGTGGAATGAAGAGTGATACATTATTTCATTTTACCGTCTCATACCATCTTTATCCCTAAATATTGCCTCCTCCTATTATTTCATTTCCTTCAGCACCCACCTCACTCCCTCCATCATTCTTCACACCCACACCACAATAGTCTCCAGTCTACCCTCAACTTTTTCTGCATCGTTCAAGTTCCTAAACATACCTACAACTCAAATTAGGAAAAACCGGAGTATAAAAGATGCATAAAAAAGCTTTCGCAAGTGCTGAGAAATGTAACCATGGATTTAAAAAACGGTCTGCAACTTCGTACTTGTGTTGCATTATGAACTATGCATCTATACATTAATGTCAATAGAAATTATAAAACAGAAGAGCGGCGAAATGGAAGAAGACTTGGAATTAGGTAACGATATACGCTAGTTGGCGATTATTTCGGGGTAGGAAATACGATGGAAGAAATGTTTGGCGTATTGTTGGAAACTCATTCATTTATAATCACGACCATTATTATTTGGTGTCCTGCCGTTTGGATTCATGCACCAGATCTACTCTTTATAGCGTTACTTTTTTCCAGGGCCATGTCATTTCCTGTCACAATCTCTTTCTCACGTGCCAAATAATTCAATGAGCAAAATATGTTCTAACTGCCAGTGGAACTTCCTTTAGACAAAGGTTTTAAGTTATTTAGGAGGGCATGCGGGTGGCTCGTGTTCATTTTTATCGCAAATAGAAGAAAATTTAAGCGTAAAAGAGGAAAAAAAACGTCCTTCTGGATAATTTAAAAAAATGTTTTGTTTTTTTCGAATGAAATGACAAAACCAGACGAAAAAAAAATATTAACGCTCTCTCGTACAACACCAGTGAAGAGTAATCCTTCAATCTCCGAGGTGAGTCTCTTAAAAAAAGCAACGGCACGAAACAACCAGAAGTGCCGACGTAAGACTGATTGCTTGGAAGGGAGTTGCACAGTCAGTCTCCTTCCGTGGCCCGAGCTATAATTTGTCCCCCTTCCCACCAGCACCGGGCGGGCTCCGGAGTGCCCTCTCATCCCACACCTGGCGCCTCGGGAACGACCACCCTTCTTACGGAGGAGACGTGGAATGGGAAGAAAGCGGGAGAAATGTGTACGAAGAGGAAACGACAGCACCAAACACAAACGCACGCGCTCCGTCTTATCGTCTCGTCACGGGAAGATAACAAGTCGCCAAGGCGCACGGGAAGACGATACCCGCACCCGTTTTCAGAGAGATTCCACCGCCCGAATCATATTTTCCTCGCGTCAACACGCAAACGAGTCTCTTTCGACGGGAGAACGAAAATTACAGGTTTTTTTCCACGTTTTTCAAGTATTATGTCAATGTTTTTTAATTTCTGAATCTTAAAATATGTTTTAGAGGTTAATATTTTTTAAGGCTAAGTTTATTGAAAAAAGGAGTTTGGTGAGGTGAAAGTACTTCGGAAAATCACGGGTAAAACATTACTGGAGAGAAAAGGAAGGAAAATATAAAAAAAATAATGCAAAAAAGGTGTGGACCCTCAAAAGAGAGCACGAATGGAATGAACACATAAATCGCATGGACGAAGAAACGATAGTAAAATTAGATCATGATAAGTTACCGTTGGGAAAAATAAGTATAGTGAGGCTAAAAAAAGTTGTATAATAACCATAACCATGAAAACGGCGTGATGGGTGTTACGTATGTTGAATCTTTTCGCCACCTGCGCCACTATACTACCGAATATACTCAAGTATAAAGAAAAATTCATGAAATTTTCCAGGTTTTCCAAGTTTGATTTTTTTAGTTTCCAAACCGTTATTCACGATTATGTACGTGTTCGCTTTCTTCATTGGTAGTTCTACTATTGGACCGACGTATTTGCTACGTTTAACGGTCAAGCACAAACTTTCCCTGCATACAAAACTGAATCAAGTCCTACGTAAGCTCTACGGACCTTTTGTCTATCCGTATGTCTTCCAAAATGCCGATTATTTTTCTCTCTGCCGCATTTACCCATAATTCTCCCCTGCATTACCCATCTCGATATTCCATATCCTCTTAATACGACTTCCATTCATTTCTACTGGCTTCTCCAAATATCCGCCAACCGATTCCCTCTCCTATTATTTCTTATACTTCCTCCCATTTCTTTATCGCAACCCATCTTACGTTCTCAAATAATATCCGCACCTACGTCTCAAGAGCCTCCAGTCAAAGCATAGTTTTTTTCTTCAATGTCACCCAGCCTTATTAATTCATTTTTATCATTTAAATAGAGATTACACAAAAAAATAGAAAACTGAAGAATATTAAGAATTAGAAGAACATTGAGGTGGGAAACAAGGCCTGATGGCTTAGATGCCGCCGAATCATGATCATAATAGTTGCGATAGATAAATTATACGAAACTCCCACCCTAACTACGTAGAGTTAGACTTTTCACTTGTGTTCAATATCATAACATTATTACGAACACTTCACCCCGCCTAAAATATCCGGCATTATTTTGCTTTCTGCATTCAGTAGCATCACGTGGCATTCATAAATTAATAGTACTAGTAATATTAAATGGTAGTTGTGTCTTTACCAGTGTACTGCACGTTTGCATGTTGGTCTACGTAGCACTCTCCCAGTTTTTGGTTTGACTGCGAACTGTTTTCCTGACTGATTTTTGGTCCGCGCTTTGAGGCTGGGGAAACGTGGGAGGTCCTGATTTGAACTGGGACGAGTACACCATGCCTGGCGTGGAATCATTCCATGCCACACCCTAGTGGTGGCTTTCACGGTACTACGTAGATGTAGATTAATCGAATCCTGACTCAGGCAAGGGAGCTGTGATCGTCTTAAAATTAAGGCATAAGGTTATACGTTGCGGCTTGGCATTAACAGCGAGAGTACCAAACATTTTTCAGCGGGACCGACAATTTCTTAGCGTAGTGTCACACTAAAAGTAAACCACTGTTAATAAAAAAAGGCCTAAGTATATTATTTAGCTAATTGTTCTGATTTCCTATTGAGGAAATAAGTGACTTTTACGCATAAATTTCAAGCTTTAAGCGGAAACTACTTTACATTGTCACTTAAATAAAACTACAGTAATTGTACTGTCCACTTAAATTTTAATGTGAATATTAAACAACACTAGTTTCGACGTTCCTTAGGAACCGTTAATGCACTAAAATGCTGTTCCACCATATATCGCCCGACACTGTAGAATTTATTTACATTGTCAGTTGCAGCGCTTAAAACCCGGGTCTACCACCACAGCTCCCGGTTAAGTCACATATTTGAAACTTGGTTTCTCTTCTGGTCACTAAGACAATTCTCGCATTTATGCCGGATTTCTCGATTTTCAAGGTGGCCACGCCAAAACGGAAAGAGTGAGCAGCGAGTGAGTGCCTTAAAAACGAGTGTCTCTATTGCTGTCCTCGAAAGCACGGCGACTGAACAATCTACGCCTTTTCCCGACTTAATATGGCCTTCCGAACCAAGGCGTTGGCTATCCGCATCGTCAACTTCCAACGGAATTCATGTACACAAGTTTAGCTATTGGGCGCCGCTCGTGATAACGAGGACCAGAACGCGAATTGATTAACCGAAGTCGTCGCTTTCGGCTATCCGCAAGGCGAACGGGTTTCGCTTGGACCCATGATGTGTGCGTCAGTGTGGAAATGAGAACGGACGAACTAACCAAACTCACGTTTTTAAAAAGGAATTCTTTGGAAAAGGCAGCGAAAGTAACGGATATTTCGTCGAACGACCCTCGGGAAAAAAACAGCGAACAGAAGTTAAAACAGTTGAAGGAACTTCGAAAAGGAGGCAGAAAAAAACGAGAATATTTTGGCGAAAGAAACGATGAAAGGTGACCGGTGTCGCTCTCCGGACGATAAAAACAAATACGAGTATTAAAGAAGAAATCCGCTATAAATCTATAACTGGTCTTCGTAAAAGGGAGACCTTAGCTAACTAACGTGATGTCAGAAGAATTTTTGCCGTAAATCTACACATCAAACAGTTAAAGTTTCAGCTTGGTATCTTGAGTGGAGGTAATTAATAAATATTAATGTTAATAACTAACTCCAGCCCCAAATCCAATGCTTTCCTCATTTCGTGTTTAAAATTTCAACTACCTAGGTCGCTTGGAAGTACTTCAAATAGGCGTGACTCATAGACAGGGAGACAAACTTTATCGCATCAGTAATATACACTTGAGGAGGGTGCCCGTTGAATTTCAACGGGAAGAAGAAAAATATTAAACAATTGCATACGGTTAAAAGAATACACGCGTGTAGGTGTCATTGACCAAACATACAGAGGGTGGGGTTAAAAATACCCCGGCTAAAATCTAACTATTATTCTTATTATGATCACGTTAGCCAAGGCCAAAAAGGCATTAGGCAGAAGTTCGAACAGATGAAGGAACTCCGGAAAAGGAACACAAAATAAAAAAACGAGAAACTTTTGGCGAAAGAAACGATGGAAGATGACCGGTGTCTCTCTCCGGACGAAAGAGAAAAAGACGAGGATTCTTTTTTTAATTTTTTAACGGAAGATTTCCGCTATAAATCTAAAACTGCTCTTGTAGGGGGAGAGACCTTGGCACACGAACGTGATGTCGTGTTTATAATGAACTCTCCTCACTACGGCAATTCCAAGATTCATTTTCTTGGGATTCTAACTCCGTAACGGTTCTTCGTTAGAGACTGATAAAAAGGGCAGTATAAAAAATCTTACATTCCGTGGCCGTCTGAACTCCCCAACAAAGCACTAAACGCCAATCTGTTGGCTTCCAAGAAATGTACGGGGGGAAAGTAACGACAAGCCGGTATATAATCAATTAAAAGGAAAAATGCGGAGAATGACTGGGGAATGGAGCGTAAAACTCGGAAGATAACGAGTACGTAAACTGCAAGCAGTTATCGTTCACCGTACTTGCGGAATTTATAGAGTGGTGTCCCAGCACGCGATTTACGCTGCACCCTTGAATTTAATGTTATTTTTTCTGTTTTTGAGGGGTGATATTACCGCGGTGAAACGACCAAACTCACGAATTTAGGAAAATGTCGTCACGCTAGTATAGTTCAGAAAACTTGCCTGCCTTGTTTAGAACGACACTATGGTGATGGGTCGAGAGTAGTCCACGACAATCAAAGTTCCAGACATCAAATCGAATACGTACTGGTAAATAATGTATCATTATACCATAGCCACACTTTTTAACTCTCACATACCATTGGTTTTCACACACAACGCCACCATATAAAAATTGGCATATCATTGCCATTTTATGTCATAACCGAGATCAGGCAGAATAAAAAGGTGTGACAATTACAAAGTGATACATCATATAATGTGAATCACTTCCACTAAGGAAAGCCTGAAACATTGTCTTGTATTCGCACTAAAATTCTCTAAGTTTGCGACGAAAAGCATACCAATTAGTACAATTCACTTCTCTCACTTCGACAAAACATTTTCTCGTGTGGAGTAATCCCCTGCTTCATACCTTTGAGGTGGCTAGTAGGGTACCTATCAGTAGATGAATGTGTTTACGCAGGGAGTCCGTGAAGCTATCATGGTTCACCATAAACCAAAAAGGAGATCAAGCTTTGAAAGACAGTCAGTGTAAAGAAAGACAGGATTATTATCGATTGTAATAGTTCAAGAGATAGGACTATCGAAGGACCATCAACGTCTATCTTCATGCAAGCCATAGGAGAAATATTTTTCTCACATGGGCCAGAAAATTCATTCAAATAATAAAATGAATTTTCTCTCACCTAATCCACTCCACAGTGGTCAAAAACTTATCATACAGCCCATATTAATATAGTTTCAAAGTTCCGAATTTATCTAATGAGGAGAATAAAAGGAAAGTTAAGGCGAGAAACGAGGAAGTGTGAGAGATAATAGCGGAGGAAAGGACATTGGTGGAAGTGATTCGGAAGAGACAGCAAGAATAAATGGAGAACGTACTGAGAGGTGAGGGTACCCAACATGTTAAATAAGAAAAGGTTCTAGCTCCACGCTTTTTTATTTTCTAACAACCGATCATGGTTTCGGCACAACATATTATGAAAATGGCACATAGTGGCAATACCATGATCAGATGTCATAAATTAAATGAAAGTGTGGAAATAACAACCTTTTCTTAATCAACATATTGAATGTTAAACATTTTTCCCAAGTGACGCCTGAGCCATTTACTTGGATGAGGGTAAGATGAAGAAGGCAATGTAGAGGAGGATATTGGGTTAGCGCAGAAAGGGAAGGACGAGAACAGGAGTTTTTTACCACATGAGGCGAGGCAGACTGTATTTTAACTTATCTAGCATTTAAAAAAACCTACCAGTCCAATTGGCAGAGCATTTCTTCAAAATGAACTAGAAAGAAAAAAAGAGCACTTTAAAAAACTTCACACAATCGAGCAGTGCCAAAATTTAGGTAGGTATTTGTCGAAATGCCGATAATTTATATAAATTTTACAATAACGTATTTCTCAGGAGCGATAAACAGCTAAGTTGATCTGGAAGAGTACGGGAACGTGTATATATTGACGCAAGAGGTCAAGGAGAGTTCAGGGCAAACGCATTGTTGACCAATTCACGGCCGTAAACGTATCACCGGCACACGATCCAGAGACTCCACACAAGCTTTCCACCCTGGAGCCTTCCGCTCTCGTTTCATAATCTCTCACATCCAGCGAGGGAGATCCTTCCTTTCTCTCCGAGGTGATTCTGTCTCAGGAAGTTAGGGCGCGCCTCGTCTAAACTCACGAGCCTCGACTCGCAATCTCCCGCATCGGTTCACGGAGAGGATGAAAAAAAATCGACGCAATCCACTCACGCAAAGCAGGCGCTAAGGCGGCCGAAGAACTGGGCCGAAGAAAAGGGCAGGGAGGGCAATATTTACTATCACCTCGCCCACCTCAAATCTCCATCTCGGGAAATATTCAGCTACGAAAGCCGTCGTCGACGCCTGTAAAACGTTCCCCGACTCAAGACTCTGTGGAATATCGCACTTATGTTCACTTGCGGGTGACTCTGTAAAGGAAACTACAGTGGCTAGTCCCGGTATCCTCAAAATTAGTCAAGACTGATAGTTTCTTTCGAGTCTGGAACACGCCCAAACTCGACGTCCAGCCTCTCTTCCCTATTTTAGTCCAGCTTTCACCCTTCTCACTCTGACCGGCCTTGTTCCCCAGTGAAACATTTCCACTCTTCATTTTTTAAATCATCGTCTCAGCATCTGCATCAGTGTTGTGAGTTTTTGCGGGAAAGTGATAAAGAAACCTTTAAGTATGCGTCATACCCAGCGATCAGCCTAACTGGCCAGAGGGAGAAAGAGTTGTTAAACCAATATTTCTAGTGTCTTCGTGCATCAAAAAATGTTCTCTTGACCGGCAACGATTAGGAAATTGCAACGCCACCCTCTGGAACTGCAGTCAGTAGATAATGACAGTGAAGACGATGATAATGATGAAAATGACTACTAATTAGCCGTTCATTGATTATGAGAAATTATTTTACTTCTGAAATCCATTGGTATTATGTTACTCAACCTCTATTAAGCTTATAATACATAGACGGGAGTAGTACTTGACAAAATATGAGAGTTTTCTGAAGGCCTTAATCGAATTATGCTATACATACAATTTTCATGTAATACACATAAAAAAATTAATTTTCGTCATCCGCTGTTAAAATATGAAAAGCATTTTAGACAGTGAATTATGTCTATTTCAATAATCTGGCCGCTCCTAACCGATAACCTACAACAGAATCAATGCAAACTTTGTGCATTTTACAATGGATTTTATTCAATACCAGTATTGAATAAAATCCATTGTAAAATTTACAAAGCTTTTATTAATTCTGTCAATACGGAATTTTACTAAGTAACACCTGAGAATATCGAGTTCATTATATGCTACAAGTTCGAGGAGCTTCAAAGGGAAAATAATTTTACCCCGCTAGATTTGCGATTGTAACCACTGTGCATTAAGATCAATGGGTAAGCGAGGGAGCGAGAGTAGAAGAATAATAATTTTGGACAGCAGATAGGAAGAAATGAGAGGCGAAGAGGTAAAGAGGAAGTTAACCCTGGAAAATATATAGTTTTTAGAAGGATTCCCCGGGTTCAGAAATATAATAGTCAGTATTCTCCATGGACATTATAATCATTTATTTGGTAGAATATCCATGGTAACGTGTATCAAATGTTGTTGTATTTACAAAAATGGTTGCTTCAAGTCTTCATCACCCATGTTACGATAATACTTGCTTCATGCACCTGTCTATCTGAATACCAAATAATGAGTTTGCGATGGACGGATACTATATACGCAGAAGCAAATGTAATTCAACAAATATACGCATTCCGTCTCTGCCATGCTGCGGTACATGATTCCTTAAACATACAACTTTGACGTTAAATTTACAAGAAACAATCCCACAAACTTCAACGTCTCTGTATTGAAAAACGAGTTATTTGAATATAATACAATCAAACATAGATCTAAAATATTAAAATACATAGCCTGCTCACTTCTTCTTCACTACAACACCCAACAATTGTTCCCTACCCGACCATTACTTGTATTTGACTTTGTAGATGGTTTTATCGTTTTTCTCTTGAAGCCACGAGAGAAAGCAAACGTACAATAAACAACGTACTTAGTGTTTGACAGTTAGAGCAGATCGGTGCATCAATGGTCGCAAGCTCACGCCGGAAAAACCTGTCTCCGTAAACACCTTGATGGATGCTGTCATTTTCAGAACACGATTTTCAGAATGGAATCAATGGAAAAGATCAACAATAGATAAATGCGTTCTCTTTTCAAATTCCCCAACAATACCTAATGCACAACCAACATCTTCCATTAATGCTCTCTCCACACTTCCAAGGCTCTACGGTCTCGTGTGGATAGAGTTGTGATAGACTGAGTACTGCCTGTTCGTGCTTGAAGCTTGGGTTCAAATACAGGCAGTCACCATTTCTGTCAATGGCATATCGATCCCCACTTGGTTAGCATAAGAAGACCACTTCAGGTCCATCACATGGGGCGTTAAAAGTTTCAACCCTTGACATCTGTCGTAAAGACCGAGCTACAGTGGTAGCGAAGCATGGTGGCAAATGTCTCTGCGAAGTGTGGAGTCAATTAGGGGAAAACTTGTGTGGAAGGGGTCGGCTAAGGAACGGAGGGGAGAGAGCAGCACATGATGTGCAACACTACCAACATAACTGCATTCTACTCGAGAGGGCGGGGAAATGTCAGCGGCGCGTTTCACAGCAATATTATCGATCAAAACAAAGGTGGATCAAAGCATGCTGATATTGTTCGCAGCCCATCTGAGAAGCCCAACTAAACAAAAAGATTAAGAGCCATAGAGAGCGGTGGATTTATGTAAATATTATATTTAGCATTTTGAAGTTGGCAATGATGGTTTGGGACCTGAGGAATTATAGTAGTCAAACGCGGAGTCTACCATACTTCCCCGTGCTGAGCCAATTCGTCGGCAACCAACACTGAAACGGACCTCCTGCGCAGCAGCCATCATGCATCGCTACCACTATAACACCCACGCAGGGGACTTTTCACCACCCATAACCATATTTTTACCTGCCTGTCTGCTTAATCTCAATGGCGCAAATGACACCACCCCATATCAACATCCGAACATAGTTCAGTGAATTGATGCGTTCTCTATGTACAATGAAGCAAAGTCAAAGGAAACAATCCATAATGGATTAGTAGGTTCGATCATCAAATTTCGTAACTATTCCTCAAGAATAACCAACACCTTTGCCCATTCACTCTCCATAGCTATTCTTTCCTTTTATGCCCTCTCCATAATTTCAAGGCTCTTCGGGCTCGTCACGACCGTATGTTCCTCACCACCCTCCACCCAACATTCTCCCAGACAATTCGAATCCTTTAAAGTGCTCCTCCCAGCATTGTGTCCCTATCCTTCGCCTAGCTCTCTCGCTCTATCGCCATTCACCACACACGACCGGATAAAAACAATCCACTCATCCATTTCTCTTCTTTTTTCTGTGCCCCCCATCCACGCAACACCTTGGTCCTTTTGTTAGTGAACTTCCTCTCCCCTGGGCTCATCCGCTCCAAAGTTCGAATCGGTGACACGTGGAGGGCTACGTCCGCCCGAAAAGAGACGAAAACTCGGGTTCATTAGTCGAGTTGTGGATGGAAGCAATGAGAAATACATACGCAGTCGTTTTTTTCCATCAGGGCGAAAATGGATTAGTCAATAATGACACACATACCCATCACGCCGTTCCCTTTCGGAGTAAGTATTCTCAAAAGAGCTCAATTATCGGCGTTAGACCGAGGAAACTGTCTTCCATTTTAATTATTTCCCCCATACTACTCTATCCTTGCAAACCTCCTTTGCTTCGGCAAAATTCATGCACCACTTCATACACACGCTCTTAAGAATCCTTACAGATATTCCTCTTCTTTAGTCTCTTTTCCACCACATTCAACCACAACTTTTGCGGTCTACCTTTTCCCCTCACACCATTCCCTCTACTAACATATATCTGTTTATGCATTCAACTCGCAACCATTCCCTTTACATGATCAAAATAGCGAATCACGCTCCTTTCACATGCATCCAATACCGGAACATCCGTTCTACACCCACTCATTCCTAACTCTATCCCTCCTAATTTACCGCAAGCACTCCTTAGATAGATTCTTCCCATTTCATTTGGTCTACATTCATACATATTCAGGCATACCAAAGTTTCACTACCATACACAAAACTGTGGACAAGTACACTTTTGTACACTGCGTTTCACTTCAGAGGATGGGGTCAGCCAGAGATTGGCAACCTATGCCACGCGTGCCACCAGGCGGCACGCTAAAGGTACGTTGGTGGCACGCAAAAGACGTTTAAATTAATCTTTCCGATATTTCATGCCTTGTCATCTTATTCATAAAATCTTATTTGACAGTACCTACCTATATAAATTAATCACGGACATACATATCGAAGGATGAAATAAATTCACTAAACCTCTGGTCGGTTTATAATATTAAGTTTAAAGGAATGTTTCCTATAATTTTTCCTTAATTTATTGTTCTTAATGCAATGGATATTGGTTCAAATTATCTATTCCGTATATTCAACGACTAAACCAAACTTATGCGTAACACTGTTACCAAATCTATACGTATACAATGTATACTTATCTTAATACAGGTAATTCTCATTATATTATACCATGATGTCGCACTATCCTTTCTGCATCCTTTACTTTAGAAAGGTCAACACATAAGGGGTGGCACGAGCCTGGCTTGTAATTAAATTCTATGTGCAATGTGACATGCTTAAAAATGCCGGTTTCCGACCGCTGGACTAAGCAGTTCAATGCTTTGCAGCCTACAACTCAAAATCCATGTAGGAGACTTAAGAATGGAAAAAATACGGTTCTTCATTTTCAACATTGCCAGGCACTGTAGTAAAAAAATATAGTCCAGAGTCCCATTGAGGAAGGACAGGAAGCTACGACCCATTCACGTCTCTACAGCCATCAAATATTACTTTACCCTCACCACTTCCCCACAAAGCGCATACCTCGCGTGTCCCATGCCCCAGTGAGCATAAAAAACATGAAAGGGGCGTAAAAAAAAGAGCGAGGCACGATGTTAACCTTAATTCGCCTCCCCCAAATAAAAAAAGTCATTGCGGCAAAACCTGGCAACAATGAGCTAATAAAACGAGTTGGAAGCTCCACAACGCGACCATATGCATGCAGGTGGCACATTGACGGGAATCATAAATTTTCAATTGGCGATGATGGCGAAGATATAAAAAAGATACAATCGATACACGAGGATGTGGCATCAAAATCAATCATAGGAATGCGAAGATGATTAAATTTCTCAGAAGTACAGAGCTGGTAAACTAAGAGGTAATACATTATTATTACTACTGTAATCTACCGTTTAAGATATATTTAAATGGAAGATAGTAAAAATAATCTAGATTTTTACGCGCGCAAGCTCCTATCCTTTAGCACAATATCATTCTTCATCTCATCACACGTACTACCTCTTTTCATAAAGCCTAATCTTTTTCTTTCCCTTCCGCGCTTAATTCCCCCTATCATAGCCTTCAGCATACCATTACCCATAATTAACTGTTCCAACCACCTACTATGCCTCCTCCTGATCTCCTTTTCGAAGTTTACTCTCCTCGCCAAGAACTCCCTCTTTCGTCTCCCTTGGATAGGAGGAGAGCCATACAATCAAGTGCATGGAACAGCTCAAGTCTTTGGATTTTATTATGGATGAGGATTGATTTAGGAACGATTACACTACAAGCATAACTGAATTTGCCAAGGAGAGATTCATTAATAGAAGATCATTAATTATGTGAGCTTTGAACCAAATCATCTAGGAAAAATTAGTTACAATTTTCAAATGAAGATCGAAACCGGTTCGAAAACCGGAACCTTGAGAGAAGAAAATGCTCAATGACCGGAGGCTTTCAAGTTATGAGTGTAGAGAAGGATGAAAAGATTGAACAGGGAAAGAAAGAAGACAAATTAGGAAGTGTTAGAGATGGTAAGAGAGGAGAGGAAATTGTTGGCGGAGTTTTGGTAAAGGACGCCATAGAGTGTGTGAACCAATCGGTAAGATTACAAGGGGAGGTAGAATGTATACAGAGCTTAATGCTTGGTAAATGAATAGACAGAAAATTTGTGAACATTTAGAGAGACACTAATACGCGGAAGTTTACAAAACTACAGTCCAAATAACCTATCAAGCACATTTTGATAAAAGACTAATATACAATTAGCAAAACATTTTGAATAAAGAGGTAAAACTTTGTTATTTCCCTTTGTTCACAAAGGTGAACCTGAAGATGGCGTAAAGTCGAAACCATGTTCGTACTGTATTAAATTTATGTGGAAATAACAAAGTTTTACCTTTTTATTCCAAATGTAGGTATAGCAAATTCCAAAAAGTTACGCCGGAAACCTTCAACTTCAATTAGCAAAAGGTGATTCATCAGGGCTAATGCAGAGCAGCATACGGTGCAGAAACATAGGCTCTGAGGAATGAGAATATGCAGGCGTTTGAGATGTGCCAGTGGAGGGGAAGTCAGAAAGTTTGATGGACGGAAAATAATACGAGTGAGAAAGTTATTGATATGGTGATTGAGGAGAGTAAACTGCTTCAAGAGATTAGCTAACAGAGTTAGTGGTTGGAACAGATAATGAGGAACGAAAGGATGCTGAAGGCCATGATTTTTGGGAGGGCATTGCGTAAGCTGGGAAGGAGAAGAAAGAGAATAGGGTATATGTGTGGAATGGAGAGAGGTACGACGCCTGCCGAGCTGAAGAATGAAATAGTGCAGGCAGACAAGGACCTTCACCTGTGAATAGATTAGTATAGCGATCCTAGTTCCATATAAACCAACCTTTACCGTAGACCACCTCTAGTAATAGAAAAAACTTCTCGGGCTTGCCACCGGATAAGGCTTTTAAAGGACAACGTTTAAAAGCCTTACCCGGTGGCAAACCCAAGAAGTTTTTACTAATATTATTCGCCGGGAAAGCGTAAGATCTTTCACCTCTAGTAATGATATAAGGTACCTATAATGTCAAAAGGACGCAAAAATATATAGTTCAGCCAAAAATGATCGATATATTTTCTTTGAAAAATGACGGATTATACAAAGTTCATGTTGCATTATTTCCATGTTCCAAAAACACTGAATTTTACGACCCATTTCCAACCACACAAATTATTTCAAAGTGAGCGCAACACTCTTAAGCTGCGCGAATCAATCTAGAGGATTATAAGGGAAGGGAAAATCTCGTCCCAATTCCGCACGTATAAAAAGCCACCCTTAATTCTAAATTTACACCCTCTTCCCTTGCCTCTTCTCTTCCCTTTCTCCGGGCTAATCTACCAGCTGGCTCTCGCGAACGACCCCTCTCGTTTTAATATCATTTCCTCCCTCTGTCTCCAACGAGAGCATCAGTCTCTTCTAGCACTCCATCGTCTCTCTCCACCGACCAACGCTTCTCCCACCCTCCCCTCGGACATCATTTCTACGGGACCACGAATGAGCTTCCTTCGTGGATTAGGGTCATAAGTCTTCCCCCCTTAAGGAATTCCCCCTTCGTAGGAGAATGATTGTGAGAGAGGAAGAAGATCTGTGGAGAGCGGAGAGATGTGTAGGAGTCTTTCTCGAAGAACAGAAAGGGGGCGCGACTCTCGGGACACGGGCATGAAATTTATATTCGTCTTTTGACGTCGACCAAACGCCTACTCGACTAGCCACTTGTGCATTGACTCCACCGCGTTCCGAGCAACGGAGTGCCAAGATGGAGAGTTGCTATTAGCTTAGTATCAGCGCACGTTCCGTCAGATCTAGTGTGAACACAACAACAGAACTTAGCTTCACGAACTCACCAATGATTGACGAGAATGCTGAACTGAATGGAAAAACCTATGAAGGAATATGACTTGAATAACTATGCTAAGAAGACCAAGATTATGGTTTGAGGAGGAAATCAAGTAGACAGAATCACTGTCAAACTTATACAGAAAAAACTTGCGCAAGTGGAAGAATTTTGCTATCATTGAAGCAGGATCACCAGCAACGGAAGAAGCAAGAAAGATATTTTGAGCAGAATACCCCAAGCAAAGAAGGCATTCTACCAGAAGAGGAATTTGCTGACAGCTGGTAACACAAGCCTGAAAGTAAGGAAGTACTTTGTTAAAACCAATACTTGGAGCGTGATATTGCTTGGCAGTGAAACTTGGTAAATGACAATAGAAGATAAAAAGAAATTGGAAGCAATGGAGATGATTTTGTGTGACCAAAGAATGATGAAGATTAAATGGACGGAGAGAATCACTAACGAAGAAGTCCTACAAAGGGTTGGAGAGAAAATAATCATAATGAAAACTCTGCGAAGAAGGAGAGACAAACTTAGTGGTAACATTTTGAGACATAACCGCCAAATGAAAACGATATTGGGAGGAGAAATAAATAGGAAGAATTATAGTGGAAGATCATGAATGAAATGCATCAGTCACATTCAAAGTAAAGAATAATGTAGGAGTAAAGTGGTTGGTGGAGAGGTGAGTGGAGTGCAGAGCTGCAGCAAACCAATATTCGGATTGATGACTGCCGAAGATGGGCTACAAATACGCATACATTTTTGTTTACACCTTGATATTTTTTCTTTCCAAAATTATTAAAAGACAGCCACTTCCCTGAGATTCTACTTCAGCTGTAAGCCAATCCCGCAAAGCAGCGGCGTGATAAGTATTATTCTTCGCATCAATTACTATTGATTCCCTACAGCATTTAACATTTGGTTGGCTACTAGGTTTAGGTTGGGGATTAGTATATTCCTACACCCTATCGGCCGCGCTAGGTAAGTGAATAATCATGTAAGAGCGAGGCAGTTGGCAGCAAAACAGCCAATTGAAATCAATATTGGAAGGAGAAATGAATGGGAATATCAGTACATAAGGACGAAGTTGGGCGAGGCGGTGGAATTGAGTAAAAAAGGTTTCAGTTGAAAAAGAAAGGAGTTTTCCGAACGGCACCGAAGACCTATCCCACGACGGAGGGAGACTGGGAAGACGGGGAAAATATTTATCTGGGAATGTTAATGCGCGAAGGTGGGCCACGCATTCCTCCCTGGAGAGCTCACTCCCAACCCCCAAAGACTCCGTATTCTTCCGCAAACAACAGCGAGGGGGACCCGTCTCATACAAAAATGTGCTCGGTGGTCCCACGCCTCCATCACGTGCGTTGGTGGTCCACACCCTCAATCTAACCGAAAACACTCGCTTCGTGGAGGGATTCCCGTGTCGAGGGCGACGGATTTGTGTTTTCAAACGTCTTATGGGACGAAAGGGCGTGGACTGCGTGGAGAAAAGAACCGATCGAATGAATACCAATCAAGAGATAGAATACAATACAAAATGAATAAGAGAACAAAACATGGGATGCCTGCGGTTGGAACGACCATCATAAAATGAGAGATATAGGAAATAAATTTGCAGTACGAAAAGATTTAAATTTTTTGGGACTTTGGCGGAGAGCCAATACCACGAAGACACGCCACTTTTAGCAAACACTAAATTTGGATAGCATAGGACAACAATTCAGCAAACGTCTGTTCGTCATGGCAGTTCGAAGAATAACGAGGAAGCACATGCCACAATTACATCTCCACCTGCAAAAACAAAACCCATTCGAGATTCACCATGCTATAACAATAGTTAACTAACAATATTAAGCAGAACTATACATCAAATAGCAACATTACAACCAATCTTTACAAGCATAAATAATCATTGCAATAAACATAATAGTCACTACAAAGTAATGCACAACACAAATGTTATTTCCTCCGCGAACTATTGATATTACTATAGGTGGTCTACAGGTAGAGGTAGATTTAGATGGGAAAAGGCTACCTCTACTATTCTAATAAGCACAGGGCCCAACCTCCTAACATGGTTTCAGTCTTCAGCTTGACATGTATTCTACCTCTCTTCATTTTATTCATAAATCCATATCTCTTTCTTGTCCTTCCCCGCTTACCCAACATCCTCTATCACGCCCTTCAACATCCCTTCGCCCCTATTACCTATTCCAACGACCTACTCCGCCTACTCCTTATCTCTTCTATAAGTTTCCTCGCCTCACCCACCACGTCTAGCACCATGTTGCTGGTCTCCCATTGCATCAATAGCATCTTCTACATTATCTTCAGTATCTTCATCCAAATGCCTCCAATCTACACTCATCCATTTATCTCAGTATCCAAGTTCCTTCACAAGACAACGCTAGTCTTCACACTAGACTCTTCATCAACCGGAGATACAATAATGAATGCGACAGAAATCATCGACTTTAAAAATATTTATATGAGGAGTGGAGAAAGCACTTGAATACCTTCCTTCCGCATGTGAATGAGAGTCCTCGACTGACCTTTGCCACATAGCAATTTATAATACAGCATTACTAGGTTAGACCCTAGGTTAGTCCGGCATTATTGGGATCGCCGCATGAGTCGATTTAGTTTGTTAAAAAGTAATGTTTGGTATCTTAATTTGAAATCGTGTATCTTTCACGACCTAACAATACCCTTATTCATGACCTAACCCAGCATTGCTCTCCTTACTGGTCTGTAGCCGGCAAAGGTCGGTCTGAGATTCGGTGCAATTTTCGACCGATGAACTGTGACGAATACTGCTTGCCAGGTGTAGAATCACCCCGTGACACACCCTAGAAAGAGCTAGCATGGAGATGTAGCTGCGGAGAGAAAGAGAGAAACGAAAGTGCTCTCACACCTCGGGTTTGTTTGAGTTTGGAACTCTCCTCGCGTGGGAAAATATTACTCTCGGAAACCAAGCAAAGACTCTTCTTATTTTCGAAACAAAAACTGAGCTGAGACCAATGACTCACTCGCTGACGAAAATTCTTGAAACTAAGAACACATAAATACAAAAAAGTTCCCTGAACCACTAATTAGAGGTCAGGCGATAAATGGATCGGCGAAGGTCGTTTCTTTCACCTGTAGCAGAGAGGAAGGGTGTACACTGTGTGGGGTTGAAAGAAAAAAGGGCAGGAAGGAGCATTGTTGACGGGAGGACATGGAAGACTACTTTCCTTTGAACTCCGTGAAAGGAAGCTAAGGAAACGGAACGGTGAGTTTTTTTTTGCTGCTTCAATTGGGAGTAGAATGAAGCAGGATGGAGGGTAGACTTGGGAGTGGTCAATGTTTTGTAACACTCCCCGCAGGGCTGGAAAACAAAACTGAAGTCGAATTGTCGCTGAGAATGATCCCTGCGATAATGAAGGAAAAACTTATTACCAGAAATCCAGGAGACGAGGAAATGATAGGATGAGACGGACGTTGAAAGATGAATACAAGAGTTGGCCACGTCTGCGAAAACTTACCCGATACGACTTCGAAGAGCATAGCAAATGAGATTGGAAGCAATGGAAATGTGTTCTTATCGAAGAATGGTTAAGATATACTGCAAGGTAGATATGTAAGGAATACTTACAATTTTAAAAATCATACCTCTTGTATACCATACATACATACATATCATTGGATATATAGGTTTTGTTTCTGCAATCGTCCAAGACAGGCATCTTTCGTCTCTCTGAGACTAAATGGGAATTCCATCACGGACTGTTAAGGTGGCTGCCACTATTCTTCTAAGAAAAATAATTAATGCAACCCCAAATCTATAAATTGGCAGGGGTAAATATAAATGAGTTATATGAAGCCAATTAGCGTGGGAGAATTAGCTTCAGAATTAGCATGGGAGAAATACGAAAAGGAAACATTTCCGGCGCTGCATTACGTTGGATTTACCAAGCAATTAGCAGGAAGGTCCTTCAAAGAAAAAGTGAAAGAGATACGCTAATTTGCTCTGGTTAGGCCACATTTCAAATACGCCGCGAATATTTGGGACCCTCCACAGAAAGATTCAATTTACGAAGTAAATAAAATAAAAAAGAAAAGCCGCAAGGTTCGTTTAAAACTGCTACGAGCGAACAGAGAATGTTATACAGCCGATAGAAGGATGAGATTAGAAGCCGCTAGGGACTTGGAGGCTCGCTAGAGGCTTAGATAACTTGAAAATTTCAGATCAGGCGAGTTTCAGTTTGATCCGTAGGGCATTATTTTTGACACCACGCTATATCTCTAGATCTGATAGAAGCGAAGAAATAAGATAATCTGATAGTTAAAAAATGTCTTCTTGTCACCCACCATTATTGAAACATTATTATAAAAATATTATATAAACATGGTTGGAGTCCCAACACCCACTACCACACGCCGCTGCGTTGGCTTGTAGGGTAGTATGCAGTTTCTAACTCGGACCACTTAAACAGGCACTTCGGGCACGAATACAACAAAACGGAAATCTAATTAATTCCCAGAGATATTTATCCCTACGATTCCGGAAAAATAGTTATCGATTAATTAGGCCTCGGTGTGAGGAATTAGCGGAGCTGAGACTAGGTCTAAAAGACGTCGAACGAGAAATTTGAACCAGAACCGGTTTGTCTCCGGAAATGCTCGTCACATAACTTTTACGGCTGCGGAAACATTTATTAAGGAAACAGATCTCTCTCCGATATTTGTGATTACAAATCGTTCAATTGCCTTTTTTTGGCACTCAGCACGTCTGAAAACATACTGCCGAATGCATTAGTCGGTGAAGGCTGCCAGCATCACGGAAAATTGAGTTCCACTCATTAATATGCCCCGTTAACATTACTAGGGTTGAATGATGATTAACATGGCAGCTGTAACTTACTTGCGTTCATATGATTTAGAAGTTAGATCAAGTTTACCGTAGTAGTAGATAGAACGCGTGCAGCGAAGATCGGCAAGATACGTTAAAGGCCGTTATGATAATCTCGTTAGTGTTACTGACCTTTTGCAGCAACTGGGATGGGAAACGCTTTCAGACCATCGATTAAAATTTAGACTCAATCTATTATGTAAGTTCCAAGCCGGTCTATTCTCTGACGACGTTGATAATATTTTACGAAATCCGACATACTACGGTAGATCAGATCATGAGAATAAAATTAGGGAACTAGACTGCAGAACGGAAGGATTTAAATTGTCATTTTTCCCACGAACGATAAGGGACCATAACAGCTGCCAATGAGACTTTTATCTAGGTTTGTCGTTAGGTAGTGTAGCTCTTAGTAGTAGTAGTACTCCCTAATACTTGAATCCTAATCTGTTACCTAGTACTAACAGCACGCCGAGCATGTTTTCCACATAAGTCTTGAGTCCATTTGTGTAGTTGCAAAATACATATATATTAACGGTTCCCCTCCATTGTGATCATATCTGTAGTGTAGTGCATGCTTGTGAGGCTTCACCTCGTGACAAGCATTAGCGATTTATGCTAGTGCATAATAAGTCGTAGTTACACTAACTCTAGGGTATAGTGTAATGCATGTTGGTGAATACTCACCCCCTGCCACACACCCCTGAGGTGGCTTGCAGGGTATTTTGTAGATATAGATGAACTAGTAATGCTGCCGATCTCTGGTGAAGAGAAAGGAGTCACTAAATACCACTGAAGCAACCTACGTAGGTACCTGCAGCAGAACTGAGCCGTATTCACAAATCACATCTGTCTATAATGTTAATTTACACAATGCATCCTACTTTGAATGGACTTTCTGGTTGTATTAGTCCACGAGAACTTCAATTCCCCTTTCACTATATCGTGTTGCCATCTTTCTGCTTGACCCTCCATTATCATAACTCGCATTTCAACCACAATTCCAACTTCCGTTCAAACGCCTTTTAAATGCCGGTTACCAGCGCAAACCCTAGTAATTCTAGCGTGGTACACAAGTTTACTAAGCGTGACTAATTTTTTGGGATTTCCTCCGCGTCCACACATCTTAGATACCTTTTCCACCACTCCGCGAAAGCCGTCATCAATAATCATGTTTACTAGGGTTAGCGCTAACTTGCGTTCACATGGCGATATTCTTACTAGCATTCGAGTTACTAGCGTAGAAAGCTAGTAACACTCCGCTTCTTTTATATATCCAAAAAACTGTGGACTGCCTAACGAGAGAAACTTAAATTGAAAACGGGTTATGGGATAGCCGTCTCATCTATCTTAGCCGTCGATAATTCTTCTTCGTTCTTATTAGCATTCGAGTTACTAGCGTAGAAAGCTAGTAATATACTCCGCTCCTTTTATACATCCAAAAAACTGAAAAGGACTGCCTCGCGAGAGAAACTTAAATTGAAAACGGGTTATGGGATATGAGAGTTATATTCATCGCATGAAGCCGTAACCATTCACGCAGCAACCGAGAGTACGGCACGCAAGCACGAACCGTAAGGGTCAATTCTAGACAGTCATCGCTGACCTCGTGGGGATGAGGAGGCACGGGAACCGGGCCACGGGTCTGGGTCCGAGATTAAAACAATGTCCTACGCACTCATAGGGGACACACGTACTACTCGCCCACCTTCAAACACAGTCCACGATTGGCCGTAAAAATTCCAGCTTCAAAGCGCCACACAAGAGGTTTCTGCAGGTGAATCTCCCACGGTTGAAGTTCACGAAACCGCACCAATATAGACGAAACCGCCCAAATATAGACGGTATCACCCGAATTTATTCGGAGATGTTCGTCAACTGTGTTTTGAATTTTAAAGTTTTGAATAAATGTGCCTTTAAGAGACAAACATTAGAGAACATGTCAAAACGTGCGAGCAATCGAACTGGGGGTTCTGAATTGTTTCGGCGGCTTTCAGTTCCACCAACTGGGTTGTAATTCATTTCGTGGGATCAGAGTTCGCATTGCGCATACGCAGATTCAACTTTCGGAACAACAATATTTGAAGCACGGATATTAGAAAATTTATTTTCAATACTCCATGATTTAAAGTTACGAATTGTCGAACTTCGATTCGGCGACTGTAGATGACGCTTGAAGCGTTTCTTTGACGTCATGTTCGCCTTTGTACACTAGGGATGGGCGATTATAAAAAAATAATCGATATTTTGTAAATCGATTAATTGCAAGCAGCCGATTAATCACGCCAGATTAATTGCTTTTATTAATCGATACATCGATTAATCGATTCGATGATGACAACATACAAAACATATCTTGCGAAGTTATAGTCCCTCCTTAAATAAAGTAAAATAATTTCTTTTAATTTTATAAGATTAATTTTATCATGAGTACAAATTGTAAAATCTAGATAAACTTCCAGGAGGTGTGTCAGGGAACAGAGTTGGGAAAAATCTCTTTATTTAATGTAAATTTTGGACGATTGCCAAATGTTTACAGGAAGTGAAGCGCAAAATTGCAATTTTGGTAAGTGGGTACTGGCAAGGCGGCTTCGCAGATAAGATTGAATTAGTCTCATCTCGGAAAAGAGTCTCCCTGATGGAACTGATGTTGCTATTCCTGGCAGGTACATCCTGGCTACCTGATTTAAGTGAGGGTATTCAGCTTTCATCGACTCCCACAAAGGATTCATATAGCGGTCAGTGACGGTCGTTTGAGGAATTGCCGTAACTCAAATGGTGTCGCACCGGCGACATCTTCATTGTACAGGATTCTTTGAGATGCTGCTTCAATGTTATGAAAGCTCCAGAGGTCATCTGATGGCACTGCATCACGCTCAGAGTGTAAAACTATCTGCAGGACGTTCACCTGATCCTCGCACATTTCCGTAGTCACTTTAGCAAATGGTTTTAGCACGGATATGAAGACACGGACGGTGCTTATCTCCGCACAGCTCAGCATCGCCACGTCCCCATAGTCGAGCAGCACCTCGGCTTCTATGGGCGAGAGCTCTACGAATCGAGAAAGCATCACGTAAAAATTGAGGTTGAGGACCACCGGGTAGCGTTCGACTGGATGAGGTGTAGGACGGTACCCTCTGTCTTCCCTTGAGAGTACCTAATGAATTGATTTCAAAGCATCACTTGCATTGACACTGTGATGAAAGAAAGTAACAATATCCTTAACTTTTTTAAGAATATCTAGGGCTCAAGGAACATAGTCCTCGTTAGTCTTTTCATTGATAGATTGTTTATTTATTATCGAAATAACAAGCGCAAATAACACACGGCTTTGCCTGGCAAAGCGACATCTGACACATGACACGTGAGTTGCCGGAAAAAGGTGGTGCCGTGTAGAGTTACGTCATGCGCATTCTACTTTAATTCTACCTCTATGGCGTCGTCGCGCAGTTCAGCTACAGTCGAATTTTCAAACTGAAGACGAACGTGAGCCGCCCCCTCACCACAACAGCTCACCAGACACAAAAATCCGAAATAATCGATAATCGGTCAAATTAATCGGATATACATAATCTATATCGGCTGTTGCATTAATCGATTCCAGATTTTCGATTTATCGAAAAAAATAATCAATTAATCGGTATCGTAATCGCCCATCCCTATTGAATACAAGCGGCGAGCTGTATTTGAAGTTGACTCAATAAGCAATCTTGAACAAGGCATTACTAGCGTGTTCGGAATACTCAAATGCGTCCATTAAGGCTCTTTTCATAGACAAAAAATACCACATTGAAGGATATACAAATATTTTTTAGCCTAGCCCACGACTTTTCCGAGCGTCTTTCCTAAGTAAAGTTCGACAATGCTCACAATCATAGGCCAGAGATGGCCTTTATGAATAGATTTTGACTAAAAAGGCTATCCAGCACGCAGCCAATGTACAGAAATTAATTTTTTTCTCAGCATTCAATGGGTCATTTAGTTAAATTAAGAACTTACCAGGCTGAAACCGTCTCCATACAAGGATCTCCGCGCACGGGATATTATTTCTGCACTTCAAAAGGGTTTAGAGAACTTACCTGAAAGGAAAAAAAGCATAGATAAATTTCACAAGCAGAGGAATAGTACGACTAATATCATAACCACTGCAAAGAAATAACACGGCATTGGTTATAAGAGGTATTTCCCATACAAAGAAATAAAATTAACTAGCTTTCATACATCAAATATTTTTTATTTAGCATTTTTCGGCCGATGCGCGAGCTAATAATCGCCTTTTCGCACGTTAATATTCTCTCATTAAGATTTTGAGAAGCATTCTATACTATACTGTGGAGGGTGTATAGAGGGGCGAAGGGTTACCTCTTACAGCCGCCTACTCTACCTCCTCCTAATCTCATCCAGAATTTTCCATTCCTCACCAACCATGCAAAGCACTTCCTCGTTTGTCTTCCTTTCCTTCCGTTCCACCGAACCTTCTCCATCCTCCTCCACACCCACATCTCAGAGCATATTAATTTCCATGGCGTGGCCTCGGCGGACGTATTCTACGACCAAGCCAAGAGAATGAAGTTGTGGGTGCGGCATTACGGCTTTACGCACGCGACACCACGTACGATAAAACGAAGACAGGGACACGAATCAAAGAAATGGAACGACTTTTCCTCGAGACCCCAAAGCCGCTCTGCCATGCCATCAACTGTTAGCAGCGTCAATTAAAAAAGAGAATTTAAGGAGCCAGAGGGCACCATTATGAAAGCCATAGCGTGGGAGATTATTATATTATTACCAGCTGGCAACCCGTCAAAAACGACGGGTAAAATACTCAGTCACGCTTATCATATTAGTACAGATTTTATTTATGCATGGTTTGTGTAGGCTGTTCCACTATCAATAATTGAATATCTCGATGCCGTTACTAATGTCTACAAAATATAAGCATCCGTGCTAATGTGCAACGTTGTCGACGGTAGTAACATGGTTCCTTTGCAGATTTAACCAGGGGCTTATGAATGTAAGTTAAGGCGTCTTTATTTTTTCAAGTTACAATTTATCTGGGTCGAAAATGGAAATTCGGGGATTTTTCCCAAAATATGTGATGTTGTACGGAAAAATGACACCAAAACCAACTACATCGGTTCAGCAGTTTTCTCCATTATTAGCATCTCCTAACCTCCCCAGCAAGCATTGGCTATTATTAGTAAAGATAATTAGGGGCGATCTACCGGTAAATACTAGTTTACATTGTGGTAGGATTACCAACACTAATCTTTTACATTAAAAGGTCCTTGTCTCCATGTACTGATTCATAGCACAGGGGAAAAATGAAGACATTTAACTGTACTAACGGCCCGAGTGAGAGAGCAATATGGGTAGTTACTACAACAAAAGCAAAGTTGCCGAATTTTCGCGGTACCGTGAATGTACACGGAAAACTTGCAAACAGAAATTAACCTTTTTATTGCAATACTTAATTCAAAGTTAATGAACAGATTTCGCGCGACACTCGTGATGTGTGGTAATTCTTTTGGCAAAAAATATAAATTTCACTTCCGCGTACCAAGCGCTATCCGTTTACTTTTTCAATATATGGTTTATAGGATCTTTAACTTCACACCACCGTAAACTGGATATAAGGATGGAAGATAGACGACTTTCTGGTCGTTATGGAGCCACCGAGGGGAGATGCGCACAGAAATACAAGAAAAGAAACAATGATCAAATGCAGGAAGGACTTAAAGACATAGAAAAGACTCACTGGAAAGTAATATGTTTAAGCAGTGTGTATATAGAAAGAACAACAAAAGAATTACCACATATCAACATGAAGAGACGATAGAATGTGTCGGATATCATGGCCTGAAATCGTTCTATAACGCCAAGCAATAACTTTTGACTTTCTACGAATATATTGGTAGGTTTCTGTGGCATAATTTCCGAAGTATGTCATACACACCGACCATGATTTAGGAATAAAATGCCATTTACTAATTTTTATTAGGCTATTACTACCCACCCACTAACTAAGTAACTAACCCACCTATTCTCTTTCTTCCGCTTCGATGCTCACCCAACACAGCCTAAGGCAACCCTTCGCTCCTCATTACTTCGTTAAAACATCTTCTTTATCTCCTCCTAATCTCATCCGAAAGTTTTCTCTCCCCATCTACCACATCAAGCACTTCTCGTTTCATCTTTATTTCCGTTCTCCATCCTCCCCCACACCCACATCTCAAACGCCTGCAGCCTATTCTCGTTTTCTTTCCTCAAAACTCCATGTTTCTGCTCCATGCAACGCTACACTCAACATAAAACTCATCACCAGACTCTTCTTTATGTCCTTACCATTCTCCTTCCCCAGATTTGCTAGCCTGAAGTCCTAGCTACTTCACTCATTTTCCTTCAGCGAACTACCCAGGTAATTAAATTATTCGACCCGCTCTAATTTTTCCCTTCTCCTTGTTTACTTGCAAGGTCAGTCACGCGTAGTCTTAAAGAATATGAAGGAATACCGCCACCATCTTTTTCACACCTTTTTAGCCTTTTTAACCTCTTCGGAGAGGACCGGATCCAAAAGTGTATTTGTTACTAAGATCGGAAAATCGGAACAAAAGACTCCTCAGAGGATTACTCAACACTTGGGAGAAACACACACATTCCGAATTTGTCAACAGGAATATTTCAACCCGTCGTCATCGTTTTTCAAATGCTGGTTCTCGCTGGAGGGATGGACTTCGGTGAGTGAGCTGGAAGCAAGACTTTGCACATAACCCGACGTCGCCTGAGTCATCACCGGGGGAGGAGGCAGGGGGTTGTGTGTGGAATTGGGGGCGAAAGTTTCTTTCAACCGCCGCCACGGTTCGACGGCGACAGTTACGAGCGGCCGAAGGGGAACAGTATGACACACGCACGAGACATTTGAGTCAAAAAAGGCAGAGCCTCCGAAGTCAAAGCGAACTTACAGACACTCACTATATGCGCGCCATTGAAATAATAATTGAGATACATTTACCGATTATAATGAACATTATGAGTTCTTCCGGCTTTCACGATGACTACCGACGCAGAGGTAGAGCTACCGCTAGTGCAGCCGATTGGGCGTAGGAATACACAAATGTCAAATTTCCAAACATTGCGGCTGCACATGTGATGCGGTACGCAGACTCGCGCTCGAGTGCCAAGATATATGAACATAACTACACCAGAGAGAGTGAAATTCTCCATGATAAAATAATTTACCTTGTCCGGGATTCAAACCCACAGATCTGCTAAATTGCCGGTCAGTTATGTTAACCAGTTACACCACCAAGCCATCCTAATTCGACGACAATAAAATAACGATAACAAGACGATCAAAAGACAATGAAGTGTCATTTCCTCCGCGACTGGACGAAAACACTATTGGTACACCTGACCGGCAGTTGGAAGATCCGGGTTCGAAATCCGGTCGATTCAAATGATTTGTTCATAGAGATGTTCACCATATATGATTTATAAACGTCAAAAATTCCAGGAAACAATACGAACATTAGTACATATCATGGCTAGGCACAGTCCAAAGAGAAGAAGTATTGATGTTGGGCCCTAAAATCTGTGTTTTAATAATTTCTGTCTTTTTCTGTGTTACGTCCATGCAGCGTATTGATAATTTCAATCATTTTATAAGTTAGTATTTATAATTTACGTTTCGCATGAGCCCACAGACCTTCGTCAGATCTCGTGCGATTTTATTTTCCTCATGAATCAATATCTCGTAGAAAACATGAATTAAAAGCATTATTAATACTAATCAGTAGTAGTATGTTAACCACTACATGCTAGCATAGTTGTCAACGCACTCTTCTTGTGTTCTGGTTTGGCCTTGAATTGTTCTCCTGACTGCTTCCTGGTCCTCGCCCATCGGCCGTGGGGGGCTTTTTTTCAAATCAGAACCTCTCCGTTCGAGGTTCTGATTTGAACCAAGACGAGCACTGCATGCCTGGTGTCGAATCACCCCGTGCCACACACCGTGGTGGTGGCTTGCGCGGTATTTCGTAGATGTCAACGAAAAATTGACTGTAAGAGCTGCTGAGCAAAAAAGATTGGAAGCAATGGAGATGTGGTGTTACCGAAGAATGATGAAGATAAAATGGACGGATAGAAACACAAACGAAGAAGTCCTTCTAAGGGTTGGAGAGAAAATAACCAGCATGATAACTATGAGAAGGAGAGAAAAACTTATTGGACACATTTTGAGACATAACAGGCTAATGAAAACAATATTGGAAGGAGAAATGAATTGGAAGACTTATAGAGGAAGACCAAGAATGGAATGATTCGGGAAAATAAAGAAGTACGTCAAAGTGAATAATTATTTAGGTATGAAGCGGTTGGCAGAGACTGATTTGGAGTGATTCTCTTGGCGTGATATGGAGAGTTCCTGCAAACCAATCTTCGGATTGAGGGCTACTGATGTTGATGAGATGTAGATGTATTTTACGACTATGTATCGTTCAGTTTCGTATCAGTCGATACCGCTGACACATATGAAAGAAACTGAGAAAAAGCTCTCCACGCCACACACTGCATAACGCTTGAGCATAGGCTTTGATAGTCCTCCTCCCCCGACTTCCAAGCCACCCTTCCCAACCAGCCTTTCTCCGCTCCCCAACAGACGTCCCCGCCCAACTAATTGGATGGACCGAAGGCCACTGGGGGCGAGCGGGCTCGGGATGCACGCATGTCTTATGTTCGGACGGAGAAACAGCTCGGATGGAAAATGCTACATCAGATCGTGGGCTTACATTTATACAAAAACTTACAAATAAGTTCTTTTCTTAAGACGCCGTGAAGGGAAACCCGGCGTAGACGTTGGCGTGATCTAAGAAAGACGCCAATGGACCCGAAGCTTAACTTCCCATCCGACGGACGGAGAGCTGCACTTGTATTGTTTAGTTCAGATGGAAGGCAGGGAACAGATTCCATTAAAAACTATTCCGCCGCCGGGATTCGAACATAAGCAATCCGGCTAAGAAGACAGTTCTTTCAGCACAAAATTAATCCACGTTCGATTGCATAATGAAAATAAAATTAGAGAATAAAAATGGCGAGCTAAGGTCGAACGGCCCATCAATTATTGGACCACATTTCGAATATTTTGCGAAGCCAGACGCATAATCCCACCAATTATGTTATGAGCATAATATTTTAGAAGTACGAACTGAACTAAAAATTGAATAAAAACAGAACGGCCTGGTTAAAAATGTCATTTATTCCGCGAGCGATTACGAGATCGTTAAAGGTACCCACTAAAATCATGACTGGACAGACAGATATTTTGTTTGGTAGTAAGCCTGGCTAACTGAACCGTTTGATAAAGCTTTTATTAAGGTAGTTCCACCGTGTAACGACATAAATGTCATTTAATTTATACTCCGGGGATTTATAAAAAGAACTTGTCCTGTATCTGATATTAACAGCAGAATGTTACCTTTACACCCTGCTTTTCTCGCAAATCGAACTTGACATTATATGGTATTTAACGTGAGAATGGGAAAACCTCGGGGGGAAATAATATTTTAATATCTAACATAAATGCCATTTTCGTGAAACACGTTTTATAAGAAGCGAAAACTACCGGGAAATAGAACAAAAATAAAATATACGCACCCTACTACATAATTGTTTTGGTTATTAGCTAATAACTCCGATAATTGAAGTCAAATGAGGTAATTATATGTATAGAAAAGGCAGTTGGTTCCTATGGCTATAAAAAGCGTTCTTTAAAAATCAATAAATGCATATTTTACATTTATATTATTTTTTCAACAGCTAACGCCTTTAATACGAAAAAGCAGGCTTTATACAACCAATTAAACAGAAATTTCGAAATTAGTATTTGTTTTGACTCACAAAGTCACGGTGGAACTTCCCTATCACGAAAATCATCATTAAAAGCATATCTCTGATTTCCGTTAAACTTTTTCGTAGTTTTATTTATTCTCCGTAATAATGTGGATGCTTAATTCATTTACTCCGTTAGCTACTACACTGTTCATAACAATACATGCCATATAACGAAGTGCATGGCTGGTTAAAAGTAAACCCCTGTCATACGTCATTGATGAGGCTCGCAGGATGAGGCTCATAAATGTAGGAACGGATGGAACCTCTGTCATTTCTTCCCCTCCGATAGGAGACCTTGTTTCTTCTCAAGGAATCCTCTCCGGCCCTATCGGCTCCTCCCCCATCTGATCAGGGTCTGGAGAAAATTAAATGTAACCCGACCCTCCTGCCCGCAACCCTCGGAAACCCCTCTTCCCAACACCAATTTCATCCCCACCAAGATTGACGTCATCTTAGCAAGTTCCGCCCATGAAAGAATTTTTCTTCCGCCACGCGACCAACACCAGGCCGTAGGCTAAATAAAAAACATCCAGGGTGCACAAGAACCGAGGGTGAGGACTCTAAGAAAAAAATGTGGGGCCTGATATCGTATGGCGGTGTGATAAAACTGAGGCGAGCCTTGTGGTGTTATGTGGCTCGGAAACCTGACCAATGGAACAGCCCCCAAAAAGGAAAGTGGAAGTGTTTGAGATGATGATGGTGGGGTGGATACTCGGCAGAACAAGTAGGGATAAGATCAGGAATAAACGATTGAGAGAAAGAGAGAAATGATTGAGATCAGGAATGAAAGATTGAGAGAAATAGCAAGAGACACTGAAGCTCAAGAAGGAAAGCCCGATCAAAGAAAGTCTATTCAAAGAAAGCCCAGTCAAATAAAGCCCTAGATAGCCGGTTAAAATACTATGATCACGTAAGGAGAAGACCTGACGATTACGCTTAGAACTAGGAAGTACCCTAGTGAGGGTAATAAGAGTGTGACGAAAGTCCACGAAAGAGATTTCCCTAACCAGTATCATCATTATAAGCAATCTACCGGTTAAGACAGCTACAGTGACTGGCGCAGGCGGGTCTCACCAAACGATTCTTGCTTCAACTCAGCATATGTCCTACCACTCTTCATCCCATCCATAAAGAATTATTTGAGCACGCAAAGATGCTGGAGCCACGTGCTGGCGACAGGTGGCGATGGCCACATGATGTTTGCACAGTCGTTTTCTTTGAACAGCCAAGTCTGCATAAGCAGCCACCGCCATAGCCACCGACACGGGGGTCATGGCAAGACCAAATGGAGTGTACGAGTATTTACGCTGAATTAAAACGAGGAAACAATAAAGAATGTTATTATCTACTTCCCCGCGAGCAGCCGCGAGCCGTCGCAAGGATTAGGGGCAGAGAGTGCTAGGACAGCAATGAGGAAGAAAATACTTGAAAAGAAATGGAAAAGAGAAAAAAGTGAGTGCAGGCGAATTAGTCTTTCGCTGTTTCAATTATAATCAGAGAAAAGTTTTATAAAAATACTTAGTCAAGGCACATCTCTTTTTAATTAGTTAATCTTCATCTACTCCCCTTTGGGTCAACCGGAGACTGGGTAAGTTTTCAAATTTTCTGTTGAATTCAGCCTTGCGTTTACCTCGAAGACATGGGATAAAGTGGGAATGATAAAGGAAGACATAAAGTAGGCGTTACCGACATATTGGCAAAAAATAATAGTATGCGGATGAAGGACTCGGTGAAATAAAATGACGTCTTCATGAGGGATGCATAGGAAAGAATTCATAGGTGAAAAATGACGATGAAGGAAGAGAATATGAAATTTGGTCAAATGGGAAGAAATATGAAATCTAAAGATGGACTTGACGTAGGAGAAATGGTAAGTTTTTTGAGAAAAACGTTATCGATGACCCTGCATGACTGTAATAAATCAATGTTTGGAAGAGCAAAGTAATAAAATAAAATAATAAAAAATAACAAATATTTAAAATGAACATTGCTAGACGTTACTTATTGCAACTACTGCATAATTAAATAAAAAAATACGCAGTAGACTTTGTGTAACTGTGAAACCGGTTTAGCCGAACGTGGTATCCTTAGGAACCCATTCGTCACAGTATAAGCCCCTCAAAGTGACGTGAACCTAAAAAACTAGAGGTCTAGAGTCGAATTTTCAGGTAGGGCGGTAAGGGGTGAATTAAAACCACCGACTGAGCCTTCCGCTGGGTAGCAGTGGAATCCGAAAACGGATGAGTGCAAGGGGCCTTCCCCCCCAACGGGCAGTTGAGCCCAGCGCGATAGGACGAAAGCTTTCGAAGGGGGAAAATAAAAGAATTCAAAATATAAAATAAAAAAATGATATGGCTTCATGCTCTTCGCTTCAGAAGGAGAATGAGAAGTTCTTCCCGATGAGAGGAGAGAACGGAGCATTGTGGTGGTCGGCCATCGCTTTTGAGGGATGTGGGGGAAGAAAGCGAGCAAGAAAAGAGATCAGTTTTTTTCATGAGGCATTTTACTGCGCATTATATAGTTGCATAAATTCACGCAGTTAAATGTGGAATAATAAATTGTGTGAAATAAAGAAAACACTTTCATTACGAATTACTCGTGAAAAAGCAGTTGTATGAAAATTTTACAACGGCCGTTATTAACACGGACACCCAACTGCGCAGCTTGAAGCCACAAAGTTTCGCGTATTCAAGGATAAAGTGATACACTGCGTGAACAAATAAAACGCCCGCATACACACTATGGACAAGCAATATTTGGGGCATTTTACTAAGGCCATTATTTAAAAGAGGCATCTGACCGCGCATTGTGAAGCTGCATCGGCTCGCGCAGGCAAGTATGTGCTGCAGGCATGTGAAATGTGGGTGCGAAGGAGAATGGTGAAACTGCGGTGGTCAGAAAGGAAGACGAACGAGGAAGTGCTTGGTAGTGTTGGCGAGGATAGGGAACCTTTGGATGAGATTAGGAAGAGGCAAAGTAGGTGGTTGGAGGGGGTAATGACGAGCAAAGGAATGCTGGAAGTCGAGATAGGGGGGAGGATGTTGTGTAAGCGTGGGAGGAGAAAAAAGAGAATAGGCTTAATGGATGGGATGAAGATAGGTAGGATCTACGCCGAGCTGAATAGAAGGGTAGTAGAAGAATTAGGTAACTTCAGGAAGTAGATACTCTCTCCTTTATGTATGGGATGAAGAGGCAGGATGTAAGCCGAGCTGAAGAATGTATTGGTGTATGGAGACAAGGATCATCAGCAGTATAAGATTAGTTTACGCATACCTACTTTCACCTAGTCTTACCTTTATCGGTAAATCACATGTAATAAATAATGAAAAAAGTCCTCTAATGAGTTCTTCTCGGGTATCCCACCGGCTTAGGCTTCCCATGATTGCCGAAACGTCGGCAATCATGGTAAGCCTAGCGCGGTGGGTAACCTGAGAAGAACTCATCAGCATCATTCGCCGGGAAATCCTGAAATCAAACATCAAAAATGTCCTCGTTACGAAACCCAATGTAATCCAGGATACTTCTTACACACGTAAACTTTTCTATCTTCTCCATACTGCGCCCTCCAACCTTTATACCCATTCTTGAATCGGCGAAAATAAAAGAAGGAAAAAGAGAGCAGTCGTGGATTCACGTGCTTGAGTGAGCTTGCTCTCAATCGCTGGGTCTTTCATTCGGATGCGAGAGCCATTTCGAGCCACTTATCTCTCCCATCCCAATGCAGGAGTACATACACAACCCCTATAGGTTCAACTCGAGTTGTTTCCACCTCTGCACACACAATTGACTTTCTTTCCCCTCCTTTCCAGCCCTATTCAGAGCAACCTATTCTTCCATCCACTCTGGCCGCCAAAGCCCTTTACCGCTGGACTGCCCGCCTTCAGATTCGCCCATTCGTCTCGTCGACAGAGAAAAAAAAAACGAGTTCCAAAGGATCTTGAGATAGCTTTATGGTGTTCGGCAGTTTGAGAAGAGAGAAACCATTGTGCACAGATTTAAGATGAGAATAGAAAGAGAAGGCACGGATTCAGGGTAGAAAATTTGAAGTCATTAAAATCCGGAATGGGTCAAATATGATGTTAATGTGCCGAAAACAGACGATTTAGTGGAATGATTGTCGTAATGACTGTACATGAAGTATTTTTTTGTTGCATCAAATGTGGGGAGAAACAACTTTCTTAAATATATTCTATGTTTTCAGGTTTAACTATGTGGAAATCCATTACCACTGACGTAAAAAGCACAATGTATATTTCCACTAATATTTATTAAGGTACAATTAGTTTCGCTGCATCGGCTTCAGTACCTAATGATGAAGCCGATGCGACGTAATTAGTTGTACCTTAATAAATATTGATGGAAAATACATTGTTTTTTTTACGTCAGTGAACGTTCTTTCAAAAATTCTTAATAGCCTTCCAAGAAATATTAAGGAATTGGAAAATCTTACCTGGAGTCAAAAAGACGATGAAAAATGACTAACAACAACGATTGATAACACCATTTTACAAATCTCACCTCAACGCTCATCATTATTTACCGTTGTTTGAAAAAAAGGAACTTTTTTTATTTTAATTTATTTCAACTACCCCAAAAACAGCTCGCAATGGCCTCTTACATCGGGGTGATGTAACATTGACAATAGACGAACACAAACACCCATATCCTAGATGGAGAAAAATCCACCCAGGCGGGACTCGAACCCGCGACCCTACGATTGGCAGGCGAGGACGTTACCCCGTCGCCACTGTTGAAGAATAGTAGAATGTATATATGTGTATGCTTCGTATGTATGCCTAAAACTTTTTTCTGTGAATAACATTTTTACTCCTACGGTGTAATATACCTTATGCATTATAAAGACAAATTTTCAACTTAAAATGTATGCTAACTTGGAAGCTCCAGGTAAGCCCTTGCCTTTGGAGGACCAGGACATTGGTATTCTTTTTATTCAATGCGCATAATATTACATTGTTTTTTCTATCGGCCTTATATGATACGATAACAATTTATCCATCCATTTACTATTAGAGGCATCGTAAACTGGGGATACTTCGAATCACTTATGGGAGTTTTTTTCTTCTCTATTAAAAGGACGTAAATAATTCAAAGGCCATAATTTTGGAATAAAACGTATTCATGGACCGACCATTCAAGGTCAGAATGCCGGTTAGAAACGCAAGCACCATTTACCAGTACATTTTTAAGAATAAATTACGCCTGTGGCCATCAAATACATAGAATATTACGACACATCATTGTTTTTTTTCCGTGCCATCACGATGATCTCGACCATTATTCATGAGTCACAATTAAGTGTTTCATTCTGATCGTTTTAATTCATGCACCGTTCCACACGCTGATCAGCTCCTTGAAATCGTTCCGTTCCAATGATTTTGCGCCGACTTTCGGTTTCTAGATCCGCGTATCGATGGATTCCACCCCCTAGCAATCCCCAAGATACACTCACCCGTGGAAATGCGACGCCAGCCACTGGACTGTCTGACGATCGAATCAGAGCGTCGTCTGTTCATAATGATTATATCATACCTATTCTCGTCTTCTTTTCTTAGACTCCGAGTTTCTGAGCCATGCAACGATACACTCCATGTTAAACTCTTCACCAGCCTCTTTATATTCTTACACAAGGCCCCCGTCATCAGCTCAGTCCTATTTCCCAACGCTTCTTTCGCTAGCGCTATTCTTCTTCTAATGTCTCTGCTACTATGCCCATTTCCGTCTAATAATAATGTGTTTATTTTTTTGTGGCAAGACACATATAAACAAATACAGAATATTTAAAAATTATCACATCACAGTCGAGTAGTAGGACAAAAACGAAATACAATACAAAAATTGCAAATATTATTTTGGATTACATAAAGATAGGAAAGTTTTTAAAATAATCTCCATTTTTAATAATAAACAATAAATGAAAGAGAAGTTTACAGATTTTACAGGTTTACCGGTTAAAAAAATATATGGACTCTACCTATATTACAGGAACATTTAAAGGAATGATATTTTCATTAGATATTCGTAATATTATTTTAAACATTGGTATGGTACGGATACAAACTATACTCCTGGGCAGTGAGTTCCATGATTGTATGGCATTGATCAGAAAAGACTTTCCGTAAACATTATTTTTATGAGAGGGAAAATAATACCTTTGACCATGTTGTCTGGTTTTTAGGGCAAATTTACTCTGAGGTTTTCAGAAAACGTACCCAATAGGTAGTTTGGCTTTTTGCTGAGAAACATCCTGAACAGAAACACGCTCAGAAAGTATGTCCTCCTGAAAGTGACTGGAAGCCACCCAAGTTCACAGAGGTAGGGACTACTGATACGCTCATATTTCCTCAAATCAAATCATATATGAATCTGCCACATGAATTCATTAGCTGTAGGAGTTTTAAGTTAAGCTCTTCAGTTATATCATAATAAACTTATCTGCAATAGTTCAAATGAGGAAAAGCAATAAGTTTCTTTCTGGTATTACCTACAGGAAGGAAATGTTTATAAATTTTCAACTGATATAGAGTTGAATTTATCCTATTTGAAATTTTGTGATCTGCACATTATCTGCTCAAGAAAGATAATTATAAATATAAATACCTAGATTCCGAGCACATATGAAATAGTGCTCGGAATCGACGCTATAACGTAATTCCTAAGTATTGAAAGATTAGGCTGCAGGCGTTCGAGATGAGGGTGTGGAGGAGGAAGAATAAAGTGCGGAGGATGGCAAGGAAGACAAATGAGGAAGTGTTTGATATGGTTGGTAAGGTGAGACATTTCTGGAGGATATTAAGAAGTGGCAAGGTAGGTGGCTGGAACAGGTAATGAGAGGCGAAGGGATCATGAAGGCCATGATAGAGGAGAGTATGTTGGATATATTGATCTTCCCCAAGCGAGGAAAACGAATAAAGAGAATAGGTTTTATGGACCAGTGGAATTGCTTAAATCAAACTACGGATGAAAGACCTATTAGTATTCATCCACACTAAAGTTTTATTAATCTATCCATATTGTGACAGTTAGCCGTCATTTTCAAGATTGGTAAAACCCAGATTTTGACGGGTAACCATTATTTTCGAGGTTTCAGACTTGTAAATGACGATTTCCCGTCGAAATCTGGGTTCAGTTAAATAAAAGTCGGGCGTAGATAAACACGACTAAAGAGTATTTTTTTAGATATTATAACTTTCGCTCCGTATTTCCGGTATTGATTTTCTATTATATCATGAATATAGCCATGTATGCAGCTCAGTACTGCTCAAACCGACTCGGAGATACCCTCACAATAATTTCCGAAAAGTTTCGCGTTTTTTTTCCCGCTTCCTCGCCTCACCAGTCTCTTCCGAACCTCCTACACTCTAGTCTCGCCTTTGCTTTTGTTGTTCACGAGTTTGTTGTAGCCGGCGTGACTTCCGCCCCTCCATCCTTCACCCCTCTACCGTCTCCCCAATCTCACTCTTGCCCTCACGAATCCTATCCACAACGCCCCTTACCCCCCTGCCCTACTCCTCATTTTCTCTCCCCCGGGGGGTGGGTTGGGTGATGAGGGGTAGGGGCCGACCTTTTCCCCGCCAACGTCTCGGCATTTCCTATCTTCCGCTCGATTATCCCTCCCCTGCATCTTGCGCATGCGCGGAGCTATACACGTGCACCCGGCATCTTTTTCCCCACATCTTCTCCTCGGCATTCACTCTCTCTCACTGTTTCTCCCTTCACTCTTTATTCCCTCCTTCGTAAATATATATCACGGCTCAAACGCACCCTTCTGCATTAAGCGCACTATGGAGGCGATACCGATGGTTTCCTGTCGTAAGGAAGTGAATTTACATACCTACGTACCCATCGTATCATTTCCTTTCGGGCTAGGCAAAGTCAAAAGTCTTAGTTATTGCTGTTAGGCCTAGAAAAGTGGCTCTCTTTTAATAATACCATACGTAATACCCTATCCTTGCTTGCCCCTCTCGCTTTGGTTGCATTCATGGATTGATTCAAACACGCTCTCTCCTATTCTCAAAACTCTTAGTATTAGAAAATTTCGGCCTGTGATGTCATCAGTGCATAATTATTGAGTGCAATTCATTTATTCCTTAAAAACGGTATGAATAAAAGAAATCTTCTTTACAAAATAGTTTGTTACTGGTAGTTGAGATGAATCTTTTCTATGAGAATCCCACTCAGGCAGGAGAGACTATAATATGCATGTAAATACATACATACTCATCATGCCATTCCCTTTCGGGCTGGGTATAGTCAAAGGACTCTCCAAAGGTTATTTGCTGTAAGACCTAGAAAACTGACTCTCTTTTAATAATCTCCGACGTAATGCCCTATCCTCGCATGACCCTATCGCTTCCATTGTATTCATGTTGTTGATTAAAACACGCTTTCGTTATTCACTCTCTCGTCTCGTTCATCGCTATTCTTAAAAATCGCAGTAATAGAAAGACTTTCGACCTGTGATGTCAACTGAGCATAATTATTGAGTGCAACTCATGCGCATATATTCCTCAAAAACTGTATAAATAAAATAAATCTTCCATTACAAAACAGTTTCTTCCTGGTAGTTGAAATGAATCTTTTCTATGAGAATCCCACTCTGGCAGGGTAGACTTTAATAAGCACATTGTTCGCACGAGGACTGGCTACCCTTTTTTGTTTCTTGAAATTTCCCTCTCTCTTGCCATGGCGAGTTTCGTGTACCTTTTTGTTTGTCATGTAATGATGATTTTGCCCACTGAGGGCGCTGGCCGGAGAGAGACAGATGGGACTACTGACTGGGAAAAGACAACCAGTGTGGAGTTCAGACAGGACAAGATAAGTGACCTGTAGGCATGACGTGTGTGTGTGATTGGTGTGCGAGTGTAAATGAGAATTGAAGATCTCCGGAGACGTCGGCAAATCAGGTACGAGAAGCTTACGCCCGGCATTTCCTTCCCTTCTTTATTATTAATTTTCTGTTTCACCTATTATCAGTATTTCCTCAGTTTTATTTTGTGTCCCGTTAAAGGCCAGCCTCCATTCTTTTTATTTTATCCTTGTGGGAGTCTTTACTTGTCTGGGGACATCACGGCCACGGGCGCGTACACACATACATACATACATACCCATCCCGCCATTCTCTTACGGTGTAGACAAAGTCAAAGGATTTAGTTATTGCCGTTAGCCCTAGACAACTGGCTCCCTTTTAATAATTTCCTCCATAACGCTCTATCCTCGCATACCTCTTTTGTTTATCTCACTTTCATGCATTGCTTCATACACGTTCTCTTATTCTTGAAGATTCTCAATATTCCTCCTCTTTAGAGTCTCTTCCACCACTTTCACCCATGACTTTCACGGTCTTCCCCATCATCTCCCACCGTTCACTCCACTATCACAAAGTGAAGTTAGTTTTATTAAAAATAAAATATTCATAAAACTAAGTCATAGCGTGAACTTTGTCCATCACTGTATGCTAAATTCTCATTTTGCGGAGGAAACTTCTGGTACAATTCCAAACTAGTTTTTATTCACCTATCGATATTGACGTTCATTATTTAATTATCGAGGTGAAATTAACAAGGCAACAAGAGTGGAATACTCCAAGTATTTCTTTTTATCATAGTAAACGCTGATAAGTTACACAAAATAATACCCGACTCCGTTGATTTTATACCAATCTATTGCTATACTTTTGTATCGGCATTCCTTAATTTAATCCATTTCTGAGGCAACTGTTGACGGTTTAAAAGCTAAATAAAAGGAAACAAGGTTATTTCCACACTGTTAGGCAAGCGAAGTAAGGAATGAAAGAAAATGGGCTTTGCAGATGAGATGAAGAGAGGTAGCACGTATGCCGAGCTGAAGAAAGAAATCGTTTCAGCTGTAAAAGATTACTATAGGTATTCCTACTTCCATCAAAAACCTAACATTGCCGCTATATCACCCCTAATAGCCACGGTATTATTCCACTAATTTATCTGTTTTCATTACGGATTATTTAATACATCCTAATTTTTTTACCCTGAATCCGGCCTGATGTCTCAGATTTTCCAAAACTAATCACTCCATTCAAGATAGACCCTATCTCACAACGTACCTTCGAATTTTAATGAAAGTAAATGATGGCGAGAAGAGGGAAGGAAAAACGTTATGATGAACTCAAGATAGACTAAACGAAGGGCAGATAGAAATTTTCTGAGAGGAAAAACTAATGACGCCACGATGGGGTGAATTAATGCAAGGACTGTCTTGAAACCCTCCCAATCGTATGTAAGGATACCCACCAAACGTATTTATGTTTTCAATTTCCGAATACCCTCGTCGTTCATCTTCGTAAGGTTGTCGGAAATTTATGATTGTCACGTAGCCGAAGCCGGACGCCGTTGCTACGATCTTGTCTTCATTTCTCAGATGCCTGCGATGAACACCTGCGCTCTGTGTCTTTCCCGCTCGCATATCTCTCTCCTTCCGTTTCCACTGGATTCCTTAGGTCAATTTTTTTTCACCCGGGCAACGAGAAGAGTAGCCTCACTGTCCCCCTCCGCTTCCCGCAGCTGATTATTGCGGCGAGTAGCATGTGCGCGTGTGCGTGTCCCTTATAAGAATTCCAAAACTCCGTGCCAGATGGTGACTGCGGTGCATGAGAGTAATTACATCCGTGTACTCTGATTGCTTGTTGACTAGTTCCTTGGTCGGCTAACGGTCATGAGCTCGAGTCTCGAGATGTACTGGATGATTTTTCGGTGACATATGGTTTGAGCCCATCGATTTTTTTATATCATTTAATTTCGTTCCTTCATATACGTTGTAACGCGCAAGTAATCTCTTGAGCGCATGGTGGGCTGTAAGAATACCAGCCATTTCTTTGTTACTCATTCATTTAGGCATTCTTCCAGCTGATTGGTAGGTTCTTGGAGAGTCCTTGGGCATACCAAATTCTGGGACATTATCTACTTTCCCTCCAATAGATGACTCCCCATCAGGTGACTCTCGGATTCCTCATCCTCCAACCATCCTTTATATCCAACTTCCTATCCTCTCCCACCGTATCCAATACCTCCTCGCTCATCTTCTTCGCCACCCAGCTCACCCTCTCAATATTCATCTCTAAACCCACATATGAAATGCCTCAACTTCACGTACATCCTCTTTTCGTAATGACAAAGTTTCACGGTCACCGCGTTCGAAAAAACTATTTCTCGAGAGTAATTTTGCTGTATTGTAAACAATGTTTGCATCGCCGTGATTGGCCGTCGTGCCACTGATGTAATGGATTAAAGGTTGGTTTACCTATTATTATCATTACCGCTAGATGTTTATGAAGTTAAAAGGTGAAAATGTTATCGGGTGGTAAGAGAGGGCAAACGATACCAAAGGTGAAGGACAAAATAGGGAAGATATTAATCGAACAGGAAGATATCCAGTAAAGGTGGAGATAATACGTAGAGGAGCTATATGACAGCGAGAATAGACCCTTGAGCCTAGATCTAGAGGATGAAGGAACTAGGAATAGATATGAAGGAATAGATAAAGATAGCCTTGGACCAGAGTTACTTGACAGCGAAATAGAGAGGGCATTAAGAGAGAAGAAGGGTAGAAAAGCCGTGGGAACCGATAATCTAACTTCGGAGCTACTGAAGAATCTAGGTAGTAAGGGGAGAGAATCCTTTTTTGAACTTATTCACAGGATCTACGAGGAAGGAGTATGGCCACAGGATTTCGTGAAAACAGTATTAATACTTATCCCGAAGAAGAAGAAATCGTCAGAATTAGAGGAGTATAGAACAATTAGCTTAATTTCACACGCGGCAAAAGTCTTGCTTAGAATACTAAATAGAAGGCTGGAGAGCAGAACAAACTACTTACTATTTAGACGATGACCAATTTGGGTTCAGGAAGGGTAGGGCCACCAGAGACGCGATTGGGGTAATTAGGACACTCATAGATAGAAACATAGAGTATAATCAGGATGTTTTCACTTGCTTTTAGGATTTCGAAAAGGCTTTTGACAGACTAAACTGGGAGAAACTAATGCAGATACAGGGGAAAATAGGAATAGATTGGCGTAATAGGAGACTCATCCGAAACATATATATGGGGCAGAGGGCTCAGATGAGGGTAGCTGAGGGTGAATCAGGGTGGGCAGTTATAGGTCGCGGGGTGCGGCAAGGGTGCCCGTTGTCGCCTTTGCTTTTTAACATCTATGCTGAGGAAATGGTAAGAGAGGCATGGGATGACCTAGAGGTGGGAATCAAAGTAGGAGGCCAGCAGATAAAGTCGGTTAGATTCGCGGACGACCAGGCGTTGGTCATTCAGTCGTCGAAAGGGTTGCAAACTTTAGTAGATGCATTGGAAAAGCAGTGCGAGAAATACGGGATGAAGATTAATCATATGAAAACAAAAGTAATGACATTCTCTAGGACAAAGAAAGCGAAGCTGATCATAATAGTAGGAAGTCACAAATTCGAGCAAGTAGAAAAATTAATTTACTTGGGCAGTACACTAGAAGCAACAGGACATAGTAGCAAATACATTAGTAGGAGCATAGCGCTAGCGAAGGAAGCGTTCAATAGTAGAAGGGAGCTGATAACGGGAACTTTAAGTAAGGATGTAAAAAAAGAGGCTGGTGAAGAGCTTGATTTGGAGTGTGGCGTTGTATGGGGCAAAAACGTGGAGCTTGAGAAAAGAAGACGAAAGTAGGCTGAAGGCGTTTGAGATGTGGGTGTGGAGGAGGATGGTGAAGGTGCGTTGGACGGAAAGGAAGACAAATGAGGAAGTACTTGACATGGTGGGTGAGGAGAGGAAACTTGAGGATGAGATTAGGGGAAGGCAGGGTAGGTGGATGGAAGAGGTAATGAGAGGCGATGGTTTGCTGAAGGCAGTGATAGAGGGTAGGATGTTGGACAAGCGGGGAAGGGGAAGGAGGAGAATATTTTATGGACGGGATGAAGAAAGGTAGGACTTATGCTGAGATGAAGAAAGAAATACTAGAGGTAGATAGGGAACTGCATGTGTAAGAGTCTGTTGGTTGTTCTCTGACTTTCATTATAACCCACCTCTAACCGGTAGATTACTCTAATGAATGAACGTAATGAAGTTGACTGGAGCGGTAATCGTGGGCCATTGAGTGCACTATTCAATAATGTTTACGTCGAAAAAAATTCTAGGACTACATTTCATTTGAGTACAAATGCATTGATTTTGCGGTGTAACTCTGCATACTTATAGTAATGGAAATGATAAAAAATTATATCATAACATTTTTCCCGTAATTAAAGCATATTATTACTTGAGTTATCGGCGGAATATTCGAAATTTAGGCGAAAATTATATTAGAATACGTTTTTTCGAATCTATGACTCGGCATTACGCCGTGATATTTGACAGAAACTATTATAATAATATGAAATACATCATTTCGCGTGCATAAGAAAATGTGTACATGCGTAATCGAATTACAACGAAATGCATCTCACGTGCCACAAGACTACGAGTTAAAATAGAATTGAATTGCCAAAAAAATAAATCGGTATGATGCAATTTTTTTCACCTTTATCTATTGATATCACTAATAAGAACACGCATGCAAAGTTTCACGCAAATCTGTACAAAGACGAAAAATCGCTCCAACCAACTTACAGGCATTCATAATGGCCATATTGAATTCCCTGTGAGTAATAACTAACTGCCGACCGTTCTAAAATTGCATGCTACTGCTGCGGTGGTGCTGTCTTGCGTAACGTTTTACAGCACCACTCTCAGTACCTACTGGCAGTGAATTTCGGAGCGATCCCTTCAAAACAAGAGAATATAGCCAACTAACACTATTATCTCCTCTGCCCGTTTGTTTAGCATTCACAAAGCTGGTAGTGGCTTGCTGTTGGCGTATTTACGCGTAATTTGCTTCCTGGAAGGACATTTACGAGTACCTATAAAGCTGAAATTTTGTTTGTTTAGAGCGCAGTGGACTTCCAAACCCTGCGACGGATTCGAACAATATTTTGCACACATGTTCCTTAGGACCTAGAAGGATTCTATTAGGATACATTGGCAAGGCCCAAGGGCCCTAGGGGTCCACATGTGGGCCCTTTTTTTTAAACCAACTTTTACTTCCATAAGAAAAGCATTAGATTCGGTGAAGCGTTTTCTTTCTTTGCTTCTTTAAATTACTTGATAAAGACAATTTTTTAGAATAGGACGACTGAAAGAATTAAGTTTTTAATTCTTGATTCGATTTTCGTAAACGCTTCGTTATTTTTTTAAATTAGCTTTTGCTCCAAAATCGTAAATTTCTGCGATACTTCAATTACAAGAAATTTTTATTTGCTTGAAACCTGAGCGTAGGCTTTGAATGGGAACAAATTCCCGAGGCACTTAAGTCGGATCCATTGTTGAATGACTTTAATGTCATTTCATTCATATTCTATCTACTTACAAAAAAACTTGTCCTAAATCATAAATGAACAACGAAATGGTACCTTTCCACGCTATTATCTTCCGTCTTTGAATTTGAAATTACATGGCATTCAATGGGACAATGAGAAAATGCGGGGAAAAAATTGTATTTTTGTTATAAAACATAAATGCCATTTTCGCGGAAAACTATTTGCAAGGAAAAAAATCTCGAAAAATTGAATAAAATCAAATGTTTGAATATTACATTATTTTCTGTCATTCACCAACTACAGCGATATTTGAAGTTAAAATGCGGTAATGCCATAGAACTGGCGCTGCAGTCGTCTCCTATGACTGGAAAAAAAGTGCTCATTAAAAATATATTCGCGGAATAATCAGCATACTTTGTGACTTAATTTTGGTTTTCAATAGGTAACGCAGATTATTCCAGAAAATCAGGGTTTTTTTAACCAAATAAACAAAGAGGTGCAATTTAATATTTGCTTTGACTCAGTCGCTGTGGAACCTCCTTAAGACTGTGACTTTGTGGGTAAACACAAATACCAAATTCCGCCTTTATATTTAGTCTAAAAAAACATGATTTTGCTGATGACATGCGTTACCCATTGAAAACAAAATAAAGGCACAAAATATGCAGTTTATGCCAGGAATATGTTTTTAGTGAACATTTTTTTTCAGACACTGGAGCCGACCGCAGCGCCATTTTCATGGAGTTACCGAATTAAGACCATATATCGCAGTAATTAGCTAATAACTCAAGGTGGTAAGATATATTTAATTTTAATACAATTACTCGGGGGTTGTCCCTTCTTACAGTTACCCGCGAAAATGGCATATAACGTAGAATAATACTATTTTTACCTGAGTTTTCACCGTTCTCCCACTGAACACCACGTAATGTCAAGTTGAATTTGCGAAAAAAACAGCATGAAAAGGTAAACGTTTGCAGTTCACATCGGATAGAAGACATGTTTTTCTACAAGTAGCCAGAGTACGAATGTATTGACATTTTATTCAATTTACGGAGGAACAGGCTAAAGTGCGCCACAAGTTAAATAATTAATATAAATGAATTACAGCGAGATTGAAGATGGGGTAATTTTCATCCCAACCTCTTCGTTCATGGTTAGTGACTGTGACGTAGTAATATGAATTTTACACGTCATTTTTGGGAAGATTCATTTAATCCCATGCATCAACTTTAATATTTTTTTCTTCTTCCCGTTAAAATTCAACGGAGACCATCCTCTATTGCCTCTATAAATTGGTGCCCTCTCAAAAACAGCGCAAGAAAGAGCGTGCATAGGAAAGCGGGAATCTTCTTGGAAGCTATCCGATGATAATGCATGTTCCCGAAGTTTTTCCCTCCCCGACTTTTATGTGCTTGTTTACCGGTCGGAGTTCTTCTATCGGACTTGGTATTTGATAAATAGTTGCGAGGGAGGACGGGCCCAAAACTTTTGTGCCTGCTATCAGAAAGTTGGAATGGAAACTTGCTCCAAGTTTCAACATGCGCACATACGGTCAGGAAGTAATTTAATCTTGAGTATCGTCAGCGTTGGGTTCTTTATCGCGTCGGGTTCTTTATCGCTGTACTGTATAATGGTTTCGTGAACTTGTTGTAGGCTATTGACTTCAAACTTCAAGTCGATCTACTGTTATTTAAGGTTTTATGTACACGGTTTCGCTATTCATAAGCTTCTTCAATAAGCGAAGTTTGACGATTTTTATTAGTAGAAGATTGGGGTACAGGTTAGGTTCAAGAACGAAATTCGGGAGGAAGTAGTTGCCATCCTATTTCGCCAGTCATCTCATATATTCATCAATGCCTCCCTTAATTTCCTCAAGTCTAATCTCTCCAAAGCCTTCACAAAAAAACAATATAGTTACCGCAGGGATGAGAGCCACACTGCCGAGCAAATGGGTAATAATATTCGTTATTCCCAGAGATGTATCACTATTAGAGATGATCTACCGGGTAATGTAGGTTTAGACAGAAGTAGGGATGCTTATACTATTCTTTTACAGATTGAGGTCCCTGTCTCCACACATCATTTCGCTCTTCAGCTCGGCGCAAGCTATACCTTACTTCATCCCATCCATAAGGCTTATTCCCATTCATCACCTTCACCTCTTATCAAACATTTTCCCTTCATGGCCTTCAGCATCCCTCAGCCTCTCATCACCTGTTCCTACCCCAATGGGGTAGGAACATGAATGAAGGGAATGAACAGGAATGTGAAGGAAGATGGCTGAGTATGGGGTAGTACCCCATACTCAGCCATCTTCCTTCACATTCACGGCACTTTATCTATACTCCTCAACACCCACATCTGGAAACGCCTGCAGCCTATTCTTATCCTCTTTCCTAAGCAGACATAAGTAATTCTAATGTACACGCACCATTCACAACAAAAAAGGAAATAGAGCAAGAAAACAATACAACTAAACACGGGTCACTATTATCCCTTTCCATCTCCGAATTCCCTCTTTTTGCTATTCTCTTACTTCCTCATGGAAGGTGTCCTTACACCTCCTGCCAAACGCCACTGAAGCATCTTGCAGGGTACTTTGTATACGTAGATGAAGCGTTCCCATAGAAAAAAACTCCCATCCATCCGCGATGGCGGCCGGAAGACAGGGCAGTTATGATGAGGAAGGAAGACAAGATGGAGAGAAATGGAACGGACAAGTAAAAAGGAACGATGTGTGAGAAAAGGAAGAAAAAATCTCTAGCCCTTTGAGAAATCTCAGACCTCCGTAATGAATCGCCATCATTTTCCGTTTATCCTTCAATCAAAAGGGCCCCTACAAAATATCTGAGCGGGCGATTGGGACTTGTTTTTTTCACCGCCTCATCGACAGACTTGAAGGAGCAACGGGAGGCCGCGATTGCAAATTAGAGATGAACGAGAAGGCTAAGAGATCCTCTTGCAGACACATCGTGGAAGAGGACGGGGAGCAAAAAACTCTAAAGACATGAGATTGAATTCTCGACGGAAGAAAACAGAGTTAAAGGAGAGAGGCGACGGGAATTGTTTGCGGTATTTTTCGTAACGTACAGGGCGAGACACCAATATTCTAGTACCGGTGAGCACATAATAGTTTATTTATCAGCGAGTTAAACGAGAATTCTGATGCACCTCTGGCACAATCAAGTATCGAACTACCTCTTGGAATAATTAACAGAGAGACGCATGTCGTTTCGATATGAATTTTTCGAAAGGAACTATTAAGATTGATTGTATATCCCTCCGTATTCTTCAGTACCCATTGCCTGAACTTGCGAGTGGGAACTGCCAAAACACCTATTTTTCGGATAAATACGATGAGTTTCTGTTACAAAAAATACGAAAGATTTTCATATGATAATTTTTTAAACACTAGGAACTGTTGAATGGATAGCCGAAAAGCCATAAAACTATCTTTCTGATTTTTGTTGATTTTGTGTGATAAGAAACAGACCGTGATTAATGACGGTACTTAAGCATTATTTTTTAAATGTGATTTTTTCGTAACATAAGCTAAGGCGAGAAATCAAAATTATTGTGTGGGTGGGAACATAATAGTTTATCAGCTAGTTAAAAAAGTCTGATGCCCCTTTGACAAAATCTAGTATAGTTTACCATATTCCGCATATATATATTTCCGCACCATAATTAATATTTTGTGCACAGTTGTGGGAAAACAATACCAAGGATACGAAGAAATATACATATCAGCTTTCATTAAACAATATTATTTAAAATCATCGCTTTCAATTTGACGACCACATCAAATTGTCTGTATGATTGAATGGAATCCGTTGATCAAACCAATATTCACCGGAAGTCTAGCTGACACATCTACGTTTTCGAAAAAGCGACGAGCGGTATTCCTTTTACTTTTACTGCCTGCTGGGGGTTTTGGCTTATTGACAACAAGACAAAATTCCCTGTTAAATTCCTCTTTAAAATAAGCGTCAAGGAACTGAAAATATTCAAGGCGGTTGAATGAAAAAAAATATTCATATCCTGTAAGAAATTGCAGTGAAAAACTTAATATTCTCTAAGGAAGACAAGATGGAGAGAAATGGAACGGACAAATAAAAAGGAACGATGAGTGAGAAAAGGAATGGTACTTGAATGGTACTTGAATAGTATATTAGGACATGGTACTTGAATAGGATATTTATTAAATTACTTTTAAGACAGTTGAAAAATCTCCATTTAACTTTCTAATTTATTTTTATTATATTTATAATTTATTTGATATTTTAATATAATTTTAACTAACTCTGATATGTATTTCATGAAAAACTTTGTATACTTTTGATCATAAATAGGTGACCTACCCGTTTAGGTAGGTTACACTTCATAAAAAATTGAATTAATATAACACTCATCCAAAAATGCTAATTAAAACCTACTACGGATATATAGGAATATTCAGAAGGTTAATGAATATTGGTATATGATAGGCTCGCAGGATACTTTCAGGGACATCAACGGAGAAAACAATAAAAAATATGATAATTATAACACGAATCGACGAATATTATTATTAGCATTAACCACAATCAAAACGGATGTTTTTTCGGGCCACAGCCCTTCGATTATGAATTCAGCTCAATTACGAGCAATACAGCTGACCTCAATAAATGTTAAACAAATATTAATGCTGAAATAAAAGGCTAAAATTCAAGGTTTCAAAAATTATATTTAGGTATATGCATGATATTTTTTTTAATAAAGGTTTTTTATTTAAGTGCTACGTCCAATTCGAGGGAGCTGAAGCGTTAAAAATTGGGTGAAATACACCCGACTTCATGGCCTTTACTGTTCCTTGGGATCCTTGTCGAAGGCCTTATTTAAAAAAAGCATCTGCATTTGAGATGCTATCATTCCTTCAACGTTTCACCCAAGCAGACAAAGAGATCATTGTAAGAATGGTTTAGGAGGTTCCACCGTTATGTGTGCACCTGTTATGCACCTATGTGAGTGAATAGAAATACTCAATTATAACCTTTTGCTTGTTTGGTGTAAATAATTCTGCTTTCGATGGGGAGATGCCTTAGCTATTGAAAAGAAAACTTAAGGTAGAAAATATTCACATTATTCCATAAATATATTTTTAATGGGCACTTTTATCTCGCCGTGGGAGCCGAAATCAGCTCCATTTCCATTGAATCACCTCATTTTGACTTCAATTACGGCAGAAATATTTTTAACAGCTCAAAAAATAAAAAGATAAGGTACCTTTATTTTTCTTTATATTTATTTTTCCCTGAGTTTTTGCTTCTTATAAACAGATCTTCGCGAAAATGGAATATGTATTACATTGAAAAATACTAAAATTCTCCATGCTTCACGCACTCTTGCACTTAAAACCATATTATTTCAAATTCAATTTGCGAATAACTAGCGAGGCAAGGTATGATTTGCTGCTCGTATCAAACAAAGGACAAGTTTTTCAGTAAGTAGCTAGAATATGAAGTAATTGACATTTAAGTCATTTTACGGATGAACCGCCTTAAATGGTTAAATAAATATTACGATTGCCAGCGATATAGTGGGATTTTTATACACATTAATGACGGTGAATTAGCGTAAGAATGTTCTGAAACGTTTGGCAAAGAGTATTAAATGGAGTTCAGCGTTTCATGGAGCAGAAACGTACACTCAGAGGACAGAGGATGAGAATGGACTGCAGGCGCCTGATATGCGAGTATGAAGGAGAATATAGAGAAAGTGCGATGGACCGAAAGGCAGGCGAATGAGGAAGTACTTGATATGGATGGTGAGGAGAGGAAAATAGTTGAGAAAATTAGGAGTACTCCTCCAAACTCAGATCCCAAACGCCTACAGCCTTTTCTCGCCTTGATTTCTCCAAGTCCACGTTTCTGCCCCATACAACGCTACACACCATATTAAACTCTTCACCAGCTTCTTTATATTCTTACCCAAGGTACCCGTCATCAGCTCCAACTATTTTTGAACGATTCTTTCACTAGCACTATTCTCCTCCAAATGTTTTAGCTACTATGCCCATTATATTCTAACGTACAACCCATGTAGGTACTTAAATTGTTCTACTTGCTCCAGTGATTTGTAATACTTTATGTAGTATTAGAAGAGTAATAAAGTGATGACTGGCACTGACCTACTAGTGCCAGCATTATATTTCAAGGAGGGAAATTACCGTTTCCAGAAGAGGCCGCACTCTTTTAAGGTCGACCATTAAGACACCCCTTATGAGATTTCCGCGACGGAACTGTCGTGACATACCCGCGTGGGTGGGCTAAAAGCATAGCCCGCCCAGTCTGACAAACCCTTTGGTTTACCGCCGTCGCCAAAAACGACCACGACAGCGAGACTGCGTTGGCGTGCGTATGGGCAGGAAACGGCAGCCTTTTGTGCCGTGTCGCCCCGCGGGAAGTAATGTGTTTACCCAGCCACGCGTGTGGGCAGCTGTGACGGTCAAATCACAGGCACATGGACACACAGAGTGGGAGATGCAAGCGGAGAGGGAATTAAAGCCAACGTACTCCATCCTCATTCAGTCTCCAACGAGGACTTCCTCGATTCGTTTCTGAATTCCCATTCCCCCGCGGAAAGGGAGACCAAAAGGCCGGCTGACAGCGAGGAATCCGCCTCATCATCAAAACTTGACGCGATTCCACTAGCCATTAAAATTTAAGACGAATTTCCGCCGTAATTTCTCTTTCTAGGCAAGTTTGGCGGAGGGGAATAAGATGTCAAGCAGTCTCAATCGAGGAGCACGCTTAATTCCAAGCCAGTTCCGCATTTCTATATGCACTCATAAGTACATAAAAAATGAAGGCAGACTTCATCAAAAGAAGGCGTTCAGGAAGAAATTGATCATGGAAAAATTGGGCGAAGGCGTTAAGAAACTCCGAAAATGGGAATTTACTGAAAAGTCTAAAAACCTATCTAGCGGACCCGGTTGGACGACGGGTCGCCACTCTGATGTTTTCTCTTTTCATAGAATCCATAGTAGCTAACGCTAGTGAGCAAATACTTGTTTCGCGTTCCGTTTTTTGCCCCTTGGCCTTATACATGGCTCTGGGGTCAGAAGCTCGGAGGCGGAAAGTTTGGTAGCCTGCCGGTAGGTATCATCTGTGGATATATAATATAAAGATCTAGTTTGGTAAATTACGGACAGTGAAACAAAAAAAGACCTTTCCAGTACATGGGGAAGATAATGAGTAAACATGTTTCTACGGGAAAACATTTATTGCCAAGTATCTAGATAGTTTGTCATGTGTATGCCATCAATTGTGATGTTTAATATAACACCATGTTTTAATGCCACATAAGTCCACCCACCGGTATCCGTTAACCAAACTGTGGATGCATAAGCATAATACTTACTGCCGAATGTTTTGCGTAAAGATATTAATCAAATTTGTTCAAAATCCGTAATCAATAACGTAATTTTTCTACCACGGAGTTATCAAAAACTAAACATTATCCATACTTTACGCCTTTGATGAAAATCAACGCAAAACAACTATCTAGGATGCTATTTTCAAAATTCTTTGGTTGTTTAGAGCACATGAACTCCGCTCCCTATACATGAAAGCGCTGCCACTCGTGCAAGGTCTCAAACGAATGGAAAGCAAGTGCACTGTTGTGTTACGAAGTGAGTAGTGCTATAGAGCGAATGAAAAGCGTCTAATGATATCTTTAATCCATAAATGAGTTAATATAAGCTCACTGAATAGTATAAACAAATAGAAAGACTAATATAGAAACAACAAAGTGTTAAACATGACAGGGGAGAAAAGGAAACTGCTAAAAGATACTAGAATTTAACAAATTCGGCTAGAAGACGTACTGAGGGGTACAGTGGTAGCGAAACTTCGTGGAAGTTGACTGAGGAAAGCGAGACGTCAAGAAGAGGAAAAGGGTAGGCGAATGAGCGGAGGGGAGAGGCACGACCCCCTAGATACATCTATGTATCTAGGGGGCCGTGGGAGAGGTCAGCACACGCAAGGCAACACTGCCAACGTAACTTTATTTAACTTGAGAGGGCGTAAATTTACTAGTAACGCGTTTCACAACAATGTTTACAACCTAAACGAAGCTGTATCAAAATACGCTATGTTCGAAACCCATTGAAGAAGCCCATCTAAATAACTGGATTAAGAGCCACAGAGAGATTTGTGAACGGAATGTTAAACATTCTGAGGTAAACTTTGTTGGGTTGGTTATTGACCACTTTAATTAATGTGTATTTTATTGACAGTTGGTCAATTTTTTTTTTAAATTTCAACTTCCTTTTGCCAACGTTTCGCTCTTTAATTAAAGCATCATCGGGGCTATAAAACAATATAATGAAAACAGTTAATATTAGTTATAATTATATACATATAAAAAGAGTTTATACTCATAAATTAAGGTGAAAACATTTTCTTGTTAAGACAATGGTAACAAAGATTTCTTCTTGGTAGCATAATCAACATCAATAAAAAAAGAAAGTAAAAATGGAAACATAATGCTAAAATTTGTATTAAAAATATAATTAGTAAAAATAATATAACTCTGAGGTTAGCATAGAAGTTTAGCTACCTCGGTACCTCTAGTAGTAAAAAACGGAGACTACCTCACAACGCCGTGCGGAGCTAGTTCGTACGCAATAAACTCTTCCAAAGGCATGGGTCTTCTGCACAACTTCTACCGTGATTCACGACCACTATGCATACATTACGATAAAGGGAGGATAGAGGAGAAGCAAAGAAGAGGGAATAGAAGAATAGCTATTTTGGATGGTAAGAATGGAGGCATAATGTACGAAGAGTTCAGAAAGGATTTAATACTGTGAAAAACAGTTTTCTGGGGAAAACATAGGCGAATACTCCCAGTGGCCGGGTAGAATACGTACGGGCAGGACGGTCCAAAGACCTACCATTTCCTCGGAAGAATACCAGTGATGATGCTTCCGCGGTCGATTACTATATTTCTTACATTCCAACCGTGATCCTTGCTTTTCTTGGAAAGTTTAGCAGAGGGAAATGAAATGCCCAGCTGGGTCAATCGAGAATCCTGCTTGTTTTCAAGCGGTATCCGAGTTTCACTCGACCTCGTCAAGCTGACCCCAAGCTTTAATATTTAGGCAATCGGCTGCGTGAATAATGCGATAATCATATAAGAAAAGGCAAGAAAAAGTCTATAATCATTCTAATGATGAGAACGTGCGAGAATTCCAAGCATTTTATTCCCTTCAAAGTGAAATCCGTCCACTTATAGCCATTTTCTACCTAAGGTGTTGAAGAAAAGGCCGTTAAAATAAAGGCATTACTTATAAGATACACCACCGCTTAGCCTAAACTTACATGGAGATAAAATAACGTATACCCAATCTATAACCGTGAATGGAGAAAATGGACGGGATGCAGACAGAGTGGACGTATGCTGAGATGTAGAAATTAATCGTGTAAAGATATAGGGGCCTGCGCATGTCAAAATATAAAGGATTTTACTATCTTTCATTAAAAACCAGTCTTCACCGATATGTTACCGCAATAATAGTAATATACTTTAACAACCGCAACACTCTCCTTAAACGTCTCCTGTTTCCAGTTCAGCACGGAAAAAAAGTCTTTAACTCACGTCAAACAGGCATTCACATATCATTTAAGACCGAAGTGTTTTCCGTCATCTATTTATCTGTAATTGGAGCCCGATTAGACACCAAGGATGTGAGAATGTGCGTTCCAATGTAACGCCTGCCACAGCAAATCGCGTATGACGACGGTTATGGTGTTTCGGACGATTACCTGCTTCCCACGCTTCGTTGCAATTCCGTAGCTTCTCCGAGCGACTCGGCACCTGCGATTCCAATGACATCTCATTTCCGAACGGTCTCGTAAATTGATTCATGCAACGCTTTTCGAGAAAGGTCTCCATGCTCAACGTATGCTTCCTCTGCTTTGCAGTCGTCCCAGCAGATGAGGAAAATGAGATTAGAAATTTTATATCACGTGCAATTTACACGTAAGAAGAAAATGATGGGATTCCCCGGAAAAAAAGTTTTTTTTTTTAAGGTTATTAGATGAATCATTACACGGTTAACAGACGGTACATAAATTAGCATATACCCAACAGAGGACTAACTATATTGATAACCTTAGACGGTAGTCGTAAGCCATACGATAATTGAAATACCTTTAAAACTAATTTTTTTATGGCACTTTCTAAAAACTACTTGGACCTCTTAATCCATTGCAGCGGTTACAGCCCTGGAGGCCAACTTATATATACACGCAGCACATCTACCGCGTATCGCGAGATATTGACGATGAAAATTGTGACAGTAAACTATACGCTGGGTCACTCGATAAAGACTGGATGTATTGCGGGGAACTTAGCCAATATGTTAAAACTAAAAATAACATAAACATCCGCAGTTCTTTGAATTTAAAATAAACATTGTTTTGCATTAGTAGGGCCCTAATGTGTACATGTATTAATTTTTGGGGACCCATCATAGGAGTCAACCATAGAATTGGATTTTACATAAGATTCGCCAGCTTTGCAAAAAAAATACGTGAAAAAAAGCAACAAAAATAAACTGATTTATCACAAGAAATTGAATGGAAGTCACTCAAAGCAAGATGGAAGCAATCGGGATCAATTCGTTGAATGATGAACAGGGAAACCTTTTTTAGTTGTGACACCGACAAGGTTAATACATAACCTCAAAACGATAAAAGAATCGATCGCTCGCACATAAAAAAATGATAGACACCAAAATTGACGGTTTTTAAAAATTCATATTTCCTTCAAAAGATTCGAGACCACAAAAGAAACACGACAAAAAGTATATCATTTTATACCTATAGCAAAGACACAGAACAGTTTTAGCGAAGGAAGTGTAAACTAGCCTGAGGGAAGTGATAAAAGGGACTTTGCATAAGGATATGAAAAAGCTGGCGAAGAGACTTTTTTGGAGTGTATCGCTGTCTGTTGCAGAAACATGGATTCTCAGGAAATACGATGAGAATAGGCCGCAGACGTTCTGAGATGTGTGTGTGGAGGAGAATGGCGAAAGTGCGGTGAACGAAAGACGAACTAGGAAGTTCTCGGTAAGATGGGTGTGAAAATTAAACTGCTGGAGGAGATTAGGAAGATGCGAAGTAGTTGATTGGAACGGGTCATTACGGGAAATGGTATGCTGAAGGCCGTGATAGAGGGGAGGATGTTGAGTAAGCAATGAAGGGGAAGAAAGAGAATAATAGGATTCGTGGATTGGATGAAAAGAGGTAAGACATATGACGACTTGAATAATGAATTTATGTAAAGAGGTAGAGTGCCGCAGTAATTTAATCGGTAGTGTAGGTCTAATAATAATAATAATAAATAAAATACTTCAACATATGAGACAGTTTCAGGGTTCACTTTGTGGCAATGTTGACTCTCCTCATTGCTGAGATGAAACATTAGTAGCTGTCCCTGTGTGAAAACTTTACTACAATTGGTTTTTCCCTCAGCATCGTGGAGATTGAAATTTTCAATAATTTTTCCAATTACATTGGAACAAAACTTGAGCAACATTTAGGGCACATTGGTACAATTATTTGCAGGTTTTTTGCTAATGCATCAACAGTTGTCGTTTCATTAACTTTATTAGGGTACAGTGTAGTCAATGTTGGTGACAACCCACCCCCTGCCACACACCCTTGAGGTGCCTTGCAGGGTAATATGTAGACGTAGATGAAAAAAAATTGCTGTCCAATACTCCCTGCTACCAGTCCCTACAGTGGCTATCTAAGTGCTACACATATGCAGATAACTGAGTCACACTTCTATCTCCTTACCACCGGCACATCTTACCTCCACCGCTCTTGGCATCCAACCTGCCTTGCTGTTCCCGAGTGTATGCTTCCACTTTTCCTCCCTCATCTCCGTTCAAGCTGTCCTTTTTTCCCTTCGTTCCTTCCCCCCATACACCCCTTACAACCCGTAACATTAATCTTCACCAAACTGCACTTACAGCATCCTTTCCTTAGACCATTAACCTCTTCTTCGTCCGGTTTCTCTCCTCCTTGCTCCACTGCCTCAGCAGCTGCACTACCGATTTCCCAACATACTCAATCCATTTGCATAAAGCTTTTTTTCAGCTTCCCTTCCCCCACATCACATAACCCGTGCGATAACTCCGGAGCAAAACGTGACGTTTAAAAATCAAACACATGCACGCGAGTCCGACCGCGTCAATATTTTCACTTCTTAAGTGGCGAACTAAATCGCCTCTTCAACACTACTGTTAGATGTAGTAATGGCTCGGAACGTTGCTGTGCGATTAATGTGTCACGCGATTGAATATATGCTTCCTGTTGAATGACGTCACATGCCTTTTAGCTGACAAAAGAGAGGTCTTGACATTTTTTTCAAATCCTTGCAGGGTAATATGTTACGCAGCAATGGGTTACGCAGAGATGTCTGCAATCAAGACGTTAGCTCTCATTTTTTGTACGCAACCCAATGGGTCGATATTCCTACTTTTCCTCAAAACATCCACGGAGTGATGTTGACAACAAAGTCACTTTTGACGCTGGGGCCTTCTAGCTTTAATCAGTTTCTCGATATTATTTTTTTTAATTATTCGAAGTGATATACCGGTAATGGTAGGTTTACATGGAATGAGGGTAAACTACACTAATATTTCACAATATTTTACCTAAAATTATCTTACGAAGTGATTTACCGCTAGTAGGAGGAGGTAGATGGAGGGTAGTTTACCTTGAGGTATATTGGCTATAGTGGAATATTTTAAAATACTAGTAGAGCTACTAGTATTTTAAAATATTCCACAATTTCTTTTGTCTCTACTTGTCTTTCAAAGTGATCAACCGGTAGAGGTAGAATTAGACGCAAGGAGGGTTACCTAGACTAATCTTTCACAGACAAGGTCCCTTAACCCCTATCACGATTTCTTTCTTTGTCTTAGCATACGTCATACCTCTCATCATCCCGAATTTTTAAGCCCTGTTATATTTATTTTTCTCTTCCACGCTTGCACAACATCCTCCACTCTAACAAGGCATTCAACACCCCGTGGCCCCTCATTACCCTACCCCACATTAATAACCCATTCTGTCTTTTCTTTATCTCCTCCAGAATGGATATTCTATCCTCATCTTCCACGCCGAAAACTTATTTTTTCGTCTTTCTGTTCGCCCATAGCGCCAAAATAAACACCAGCAGCCTATCAGTACCCTTCAGCCGTCCTCGGTGGCGGCGGGGTAACGTTCTCGGCTGCTGACTCAAAGGTCGCGGGTTCGAGTCCTACCTGGTTGGGTAATTCTCCACTCAAGGCATGGGTGCGTATGAGATAAATGTAAGAAAGCACTGCATGGTCCTAATTTCGCTCGAAAATAAGTCATCATCATAGTTGTTATTATTATCCTCTTTCCACAGAGTCTTCGTTTCTGCGGCATATATTTTCCGAAAAAAATACAAAATCAGCAATGGAACTGTTAATTCTACAAGGAAATTTAGAACACAGAGTTTAACCGTCCCGTAGAAACCGGTTTAATAAACTTTGTACGCAGTTCTTAAAGAGATGGCTCCAACAATTATGAAAAAGTTGACATTATTAAACATGACGGTTTACGGAATTTTTACGGTAAGCAACTAACGCCCAACGTTATGAAGTAGAGGAAGACAGAACTATTATTGGTTACGTTACACCATACCTACTCCACACACCAATGAGTAATACTTTCGGTTACCCATGTTCATTTATCAATACTATCATCAGACAGTAACGTTGCCTGCAGCTACAAAGCTATTGGATAGATAAGAAAGCATTTATGAACACAAAATTGAATCGAAGCTGAAATTACTTTTATTTAGGGGAATACTTAAATATAAGTAACTTCTACCCGACTCAACTTATGTATATGATGCAGTAAAATGATGATTTACTAGGTTCCAAATCATCAATGTTTTCCGCCTTCCTAACGTAAACTACGCTTACACAAGTCTCTCTCAATTCCTTTATGAAACCAAACATTTCAATAACCATCCAAGCATGTCACAAGATTCACGTGAGTCGCTTAATCTCACAAATACAAAGGAACGAAGAAAAAAGTGACTTGAATTAGGCTACAATTCGATTATTGAATCCAAATGTACGCCTAACGCCCAAATAGTGAGGGTTAAACAGGACAAAAAACGTCTTCCCACAGCGCTGATTATATAAGAGTACGAAATGCTGAAAACATAACCAATTTGAAGATGATGATGAGATCAACAGGGGCTACCACCATCCATCGCTGGAGTGCGTTTGATCGTCCGGGTGGTTATTTGAGGGGTTCCTCGACGTTCGACCACGTGAAAAATTATAGGTCATTCTTTTCATGGACGCTGTGGAAGTCCCGGGGCGCGGAGATATTGGAAATCGTGAGCAATGGGAGGTGGCGATTGGGTGTGCAAGAGGAGGGAGGCTGGGAAGATGAAAATATAAAAGAAATTAGAAGAGTCGAGGTATGATGAAGATCATACCTGAAGATGGCTTAGTATAAAGCTGAAACACGTGTAGTGTATTTTTAAATAAAGTGGACGTACTACATCGATTACTTTAATTATTACGATGTTCCACCAAATCTCGCCTGACACCGTTGATTTCATAGAAGAGTCGAGCTTGGGAGGTATAGAGAAAGACGCAATGGAGTGCAAGGCCTGAAGAGAACGACCTGCTCCTCAGTGGGGGATGCATTAAAGAAGAGAATAAATAGAAGATCTAGTAAAAAAACGAACAATGCCTGGGGTAATTTTGTGAAATTTATCCATTATGAAAAAGGAACAAACTTTGCCAATTTCACTTGTATGTTTTTTATGCACGGCCCGGGTTTCGACAGTTTATGTGATCTTCTGGTGCAATTTACAAAGTTTCGGTAATTGTATTTTGCACCTGAAGATGACATAAACTCTCGAAACCCGGGTTGTAAATAAAAAACAAACAATGAAGTTCGCAAAGTTTGTTCATTTTCCATCGGGAAGATCTAGTGTTTTGCCGCGTTGCAAGTTAGTCGATCTTCCGAAGGAATTTCAAGATTTGGTAAATGCTTAAGGAAATCAGAGCTGGAAACACGCAATGAAGGCAAATTAAAAGAACACTAAAATAATGAGATTCTGTAGGACACAGAAAGCGAGACTGGCCGTAAAAGAGGAGGACGCTATGTGTACCAGTTAGAGCAAAATAAATATAAGGGGAGCACGCACGAAGAAATAGGCAAAGACATTTGGAGGAGAAAAGCGCTAGCGACAGAAGCGTTCAGCAATAGGAGCTGATGACAGCGATTTTGGGTAAGTACATATATAGAGGAGAGACTGGTGATGAGTTTAATATGGAAAGTAGCCGTATATGGCGCAGAAACGTGGCCTCCAAAGAAAGAGGTCGAGAATAGGCTGCTGGCGTTCAAGATATGGGTGTGGAGGAGGATGGAGAAGGTGCGGTGGACGGAAAGAAAGACAAAAGAGAGAAAGCTTGTTATGATGGGTGAGGAAAGGAAACTTCTGAATGAGAATATGAAAAGACAAGGCAGGTGGCTGGAGGGGGTAATGAGATGAGGGTCAAAGGGTTGCTTAAGGAGGTAACGCCGCGACTGTGTGACTCAAAACAAATACTAAATTCCACATCTTTGATAATTTGACAAAAAATCCTGCCTTCACTGATGCAATGCGTTACCTATTGAAACCCATAAGTACGGTACAAAATATGCAGATCATTCCACGAATGTATTTTAAATGAGCACTTTTTTCCAGCCATAGGAGCCGACTGCAGCGCCATTTCCTATGAATTACCGCATTTTGACTTCAATTACGTCAGTAATTCCCTAATAACTAAAAAAATAAGAAGGTAAGATGCCTATATTTTATTTTTATTCGATTTCTCTGGATTATATCCTTCTTATAAATAGTTTTTCGCAAACATTGCATTTATATTTTATGGAAAAATACTATTTTTCCCCGTGTTTCTCTCATTCCCCCATTGAACACCATGTAATTTCAAGTTCAATTATAGAATAAAATAGCGTGGAAAGGTATTATTTTGTTGTTCACATCAGATGGAGGACAACTTTTTCTACAAGTAGACAGAATATGAATAAAATGACATGGCAAAGATGTCGGGTAAGCGAGGACAGCGAAGAAAGAGAATAGAAGGTTTGATTGACGGGATGAAGAAGGGTAGGAAGTATGCTGGGATGAATAAAAAAAATATTATTGGTAGACAGGGCCCTTCACGTGTAGTATCTAAGGGATTTTTACTTATTTACTTCCATTAATACCTACCTAAACCGGTATATCACCTAATTATAAAATAATAGCTTTAGCAACTTATTAGTAGAACCTACGAGGGAGGAGTATGGCCCGAGGACTTCGTAAAAACAACCCTAATACATATTACGAAGACGAAGGAAAATAGGTTTAATATTACTCGCTGCAAAAGTTTTATTTGGAATGATTAATAAAAGGTTGGATACTAGAGCAAACTACTACTTAGACAAAGACCAGTTCGGGTTCAGGGGGATAAATATGGTGAATACAACTCCGGATGCGATTGCAGTTATAAGAACACTAATTAAAAGGAACCTGATATGTAAATCAGGACATTTTTGATTGTGCTTTCAATTATATCTAAAAGGCGTTTGACAGAGTAAATTGGGAAAAACTGACGGAGTATGTAACAGTTTCTTAGCATGGTACATGTTTGAAAAAAATATAACCCTTTAAAACACACCCTTGAGGTGGCTTGCAGCTTCAATTGTAGTCGAAGATGAATTGTACCGGCAAATAAATATGAAAGAGAGAGAGGGGCGGGATCGTACAAACACGTGAGGACTGCGGAAAACTTTCAGGTACGGGGAAGATGGTGGTGGGAGATTTCCGAGTACGGAAAGTAGAAAATCAACCTTTGCGGGAGAGGACATGGGAAGTCCGGTTATTCCAGCCCCCTTCCGCATCCCATTCCAGATCCACCTACCACTCCAACGAATCTCCCCCTCAGCTCTCACCCGCTCTTGCTTTCATCTTCCTCCGCTGGAATCAACAACAACTCGAGAATTCCACTCCCGCAAGACCGTGAAACCATCTCATGACGCAACTCAGCCATAAACCTTATGAGTGGCTTGAATGAGAGTAAAAATCCCATAGATTTTTTCAAGTGGTGGGCCCTGTCTACCAATATTTCTTTAATCTGAGCAAATGCACGGCGGTACATTTCTTACGGAGGACATCCCGCTATCCCCATGTATACGCTGTGGATGATGTTAACATAAAGGCGACAGATGAAGTGAAGTATCTGGGAGTCACGATAACCTCGAACCTATCGTGGGGAACACATATAAGAAATATTTGTGGCAGAGCTCTGAAGAAGCTAGGATTCGTCAAGCGTATTGTGGGAAGATTTTCAGATGAAAAAGTAAAAGAGAGGTGCTATTCCGCACTCGTCCGGCCACACCTTGAATATGCAGCGAGCATATGGGATCCGGTGCAGAAAGACAATCCGGGAACTTAATAAAATACAAAGGAAAGCTGCGCGATTCGTCAAAAACTGCTACGGGTGTACAGACAGCGTTACGCAGATGTTAAACGAATTAGGCTGGGAGCCGCTACAGACTCGGAGGCTGCGCGCTAGGCTTAGATTGCTTGAACAATTGAGAATAGATATCTTTCAGAGCGACATGGAGAACATCATATTAGAACCCTACTATATTTCCAGGTCCGACAGAAACGATAAATTAAGAGAGATATTTTGCCGAACGCATACGTATGGGAATTCGTTTTTCCCCCGAACAATAAGGGACTTCAATAAATGCTAGGCGTAATTTCATTAGAGCGTTTCCTTTTTATATGTAAACGGCTGGTGTCCTAACACCCCCCGCCACACGCCTATTGAGGCGGCTTGCGGGGTAGTATGTAGATGTAATCACCACAGCATATTTCCTACCCGTTTTCATCCCGTCCGTAAAACCTATTCTCTTCCTTCCCCTTCCCCCGCTTACGCAACGTCCTCCCCTCTTACATGGTCTTCAGCAACCATTCGCCACCATAAGCCTATTCCAACCACCCACCCTGCCTCCTCCAAACCTCACCCTGAAGTTTCCTTTCCTCACAAACCATACCATACACTTCATCGTTTGTCTTCAATAATTCAATGTTGATATTTTTAAAAGGCAAATATAACTTCTAGCTAATATTTCTCCCGAAATTGGGTGGTCGAAGCTACCTTGAAACCCACTGCGATTTCAATGTTTTTGTCAAATTTCTACCACCCTCCCGTCCCATACATGAGACAAGTAGCTCCCTCTGCATTGTCATCCGACCCCCTTCCTCTTGCACGATGCTTACTTTGCAGCGCTGAAAGTCAAACTGAATTCAGTATGCTTAAAATCGTTAAGTGTGAAATCGAATCTGATGAAAGAATCGTATTCAGTACTCAGTGCTGAAGACAGAAAAATGTACGCTACATATTTTTCATTCGATTCTTGGATCCAAAAACCAATCACAGGTTGCTACAGTACATTCGAATTAACCTGGGTTCAGTAAATGCACAGACGGTGCACTGCACGCTGTAATTTAAAGTTCTGTTTCAGGATAATACAGAACTAAACTGAAATTAGCCTTGTGTCAACACAGGTTCCGAGGCATCAAATTCGATTTAAATTCTGATATTGGTTCCGAGTTATTGGCGCTGATTTTAGTCCTAATTTTAGTGCTGATCTAATTGTCGTGTATGATAGCCTTTAGAGTGTTTTTATTGAGAATGTTCTTCAGCAATAAATAACAGCTAAATAGAAGCAGTGGGTCCAGTTGAGTCATCAAAATACCGCAGTCTCATACGTTACCATACGCGCTGTTGCAAAAAAAATGAAGTGCACCAATGACGTTAACGTTAAGATGACGTACCTACTAAGTTTAATTTACGCACGCATTGGTCTGCATGCGTATCATATGACGCGAGTCACCAGACGGCTTTCTGTAGAAAAAAATAGGAAGGAAGCGGTTGGAAAAACAGATGTACCATCTTGACCGCGCGTCATTGAGGTTAAAATTAAATCATTTTTCTGAGGAATTACAAATGACAGGATGTATACAAAATATTTTCGACACAAATATCGTAGTTTTACTGTGCTTTGGAACCAATTAGGGAGGATAACTCAGTATTTTTTTTCAATCAATCGGTATTGTAATTGTTGAAACGAAAGCATTATCCATAGCAAAGCAATGCCATGTAACAACAAGGTCAACTAAATTTTTACGATTGAAAAGTGTATAATAATCAATGCGCTTTTGAATCAGCGATTGGAAGAATATGCACTCTATAATTTCTAGCAAGTTTTTAAAAAATGTTCGCGGGAGGTCTAATTGATTTGGTACCCTTATAACTCCCCTCCTCAAACATGAAAAATTCCAATAATTAAAATAGGAAAGGTATCGCAGAAAATAGTCCAGTATCTTTGCCCCCTGACAGTGAATCCGAAAGAAGGCTTTTTTGCAACCGGCAACGAAATTCACATCCCCAGAAAACTGAGACAGCACTCAATATATTCAAATTACTCCTTTTATTGTAATCACAAGTTTTCCTCCTTATTTAGTTCACGAATTAAACCGACATTTTCGTTTAAGCTTTGATGACACGTTAAATAAACCTTTTGTCGATATCACTAATTATTTACCTTTTGTGTTTGAAATTCAACATCCTCAACGGCGGATGAATAAATATTTACATAGAGCAACGTCTTTTAGAAGAAAAAAGGCTGTTTTTCAACAAAAATGATGATTCTCTCCAAACATATATATTTACTTTTCATGATAAGATTATGGATGTGTACAAGGAGACGACGTTTTTGCTCAATTCCCTCCATTCACTCATCTGGACGGACGGATGTGTTGCTTTAAAAATAAAAAAGTATTCCTGGTTTTCCAGAAGTCAAATCACGTTAGTACGTTATGCAGCTCAGATATATGGACCATCGGAAAACAATCAGAGAACAGATTATTCCGAAACCTGGCGCCGGAGGCGGATTCTGAAGATCAAATTGAAGAATTATCATCATTACCTTCTCCAACCACCTATTCTACCTTCTCCTAATCTCCTCCAAAGGTCTCCTCTCCTTTCTCGTTTGTCTTCATTTTCGTCCACTGCATTATTTTTCAGCTTCTCCATCTTCCTTCAAGCCCACATCTCAAACGCCTGCATCCTATCATTCCGCCCAGCATTCTCAATCCTCACAATCTATGTTTCTGCACCAAACAACGCTACTTGAGGATTTTATACATGAAGCAAATTACTAGGGAATTACTATGTGGAAGTGATTCATCATTGGAAATAAAAACACTTGAGTATTCCGTAGCAAGGTTTCATTGATTTCAATAATTCAACTCACCTTGTCATCTTATGGAGAACCTTCACGTGTTCACTGGAAGATGACTTAGTGAGTCAAAACCTAGGTGATGAATACAATATTTTTTTTGGAACACCAAGTAACTTCACTCACCATGAATTATAAATGGATAGATCGGAAGTTAAAGAAGAGATAGCTCAAACCAATCTTCTTATAAATTACTATTGTGCCATAAGGATTATTTATAATACAGGCAAAATTTCCAAATAATGCCAAATTCAAAGGCAATTTCCAGAATTTAAAAATATGGTAAATTCCAGTGCATAGTTTCTTGGTTTTCAAGGATTACGGGAAGATCGACCGCTGTGCCGATCAACCTTGCACACCCACTAGATTCTCAAGAGCTAATAAGGAGATGTCTCTTTCTTTTGAGCGCAGCGGAAACTCCCCTCCATTTCTACATGCCCACTTTTACTACATGCTTCCCTCCCTCAGTTGTCAGTCCCCGGCGACATACTCAACTCCGTATCGGGCGACTTCTCGTGCCATCTCTTCTCGCGTTTCCCGCCATCACTCCGACGCCCTGCGCCACTCAATCGCTCCTTTCGCCTTATCTCTCGCAATTTGGATCACCGCCACTTTTCCCCAGTCACTCCTCCTCGCAGAAACCTTTTCCGCAATCTCAAAGATCCTCCCTGCTCGGAACTTTGGCGTACCTAACCCCTATCCGCCAAATCACCATCCATTTTGATTCCAATGGTTCTCAGCTCTACGTCCCCAAGAGACACTCCAGCTTTAGAAGTCACTTAGCGAACTCACTTCCCTAAGCATTACGTCAACGCTTGGCCATTTAACCCTTCCCTTTCGCCTGGGATTTTTTACGACTCACGCTCCAAGAGATTTCCTTTTCATCTAACTTCACTACTTAACCATCCCAAAGAATATCGTTTCAGTATTAATTTGAGACATCCACCGAAGACAACCTAAATAGTTAGGCGCTCCTAATTAGTATCCAATACCAACAACACTATAGACGAGAAGTAAGGAATAACACGTAAATTAGTTACTTTCATAAACTTTGAAAACAGCCTTTATTATTTTATTTTTTTTCCACATCCCCGAGAACAGTACTAACGGCCTTTTACATCAGGTGTTTCTAACATTACATCCAGGCCTTCATACCGGTGACTGAAATGACAAATATTACAAGCCACCGGTGCAGCCCTATGTCCCTGGAGATATACAGTTCACCGTGAAGAAGGATAAATTCGCAATCTGGTGGAATGACTCCATTCCCACCAACAGGCAATTGGAGACGACCAAGCCTGATATCGTTCTCCTCGACCACCTCACACGTTCCATGATCGTGACTGAGTTTACAGCTCCGGCTGAAACTAAAATGGATGCGAAGGAAGAGGAAAACGGGCAAAATATCAACACCTGCTGTTCGAACTTCGGCAAATGTACCCCGGACACTCGGTGAAACTAGTAGTCCCCATGATAGGAGTGCTCGGCGGAGTAAAGGGCTCCCTAGCATCAAGTGCACGGAGTAAAGTGCTCCCTAGCATCAAGTGCATTCTTTCCTGCGTTGCACAGGCGAAATCACTTGTTGCTCGAATGCAGAAGACCAACATCCTGGGGTCACTCCGTCTACTGCGCGCGCATGACCCCAACGCAGATTAGACACCAATCCTATGGGGGTCGGACGTGGCTGCGAAAACTGCCCAACCCCTCCCGAGTCTCCGGCCATTATGACGACAACGAAACCAAATTCTTTCGCGTTACCGCGTTCTGTTTCGAATTTTTCAAACAAAACGAAACAATCTTTTTGAATCACTACCATGAGTAACCCATGTTTACAGATAAAATGACGACGAGGGAACTTACTCAGCATCATTCAGCGAAGATATTGAAAGAATTTAGATTTAATATAATTATCAAGATAATACACCAGTTATGGTAGGCATAAATGGAAGAGAATAAATATCCTATAAGTTTTTACAGCGCAGGCCTCTATCTCCTTATACAATTTTTTCTTCATTTGAGCATACGTCCTGTCTTTTATCATCCCATCCATAAAGCCAATTCTCTCATTGTAGCAGGGAATTCGGCAGGGTTGGTACGGACGGGTATGGACTGGTATTTATCTCCCAGATATTTCCCAGACACATCGATTTTCTTAATACTTTGATCAATACAAGGAGACTGCCGGCCCAAGGCGTAGTCAAAGTGGACAAAAGCCACAGGCGACCTGCGAATTATTATTGAATGTGAAAAGGGGCCAGGAAGTATAGAAATCGGAAAATGTGACAAACTTATACCATGTATTTCTATGAAAAATTACCTTCTTTAGTACACCGTAAGAGTGAATGACACTCATAACTAACCTCAAGAAAGAGCACGATAAAACCTTCAGACTAACAATTTCTTTCATTGGCATTCTCGTCTCTTATCCGTTGAAGGGAACTGTGGCTGAAATTGCATTAAAATTACGGTTCAAATTACACTAACTCACAAAAAGAAGGCATAACTTAAAAGATCCCGAAAAACACTTTTACTCGTCAAACTCAAGTCTCGGAGAAAACGTAAAGGTTAAAAATTGAGTTCCTGGCGGGAAATTAAACTACAATGTTAAGAGGATCGATTTAAAACTCTGGAGTATCACCCAAGTTTCCGCGCGGTTAAACAAATCACAATCGGTTAGTAAATTCTTTGTTAGGAGCGGTCAAATAAATTGTTCCTCATACTAATAACATGGCTTGGCCTGGCACTACAAGGATCACCAACTGCTTTTAATGAGGAACCATAGAAATATTTTCAAACCTTAAAAAAATGAATGATGATTTGGATTGAAACTGAGAGATCCGTTTTATATCTCTTGTTCAGCACAAAAAAACACTCTAGCCCACTTGTGCTGTCAACGACTTGTCAATTTTTTTCACCTCACCACTTGGTAAGCGAAGCGAAGGAGATTTGCAACGCCAAGCAGAGGTCTTGAATTCATCCTTCGGAATGTCGACACTCAAATTCTTCTTAATTTATCTCTTTGCATTCATCTCTTGCCCATCCTCATAGCCCGTCCGTCTTTCATTCATTCACCTTCCGTCTATCTAATTCACCCTCTTCATGGCTTCATTAAACTCCCAAATTAATATTTCCAATGCGTGCACCAGCGAGCAGACTTAAAAAAAGGGAACACAATAGGTAATTACATTTAATCTTTCGTATGTAGCCTATAAGAACTGCTCTGAAAATGCTGTAACTTCCTACGCGGTGATTATGAGTGTCGTTAAAAGTGATTATTTGATGTTGGTCCGAATAGAAAACTAAAACGACTCACATTTTTACACATAATTTACTTCAAAATAAAAAAATATTGCATTCACATCAAAATCGAAAGAAGTTATAACATTATTTGGGTCATTATTAAGATCAGCTAAAATGATTTCCAAAGAAAACGCAAATAAACAATGTTGCTGGAGTTCAATTGCGCTGGCCGTGAATAAAACGAATAAATAGGTGGAATACCAAAAAGGTAAATTAGATTATATTAATTCATAACTTTCAGGGAAACTTTCATCTGGTATACCCGGTTTTAACGCATAGATACCTGAAGATAACGTATACATGCGGTGAAATCCGTGTTACCAATAAAAAATTATCTGAAATGATAGCCAAAACACCTATTTAATTTTTAACGACGATCGGAAGTCTTTAAATAGATGAATGAAACTAGCACAGAGATTTCCAAAACAGGGCTAATCAAATATTTGTGTACATGGCGCGCGTTGTTCGGTGTCGGCCCGAGGTTTCGTGACCCCTGCTGGTCACTCCTGCAAGGCAAATAAATACTCACCGACGATGTTGTCCTTACATAAGTAGGTATAACATCTGTAATTGATTCAATTGGGAGAGATAAGACAAGAGGGGGAAGGGTAAGGTTGAGAATTTTTACGGATGATTGGGATCCACGTGTAGCTGATTTTGATACCACCATGCCTAGTGAAATTTAGTTTAATGCAACCACTAAAATTCTCTATCTTCCCCTTCTCCCTCTTGTACTGAATCTGCCACCTGAATCAATAACAAATACTTATATGAGTACAACATCGACAAAGAACATTTATTTCCATAAAATAATAGACCAGCAAGAGTCACAAAACGTCGAACTGAGACCGAACAACTCGCGGAAAACATTAGAATATATTTATAGCTCATCATGAGCCGAGAATGCTTTGGTGAATAAACAGTGTGGTTAGAGACCACAGATTATGAAATTCCAGGACATTTTCTAGGTTTTCCAGGCAGAAAATTCATGTTTCCCGGCAAAAATATATGTTCTTCGGTAAGCGCGTACTTTAAAGAAGGCGCATGAATAGGAGCACCATACATTATCACATGTACTAAGGGGGAATAAAGTTTCCTAACAAATAGAACACCACTGTCGCTCTAGGATACAGTTTTCTTCCTATGTGATGGTATATTCTCGACTACGATGCACTGGTACAAAATCTGAGGAGACACAAATATTCCATCTCTCTCAGCATAGTGCGTAGAATAGTAGGAACCTGAAAGTTTATTTTTTCGTGCATAATCAATAAATAGACACCAGATAAGAGCTTCACTGCCTCATTCAGGCAAGGCATTTAAAAAAACATAGTCCACACACCAACAGACAGTATGAAGATATGTCCCTTTTGTTGAAAACCGACAACGAAAATATGTAGAAAAAGCCTCAGGAAATGAATCCAACTGGACCGGGAATCGAACCACGGGCCTTTGGTTCGCCGGGTCATCTGAACCAATCTTTCTACAAATTAAATTGGAATTTAAGATGCTTGGGTCTGCGCATTGGCCCGGAAAGTCAAAGGACCGTAGGATCGATACCCGGTCGAGGTTAATTTTTTCTTACGAAATTTTTCAGTACCAACAGACTTGGTCTCAAACGAAACTGAAACTCCACACTCATTGAATGCAATCAGATTTTGACAGCATAAAGAAAATTTCCTGACTTATTTGTCAATACCCAAGACTTATCCAGACCCATTTTCCATGACTTTCACAGGTTTTCCAGGCTTGAAGCAACCCTGATAAATATAAAAAAAAACCGTCCTCTCTTTCATCTAACATTTCCTCAGCTAAAGTCGACCGTATTCCCAACTCCCGGGCGCGTCCACCTTCGACTGGGCGCCACACACGGCGGGAGGCGGTCGTTGACTTTTACATGATCGGGAGACTGGTTGGCTGGGCCTCAAGCACGCATTGAAAACGGCGACCGCCACCACCTCCCTCACGCCCCCAATCGGCGAAACGCAGACAGACGGTCCTCTCTCCACCATTCTTATCCCAACCTCCCTCTGCGCCTCCGAGAGACAAGTGCAAGGGAGCAGCGATTTGAGGGGAGGGAGAAGACAAAGGAAGAAAGGGCGAGCTGGATGCCAAAACTGGCAGCGGGATACATTCTAAAACGTCGCACTGAATCTCGGGCTCCGTTCCGAAAGTGGACCGATTCACTAAGAGGAGGAGGAACCAGCCGTGGGCTCCGATTGTGCAGGCCATAACACAACTAGCACTTTTGTTTAGTAATCCTACAAAAAGCGCTTGCTGTAATCTTCTTACATAATTATACCATATACAGTTATAGTGTATAGTTACGTAGCCCATGAGACACGGACCCCCCCCCCCAAATTTTTAATTCATTAACAAAAATGTGGCTATAAATTAGAAAGAAATATTTATTGTTTCCCAAAGAATGTTGATTTAATTTATTCTTTACTTAGAACAACTTTTTCATTTAATACGGTGATAATTTTCAAACAATAAACCGTAGGTGTTGTGTTCTTTCAGATATGTGCATAGCAACAATCATAAAAAAATCGGCTGATACATTGCAGTCGCAATTGCACTCTTAATTTCCAAAACACACAATTTCGTTTCTGATTTTCAAAGACCCCCTCCACCTGATAATACTCAACAATTACCCCCGAAGCGTACGTACCCACGAAACAAAATTCCTGGCTAGGTACGTGAGTGATATATTATGTGAGTCCATGTATGTGGACATGGAAACACAGATAAATAATGGATGATGTAGTTATAACCATTTTCCACACAATGTGATGGGTGATGCTTGAGTATTATTCATAAGGCATGTTATCTTGTTTTCGCCCGCACATATTTATTTTACAGAGTCAAATGTTTCAATCCTAGTTTTATTTTTAATACTACAGTAATTAAATGGTTACACTGACATCTACACTCATGATAGATATCAGTTTAACCATGTATTGGCCCCACTACAAATTGTGTACTCCGGGGTAACCTAAAGCTTCATTTATATGTTATTTCCTCCACTGAAACACATTTGAAGCTATTAAATTTGTAATTATTATTGTAGCCAGGTTCGAAAAGGTTTGAGTTTTTTTCGAGTCACACTACGCATTATAAGAATCACTTGACATTTAGTAAAAATATTTATACACTTTAGGATTCTTTAAATGAGGTTTTAAAGATAATTGATGGGAAGAGCTTGAAGTAACTATATTTTTGAAGCTACTTGAAGTTCCGAAAATGCAAACTAATTCCGTCAATTAACCATAACACTGTTCTCATTTATCTACAACGAAAATGCCTGTTAGTTTTAGAAGGTTGAGCGATCATTAGTTGTAAAAGAGTAAGGTATAATTCTTTTAAACTGGTCACAATGATAGAAAATTAATCACATCCAAAATAAAACAATCATTAATGCATGCATGCACGGCAATAACGCCGTAGTCGTTCGCTGCCACAATGCTGAAAACTCCCGCCAGCATTCGAGGTATGAGAGTTCAGATAGTTCCAGCATCGACGTGTAGGTGTCGCAACGCGACGCGAAAGTCCACGCGAACTGCCTTCGGCAACGTAGTACGCAAACTTAACGTTAGGTGGCATGAGATTCTACTCCGGCAACTCAATAACCGCTCAGCTGTTCTCTTCACGCTGCTCCGTTATGCTACGAATTCGAAAGATAGGCATTTCGGCATTTCGCCGGGGGAAAGAATTTTGTGGAGCGACGGTATCAAATTGAAATATGTTTAATATTATGAATTAAATTAATACAAATTGATTGGAATAAAACTAATGTGGTAGGTACTGAAAAAATAAATGAATGTGAAAATGCATATTAATAACTAAAAAGTCAATTTGCCGGAAAAATAGTCTTCGACTAAGCGCAAAATCCGCCCAATAAAAATCTATGGACCAGAATTTTACTAAAATTTACAAAATGAATTTATGTCGACAGTAACACCCAAAAGGATTAAAAATAAGCAACGTCAAATGAAGAGCATTAATTATGTTTTCTAGAGATAAATTATGGAAGACCTAATCAAGGCCTAATCAAGACAAAATGAAAACATTTTTATCAACACCACTAATTACAACTATAAATTGAAGAACATTATATTTCAAGCTTGTAAACATCATGAGCTAGTGTGGAATCGTCATTCACAGTGAATACATCTAAAATAAAAAGAGCTGGATAGTGAACTATTTTTCCGACTTGGAATCAGAATTCAGAATAATTACTATTTGGGTAATCTACCGGTTAAGGTAAGTGAAATGAAAGTAAGTAAAAATATATCTCCGCGAAGTTAAAAATGGCACAGAGGCCAAAACGTTATTCGAAAGCTTGTAACTCGGAGAATGTATAACACATTAAATACATTTTTGAGACAGCTTATGAAACATTTTCATGTTCGATGATAATTTTACTGCATGGTCAAAGTAATCAGGCTATTAACATTACCTACACATTTTAATTAAAGTGAAGTTGGAAACTTTCGAAAAGTACTAAGCTTCAGAGTAATAAACAATTTAGCCCCCTATAAAAATGTTCAAAATGACATCTCTAAGGAAAACGTTTTTTTGCTTGCACGATCCATATTCTTACACTCTGAGCATTCATAACGAGTGTATAGCCACTCATAGCAACGTAGACAAAGGTGACAGGACAAGGGAGACGTCCATATCTATTTTATGGAGTGGTATCTTTCCTAGAAAATCCATTAATCAAGAATAAGTAGACGCCGTTGCCAACGTTCCGATTTATTTATAAATCTTCATCAGGGCTACATAAAAGGTACATACCAATAATGTACATGTGTGACATGTGTTTCCTAGAAAAAAGGGACACAGCGTTTCTATTATAATATCTCTATCACCCAGCATATCTGATCGCCAATCTGGATTGCAAACTAAATAAACGAATGATGTCATTTTAACAAAAGGTCATGACGGTAAAGATTTGACATCAATTACGCATGGATTCTTTCTGTATACTTCATACCTCCGCCTTGCTCCACAATTATGGTTGGTAATGTAGCTGAATTACGAGTCATGCGCAAAGGAGAAATGAAACAGGGTGATTCTTCATGCCGCCGCACTGGGCTTGCAAAATGAGAAAGCCAGCGAGTAGAATTGGAAAGAAAATATACGTTCCGTGTTTCAAAGTTTTCACGATGTCAGCTTTAAAACTGCGCACAACGGGGTTGAATTGAATACAGTAGGCTAATTTTTCCAAAAATGCTTTCTTTCGTTCTGATCGTGGAAACTACACAGGGCTGACCTCAGCTGATTACTGCATGCCATTTTACATGGATCCGGACCGGAAAATAAAAATTATTGAAATTTTTACCAACATTTTTCGATGTCAGCCTTCTATACCGCACGGGAAAAGAGCAAAAGTTACGGGACGAGAGAGTTGACATTTCATGATGGATCAACCTGTCAAGTGGATAAAATGGCACCAAAATAACACTTTTTGGCTCAAATTTGATATTCCAGGCTCTTCTCGGCAGCAAAAGTGAGTATAAACCACTAGGAATGACTTACGGTTCAAATGTCAAAGGCCTTTATAAATGGGCTCTGCGCTCGCTGACATTTGAAAAATAAAAAATGGCTGCAGTCAAGCATTATCGTTGATATTTTGCCACCGCACGACAAACACGTGGTTGCAGCTTACGCATTTAATGGGAATTCAAACGTAAGAATTAAAAATTGAATGCTATTAGTTACCCGATACTAAAAACCCCAAGCCTATATGATGAGTGAAGTAATAAAAAAAGCAAAAAAGAAACCTCTTCCCCGAATCCAATACTTTTCGTATATGAGTAATCTACTACCACTGATGGGTACTTTTTGGGGCCATTTGGGCATTTCTAAAATATCCATTTAATATTAATGGGCCCTTAGGAACGTGTGTGCTAAATTTTGTCCGAATTCTAAGTTTGCAAATCTACAAAGCCTTCTTTCAAACAGAATTTCAAATTTGTATGCATATATAGATAATGGAGGTTAAAGAAAAAAATTAAACTACTTAAATTATTCCTAAAATTTGTTTATAATTTTTGATAGCACCGAATTAGGCACAAGGGGAATCGGTTAATGATCTGATAATATGTGTCGAGTATGTGTGTCAAGTTCTGCAGGACTATAGAAATAGTTCGAGGAAACTAGTAACGCCGTGGTAGAGTCCACTGCGTCATTAGTTTCCTCTAACTATTTCTGTACAACTGTATATTTTCAAGTAACTATTGTAATAGAACTACAATGAAAACAACAGGAATAAGTCATTATAAATAATAACACAGTGGAATTTAAGAAATTATCTTTCATTATTCATCCATGGTAAAATTCCTCATAGTGATCTAAGTTTTCAAAGCAATAAGACTGTTTTTAGGTCATTATTATTATCAACTACCGGTTAAGGCGTGAAAAAATAAAATAAGTGAATAAAAATCGTCTAGATTTACACAAGTGCAGGTTCATGTCGACCTGCAATATTTCTTTCCTCATCTCAGCATACTTTCTACCCTTCTTTATCCCGTCTTCAAAACCTATTCTCTTTTTTCCCCTTTCCAGCCTACTCAACATCCTCCCCTTTAGTACATACATAAGCAACCCTTCGCCCCTCATTACCTCCTCCAACCACCTACTTCGCCTCTTGCTAATCTCATCCATAAGTTTCCTTTATTCGCCCACCATACCAAGCACTTCAACAAACACTTAATCCAATGTAATAACAAGGCAAATTACAAAACTGATGATATCAGGCCTGACATCGTGGAAATGATGGATATCCATGCTGAGAAAAACCAAATATTTAATTTCCACCAACTTTGTTCCGCTGGCTCGAAGCGCGTTTCGCCACACTGTGGCATATTCAAGTGCCACATGTGACACAGTATGGTGAAACGCGCGTCGTCCTAGCGGAATAAAGTTAGTGGAAATTACGAAGTTGGTTTTTTCAACATGGATGACAAATTATCATAAGGCGCGGCCCAGAAAAGCGATTCGTTGATTCACTTGACCCTGATGCCTAACGACGATAAGTAAAAACAGGTCGAAAAATTAGGACATCGATTTTTGCTCCCACAAATAGGCGCGAAAATATCTAAAAACTAGAACAGCAGGTGACAGGAAATCGAAAATAAATAGGGGGTTCATTGGTACTATGCGCTCTTAACGACCTAAAAATTACAATATCCTCCAATAGTCTAACAAATTTCCTTTCTGTCAGTTAAGTAGTAATATTATCGTGCACTCAACGTGGAAGGCTAAGTATTTTTTCATATCATCCCACCCTCCATTGAAATCCTTATTTATTGCTACAGAAAGGGTTAGAATACAATTATACGTGTACCCTTAAAGTATGAAAAATAGATGTATGGATCGGATGCTTTAATAAGAAAACTCTCCATAAAATTTGCTCGCATTTGATGACTAAACAAACCACAGAGCAACATACAGGATGTATGGAAAATGATTTTATTTGTTTTTAGTATTTCAGTAAACAAGGTGGTAGTGGATAAAATCCAAATTAATAAAATATGGGTAACAAAGAGCAAATGACAGAATGCATGTTACACTTTGCTTATCAGGAATATCTTCTAACATAAAAATACAATACAATGCATATTTTACTAGCAAATAGTTACGAAAATGTTCCGTGCCAATTTTGGTATCTATCAACACATTAGGGGGGGGTGTTGTCAAACTTAAACTACAGGATGAAGCGAATATCGGAACCAAAATTGTAAATATTTCCTCAATGCCGTTTTGTTACTAGATGAAGCAGAAGAATGCATTCTATACAATCACCCTCGCGAGTTTTACAACAAGATTGATGATTTACGAAGAAATGCCTCGAAAAAACGCTCCAATAGTCTTAAAGTATATCATTCTATGTAATCATCCTCTTGAGTTTTACAACAAAAGTAAATGATTTACGAATAAATGACTCGAAAAATAGGGGACACAGTCTTAAGGTAATTTGATTGAGATATCATTCTCTACATCTAGATACTACCCGGCGAGACACCGCAGAGACTTGAGGCAGGGGGTGTTAAGACACCAGCCATGGAAAAGGTAGGAACAGGGAAAGTTAGGGGGGAGAGAACATAGGTGAATTGCATTTGAACGATGCGTCTTATGTTAGAGTCACGTTGATTATTGTTATAATCCATAATGGTGAGTAGAAAGAAGGATTTTTTTTACTTTTTAGTTCCGCAGTGTATCTCTCTTATATTGTTAACTCCTGTCAGTTCAAAAGATGCAGCGCGGGGACGAAATAATTTCCTCCCTGTCGCACTGAAACTCACCTAATGTGATATTTTCAGGTAATCTTAGCCTAGCATATAGCCTCCGGGTCTCTCACGACTCCCAACATGGTCCTTCCATCAGCTGTGCTACACTTTCAGTTCGCAAATTATAATTCGGAATAACAGTATTAACAAAAATATGTCATGAAGATATTCATGGCTGCCGCTAAACACGGCAATGTAATAATGGATAAATCTCCACAGGACTGTCCAATCCCCTTGCATCCTCCTAAATTTCCACTAAAATTAGGAAGCCTGGGTAGCGTAATGGTCTGCGCATTGGTCCGGCAATCCATAGGTACGTGGTTCAATTCCTGACCGATTTTTTCCTGTGGCAATGTCTCCAAAAATATATCATCATCCTCATGATAGTCAGTCTACAAATAGTATTATGATAATTCTAATATCAGCCACTGGCCGAACTAGTTTTTAAAGATATTTGACATAAAATAGAAGTCGTTGAAAACTAGTCTAACATGATTTTCAAAATTTAATCATTCAAAATTTAAATGCTTATATTTTGAAATAAAAGTCGAATGTGTACTCCATTACGAATATAGAAAAATAACACCGCTCCCCCCGCTCATACCACCTGAAATGAGATCTGATGAGGCAAGACCGCGAAAAAATGAGTTGTGTTCGAACCGGGAAAGTTGGTATGCCGAGGGAATACGCGGGCTGACGGGAAACAAAAGGGGGAAGTCAGGCAGGAGGTGCAAAAGGGATAACTGTGACTCGAAAAAAAAACGTCTCATGCCGCGACGCTTAACAATGACTTCGGTGCAGCGTTCCCCAAAGAAGCGAGGAAAAAAATAATTCATGCTTCCCACGGAACTGCGAACTGCTGGTGTGGTCAGGGCGGAGAGAACTGTAGGTTGTGCGAGAAGAGAAAATTAGCAAGCGACTCTCGGGTCGTTGTGACACCGAGAAAATGCAATTATCCATTTCGAAACGCAAGAAAAAGAAATGGACGAAAGCGTTGTTTCCGGATGGAGCTTCCGCGACCTACGTAGATTATCTCAGTGCGCGCTCGAGGAGCAAAAAAACTAAATGGACGTTTGCCAGCGAAAGAATTCCTCCCACGTAAAAAAAACCAATTCTCATGGTCCTCCGTAACTTGGTACGCATCAAGCAACAAAATGCATCTGAACAAACTTTGTCCGAGGTTTCGGAGAGCTGAAGCATTGCCATTCTGGACGAAGGAAAAACAATAACTATTTCGAGTGGATTGAAGAACGAGGATGTCGTACACGTCTGAATTAAGGTAACAATATTATAAAAGGTCCCCTTCTCTGCTTTTCAGAAGCTTACAATACACTTCCGGCCAAAATTTTGCAAAGCCATAGGCATACATTAATACTAAACTGTTTCGCCGAACAATGGTTTCAGAAGTACTTAATTTTAGCGAAAACCCCTATGAGTTACATATTAAACATGATTCTGATATTTATTTAAGCAAGTTAAATGTAATTATATATCAAATTGAAACTGAAAAATACCCTTTCAGCAGCATGATTATATACTATTCATTAATATGACCAAAAAACGGGAAAATTAACATTTTGTGCTCCGAGGTACTGGCCTAATATATATTTATATTTCAAAATTGTACACAAAAATTACGCAAATTTTATTGGGCACGAAAGTAATAATATCTGATCTTCTACAGCTTCATGCACGTATTCCTTCATACGATTCCCTTCTATTCGGCAAATTTTCTACTTCCTTTTTAATTTAACTCAACTTTTCCCCAGCAGTTTCACGTAGAGCAGGTATTCCTGCGTAAAAAGTTTTAATTTTGCGCCAAATTTGGGTCAAATTTATGTTTGGATTAAGTTTAGCTCAAACATCGGCAATGAGACTCCTAACTTCAAATAGCGTCTAAGTATTTATACTTAGCCCAATTTACTTAAACTTACTAAAAAGCTGTAACACCATTCGGGGAAATTCAGCTAGGGTTGTGCCACTTTCGAAAGCTAATTCATTTACCAAATTCTCTCCACATTGTTCCCAAATTAGCGTTAGCTTACGTGAATATTTACATAAACATTTTTGGAACATTTATGAATCTTTGGGATAAGTTGCGCAATACCTTTCCCAAATAAATTCGGCAAAGTATAAATATTGAGACTCTATTTGAAGTTTGGAGTCTCATTGCCGATGTTTGGGTCAAAAATAATCCAAACATAAATTTGGCCCAAATTTGGCGCAAGCGTAAACATTTTTACGCGGGTTGCCCTAACTACTAGGAGTTAAAACAGTAATTCCCGAGTTCCCGTTAGTGTTTCTCGCGTTGAAAAAGATGACACGTCCAACATTCCTAGCGTCAGAAATAGCTGAACTAGTTCAACCAAGAGAACAAGCCTATGGATTCCAATTCACTATGAATTCACCGGACGAATCCAGCGTTTTTGGCAAAAAGTCAAGGAATATTGACCCATGAAGTTTCTCTAAAATAAAAACCAGAGAAATTACTAAGAAAACACCACTTTGAATGGAACGAGAACACAGAAAACTACAATAACAGATGGTATCTTGTATTCTGCTTTTAATTATGCCGGTTAACAATGCATTTGGAGCAGATTCGCTACCCTTTCAAGTGCCGGGACCATAAATAACGAGGGAAATGCCACATTCCAGAACGTTTTCCAATGACCATATTTCAGAATGTTCACCGCCGACGTCGGTTAATTTGTTACCCAGGAGCACGCCACCTAGCGGGTGCGTTTAATCACCGAAACTTCCCCGAAAGTTGCTTAGCTGAGCGCTTTGCGAATCGATGAAAGTGAGGACAAAACCCTTCCAGGAACACCTCCCGCTAACCCCTCTCCGTACGCTAGAAGTGTCAATACGAATGAGGAATCGGTATGAATAAGCCACATGGGGTGCTTCTTGCATTATATACGAAGATAAGAATTGCCACTTCAAGGTCTAATTACTTTTGTTCACAATCATTTTGAGATCGTGCAAACAGACTAGACAGAGCTTACTAAGTTGATTTATTGTTTGTTTGATTGATTGCCTACTAAGGATATTATTATAATTATAAGAGTAATCTTTCGGTAAGGGGGGTTATTCGGTTATCGTGAGTCGTTGAGTGCACATTTTATGAATTTTATAATACCTAAGTCGAAAAAAAACTAGGACCATATTTCATTTCAGTACATCTGTTTTTTGCGGTGGAGCAGATCATCATTCATTCAGAATTGGAAATTATGCAAGAATTATATTTTACGATTTTTCCTTAATTAAAGCACATCATGAATTGAGCGATTGGCAGTTTCTGGTAAGGTATTCGACATTTAGGCAGTAATTATATTTTATTCAACGCGTTATACCAACCTTGATATTTGTTAGCAACCATGACATTAACAATAAATGTATTATTTGGTGTTTAGAAGAAAATATGTATTTACGTAATCGAATAATTACCAAATATACCTAATATGCCATAAGGCTACGTGTTAATATATCTTTGAATTGCCAAAAAACTAAGTCGGCAAAATGTAAATTTCTGCCTTCTCCGAACCTCCGCCACTAACTTCCTTTCCTCTCCCACCAAATCAAGTATTTCTTCTTTCGTATTCCTCGCTACCCAGCTTACCTTCTCCACATTTATCTCCAAGCCCTCATCACAATTCCTCCATTCCACGTAAATCCTCTCTCCGCCATAACCAAGTGTTCCACCCATACAGCGCAAGGCTCCATGCTAGAGTTTTCACCAGTCCTTTCTCTCTGTCTCTTCTCACCCTCAGAAAATCTATCGTTAAATCCTAAAACACCAAGAAATGCGTCCAAAATTCAGAAAACTTATATATTAATTTCTTTAATAGTACATAATCCTTGCTAATGACTCACCTTTGTGGTTACAATACTTGACAACCATTGAAGGATGAATCTTACGCATTGAAATTTAAGCCTCATATTTCGAAATAAAATTCAACAGGAAGCCTTCCCTGTCACTTGATATTGTACTACCCCAACCCCAACTTCGAGGAATTTGATCTCAGGCATATTTTTAGTGTACGTATGTTTTTTCACTGGAGTCCATGGAAGACGAATCGAGTTACAGCAAAAAAGAAAACCTCTCGTAGCATAATCCACCGCTATCTGATTCGAAGCAGTATAGAGTCCTGGAGCATTACGTAAGAAAAAAATGATTTGAGAATGATGATGATTTGAGAATGATGAAAGAAAAATGATGAAAGAAGTTCACAGTGGGCGAAAAAATGTACATTGTACATACCACCGTGCATCAGAGACAAAATAACTTATCCTGCAAGTAAAAAGTACTGCAGTGATTACATCATGCATAAATGAATTTGTATTAAAACAAGCGCGAATAGCTTTCGCTTCTGCAGTGGAGAACACTTCGAAAGCAAGATCGACGGCTTTTCTAGCTCCTCTTGGAATGGAATTGCTTCTGTTGTGGATACCAATTTTTTAAAAATTCGTCCTCATCGTTGAGACTGCGTCCATTATAAATGCAAAAAATTGGAGTCCACGACCATATCATTTTTGAAATCCTGTTATGAAACAGAACAGAGGCGGACTTGGTCTTTCTTCAGGATAAATCAAAGAAATTGCTGGAAAATTTAAGTAACTAAAAACATTTCAATTTCAAATACCATTTTTCAACCCTATCTTCTATCATATTTGGGTGCATACCAATGTATTTGGAATAACTCAAATGTTGTGCCTGCGAGCCCGAAGCGCACAGATTATTGGGAAATTATTAGCTCTTACCTTATGTTATTCACCGAAGACATACCTTCTTTTGCACCGCTAAGTAAGCCGTCACACATTAATGCAAGTGGAAATTCAAGTAAGTACCCCAAACAATCACATAGCCGGAAATCGATCAGCAACTTACCTAAAAGTAAAGAAATTTAAATTTGCGTTAGAACCAGTGTTTAAGAATAAATATAAAGGCTGATTAAAAATAGCATGATTTATGTAATTGATGAATCACTGCAGATTTCATCTTATCATTAGCTTTTATCTTCCAATCCGTCAACTTTAAATTTTACATCCAATTCAATCCTACTGTTTTTACTTAACCATTACCGCTAATCGTCACTTACTGAAAATTTACAGAGGAGATAAACTGTCACGCATAAATGCATAACATATTAAAGATAGTCACATACAAGTGTATATAGTGCCATATAATGGGGCTCATGAATTAACTAATGCCACATATTTGGACGTAATGTAATGGGAGTCGCTGGATCAGCGACCGGAACAGCTTGACCGCTCGCTCTCCGTTTTTTTATGAGAGAGGACCGGAAGTATGGACCAGTTGCTATGCGATGAAAATTGCTCTTTTCTTCTCGATGCCAATTGTACATTTAGCTTTGGTTCCCCCACCAGGGACATATATTTCTCGGGAGGGGTTAAGGGTAACTGTTTCGCTTTGAATGATTAATTATACGAGGCCGCGAATGCCCCGAGAGATACCTGGCAAAACAATGGAATCAGGGTCTCCCCATCCCACGGCGACGACAAAGGAGATAACTCGGGCCCATGCAAAAGTAAAATACGAGGAGGCTTGGTCTAAAATCAATATGGGAGTTCCTGGTAATTCCAAAAGGTTCCAAGATTAGGGTGGGAACAAATGCGAAGGTATGAAAATTTTCCGGGCAATATTTACGCCGAATTTTATTAATCAAGAGGATTGTTAAATGTAAAAAAAGGAACGAGAGATTGATGGTATTCGAAAATTCAAATCTTAAGGAATTCTCGAATCAGAAAAAAACGATATTTGCACGAGTTTTCTTCAAATTTACCGCGATGGCGTGTGGAAGAGAGAGAATTATCACCAAACATACACTAAATTATATGATATGAAGTTTTACGAAGTATAGTGTAGTTAATGCTTGTTAATGTTTTTAAAATGTAAGAGGTGACCGCAAAAAGTATTTTTCCACAAAGAATATTTGAATAACATTCAATCTGGAGTAATTGTAGACATTAAAGCGAAATGATTTTTGTGTCATGCGCGATTGGGAAAGATTTTAGTTTCATACCTAGAGTGCTTTTGATATTTAGCAAACCGACGATGGGAATTCATCACTTACCCTTGAATATATTGATAACGTCATACAGGAAAATATGATCAACACACAATCGACAGAATTATAAAAGATCTAAGATGACAATGAATAAAACTAAAAGCATCAACAGGACAAACATTTTGGTGATGAGTTTTTAAAAGAGCAATCAGAAAGATACCTGCGAATTGGTACTGTTACTACTTTCTACAATCCTAATTTAAGCTATTTTCTCCACTAATTGTTCCTTAAATATCACCTTAAATAAATAAATGTTTCAATGTAGGAGTACTCGTAGCAATCTGTATGTCCCACCCTATAAGCTTTTTCCCCAAAGTACCTATTCTGGAATTTCTCCCTTCTCCAGCTGTATCTAACGTATTCATTCTAATTCCTGAGACGTATTCGTCCATCTAATTATCTCATTCTCCAAAGTTATGAGACGAAAATTAGAAAGGAACATTATACAAGACCCTAGGTAGTAATTATTGGTCATTAATATAAAAAATAATATCATGGCTGAGCACTGACGCGTATATTAAGATTTCTTCTCGTGAATGACTCCAAGAAACTGCGACATAGTAATTAATTTCACCACGCGGATAGTTCGTTTTTAGCAGTTACAAATAATTCCTGGATGCGTCCACAACCGAAGAAATATCAATTAAAATGGATACCTTACCGTTATAGTGTTCCATTATTGACATATCTTGTCATATTCAGATGACGTGGATAAATTTCGATGCATTTAGCACATTGAGTGCGTGTACGTTATTGTTGAAATTCCCCAGTTCCTAACAGAGAGATTATCCACAATTACAATTAATTAAGGCAAAAATATTGTTTGACAACACCAACTGGAACCAACGCTAACGATAACGGCCATGCGCAATTTGAACAACCATTCTTAAGAATCCACTCCCAACTCTCGCGGCTAGCTGAATATAGGTAATTCCGGACATACGCTTTCGATGCTCAGTTGTCTGTAAAATACTTCCAGATCCCCTCCAGGTCCGCGCGTATTATACCGAACCCCCGTGGAGATGTTTTTTCTCTGCGCCCATTGTTTTTTCAGCCAATTTTTTTTAATGACACGTCAGACGAAAAAAAATATATCATCTTACATTAGCAGTTGGAGTTCAGGCGAGGTCCGAGAAAGTTAGGTGTCTGTTACAAAGGAAAAAATCGTAATCCAATAATGGGATGTGACGAATAAAAAGAGTGTCAAGTGACCAAGAAAACGATACCTTCGCATTTGAAAGATGAAGCAACGGAGGGCAAAAGAAGATTAATCATTGGGACATTACCAACACATAACCTGATGTACGTTTTTCTGATTGAATTTCCAACAGAATGTGCATTCCGATAGCGTCTGTTAACATGGTTGCTATACTCTGTTCTTATACCGAGGAGTAATTAAAGTAATGAATTACCCCGCACATAATTAACCAGATTTTACCGTATTAGTAGGAAATACATAAAAGGAATACCAAGGAGAATTATGCTTCTGATTTTCCTTAGGGAGAACACTGAGATAACCTTTCACGCATCCAAGGAAATTTTATGGAGACAGAACTATTTGGTAGTCCAATCTTAGATGAAACAGACTTTGTAATGAAGAATATTTCCAATTGATGATGTACACTTTTTGACTTGGAAAAATAGTCGATATTTAGCAGGAGAAACAAATACGAGAGAAAGAACATAATAATTATAATTTCAGTATTCCTGGTAAAGCCTACTTGCGAGTCCCGAGCCAACCTGTATCAGTTATATGAATTACAAATTACTCGAATTTCAAGAAATTCTGTAAAATATAGAAATTCCGTAAGGAAACCCCTTAGGACTTCACCAAATGCTATAAAATGGTATACGCAATGGGCCAAACTTACTGAGGATCACGGCACAGTATCAAAACTACTTTGGGTACGAAATTCCCGTCACCGAAGGACCATGCCTCTTATAACTAGCAGAGAATCTGCTAATCATAAAGAGTCTGCGTAATATGACGTAACGACGTAGCGTAGAAATAGTGGAGACTACCGACAGAAAGCGTCAAGCATCGCACACAGCTAAATTCAAGCAGTTATTAGCCCGTTAGGGGTTTTGCATTCATTCATTTCGGTACCTACCACTATATTTTTACTATTATTATAATTACGTCATCAGTCAGTTAAGGTAGGTTTAAATGTAAGTAAGTAAAAATCCTTTATATTATTGCATGTGCAGGGCTCTATCTAACAATATTTCTTTTTCCATCTCAGCATAATTCCTGTCCTTCTCCTTCCCGTCCATAAAACATATATCCCTTCTCCCCCTTCCTCGCTTACCCAACATCCTCCCCTCGATTGCATCCTTAATTAACCCTCCGTCCCTCTTTACTCTCTCCAAACACCTACATTGCCCCTTCCTAATCTCAAAGTTTCCTTTTCTCACCCACCATACCAAGCGCTTCCTCGTTTGTCTTCCTTTCCGTCCACCGCACCTTCTCCACACTCAAATCTGGAACGCCTGCAGCCTATTCACGTCCTTTCTCAGAGTCCACGTTTCTGCCCCAAACAACGCTGTCATTGAAGTGCATCTATTTATTCTTTGGAACTCACCATACAGGCAGCAATGGAAATGATAAAAGAGTAATGTTTAAATAATATTTTTTTTAAACCTAAGTTTTTTTAAAACATGAGTAGAGTTTACGGTGCTGTATTCGATATTTAGACGAACTTATTTCGAATAATGTTGTTTTCGAACATTGGACCCGGCGTTACACTTTTATATTTGTAAACATCTATTATAACAATAAAGAATGTATGATTTCGCGTTTAGAAGAAAATCTGTAGCACATATGTAACGTTAATATTGAATCTGTAATCGACATACTATGAAATATTTGTCATTTACCATGAGTTTTCGTGTTAAAATAGCATTGAATTGTCAAAGAAAACAAATCGGTATGATGCAGTTCTTTCACTCTTACCTATAGATATCATAAAAAAGGGAGGAATCAGGTTAGATGTTGTGGAATATGGACATAATAAGAACTAAGACCATGCAATTTTCCACAGGTAGTTTTTTTTTATCAACCAGGGTTTCGATGCATTGCATCATCAAGTCCGTGCGTATTTTACCGAACCCCTGTGGAGATGTTTTTTCTCTGCGCCCATTGTTTTTTCAGCAATTTTTTTTTAATGACACGTCAGACGAAAAAAAATATATCATCTTACATTAGCAGTTGGAATCGAGTCGAGGTCCGAGAAAGTTAGGTGTCTATTACAAAGGAAAAAATCGTAATCCAATACTGGGATGTAACAAAGAAAAAGAATGTCAAGTGACCAAGAAAACGATATGCATTTGAAAGATGAAGCAACAGAGGGCAAAATAAGATTACTGATTGGGAATTTACCAACACATAACCTGATGTACGTTTCCCTGATTGAATTTCCAACAGAAAGTGCATTTCGATAGCGCCTGTTAACATGGTTGTTATACTCTGTTCTAATATCGAGGAGTAATTAAAGTAAAGAAAAAACCCGCACATAATTACCCATATTTTACCGTATTAGTAGGAAATACATATAAGGAATACCAAGGTGAATTATGCTTCTGATTTTCCTTAGTGAGAAGTCTGAGATAACCTTTCACGCATCTAAGGAAATTTTATGGTGACAGAATTTTTGGTAGTCCAGCCTTGGATGAAACAGAATTTGGAATAAAGAAAGATATTTCCAATTGATGATGTACACTTTTTGACTTGGAACAATAGTTGATATTTAGCAGGAGAAACAAATACGAGAGAAAGAACATAATAAATATAATTTCAGTATTCCTGGTAAAGCCTACTTGCGAGTCCCGAGCCAATCTGCATCAATTTTTTGAATTACAAATTACTCGAATTTCAAGAAATGATGTAAAATACAGAAATTCCGTAAGGAAACCCCTTAGGACTGCACGAAATGCTATAAAATGGTATACGCAATGTGCCAAAATTACTGAGTATCACGGCACAGTATCAAAACTACTTTGGGTACGAAATCCCAGTCAGTCACCGAAGGACCATGCCTCTTATAATTAGCAGATAATTTGCTAATCATAAGAGTCTGCGTAATAATACGTAGCGACGTGGCGTAGAAATAGTGGCGACCACCGACAGAACGCGTTAAGCATCGCACACAGCTAAATTCAAGCGGTCAACAGCCCGTTAGGGGTTTGGCATTCATTCATTTCGGTACCTACCACTTTATCAGTTGACTGAAAAGTATTTCGACACCCACTCCGCTGAGATTTTGCGAAAATTTTCCATTTTCATATTTTTACTATTATTATAATTACGTCATCAGTCAGTTAAGGTAGGTTTAAATGTAAGTAAGTAAAAATCCTTTATATTATTGCATGTGCAGGGCTCTATCTAACAATATTTCTTTTTCCATCTCAGCATAATTCCTGTCCTTCTCCTTCCCGTCCATAAAACATATATCCCTTCTCCCCCTTCCTCGCTTACCCAACATCCTCCCCTCGATTGCATCCTTAATTAACCCTCCGTCCCTCTTTACTCTCTCCAAACACCTACATTGCCCCTTCCTAATCTCAAAGTTTCCTTTTCTCACCCACCATACCAAGCGCTTCCTCGTTTGTCTTCCTTTCCGTCCACCGCACCTTCTCCACACTCAAATCTGGAACGCCTGCAGCCTATTCACGTCCTTTCTCAGAGTCCACGTTTCTGCCCCAAACAACGCTGTCATTGAAGTGCATCTATTTATTCTTTGGAACTCACCATACAGGCGGCAATGGAAATGATAAAAGAGTAATGTTTAAAAATTATTTTTTTTTAAACCTAAGTTTTTTTAAAACATGAGTAGAGTTTACGGTGCTGTATTCGATATTTAGACGAACTTATTTCGAATAATGTTGTTTTCGAACATTGGACCCGGCGTTACACTTTGATATGTGTTAACAACTATTATAACAATAAAGAATGTATGATTTCGCGTTTGGAAGAAAATCTGTATTACATATGTAACGTTAATATTGAATCTGTAATCGACATACTATGAAATATTTGTCATTTACCATGAGTTTTCGTGTTAAAATAGCATTGAATTGTCAAAGAAAACAAATCGGTATGATGCAGTTCTTTCACTCTTACCTATATATATCATAAAAAGGGAGGAATCAGGTGAGATGTTGCGGAATATGGACATATTAAGAATTAAGACGATGCAATTTTCCACAGGAATTTTTTTTTATCGACCAGGGTTTCGATTCATTGCATCATCACCTGATGATGATGCAGTGCATCGAAACCCGGGTCGATTAAAAATTTTCATCTGTGGAAAATTGCATCGTCTTAGTTCTTAGATATCACATATGAGAAGACGTATGCAAAGTTTCACGCAAATCTGTGCAGAAATAAATACCGCTTCGACCACAAATAGATGACAGCATTTTGGTAGCTGCAGCGGGGCGATTTCAACTGGCCACCATCGAATACACGCGAGGATGTGAACGGGAGTGGGAAACTTAAATATACCAACTTGTCTGCCCCCGCGTACAAGAAAGTGAAAGTTGATTGGCTTTGGATATCTTCCTCGTGGAGTGGTACCGCCACCGACCAAATTCCTATTCCTTATGATCGAATAATTTTAACAACCGAGGTACACAGCGCTAACGGCGTAGCTCGAAGCTACTCCCCACAGCTCTTGCTTCATGGCTTTCAGAGATATATGTATTACGAGAGCGTACTTTTCTGAAAATTGCAAATTCTGACCCACAAGATATAAAAAAGCCGGGATTATAGAAGGATCTATTCCATATCATACCTAATGGAAAATGGAAATAGAAATCAGAGACCACAAAAATCTAATCGGATCGATACACTCAGATGTTAGTGGAACACACCGATTTTCTACCGGGGCACAATTAGCCAACTGAACATTGGAATTTGGCGTCCATGGTGTCCTTATCAAGATACTTTTTAGATTGATACATTCCATTACATGGTTAATGGTAAACTGAAAACCGAAATTAGACAACATGAAAATAGGATTGAATCGATAGACACGAACGGTAGTAGAAACTTACACTGTGAATCATTATAGATAAGAAACACTTAGTACAGTGCCAAATTTATATAACTGACCAATCGATTTCAGCGTCTACGGCGTCGTTATCAAGATACTTGGTCAATACTTAACATATCATAAAATGTAAAGTAAATACACAATACCTTTAGGATGACGCTATAGATGATGAGATCGATAAGTGAAATCGGTGTGGACATTGCTCGATGTGTATCTTTATCATTCAGTCATCATGATACACACGAAAATGGGTAGCATGAACAATTATTAGTGCTACGCGAGTATGTAAAAGTGAAATGAAATGCATTGAACAAAGTTAATGCTAAAGGCGGGGGGAGAGGGGAAGAATGCTGGGTAAGCGGGGAAGAAAGCGAAGAAGAGAACAATTAGCTTTAAATATTACTATAGGTACATCTTATTCCATCTAAAACTACCTTTATCGGTAGATCACCTCAAATAGCAATATTGATGAACAAGGAGGGGTAAGGGAACACAAATAATCCCTCATTAATGAACGGACGGACATGAATGGTAAACAAGGAGAGAGAAAAAAAAACTTTTAAGCCTAACAAAACTGGTGAAAACGAACCAATTCAACAATTACCTCAAATTTCTTAGATCAGAATAACTCCCGTAGGGCTAGACTGTACACTTACCAAGCATCAAACACCACAGATGAAGAAAGTTTGCAGCGCTGAGGCTGGTGATCTCTACTGCCACAAAACTATTGAAGGTCCTATCTCTCTCACTTCTTATCCAAATGCAACCGGATTATCACTAAAAACGAATTTAATTCTCCCTGAACATTTCTTTTGCAGCATTTACCATGATATACCTATCCATCTGACAAACTTTTTCTTGTTGCCTGATTTTTTCCTCGCACGTAGATTTACAAAACTCTCATTTTAAGAAGATGAGATTATGTCATTTATCAAGTATCGCAGTTACGTATGTTACCACTTGAAAGCTGAAAGAATACGATTTAAAATAGGTTTTTTTGATGTAATAAAATTATGAATACATAACTTGTAGCAGTCTGGACGTAAATGGTTAGGAGAATTTCTGTCCCGAAAAAATATATAAAAATGAATTTGGAACAATGTAGAAAATTTTAAAAATTACACACTGAAAGGGGACAAGGTTTCTAACTACATTGGCAATTTCCCATTCACATTGTCAAAATTTGACATTATAGATGGAAATGTTGTGCTTGAAATGCCCCGTACTAATAAACGGTCGGAAAACGAAATGAGCGAAACGCGGAAAGCACTATAGATGGAGCGTTAGATTGCAGTTTCAAGTGCACCCACGGAAAAATAGGTAGCCTAAGTTCGCCGAAGCAACCGAAAATAAATAACGATAACGTAGAAAATATGATGTCACAGCGAGTTTGAATGACTAATTCGAATTTAAATAAGCGTTTATTGTTTTGTTTACATGAACACGCGCGACCATAATTCATTCATCCTGTGATTAAATATTGTATTTTTTCGACTTGAGTTCACACTGATAACATAACCACTTGTGATAAAGAACATTATCCAGCGTTTATTTCCACGGATAAAAGAATCGGAAAGGTAGTACGGGGGGAGGAAAAGAAAGCAGGCCGACTAGGCCGAACAAAAAACATTTTCCCAGAGGCTGACGAGGCGCGCGGGAGAGAAAGAGGACCAATGAGTTTGGATTGGAGGGAATGGAGGTCAGGGCGGGAGAAAGATGGGGAGGTTTTGAAATGGGCGGCATGCGAGAGGGAGGGAGGATATACACGTATACCATAAAGAAGAGCGTGAGATATGGCCTCTTCCCTTCTCCGACCGAACCTCCCTCGGAAATCTACAACGCGTGCGGAGAAAGACACCCATTCCCATAAACCTGCTCTCGGGATGGGCTTTCGAATCCAACAGCGGCATCCGTACGGTAGTGGAGTACTTACAAAGCAGTTCCTCGATCCTGGCTTGCGCAGAAGGAAGTCTTTCGGGTGATGAATCCCGACGGTGGATGTGCGCTCGACTGGCTTGCAGCACAAGGCTGATTGATATGACGAAATATCGATGTAACTTCGATATTTACCACATCGATTATACAGACACGAATATTTGAATGGAATCGATATACCGCAAGAGAATCATTATTGCTGATATATACATCCATTGTAGAAAACTATAACACACTCATGACGACGATACATGACAATAAGACGATATATCGACGTGACTTCGATATTTAACATATCGAATTTACATACTCAAAGATTTGAGTGGAATCGATAAACCGCAAGTGAATCATAATTGTTGATATATAAATATCCAGTGCAGATAATTATAATACATGCATCAATACCAGCGATAATTATTGTTACTACGATATGGAGGGTAATTATCAACAACTCGATATGACGATACATATCGTATTAATAATAGGGAAGAGAAAATAGATAACGGTAGATTATTATCACTATTAGGGAGGTAGACTAGCGATTAAGATGGGATTGGATGGATATAGAACAGCTATCTGCCAATGCATTTCTTGGAAAGAAGGTGTCTAATTTTGTTCACCATGTACTCGTTTCTTCTGTGCGCTCGACTGGCCCGCCGGCCATGGTTGGGCGATATGATGATTCCACGTCGACATCTACCATATCGAATTTGACGATACCAAGACTGGAATGGTATCGATTTATGAAGGGGGCCAGTGTTAAAGTGGGCCAGGTCAATTTTTTTTAATATTTTAGTGGCAATTTTAAGATATGGCGAGTCTTACATTTTTAGTGAAAGATAGAACCAAGTTCAAATTTTGATCATCTGCCTCTACGTGGCAGTCAGTAGTACTCGATAGCACTGAGTACAACCAATACTTACTTTAAACGCGTTTTCCTCTAAATTATTTAAATTGACAATATATCTGTACGTGTATTATTTTATTTGAAATGAAAAAAAAATTATCTTCGATTGATTCGGTCCAATTTAATACTAAGTACTTTGATTGCTATTGCTGGTATTCCCTGCGTCGATAATTATAAGGCATGCATCAATATCAGCGATAATTATCATTACTCCGATATAGAGGAGAGGGAGGGTAACAATTCGATATGGAAACAATGACTGTATTAATAATATGGAGGAGGTTATCAATAAGTTTAAATTTTTATTGCTAGGGACGAAGAAATGGTAAGAGAGGCATGGGATGAGCTAGACGTGGGAATGAAAGTAGGAGGCCAGTGGATAAAGTCGGTTAGATTCGCAGACGACCAGGCGTTGGTGAGTCGGTCATCGAAAGGACTGCAAACTTTAGTAGATGCACTGGAAAAGCAGTGTGAGAAATACGGAATGAAGATAAATAATAGGAAAACAAAAGTAATGAGATTCTCTAGGACAAAGAAAGCGAAGCTGGTGATAAGAGTAGGTAGTCACAAACTGGAGCAAGTTGAACAATTTAATTACTTGGGTAGTACGCAAGAGGACATAGTAGCAAAGACATTAGGAGGAGAATAGCGCTAGCGAAGGAAGCGTTCAATAATAGAAGGGAGCTGATGACGGGGACCTTAAGTAAGGATGTAAAAAAGAGGCTAGTGAAGAGCTTGATATGGAGTGTGGCGTTGTGTGGGGCGGAAACGTGGACCTTGAGAAAGGAAGACGAAAATAGGCTTAAGGCTTTTGAGATGTGGGTGTAGAGGAGGATGGAGAGGGTGCGTTGGACGGAAAGGAAGACAAATGAGGAAGTGCTTGACATGGTGGGCGAGGAGAGGAAACTTGAGGATGAGAATAGGGGAAGGCAGGGTAGGTGGCTGGAAGGGGTAATGAGGGACGGTGGTTTGCTGAAGGTCGTGATAGAGTGAAGGATGTTGGGTAAGCGGGGAAGGGGAAGGAAGAGAATCGGTTTTATGGACGGGATGAAGAAAGGTAGGACTTATGCTGAGATGAAGAAAGAAATACAAGAGGTAGAAAGGGCACAGCACGTGTAAGAGTTCGTTGGATATTCTCTGACTTTCATCTTAACCTACCTCTAACCGGTAGATTACTGTTATGAATGAATGTATATAAATTAGGGACGAAGACTACCGATTAAAACATGTTTGGATGGATAAAAAACAACTGCCTATGTGAACACTACTTGGAAATACGGCGTCTAATTTTGTATACCTACCGTATGCCTGATTGTTTAAGCGCCTATTTTTCACCTTCCTACCCTCATCCATGGAGTCCATTCAAATTTCTACATTCCAACACTTTGTCTCCTCACCCACCACAGTAAGCACTTCTTGGTTTGTCTTTCTTTCCCTTAAATGCACTTTCACCTCTCTCCTCCACACCCACATATCAAACGCCTGCAGCCTATTCTCGTCCTCACTTCTCCGAATCCAAATTCCTGCGCCGTACAACGCCACACTCCACATTAGACTCTTCGTAAATCTCTTCCTAACATTATTCCCAACACAAGGTCTCATAAACTAATTCAATCCCATTAGTGAATGTCCTTTTCCCTTTTAAGAGTGAATTCAATTAGAAACGCAATTCTCATCTCGATGCACTCAAAACCTCAACCTCTTAAGATACATCCCAAACAATAAAATTGTTTTTGCTGCTCCTGACTGTGCCAAATGACTCATATGATTAACCAAGCTTTCTTTGTCCTTGAATATCTAGTTTGAGTTTTTGTATTTATTCTCCATTTTATATTTCTCGCTCTGATTTTCTGACGAGTATAACAGTAAAACGTCAATTCCACGGATGGCTGGCAAACTAATGCCGGTTCATCACAACCTACAGCCGACGCACTCCTGTCCCCCTGCTTTTATTCCAACAAAAATTCTCATTCTAAAAATATATCTTCTCAAATCTCTCTTAAGGCTGTTTTACACAAGGCAGTTGATTGCGCAGCTTGATGCACATGAATTGCGAGAACGCGGGAACGGAACTAGAGCCGGGCTATTTTCCAGTCTTTCGTTAATGCATGCGCGTAGTTATTATAGCAAGTCCCCGCTTTACACGATGCAATTTTCATTGCACATCCAAATATCAAGCATTGCAATCAATTTCCTCGAGTAAAACCGCCTTTCCCTAAGGGTAAATGCAAAATAGCGAAGGCGATCGAGGAAAAACATGCCTAACCATCAGTGAAAATACGAAAGACATGGCCGATTCCGTCTGACACACTCAATATGGTCAATATTATTCGATGTAACAGAAAAACATCGCAATGTAACCTGGTTACTCACCGTTACCACAAGATAACTGTTGCATAAAGGGTTTAAAAGGAAAACTGGCCCTACTTCCGGCGTCGGAGGCCTTAACTCCCGCGGCACCATCTCCAGAAGGAGGGAGTAACTACGGCTAGCAGGGAGATCTCAAATAGTTGAGGCCATTCAGTAAGACTAGGGATAATCCAGAGGAATTGTGGTGGCGGTGGATAGTTTATGACGGAGGGAGAAGAAACGACCGACAGACGAGAAACTGCCTGTGCTAGGGAGAGAAACGACTTCTGGAAGACATATTTTTGGGGATGCCCGGAAGTTTTACGACAAGCACCAGCCGGCCACATTTTTAAAAATTAATAGCCCCGCGAGATGAATGGAGAGCGGCAATCAGGAGATAAACGGTTCTTTGAAGTTTGGCGGGGTTCCCGAATCAAAATGGCCATCGAAGAATCTATTAGCTTAGTGCATTCCCAAAAACCAGACACAAACTTTTGAAACGAGAGGAAGTTTGATAACTTTCCACTATATTCCTGGGAATAATTAATACTCAGGCAAGCCACGGTAGGTTGAAATGGCAGGGATAAAATTCTCAAAATTGCAGGCCCCTAACTCCCTACACGTAAACAGGAGGAGGCAGAGTAGGTGGTTGAAACAGGTAATAAGGGGCAATGAAATAGTGAAGGCCGAGATGAGATAGAGGTGAGGATGTTGGGTGAACGAGGAGGAGGAAGATAGAAAATAGGCCTTGTCTACGCCTACATAGTAATCTGGAATCCACCCCAGTTGTGTGTAGCAGGGGGAAATTTTCTTAAACCTTCATATATTAGAATATATCCTGCAAATGTTTTTGAAGCTACGACTATCGATGCATTAGCAAAGACCTGCAAATATCCTCCAGGAGGTATATTTTCACCAATATGCACAATACTATTTGCTATAAATGTATTAATTACTTTGAAACTATATAACTGGATGGCACAAAGAGAGGTACCAGATATGCTGGGAGAAAGAAATAAATAGTCTAGGTAGATAAAGGTCAGCGCCCGTAAATATCTAGAGGATTTTTGCTCTCTTCTTTTTAAACATAATTTAACCGGTAGATTACTCAAAGATAAACCAATAATAAATAACCAGGAGTGAATAAGGTGTATCATTTGTTGTGTATTTTACATTTTTTCCGGTGCCATGAGACACCAGTGGCGCTGGCGGTACTTTTATGCTCTCCTACAATGCAGACATGGCGGTGATCGGACGTGTGTACTCGTCAGAGCATTGAGGTTATTGTTGTCAGATGAAGTTGATTTTGAAAATTTCATTATTTACTTCCCTACTTATATATATCCCAAAAGGTGAACATGAACTCAGCTGTCGGTGGTTTTGCTATAATAAACCAATGAATAGTTTGGGAGAAGAAATTGGGATAGGTAAGGAGCGGAAAGTGATATTTATATTAATGGACTGGTGTCCATAAAAAAGCTAAGAAAGTTTTGATGGCGAAAAGGCAACTACTGTGCTCAAAGTAGATAGGAAAACGAACGAGAAACAATATGTTAAAACATTCGCGTGGAGCGAGACACACCATGGATCGGAAGCATGGACCATTAGAAAAGCAGAAAAGAGTAGAAGCTTTCGAAAGCGAGTGTAGGAGGAGGATGCTGAAGATGAAATGTACAGATAGTAAAAAAACGAAGATGCTCACAGAAGAGTATAACAGGAAAGGGCCACATGGAACACTACACAGAAAATAAGAACCAGATATAGAACCAGAAGAAGCTTTCGACTCACCCTATGGCACAATCGGTTTGTGAAGAATATAATTGAAGAAAAAATAGAGGGAAAAGTCCCAAGAGCCAAAGGTTAAATACATAGACAAAATAAAGAGGAAAGTACATAATACGAACTACATTAGATAGCATTAGATATTATACCATTAGATATGGATGTAGCATTAGAGAGGGATAAATGTAAGTCAACCAAATTAGGATTGGGTTATCAATAATGATGATGATGTCTCCAAACACAGCGCACACAAAAACATTTGCGAAATAAACAAACGTAAACGCAATTACTAAGACATGAAAGTAAAATGATTTGGATTTGTATAAACACTGTAAAAAAATTGTATGAGAGTTGATATTGTGAATTAAATTTAATAAAAATAAGAGGGGTAAACATTGCAGAAACCCTCATTCGTCCCTCTGTCAGCTCAGATTTGAGACGTCTGGGGAAAGGGGAGGGTGGAAGCGAAGCAGGAATATCACATCTCAGTTTCCTTCCACTCTTCCTATTTTATTTAAATGGATTGCTGTCTCGATTTTGAAGTCATTGACGGTTCACGGCACTCTGATATCTATCTATTCGACAGAGTATTTGAATTATTTCAGCAATCCTAGCCTTACGCGTTGCCTCCGAGTAAATCGCAACTCTGATGACCAGTTCCTTGTAATAAGCTCTTCTTCCCTCTCTAGAATGATGACTGCAAAAGAAGCCGAGCAATCTGAGTTGTGAGGGACACTAATATATTAAAAAACACCAAACTTTTTGTCCCTTACTATAATCAATTCCTTTTCCCCATACCCTCTTACATTCATAACTAGTGTTAGAACACTCACTGCCATACGCCATAGCGGCGACTCGAAAGATAGGATGCATGTGATGGTGAAAATGGGCGACTTCCCTAATTAAAGAACAAGCAAATGCCACATAAAAATCTAGGAAAACCATAAGCCTAGCAATGACGTCAAGCTCTTTTCCTTGTAATAAATGAGAAACCATGGAGGATCTATCTCCCTCTTAAATCTAAAAGAGAAATTTTCGCATAAAGAAAGACGGTACATATAAAATAAACAGAGACGAATAAATTTGTTTTGCAAAAAAATGAGAGATTGTGATTATTTTCCACAGATAAGCTAAATGTAACTCGTAGACGACACTACATTTTCTGCCTTTCATTACTAATATTAGCCAAAGTACCCACATTCTATTTCCATCAGACAGTTATTTCCCTAGGCGAGAAAATGAGGAAATAAAAGCAAAAATGTTTGTCATGTAAATTTAAGGCGCGAAGAAGGAAATTTTTCCACTAGAAAACCCAAGATGAGAAGCAAATTTGTTCGGAGGGGTCTTCTTCGTCGTCGTGTTGTTTCGTTGGAAGACGCTCGCGTCGAATTAAAAGTATTTCTAATGAAGAAAACTCATTAGCTCTCGGATTCTCATTACTTCAGAAGCTTTCGAAAAGACGGGGAGTCGCTAGGGAAAATTAATTCCCCTTACCAAAAATAGCCCTTGCTCTGAAACGTAATGAATACGTCCCAATAAAGAGTGACAACTAATGGCACAATATCCTTTCAGTCCCCTTCCTGGGAAAGTGTATAAATTCGCTTTGCAATGCATGCTCAAATACAAAATCCAAATAGAGTCCTTACTAATATAAATGGATAGGTGTTCTGCCAACTCATTGGTGTGTTGCTGTGGGTAGTAGTACTTGTTAGATAGCGTATAGCAACTGAAAGCTCAGGTCATTTGCGTCATTAAATATGGGTGGGTAGTTTGGTACATCAACATCTACGGAATACCCTTCGAGCCACCTCAATGGATGAGGCAGGGGGTGTAAGGACAACAGTCATTGGAAATGAAAGGTATGAGAAATACCAGGATGTAATGGAGTTGGCAAAAAACATATGAAAGAATGGTGGGCTGTGGTTATAGCTATCGCAAAGATTTTTGTCACAGACCTGCGCGGTAAGGAGGAGAGGTAGAAGTGGAGGTGGTGACGGGAGAGGACGGAGGGGAAGATACGGAGACAACGACACAAGAGTGAGGCAGGGGAACCAAACAACTTCACGAAAAGACACGAGGCACACACACGCTAGGAAAGTGGATCAAATTACCCATCACTATGACTTTTCCAGGGAAGCTACCTTGAGGTCTCATACTGCGAAGAGTCGAAATTGGATGGCTTAGTAACATTTAGTCATCCCACTTCTCGGAGCGCTTGAGTTGCCAGCATTTAGAAAGGGTTTCGGACTGACCCTCCACACTAAGCAACCTTCCTCCCCAGTTTTGCCGGATTGTGACAGTTCCGTAACCCATGTCCCAAAATTGTTCACTACGCAGCGCCAGGGAACTTTTGGAGGGCAGCACTTACCATAAGATTGAAAGAGTGGTGATGATGGCCCTACATTTTAGGCTTCCCGCATTTTAGGAGTTCCTGTGAATTATTCTCTCCTATTAATGAACGCCCATTTTTGCTTTCAAGATACTCCTTCTAATATCCTCTGAACTACTCTCGTTACTCCATGTGCAAGCCAGCTAAAGTGCAGGCACGAACGTAAAAGCCCACTAGACTCGAAGGCGCATTTATGGTAATGCGGTTGGTGCTACGTCGACGAAAAAAAAAATAAAAGGGGGGAGCAAGAGAAGTGTCGCTCTCTTAGTCCAAAGAAGGCATCGGGAGAACACGTGAGGCAGCTCAACAAATCGCTCTGACCTCTGGGTCACGGCTGGTCGACGGCTCGTTCCAGATGCGACAGACTGCTAGAGAGGCGTGTCCCAGTTCGTAAAACCCGAAGACACATTAGCTTAAAGGCACGGAAACTCGGGAGGGCGATTAAGAGAAGCTGTGGACGTACTTGAGCGCAAATGAAATGAGAAAACCACGTCTACGGCTGGGGAAACACCTAGGGAGAAAGCGCGTCCTGGAAAGGGAAAAAAGAAATGAAAAGACACTATTTAGATTAAAAATAGGAAATTATAACCTCAGGCTCTCGCTAATGTGTCGGTTGGAGTACCTGCTTACTAACCGATGCAGATGGGATTAGAGCCTAGCCTAGATTAGCAATGGAGAAGGAATTTCGGTTGAATCCCGATCCACCGATGGAATTTTACTCTAGAGAATACCTCAGCTAATTATTAAGGTAATCTACCACATTAGGAAGGTTTAAATGGAAGTGAGTAAAATCCTCTACATTTTTAATCACTTCCATTTAAATTTTTACATGAGTAGGGTACTACCAACCTATAATATTTCTTTCTTTCTATCAGCACACGTTCTACCCTTCTTCATCCCATCCATAACACCAATTCTCTTTCACCACCTTCCCCACTTACCCAGAGCTTATATCCTCTCCTCTATCACGACCTTAAGCAACCCTTCGCCCCTATTTACCTCTTCCAACCATCTACTCTGTCTCCTGCTAATCTCCTGCAGAAGCTTCCTTTCCTCAGCTACCTAATAAAGATCTTTCTTGTTTGTTTTCCTTTCTATACACCGCACCTTCTCCATCCTCATTCACACCCACATACAGCCTATGGTGGTCCATAAAAGGAAAAGTCCTGGAATTATTTAATTCGATTCTAAATGGCTACACAACTCTTTGTGAAAATATTAGCTAAATTCGTCAACCAGGAGCCCTGCCGTGCCCCACGAAGTTTTATTTTTTTGCGCGATCGCCCTTAGGGCCTATCGGGTGGGCAACACGAACGAGGGCTTTTGAAATTTCGTGACCTGGAAGGGTCCTGGTGTGGTTTGGGATTCCGCGGTATGATTGAGAAGACTTTGTATTTGTTACCTGCCTCGACAGGGACACATTGTCAACTACGGATGTTTAATTTTTAATTCAAAATTCAACTTTTACTTATATAACTAGCGGAAGGTGCCCGTTGAAATTCAAAGGGTTTGAAAAATATTGAACATATCTTATAAGATAACCACAAAGCCTGAAGATTATTGCCAGCGGAGTTGATTGCTGATCAGAGCAGCGGATTGCCTTTGAGGAGTTCGTAACCTATTTTGTACGTTGTGTTCGTTGTAGTAGACACGCTGACCGTTTTCCATGTGCACGGAGAGATGGATCTCTTTCATGCACGGGAAACCCAAAAATTAGTGAATGTATGTAAACTACACTTTCACACTTTTAAACATATATAAATAACTCGCAACGTTTATGATGTGGGAATCGGTCTAAAAAAACAATTCTCAATCGTAATGAGAGGCAGACGGTTCCACTACGTGTAATTAGAGATGGGCCACTTTGAAAATTACCACGGTAATTTTCGTAATTTACCACGCCCCTTGAAAATTACCGTAATTTTCAAGGTAATTCACCCATGTTTGAGATAATTTTTCATACAGATAAATTCCCAAGATGTTCTTTTAAGCTAAGTCCACATTTCTGACGTGTTTAATTATAAATTTAGGAATGTTCAACTCATTTTTGGCATATTTTACTTAAATTATAACATTATTGAGTGATTATTAGGAGAATATTCTTCTTTAAAATTTTTCATACTTTGACAAAAGAAAGCCAGATTGCGTGTTGCTGCCGTATTTCTTTTTACAATTTTGAAAACTTTTAATAGATTAATGTTGTATTAGGTATAGTTTAAACATTGTATCCTCTCCCTTTTGCTATTGGCATTCTTATTTAAATATACATTTTCTGTTTAATGCTCAAAACTGAAAAATACTGGAAAATTACGGTAATTTTTGAAAATTACCGTAATTTACCACGGTAATTTACCTCAGATGAAAATTACGGTCATTTTCCCATATCTACGTGTAATACATCTGAGTATTAAACGATAATAAACAACGCTGTGTTTGTTGTAGCAACATAGGCATTATTACCATTACTATTCGCTGAACCGTATTCTTTCACATTTAATTGCGTGTGTAGTCTTTTTAATTCCTTTATGTATATCGTTTACTGCGTAAGTGTTCTCTCATGTACACGCAGTTACCCTACGAGAGCTACTTGGAGAATAGACATTGAAGAGTATACTTGTTGTATGTATCCATTGAATTTATCGAGTACCCCCCGAAGCAATATATCATGGGGCCCTTGGGACTTTGGGCCCTTCTTATACAGATTTTGTTTCTACGTGCTATCATAGGCCATCAGGAAAACGTGATATTTAAATCCTAAGGGCGTCAAAATCCTTTGAAAATCAAATATCTGGTTGTCAAGGAAATATGCTATTGTTGATTTCAGAGAAAAAAGTGAGACTTTCAGCTAAAAAAATTATATTCAGCCAAATACGAAGCGTAATAGAAAATCGATTGAAATAATTAGAAACTTAATTTATTCAGCCATCCGATAAAAAATCAACGCCCGTGACTCTAAGTGCTAAAAAAAACTCATCGGGAATTTCTTTCAGTTTCGGATTGGAAATCCATTCATCAACCTTAACCCTTTGTGAGAAAGAAGTGAACTTGAAAGATGTCCATACAATCGTCTAAGATAAGAAAGTTTCTCAAAGTCCGCGGGAGGAAGCAACTCCAAAATGGAAGAAAAAGCTGAGAAAACCTGGAAACGCATTCTTTGAGATCCATTCTTTCAAATTATAAATTCACGAGAAAAAAAATAATAAGAGAAAAATATCAAAGAATACGAAAAGAGGAAAACTTGAGAAATAAATCTGATACAAAAAAATAAAAAGTGTTGAGTTCCCTTTATCACTATTAAACCTTAATAAACTTCACTCTGTAGCTTCAATCAATTCAGACAATTTTGCATTATTTTCAAGCATTCTGAGTGACGTAATGACCGACATGATTGCCACTTTGACATTAAAGTAATCTACTGGTGAAAGGTGAAAGCCAGAGAAAATACTCCAGATTTTTACTCTTTCAGCGCCCTATCTAACTATAGTATTCCTTTATTCATCTCCGCGTACGTCCTACCCTTCTTCAACCCGTCCTTAATACCAATTATTTTTCTTTCCCTTCCCCGCTTACCCAACATCCTCTCCTCTATCACGGCCTTAAGCAACCTTTCGCCCCTCATTACTCCCTCCAGCCACCTACCCTGCCTCCCCCTGATCTCATTCAAAAGTCTCCACTCCTTACCAACCATACGCTGGATGAAAAAACGAGATTGTCTTTGATCACATTAATAGATGTCATTTGCGATATTAAGACAAATGTAAGATTATTCGATGAAAAGAAAACATGGGAGAGAGAAATCGGTGTCAACATTAGCTATCCCCAAACGCTAGGCGCCAAGAGCTCCACAGATTTACGTCCCAACCTACGAACGAAGCATTGAACTAGGAGTTCTCTCCACAGTTATTTTTTGTGGATTCACTCTGCATGTGAGCAAAACTGCAAATGAACGAACTATCTAAGTGTCTAATCGCCTTATCGGGAAGTAGGACGTTAGGAAAGTGTACACATAGCCTTCCAAGAGTTAGTCGGTTCCAGGAAAGTTGAGATCAAAGTAGAATTGGTTCGTTTTCTTAACTTCTGCCCGACTTATTTTATATTCTTCTCCGTCCAGTCATTAGTGAGTGTCTATTTATTTGTTCCCTTACCCATTCTTGCGTAATTATTGATATAAGTATTCGAGGAGATCTACAGGTAAAGGTGCGTGTTTAAGAGAAAGACGTTTATGTATGGGACGAAAAGAGGTAAGCGTATACTGGGCGGAAGAAATAAGTTGTGTTGGAATGCATAAATGTTGTTGCCAGTATAACATATCACGGTTTATTATGTATAATACTAATGAAAAAATGAATTTTTAGTGAAACTAAAACCTATTCCATTAAACCGCGAGTAGGCTTGAGATGAAATGAACGTGCAGCGTCTTACAAAAAATATAGAGGGTTTTTACTCTCATCCATTTAAACCTACATTAACCTGTAAATTACCCTAATAATTGCAATAATAACATAACTGGCACGCAGATGTACAGAATATTCAACCGACCGTCAAACTTAAGGAGAACCCTCTTCCAACCGATGGGATGGATATCCTTTCTCGATGATTTCTCGGGGAGGTAAATCTTGAGGTGAGAATGGAGCGTGCTCCTCGAAGCAATTTGTTATCTATTCGGAGCCTTCCTTCCGTCACCTGCCGCCCACGCCCATTACTCACAGTGTCAAAGCCGTGGGCAAATACAGAGAGGGGGGGGGGGACATACAGGTATGCGCGGCATAGAAAGGTTAACCCGGAGTGCGAGATGGAGTACAGATGGGAGAAAGGAGAGACTGCTTGCAACTCGAGTCGAGGACTCTGTAAAAGGAGTGGACTTAGAGCGAGTTCAGTCGCCCTCTTGGCAAGACGAAGGTCTCTCTTTCTCTTCTTAACTTACACTCCCCATCACCAGACCGACAATACGAGCAGATAACCCGTCTAAATGTCCAATGGAGGAATACATAAACCAGGGGTTCTCTTCATGTTGAAATAAGTAACCCGGTATGATTTTACACTTCATTGCACAAACCGACTCAGGTTTCGGCCATTTTCCAAGTGTGAATGTCATTGATTTATTGTAAAAAAACCTCTATTTTTAGTATATAATCTAAGAAAAATAAATTTTAGTAATAGATTATTAGCATGGTAAATAATGTAAAAATATTTTGAAAAATTTGGTTTAATAAGGTATATTTTATTTATATTACCTATTGTATCAGGGCTGATTAATTATAGTTGATTAATTTAGTGTGATATAACTATTAATAATATGTATTAGAATAGACATTCTATTCGTTCATAAAATTATATTGTTTTTCAAAGAATTAAATTAAATTTTACCATAAAAACCACTCTATTCTTTTTTTGATAAATTATTACTTAGGTTAAAAATGGTAAGGAATAATCTTTATATTTTTCTATAATTTTATATTTGTTATATTTATTTGGAATAAATCACCCATCATAATATGCCAAAACCTGGGTCGGTTAGAGCAATAAAGTGTGGAATCATACCGCGTTACTTATTTCTGGGAATTATTAAGGAATGATCTGATGCGTTCCCGGCGTATGATGTTAGTGAAGTCTATCCAGGTTTTCCACGCATTTCTGCCAACGGGACGTTTCGATATACGAGTCTTCCATCGTCATCAGAGCTTGAGGACGATGAGACACTCGTACATCGAAACGTCGGGAGAAATGCTGGGTGTGACACGGTGGAGAACCTGAATAGGCTTCAACAATAAGCATATTAAGGATTTCCACAAGGGTAACGCCGGAGACAGTGTCTTTCATCCAGGGGTTCTCAACCAGAGGGAAATTTCCACCCTCCTGGGGGAATTAAGGGGGTTTAGGTGGGAATTGGGACCACAATTCCGCAAAATGTGACATTCTGTAGATTTGGTAAAACCAGTAAAATTTGTTTTGGTTTCATTTAACATGCGGAGTTTAATAAAATTTGTTCAACTATTACTTCGAAACTAAATGAGTCGATTCACATTTTTTCCGACAATTTAGGCTACAGAGATGATATGGAGGTAAACATAAAAAGTCCAATTTAAATGCGCGATCGGTGCACACAAAAATGAGAGAGCATACTACAATGTTCCTTGTGAAGAAAATGTATCTTGGTACGTCTCCATTGAAAGATTGCCTTCTCATCATCGAGGTAAGAGATGCTGAAATAAAATAAAAATACGATTGGCTCTCAAGATGAAATTATCTCCTCCCTAATTGTAGATGGCTGAAAACAGGATCATATATGACCAACAACAGTATATTTAATGACAGAAGTTATGAACGCCATGTAAATATTTACTCGCTAACTCCGGAACTATTTATCAAGTCGGTTATGCGTTCGTTCACCAAAAAAGAAGCTTTCTGCTCGAGAGCCCAGGTTAACTGCGCAATATCATACTGTAATTTTTAGAATTAACTGTGCAGAGTTGTTTCAGCTTAAAGACTAATTTAAATATCCGAATTTTTTTCTTTTATTACTTCTCACATCATGAGAGCAGTTAAAAAACTCGAAAGACTTAGCTCGCTAAAATTGAAAAAAAAAGAGTGTTTTTAGAGTATGAAAAATAAAAATGGTGCAGTTGCGCGTGCAAACGTTTTCATCACACAATTTATGAATACACAAGAATAGTAATGCTAAATGTTATGAAGAACATTACCAATGAAAAACCATAGGAAATTGTCTTTTTGAACCACAGCCATAAGCAACCAATACTTAAAGGTAATAAATTATAACGAGAGAACGAAATAAACATCATTTAGTGAAGATATAAAACGTAGCATATATAATCAACATATTAAATCAGGGTAATCTACAAATTAAGGTAGGTTTAATAGGAGGAGTGTAAATATGCCATAGGATTTTAGAAGCACTGCCCCCTATCTCCCTACACGATTTCTTTCTTCATCTCAGCATGCAACATATTTCTCTTCTTCCCCTTCCCCGCTTACCCAATATCCTCCCCTCTAACTAGTCCACCAGCACCCCTTAGCCTCTCATTACCCCTCCCAAACACCTACTCTGCCTCCTGCTAATCTACTACAGAAGTTTACTCCGCTAACTCTCCACATCGATCACTTCCTCGTTCGTCTTATTTTCCACCCACCGCTTATCTTAATTAAGACCATCAACTGCAAGATGCAAAAAAAAAGAAGTGAATGGTAACCGCAAGATTTTTTTCCGAGAAAAATGAAAACGGGCACTCATTTGCGATGCAGGCACTCCACGGCGGCGCCCAGTAAATTAACACGCCTCTATAAAGGTCACCGGGAGAATTATCTCACCGTATTACGGAGGATGGCGCGGACGGCCGACACTGAAATTTCAAAAGCAATGAGTGCGAGAGAGAGAGAGAGACCCAGAGGCTTTTCACCTGATTAGTTCTGACGCCCGTATCGGACGAGGCCGACTTCCCTCCATGCATCCTCCTTCCACACCGAGTGGTGGCCAAGAGAGGTGACGGCTTCGGCTCGTGAATGAATTGGCTGGCTCGGATCCAAGCATCGCACCTCAACTTGCCCCCCCATTCCCCACACATACACTAGCAGGGTACCGAAGCACGAGAAACAAAAACGAACGGTGAAGATATGATCCCAGCCTCACGATTGGTATTACAGTGTATCCTTCTTGGAGGACGGCTGTCAACAAAATCACAAGGAAAAATAACCACGATGTGCGAAATTCACGTTGAAAAAAATCACAGGTACATCTGGACTTGAATTAGAACCTATATCCCACGAATTCGCGTCGGGTACTTTATTATTAGGATTAGGTATGTGCTACCGGTACCGATATGGTACTGGCACCGGTTCTGATATTTGAACCTATATCCTACGTATTCGTGTCGGGTGCTTTATTATTATCTACTTTAGGGGTGAGCTGCCGGTACCGGTGTAGATAGATTTAGATGGGAGTAGGATTTGTGTGCTATTTTTTTACAGCTGATGGCCCCTGTCTCCATGCAATATTTCATTCATCAGTTCGGCATAAGTCCTACATCTCTTCATCCCATCTATAAAGCCTATTACCTTTCTTTCCCTCCCCTGCTTACCCACATTTGACCTTCCATCACAGTCTTCAGCATACATTCGCCTCTCAATACCTTTCTATTTTCTCTTAATCTCCTCCATTAGTTTGGCCTATTCACCAACCATAACAAACAATTACTCGTTCGTCTACCTCTTCCGTCCGCCGCGCCATTTTAATTCTCTCTCTTGCACAAACATCTCAAACACCCGCAGCCTATTCTCTTTCCCTCCTTTCAATATTCCACGCTTCTGCACATTACAACGCCACATTTCATACTACACTATTCGCCAACCTCATCTTTACATTCCTATACAAGGTCCCCGTGAGCCCCCTAATAAATGAAGCGCTTCATTCGCTAGGGCTATATCCTCTGTCTATTATCTTGAGTACTCTTCCCATTTTCCTCTAGAGTACCGCCCAGGTAATTGCATTGTTCCACCTTCTCCACCTTGTTTGCTCTTCTACTTTTCATACGTCCTGAAAAATAAAATTAATATGGAAACGCAAAGTAATTTATGGTTTTTTCACTCGATACCCTCGTTGATCTTTAAATGTTCATGTTTTATCGCTTGAATCCATTACCTACCGCGGGTCGTCCTTGACAAAGGACGCCCAACCGGAGGACTGCAACGAGCGGTGCGGCGCCCGGAGAAAGGGTTCAACGTAGACACGCGCCGCCTGCCGGCGCTTCTGCTGAAACTGGGGCAATGGTCCCCGTGTGCCGTACTCGGAGAGCTTGCTCACGTGCTATGTGAGGTTGCGTGCGAGCTTTTTAAAGACACGCGCGGTTTGCTTTCGCGTGCATATGCGTGCGGAGGCGGGAGTGACCATCCCATTGAGTGATCGCACCCGACCGCCCGGATGGCCCGACCATCCGGTTGCCAGAATGAGAGAGTGAGACCAAGCGCGAGGCGATGACTAATAACGTAAGGAGCACTAAATCTACAATCAAACATTACGACCCGCCGCGGGAGGCGTGAGGCAGGGGGTGTTAAAACACAGGCCACAAAATAGTTAGGGAATTGGGACAAGGAATTGGAAGATGGAAAGGACCAAAGTGAATTGTACGCTAGCGGAGAGTCTTAGACCCTATTTCCTCAATGACTTAAACGCCAATTATTTGCACTTCTTAAAAATTATTGACAGTAATTAGCCAATATGAGCTATTTTATTTATTATAGAGTTGAGAAATTCTCTGCTGGCCATCAAATTCGGGAGAAAGTAACTGAGGGCACTCACTTCTCGTTTGTAGAATGTAAATACCGAATGAACAAATCAATAAATGAGTGACAATAGAGCCTTGATTGGTGATGGTAAAACCGGGTCTTTATATCTTGATCTGTTTTTGTTGTAGCCCTAAACGGTGTCCTCTGGAAAAAAAGAATTATTGTACATCACTGTTTGACAGTGAATCCTCCTCCTTTCTTCACTTTTATCTGCTACAGTGGTATAGCCTGAGGTAGATAAAATATTCTCCGTGTCACCCAAAAACTGGAATATATGACCTAAATAGTCTAAGTAATCAACGCTAACCTTTATTCAGTCCTCCCTAGTTTTTTAACAAAACACACGGCTTTCCTTAGTACTCGCGGTACTTAGAATTCGCGGATTTAATCTCTGTAATGGGTAGTTACCATTTTCTGGGAAATAGATGGTTGGGTGGGCTCCCCATTTCAATTCCCAAGGGTACTTTTAACGTGACACCAAAACATGAATTACCCTTTGTCTGGCTCCTAACCTTCGACCTATCTGACATGGGTGGCCTAACTAGAAACAATCATCAATCTACCAGTCCAGATCTAGGGGTCATTGGAACGCGCATTAACTACCACCGCGTCAAAGTTGAAGTCCAGAGGAGGGCATATTCTGAGATGCAGAAATAAATCGTGGAGGGAGATTGGGCCTTGAGCATTTTAAGTTCAAGAGGATTTTTACACTCTTCCATTTAAACGGACTTTAAGGTGGAAGGAGCGGTAATCGTGGGTCATTGAGTACTCATTTTAATAATTTGTTAAGTAAGTAAAAGAAAATTCTTGGACCACAATTCCTTTAAAAGCATCTGTTTATGCGGTGGAAAGCACCATGTAGGCAGGAATGGCAATTATACAAGAATTATATTTTAAAATATTTTCCTAGGTAAAAGCATGTAACGAAAGGAGTTTTCGGTGCAGTAGTCGAAATATAGACGACATTTTATTGAAATTGCTTTTTTTTCGAATATTGTACTAGGCGTGACACCTTGATATTTGTTAGTAACAACTATAAAAATAAGAAATGTGTTATTTCACGTTTAGGAGGAAATATGCACCTATGTGATCAATTTTTTACGAAATATGTCATCCGCCAAAGGGTTAAGTGTTAAAATAGCATTTAATTACAAAAAAACCATATCGGTATGATACATATATTTCACTTTTATCTTTGGATATCACAAATAAGAACGTACCAGCAAACTTTCAATAAAATCTGTACATAGACGAAAAATCGCTCCAAACACCTTTAAGGCATTTTTATAATAGCCATAATAAATTCCCTGTGAGCTGTAACTTATTGCTGATCGTTCCGAAATTGCATGACAATGCTGAGGTGGCAATGCCTCCTGTCTCCCGCTACTTTTGGCATCATCATTCTCATTTTCTCATATGGGCAAAATTCCTTACTACCAAACATAGAAGGACCTACTTTGTCATAAATTTGACACGGAAAATTATAACTACTAAAACACAAGAATACTTGTTTAACCTCTTTCAATTTTCCCGAGAAATAAAACAAAGAGTAACCCGAGCACCACTTGAAAAATTGTACACTCCTAGCCACGGATCTACAGCGTACAGCTACTCCTTCGCAGTACAGGCAGCAAGGTGCTGGAACGCGGTACCTATTGAAATTAGGAACGCATCCTAAAGTGTATTCAAAACTAAAATATTTAACTACGTCTATAAATTAACGTGATTTTACCCTTTTTCAGAATAATATAATTACAAAACAAATGGTCAATATCAACATCGGGACATGTAAATTGGGTGGCACTGTACCCGGGGGTGGGGGTTGGTACGGTTGTGGCAGACGATGAGGGATGTAGGTATTTGTTCCCCCGGCCAACCCGCCACCCTCTGAATGAATATCATCCGCAGTTTATTTTTTGGAAGAAAGATAAACCATATTAAACTATGATTTTTTGTTAATAGAAATATTGTACTTGAACTAAAGATCTGCAAGAGACAAATTGTATAACGGGATAATTGTTAATGAGATAAATAATAAAATTGTGTGATTATATAAAAACTGGATATGTGAACCAGGTTGATTGTAAGGAAATTCCCGGGTGGGTGGTGGTGGATATGATGGTGGCAGGTTAAAACGAGTGTAGGTTTATGTTGCCTTGGCCTATCCACCACCTCAAGGGTATACCAGACCTGATCTGTATTATGGGAGAGTGTACCATGCATTGTATCTTTTTGTTGAAGCTAGAGTCCTTTGGACTAGGTTCTAATAAATCCATTATTCTATTCTATTGTCAGTACAGTGAATTTCGGAACGCGCCCTTTGATACACATCCGTGAATATGTTTGACCGACAAAACTAACTTCTTTCTCTATACATAAATTGTTCACGGGTATTCCACCAGGTAATAGGCATCACATATGCCAACGTTTCGACGAACGACTTTTTCGTCATCATCAGGACTTCTAATACCTGTGAACCATTTATATATAAGATTCACTGGGAAAATCTTATTTATCTTCTTTCTCTGTTAGTTTAGATTGCTCAAAGCTGGTGGAGGCGCATGTTTTTACGTAAGCACGTTTTAATGGAAACACGTGAGAAAAGTTTCACTTATGTCTGTAAATAAACAGAAAGGACTCTAACCACCTTAACCGGGAGATGGCCCTTATAATAATACTGGGCATCATATGCTGTTGGTGTGCTTAATATGTGCCATAGTAGCATCTCTATTGCACAATAATTGATACGTAGTAGTACGAACGGGAAATTACACGCAAAGGTCACCCGCTTGAGAGCGCAAGGGACACGGGAGAGAGCTCTTGCATTCGGCCGCTAAATGATGGACTGAAGCGTATTAATTGCTGCCATTCGTGCTATGGAAAGCACTCAGCTCACCCCTTTACCTTGATTCGTTTGTGGGCCACCGTTAAAAGTGTCGGGTTTCCTCATTACTTAGCGGCGCCATTAGCGATCGCCACTGTCCTCCCTGTGCGTACGGTTCAGATATATTGATCGCAGCTCAAACATCTGACACATCAATCGACTGCAAGCGCATCTAATGTGGCTGGAGTTACAATAGTGGGTCAATTAATTCACATTTTGATAATTTTTCAAGGAAGCCGAAAACAAATACTAGGACCTGGCACGTAGCCAGAAATTTGCTTCGGGAAGGGGGGACTAAGTCTAGCTTAGAGCATGAGTGCCCCTTGGATAGCAGTCCCCTTGGCGAAACGCAGTCGCCGCACAGGGAAAAAATTTCGGGGGGGCTGAAGCCCCTAAAGCCGGACTACGTGCCTGACTAGGACCAACATTCACTGTAGCAAATCCGTTTATGCAGTGGAACTCACAGTAAATAGATGCAGTAATGAAAATAGAATTATATCATACCTTTTTGCCTTGGCTAAAGCATGCTAAGACTTGAGCTATAAATATTTTTCGGTGCTGTATTAAAAAATTATACTTAAATATGTTTTTAATATGTTACGAAGGCGCCCAGGGTTCCACTGTTCAACTCTCCATCCGACGGGCAGAGGAATACAGTTGTAGCACTCTCCACAGCCCCAAACTAAGGATCGGGATTGACCTGAAAATAAATCTCCGCTACTGCCGACATACGACCCCAGAACCACACGAAAGATAAGCCAGTAGTCTGGTCACCATGCCAACCTAATTCCTTAAAGAAACAGACACTCAACTTTAGTTAGGTATAATGATAAATCTAGAATGATGATATTAAAGTAAATACTATCCAAAATAGTACTAATCAGGAAGAGAAGAGAACACAAATTATATGAAAATATATCTGGAGACCAATTTTCTATCGAATGGTAATTTTCCTTCAGGCGGATTCAAGAAAAAATCACTCGTTCTGAATAACTTGATTTTTGGAACGTTGTTGAAAATCATGTTGTCAAAGTCCACTGATCGCTCACTTCTTCCTGCTACGGCATGCATCGTGCCAAGAACCTTACAATGAGGACAGAAATCTTGATGCGCTTCCGATCGTCATTTGCTCAAATTACGGGTCGCCAGTTAATGCGCTGGTGTTGCGAGGGAGGCCTCGGTAAATGTGAGCTTTCGTCCCGCCAGCGTTTTCGTAAATTTCACCCACTTTTAACAGAGATATCGAAACCAAATTCACCTCACTTTTAATGCAAACCTTGCGCATTTGTAAAATACTTTCAACACAACAATTCATCATTTACTCTAGGAAGGGAAAATTTCAAACCTGAGAAGTGCGATTTTTCCTCTCCGCCATCTTGTGAAAAAATACCGTTTCCTCTTATCCACTGTACGTGGCCCAGCGATCGAGCAGTTGCTTCTCTAGCATATACACACCTCTCCTACACAGTTTCTTCCTTCCTTCCACTCAAACTCGCCCCGCAACAGCTATTAAACACAATCATTTTAAGACTAGAAATGCTTGGCCTCCCACGCGGTTGCAGCCCCTTTAGTGGCCGAAGTTGGAACTTGATTTCTTTCGCGGACGTTGATAACAGGATCGAAGTAGGAGATAAACGTCCTCTTATAAGGTTCTTGCATCGTGCTATGATAAAAATAAAAGTAAACGCGCGATCACAAAACCTCAAATTCTACAACGGCCGTAACCAGGGTGCTAATCTTGAAAAGGGCGATAGAAATACCAAGTTTGGTTTGGTCCTAATTATCTTCATTGATAGACCAGTATGTACAAGTAGGAAACAGGAAAAATAAAAATTACGCTTTCTCTCGCAATTTAGTCCAAGAATCATTGTCTTAAATGCACTCATTATCATACTTCAAAGTAATAAATAAAACATTTTCTATCTTGAAGTCCCCATTGATTACCACGCTTTTAATATTTTTTTCCGGAAATCTTTTATGGGCTAAAACTTGGTACACTATCCAATTATTCCCAATATCAGACCTAGCCCAATGAATATCTTGTACCCAAAGCCATCAAGATATAGTGTCTCTTCAAAATATTTAGAGACGTTTTCGAGAAAAAAAGTTCAAGCACACAAATATTACTCGTTTAAGGGTATAAATGAAAAATTGACAAATCAAGAAAGCAATCACAAGTCGTTCGATGTTTTCACATAGAGATCTCCCTGCAAGTCATTATTTCTTAAACACACACATGTTGTATCTTCGCTGATGTGTGTTACATGAACGAAAAACGACCGTTTTGGAGTTTTTACGAGTATACCTCCGTGTGTGTGTTTTAAGATATCGCCAGATTTCTACCCTATTAAAAGTCGACAACGGTTACCGTCAAGATAATGATCGAAACTGGCAACATGGGCGCCGCCATCGGGTGGATCCCGAGACATCGAAAACCATTAAAGAAACAAGAGAAAGGGAATGCTCGCACGTTTCTCGGAACTCCCGGAACGAATGAAATGGAGCGTTGTAAAGCCATAAAGACATTGAAGAGGCGTAATGAAACGGTGATTACGGCCCCACGTGTAGAATATCCTCCGGCTCCGGTTTCACCCACCGAAAACTCTGAGAAATAAAAAAAGAGCAAAATTTTAAATTCTGCGATGTCAACGTAAATGCCATTCGAAATGATTGATGCGCCTCTTCATTACTTACGTGCCCGTCATAAAATTTTACGGCACCCATCCCGTCCGATATCATTGATTGGGAAATTTGGGTTGGGATGGCAACGTACGAATAGTGGGACCTAACGCAACAAAATGGAAAAAGAGAGAAGGGAGTGGTACCATTGGATCACATCTGAATCTCCGTAAGGATGCTCTATATAAATGAAACCATTGAAATATTCCATACTTTAGAGCTTAAGAAAAAAAAGAGTCATCAATCTAATAGGGTCAACCTAATTTTACCCTTCCTCAGTATTTTTCCACAGATTTAACGTGGAATATCGGCAAAAAGGATATGTGGATAATTGGAAAAACAGTATTTTTGCTGCCTTAAACAGAGAAGTCATTCACGTGAAAAACGGATACAAAAAGGGAATCCTACCATAGAATTCTCAAGTCCCATTGAAATAGGTGAAAGAGTGCTTACGCCCTGGTCTCAATTGTTGTGCTGGTCAGCAAAAACTATCAATCAGTCCGCTCAGGGTGCTAATACAATGATTAAACTGCACTCAGCAGTTAGGAAAATTACTTTTTCCGTTTTCTTTTTCAATGTCACGAATCCACTCTCACGTTAAAAGAAGACTAACAATAAGTAGGAATCAGAGGATCGAAAAAAACTATTTTTAGTAAGGGGAAAATGAAGGTTGTGAAGAGGGGGTAAATGCCATGTTATCAGGGAAGGGGAGGGTTGGGACAGAAATTTCTCTCGGGATGAAGAAATGCGAAGAGTATGAGAAAATGAAGAAATACATAGTTGAAGATGGGGGGGGGGTGAAAACAAGACGGACCAGGCTTTGGGATAGTTTCGTTGGTCTTAATGTAAGTACAAAGCTACCTAAACAGATAATTACCTACTATGAATGAGATAAACTGCTATTCGGCTAATATGAAACGAGCGCTTTGATTGAAGTTCTTTCAACATTTACCACGGTCAATGCAGCATTCTACGAAAATGTGCAGGTAATTAATGCCATTCATAGGGGGAAAATATAAGTACATACCTACATATATAAGTTCCCTTTCGGAGAAGACAGTCAAAAGATCGTAATTGTTAACCATAGTTACTGAAGTTAAGCCAAGAAAACTCTCCATATCACAAAACTTTCCTCTGTACTGTCCTATCTCTGTACATCTCCTTCACCTCTGCCACATTCATGCATAATAGATTAAAGAAAATACTAGAGGGAACTATACGGAACAACAGCACAGACGAATGCTGAAGCCATTCACATGCGCAATCGGCCATATTGACTCAATCAGTTTTCAGCCCAAAAACGTATGAATTGGTAGAGGAATCTTAGCAGCACCACAATGATTTATCAATAGAAATGCAAAATGAAAACAGTTTAAAAAAAAAGCGTTGCATAATCCACAAAATTTATGGAATAATTGCGCACGACGGCCATATTATGTGGATCATTTTCCGCAAGTAAAAAACAAGCTCCACTTTCGGGTGTCATTATGCCACCTACTCTCTTTTTTAATCTATTCGTGCATTATTTCATTCACAATCTCTTGCTCATGTGACTTTGATAGGTATCCCTCCTCTTAAGAATCTCTTTCAACACGTTCACGCATGAATTTCTCCGTCACAGGGAAAATGCACTTTTTTAATTAAATAAAAATTTTGCACACCTGAAAAATAATTTGCGGATTATTTTATTACGAGTTGAGTTCAAACGTAGACCTTGAGAAGAATTTGCAAATGGCTCTCAAAACATTTATTTTCCCAGCACGATATATGACTTTCTTCCTGACAGAGATGAAGACGAATGTGTTAATCACTAATGGCTGTGAGATTAACATTCCAAGAGATTTCGTTATCAGTTTATTCAACCTGCACTGAAGCAAAGCGACCTCGAGTCCATAGTTAGTAAAAAATGGAAATCATAACAACATAACATTAGCAGCTACTAGACCGGAAACTTAGGCCTGTAGGCTGATCCAGTTTTTCAGGCCGGAGGTTGAGAAATATTAGATACACGTAACTTCCGTGACACTTTTAACAGAACCTTTAAGTTAGGGAGATTAAGAGATATGTATAATTTACTAAATTATTCATCCGTTTCGTGGTTGGTATTCGAGAAAATTATCGATGTTTAGGAGTAGGTAACGACTAAATTGTTCAACACTCCCATTACTAGTGGTCATGATGTAACGGAATGAATAAGAGAAAGGTTAAAAACTATAACTATTTAGAGTGGGAAAGACTATTTCATTTTCAATGACTCCGAACTTTTTGAATCAGGAATGTTTTTAGAGTTTTCCAACGTTATCCACAGTCAAATCAGCGATGGAAAAATTTTTGAAAACCACAAATTAGATGCAAATCAACATACATTGTATATATGCACACAATATAAGGTGTGGAGCCAAGGACTGAGTTATTTGACACAACGGAACCTGCCGACAAACCTTAAAAGGTTTAGCAGGACCTCATAATATTTTAGATATTTTTATTATTCTCTGCATTGATTTATAAATTTATACAATTTTGCTATACTTATTGAAGTTAAATACATGAATAAAAAATTAGTCTTAAATATTGTAATGGCGTGAATGACACCTATCGCCATTGATTATTGAGACGTTTACACCGCTGACGATCAGGTATTAGCTCGTCAGTCTTCCAAAGGATTGCTACAATTGGTAGACACATAAAAGAATCATTGTGATAAATAAGAAATATGAATGAAGAATAACAATAAAAAAAAATTGACAGATTTTGTAGGACAAAGGAAGCGAGGTTGATCATAAATTTGGGAGAGCAAAAACTGAAGCTGGAGTAAAAAATTGTATTCACTGTTAATAAAATGAAATGCAACTTTTCCACGAATAGACTTTAATGTCACGAGGCGTTTGCGCTTACTTAGCCATCATCAGGTTATTTGTGAAGGCTAAGTAAGCTGATGATGAAGCACAGTCACTTGATGACGGGCTAAGTAAGCTTAAACGCGTCATTAAAATTAAGTTTTTTTTTGTGAAAAAAAGTCATTTATTTACAAAAACATAGAAGCCATTCACTACATCTCTCCTGAGAATGTCAGTTTATTGTAATTAAGTTATTGATGGCGGCAGATACTTTTTGGAATTCCCTTGTAGGAAAAGGATAAAATACTTTGCACTATTCCACTGGAGAAATTTGATTTATTGAGTCGACATGTTTCACTGCACTTTCAGTCCTGATGATGCTGCAGTGCAGTGAAACAAGTCGACTCAATAAATCAAATTTCTCCAGTGGAATAGTGCAAAGTATTTTATCGTTTTCCCTAATTGCAATTACTTGCGTAGCATCTAGGAGAATATGGGGATGGGTTTTGCCGATATTAGTGGGAGAAGTGCGTTAACGAAAAGGCATGTACTAATGAAAGAAGGCTAAGAAAAGGCTGGAGAAAATTGCAACATGGAACGTAGCATATTATGCTGCAGAACACTGGGCGCTGAGGAAAGAAATTGCATAAGGGGGAGTGAACACATATCCTTAATACCCTGTAGGCCGCCGCCCGCAAGGGTGTGTGGCAAAGGATGATGAGACATCAGCTATTAAAAGTAGGTAATAGGAACAAGGATATAGGAGAGGAAATGGATCAATGAGTAGTTTAATGATAAAAATGAGTGCTTCGATTTAGTTTCTTTGTTTCGTAGGTAATTGTAAGCGATTTTAATAAATTACAGAGGTAATTTAGTGCCCCATTATATTCCACCTTATTCCGTACACTAAACCTAAAAAAACAAATACATTTCCATCAGCTTACAGTAGAAGTCAAATAAATCATCATCATTAGCTATTGTACTAAAATATTTGCATCTATTTGCACAGTCCCTACCTCAACTTCCTCTTTTTGGGTTCATATTTCCACTTCCCCGTATACAGGATACTTCAGGATATTTCACGGATAATTTCAAATACCCATGCACACATAAATCATGTAACAATTTCTCGTTTTGTACGTTCCACTTTTTTATGATTACCGACGATGGTTTGCATGTACAGAGTCTTCCTTGATAATGGCATCATACGTCGAAACCATGGTTGGTAATAATAATAAGGTGTGGAATGTACAAAGCGAGAAAATATTTCATGTATCGCGTTTCCACAAAGTTAAGCCTGAATCTGTAACTTTTATTCACACTTACTCAATACACAGGTCACGTCGCGAACCCAACGTGGAGGCGCAACGAGAAATCTGAGCTAGTTGGCAGAAAGAACGCGAGCTGGGGCAACAAAGTCTACGATATGAAATAAATATATGATATGGAATCGGCCTTCGACGGGGATACCACTTGTTAGCCTCTTATCGACGCCACCTGGGACCCAGTTCGGAGAGTTTGGGAAGAGGGGATTGGGCGTGTCCCGTTATTGCCGTCAACATATCTCTTTTTTTTTTCTTAATCCCCTTTTCGAAAGGTGTGGAGAAAGGTGGGACCTATCGGATGTGGCGCAGAAACTAAGATTTCCAAACGGAGGACCCCGCGGGCCTCCCAGGATCACACAAGAAGTTTCGCGAATCGGGAGTATTATACCTCACATAAGAACATGCGCATTCACCATCACAGATTGAACCTCCTAAAGTTGATATAATATTCCATGCTACCTATGATTATGTACAATCAAGAGTGTCGCCCTGCCAATCCCGACAAGTGTTGAGGAAAGAATGTTAAATTTACTCCAATAAATATTGCCAAGAATTGGGCCATTTGGTATTTGTATATTTATAGTAGTTCCTTTAATTAGCGGGAATCAATGAATAAGTCCTCCAGACGTATTCAACCAAATGCGTTGCTGGTCCTTAGGCAGACCATAATATTTTTCTAGACCAGTAATTTCGCCGATCGCGGGAAGTCTTCCTTTGACTTTTCCTTCATAATTGGAAATTTCAAGAAATAAATTCCTTCATAAGGTAGTTGGGGCTAGATTTTTCTCTACACTGTAAATGAAAAACATAAGAAAAAAATAAAAAAAGAATAGTAGGAATATTTAGATTTCTTGGATCTCTACAAAGATTACTGGCAAATTCAACCTCAGGCTCGCACCTCAATAAAGTCATTGTATTTTTCCTTTTCCTTTTATTATAGCCATAATAGACACCGCAATCGAATTTTATTTAAAAATTTAACAATTTTATGAACATGAGGTAATTATTGTGATAATAACAGCGCGAAAATTCGTTTTTATAACGGAAATATTTAGTAAACACATACATACCTCTTAGGCTTTAATTTGACTTGTGTCACGCCATACGTTAAAAACGTCTTCACAACTGAGGGTTCAAAAAAACATTTTATAAAAAGTCTCACGGTCAACAATAATTTTTTTTTATAATTGAGAAAAAATACATACTACACACCGTAACGTAACCTGAAAAACAGAACTTCACAATTTAATTAGGCCTCTTTGAAGCACACGGTAGTCATATCCGATAGAAAACGGCTTCCATTTCATTACAATAACCTCGAAAGGTAGCGCAGTAAGCAGTAGATATATTTGGTATGATTAGAAACATTAGATGTTTCATAATAACGAAGCCAAATTCGAGGAACGATATTTAATAATAATTTTTAATATTATTCTCAGGTGATCTACCGATTAAGGGTTTAAATGGAAGTAAGTAAGTAAACATACTCTAGATTATTAAATGTGCAGGGCCTTGTCTACCAATATTTCTTTTTCATCCCAGAATACTCCCTGCCCTATCTATCCTGTCCATGAAACTTATTCTCTTTCTCCCCATCCTACTTACCCCACATCTTTCCCTTCATCACAGCCTTGATCAACCCTTTGCCCCTCATTACTTCGTCCAACCACCTCATTTTCATCCTCATTGTCTCAGCCAGAAGTTTCCTTTCCTCACCTGGGCGATTCGTTAATATTTTTTTTCCTACTTCTTAATATTAAAAAAACATCTAAATCTACCTGTGACGTCTGTCTGAGAAAACAACAATTTGTTTTGGCAAAACTTATTTTTTTTGAAAATTCCTTTCCATTTTTATAATTTCGGGTAAAACATTAAAAACTTTTGGGCCCCATATACAAACATAATATATTCAATAGATCCAATTTGGGTTTTGGCTAGTATATCTGCCAATTGTTTCTCCTTGAATAAATACTCCATTCAGAAATAAAAGACAGTGAATAGCCACTACGGGCATAAAAAAAGATAAGATAGGAGCTTATGTTCTAGAAACAAGGGGATAGAATGTTCATGTGCATATCTCCTTTTAAAGATAATTGCTAAGCGTCTTGCCTTCCCTCTGTCTTTCTCAACGGATTCGCAAAGCCCACAACAGGCGTCGAGTAGGAGGAGGACGTGGTTTCTCTTCCCACCCTCGCACATCCTCTTTAATCGCAGAGCCGAGTGAAAGAGTGGCGGCTCCGTTTATGGCTCTTTCGTTTTGAGTGACAGGCAATATCGATCCAAGATGAAGGAGTCAAGTTTTGCGGCGACGCGCCGTCCATCGCAAACTAACGGACTCAATGATGGAGAATCGTCCACGATTTTCGAAATCAAGGTCGTCTTTCTTCCGGGAATTCATTCCTCGAGGAAACACATTTTTTTGACACGTGGCGATGAAATACAAGACTTGCTGATGGAAAAAGTATTTTTAAAGTTTCACACGATACATGTTCGTGCGCGAGAATAAGCGTGAACACTTGCAATAAAACAGGCTCCAAATTAGAACTGGGGCTTTTTATGGGCATTAATTCGTGTACTCGAGCAAGTTGACGCGTTATAGCGTAGCAATTTTGAAAAAGCACTACTATTTGCATATTTGGGACCCTGCAGAGAATGATTTAATTCGCGAAGAAAATTAACTACAAAGGAAAGCCGCATGCTTTGTTAAAAACTGCTACAAAAAGTGCCACAATGCTGATGAAAGGACTAGGATGGAAGCCTGGAGGCTACACGCTAGGCTTAGATTACTTGAAAACTCAATTCAGGCGAGTTTCAATACGACGCGGAGTACATTATTTAGATCCCACGCTGTATCTTTAGGACTGATAGAAGCGTCAGAAGAAGAGAGAAACACTTCCATTTCGTTCCACCACAACCTTTTTCGACACTCTTTATTTCAACCTAGGTTGCCGGTTGTAGTGAAACGAAATAAAAGCGTAGAAAAGTAAAGAGTGTTTGAAACACTATGAATCTCATCAACTTATAGTTAACTCACCGACCATCAACATTAAGAGAGATACACTCCCTAACAGGTAGGTACTAAAATGCCTTCCTTTACCACACCATTACAGGTTATAACAAAAAAAAGTGTTACACCCACATAGGATGCGTCGAAAACAAAATTCACCTGTCCTATTCACCTGTCCTATTCACTTGTCCTATTCACCCCCTCCCATTCCCTATTCCCTCCCCTTTCATGGCTGGTATCCTAACACCCCCCGCCATTCGCCTCTGCGGCGGCTCGCAGGGAAGTATGTAAATGTAGATGAAGTGGCATTGAGTTAACAGACCTAAAGACTTGACAAGATGCATCTGACAAAGAGTATATTTAGTTAACAAATTAAAGTAGACAAGAGGTCTGGGGGCACATTATCAATACCCATAAATTATCACAGTCATCATAACAAAAGAGAAAAGACAAGTCAATATCTTTATCACACAATGAACTAAAAAAAATCTGAAAACAAAAATAATCAAACAGACTAATTAATATTTGCTCAATTATATTTGTGCTTGAATATTATATAAAAAATACATATTACGAGAGAAAAAGCTTCAAATTTTCAAGAGAGAGTCACTTTCTTCGGCCTAATAGCAATTACTAACTTCCCTGACATTGCTTACCCCGGAAGGAAATGGCGTGTTAGGTGTGTATATATAAGTTTCAATTCACTCTTAATTATTAATTAAATCAGTCTGAAAACCTTAACTTGTACATACTGTGTAATTAATTTGTTGCGGAGAGGAAGGCACCGTTAGAGAAAAGACAGGGAGCAGGGTAATATCATGACGGATTGGTGTCACGTTCCGCACAACTTCTCGTGCCCACGACCATTAAAGAGAACTTTCTTTCGTCCCACGATCAACGGAAAGGAAAACAATGGTGAGGGCCACTGATCTGAGAGGTCACGAACGAAGGCGACGGCTTTGCCAGGGAGTGCCGGGAATGGAAAATGGCTGGATACACCGAGGATATTAAACATATGGATCAAAATCTTCGTCCACTGTACGGGCAAAGGTGTTGCTATGAATATACATATGGATCCTAAACTTGGACCCAGTGGGTGTTGCCAAACATTCCGTATGCACCGAAAAATCAGGACCAAGCAGAATGTAGCGCCGCCACTCTAGAGAAGATGGTTCTAATAAGGAAAGGCCATGATTCAAATGGAGCTACTGGAAATAAAGGGCATGGAATTGGCCTTCCTATTAACACCGGCCATTTTTGACACACAGAAGCGAACCATGCCGAAGGAAAGGCTGTGATTCAAATGGAGATACTGGAAATAAAGATACCGGAATTGGCCTCCCTATTAAACCGGCCATTTTTGACACACAGAAGAGGAACCATGCCGACTGCAGTGCGACCTATCTTTTGCGGAAAGCTAGGCAACACCTTGGTCCGTACAGTGGTGCCGAAGATTTAGATCCATATGTATATTCATGGGTGTTGCCTAGCTTTCCGCAAAAGATAGGTCGCGCTGCAGTTGGCATGGTTCCGCTTCTGTGTGTCAAAAATGTCCGATTTCATTGGGAGGCCAATTCCGGTGCCTTTATTTCCAGTATCTCCATTTAAATCACGGACTTTCCTTCGGCATGGTTCGCCTGTGTGTGTCGAAAATGGCCGGTGTTAATAGGGAGGACAATTCCGGTACCTTTATTTCCAGTATCTCCGTTTGAATCACGGCCTTTCCTTAATAGAACCACCTTCTACAGAGTGGCAGCGCTACAATCTGCTTGGTCCTGATTTTTCGGTTCATGCGGAATGTTTGGCAAAACCCACTGGGGGCAAGTTTAGGATCCATATGTATATTCATGATATTAAAAATAGGATGAAGGCAGCGACGCCGAGGGAAAACTAAGACCGCTTGACACAATTTTCCCCGAACTGAAATTTGCACGATGCATTCGGAACGCAGGCAGACGCGAGCGTTGGCAACACTCTAAAGATTAATCACCCTCTCATATAACGAAGTAAAAAACTGTTACAGATGCATTCAAGGGCGAATGAATGGGTCGGAGTCAAATGAAACACTCGAGGGAAGAAAGTCTGGTGCAAAATAAAATGACTTTTGTGGCAATTCCTATTCTACTTTCCAAACATTTAATTCCAGAGACCGTTTACTCCTTTCTCGTAATAGTGGAAATATCATTTGCCGGCTTCGGTGGTGGCGGGGTAACGTCCATGTCTGCTAATCCGAAGGTCGTGAGTTCGAGTCCCACTGGGGTGAGTTTGATTCCTATACCTGGATGATGAATTATCAAGTAATAGTGACGCAGTACATGCTAAAATATATATTCATAAAAATTGGTTTATTATCTTTTAATGTTAGAGGTGACCTACCGGTAAAGGCAGGTTTTTATGGAAGAAGGAATGACTCTTGTAATATTTACAGCTGAAGGCCCTAGTATCCATGCACTTTTCATCAAACAGCGATGGCCCTTGTATCCTTGTATATCATTCTTCATAGCGGCATGAATCCTACCCTTCTTCATCCGGTCCATTAAACCTAATCTCATTTTTCCACTTCTGCGCTCACCGAACGTACTCCCCTCTATGCATCTCTTCAGCATCCCATTGCCCCTAATTACCTTTTCCAACCACCTACTTGCCTCCTCCTAGTTTTCTCAAGCATTTTCCTCTCCTCAACCATCATACCAAGCACTTCCTCGTTCGTCTTCCTTTCCATCCATCAAAATGTCGCCATATTCCCCCACGCCCTTATCTTCAACGCCAGCTATTCTTGTCCTCTTTTCTGTTTGTTTACACCATGTAACACTACACTCCGTGTTAGACTCTTCGCCAATGTTTTCCCTACATTTTTACGTAAGTTCCCCGTCATAAATTCTCTCCTTTTTCATCACCTCCTTTGCTAACGCTATTCATCTTCTAATAACTGCAGTAGACGACGCCCATTTTCCTCCAAAGTGCTCCCCAGGTAATTAAATTGTTCTACCTGACCTAGTTTGTGTCCTCCTACTTTTATAGTCAGTCCCGCTTCCTATATCCAGAAAATCTCCTTACTTTAGTTTTCTTGTGTTTGATATTTATTCCGTATTACCCGCACTGATATTCTGATGCAGAGTAGAATTATTAAAATTTAGAAAAAAACTACCATTTAAGGGAGATTTAAATTGAAGTGAGTAAAATCCTCTAGATATTTACATCTGCAGGGCCCAATATACGTATAATATTTCTTTCTTCATTTCAGCGTACGTCCTACCAGTGTCATATATTTCATTATCCAGTCCATTAAGTTAATTATTTTCTATCTCCCCTCCTCCGCTTACCCAGCAGACACCATTCTATGCATCCTTCGCCCCAAGTCACTTCATCCAACCACCTACTCTGCATCCTCCAAATCTCCTCGGGATATTTCCTCTCCTCACCCACCATATTAAGTACTTCCTCATTTGCCTTCCTTTCCATTTACCGCACCTTCTCCATCCTCTTTAAAAAGCTATTTATTCACTAAGCGATGGAGATAGCCAAAAACTATAATTTAACACCTAAGTCTATTACTTATATTTTGAGTAAGAACGGCAGGCGTTAATAAACATGGCTTTCATTGTTCCAATAGGGAACTTAAAAAGTGACCTGACAGCTCGTTTAAAATCTTCAAGTATCTTTGATACTGGAATATCATCATACTTTTATTTTATTTGCCATTCAACCATTAGAATGATAGATTTTTGTATAGGCTCTTTTTTATTCTACTCCCTCACAGGTTCATCATTACACTTCCCTGGTAAGACGAGACTTACTGACGCTCGGAGGACTAGATTTTGTACCTACTTGTGTTTAGTAACTTGCCATTAATACACAGGCCTCATTCCGATTGAAATGTTCTTCATGATTTTACTTTATGCAAGAATTAATGCATCTTAGTATCCATGAATTATTTATAGTATAAGTAATACTAATCAGTACTATTATGTGAAATAGTGTACTCCATTTTAGCATGCTTTTCACAGTGGTTTCTGGCTTTAGCATGTTTTCCCCCTTGGTTTCTGGCTTAGCCTAGTATTTTTCTCCTGACTACTTTCTGGTCCTCGCCTATCAGCCGGGGGAGTGTGCAAGTCTCGAACCAAACTACGACGATTATTGCATGCCTGGTGTGGAATCACCCCGAGCCACACACCCTGGAGATAGCTATCGCAGGATTTCGTAGGTGTAGATTTATCTTGAATTATAGCTCTTTTGAGCTCTTTAAACATCCTATCTCTTCTTAAGACTTCCCAAATTCCCACCTTACCTACCCCTCTTCCGTACTTGCTAAGCATTCTATCCTGTATTCTACCCTACCATACTATATTACTGTATTCTACCCTAAATCGCCTCCTCCTCATGATGTGCATTTCCAATAGGGCCTTTCCATAATTTAACGGAAAATTAGTATTTTTCAATGAGAAAGATGAAAGTTAAGTCAACGTAGTAGACTTAACTTGCCTGCTGTTGGCATACCTAAATATCGTAAAAAAAAGGTGTATCCCATCCACGAGCTAACGCGTTTTGTGAACTTTCACCGAAATGTGTTTACTTTGGCAATAAAAGCTCTTCCTCCTTTTACATTCGCTGCCTTTGGCTGGTGTTTCTGTCTGTTAATTTCCCGCATGCTTTTAAGCTCGCCGAGGTAAAGGTCTGGCTTCAAGCCCACAAGCCTTCGTGCATAATTGGAACGTCATCTGGAAACGTGGGGGCCTAATATCCAAGCCATCAAATTGACGAAGGGTCTGACGCTGTGGAAGGAGTGAACTTGGAGATTTATTCGGATAGGAAAGAAACATAATAATCTGCCATACGCGAATTGTCATGCAACGCGCTTCATAACTCGAAACTTTCATCGTTGTACCAAGTCTGTATCGTTTGTGAATGTCACGGTGAAGGACGGAGAGTATACTAAGGTTTTCTAATTTCAGTGAGGTAGCCGAAGTAGAGTCGGGGTGGACACTGGACAGTTGTATATATAGTTATACGCCTGGGAGTAAAAGAACGTTACATTTTATCAGTATTTCTTTTCAACATTTTAACTGGAAAAAATGACAAGGGGAGCACATGAAGAATCAGATATAGTTAAAGTAGGAAGAAAGCTGGTTAAGTCACATTTACTAATGTAGATGCGCTAGTCCTTACGGATAAAAAAAATGATTGAAACGTTTGTTTTTTTTAAGAGAAATACATGGCTACTCGGTGATGACTGACAGAGTTTGTGGCCAAATTTGCTACCTGCCGACCATTTGACAGTAGATACTACCTTGTCCTGGCTATACCCATGCGGCGTACAAAAGTCCCCGTTACTAAGCCACTTAATAACAGTCTAATACTGCTGCGGATCGAAATCTATCTTGAGCATTATAAATAAAAAGAAGATTTTTAAATCCATCGCAATGAAAACTACTGTGGAACTGTACCTACATTACGTTTTATTAACCAGTTGAATACCTTACTTCACCTTATTTCCTGTCGGACAAACAATGCAGTGCCTCCCTTTTCTACTATTTCTTCGTAAAATTTACCTCTTCCAAAACCATCGTCGTAACATATTCAAAATAATAAACTTCTGCATTCAAAGATCTAGCAGTCAACTACAGAAAAAATAACAGTGCCAACGAAGGACCCAAAAAGCTTTACAAAATAATAGTCTTTATAAAAAAAGGGGAGAAATCATCCGTTTCATAGCGATATGGATCAAGAAAATGGTTAATCACTTCAATATCGTGAAAGATAAAATAGTTAGTCGCAGTCACTTGCCAGGAAACATCTCTAAAACCACCTTAAGTGGAGTTTTACCAGCGATGGCAATGTAAACTAATTGAGTACAGCACAAATGGTCGGGTTGTGCTCTATTACGATCGTCGTATAAACACATATTATTAAATTAAGAATTCTTTCTCTCACCAGTACCGACCATCAGAAATGCCACGATGGAGTAGATGCAGCGATGTACAGTGTGCCAAAATCAACTTACCTGAAAAGAGATAAAAAATAAATGTAAATGATCGAATACCATTAAAATAAGAATCGAATTATAATAACCATTAAAAGCAGCAAATAATTACGGATTCCGTGAATATAAGACTCACACAAACATTCAAAGTAACGAAAACTTCTATTTCAAAAGTAACCAAATAACACACTATGAATCACATTCAAACGTATATTTAAAGCCAAAAATTACTCCCAATTCAAGAATGAGGAAATTCAACAAAAAAATTAAAGTCAAGGGAAAACAATTTAGGTAGTCTACGAGGTATGCCCATCCAATCAGCAGGCAGTTAGTAGTCGTTGTATGTGGAATGTATCTATATCGTTCCAGATGAGAGCATAAAAAATAGTTCTCACATCATTCTCTTTTTGATCTATTCACAACAATCTAAATATGTACGAATTAAATGGCGGAGGTTGGCTGGAACAGGTAATGAGGGGCGAGGATATGCTGAAGGAAGTGAGTGTTATTATTATGTATTTGTGTAATCTACCGGAAAAGGTAGGTGTAATGAAAGTAAGTAAAAATCCTCTAGACATTTACATGCGCAAGACCCTATCTCCTTGCACAATTTCTTTCTTAATCTCAGCGTACGTCCTACTTCTTTACATCCCCTTCATAAAACCTATTCATTTTCTTCCCTTCCCCGCTTACCAAACATCTGGTGATAGAGGGAAGGATATTGAGTGAGCAGGGAAAGGGAAGAAAGAGAATAGGCTTAACGGACGTCATAAAGAAACGTAGGAGGAATGCCAAGCTGAATACAGAAATAATGTAGAATGATGGGGGCCTGCTTTTATTAGAAAGAGGCTCTTTTATTCACATTTAACTCTATCTAAACCTATTATCACCGGTAGACTACATATGACAATAAAAAATCACCTATATTTACAAGGCTTACCTATAGGAACACGGGCTCGCATCAAATTCTCCGAATAGGGCAGTTTACGTTTTATAAGGCCTGTATGACGTGAACAACGGTCTGGAACGCCCCATTTGCTTTTCGGTCAATTGCGCGGAAAAAATGTTTGCTTCATGATCGCCATCAAGATCATGACAGGCGAAATTCCCCATGATACACTCACTCCATTCAACGCGTCAAAAAAACTCAATAATCCCAGGGGGAGAACTGGGAACATACCCTTAAGCACACAATTGTCAGTATGATAAAGATACAGAATTGTGCTCCAGCCCGCCACACGTGTGCCTCCACGATCAAATCACGCATGCTTGGTAAAAGTATACCTACACATCTTTTCCCTTACGTTTCACCTGCTATGTGCTGTTAAACAATATATTTGTTTCAGCCTCTAAGGCAAAAGTTGATGTGGGCTCTGTATATGACAGCAACGAATACTTTAAAACTAATAATTCTTATTTATTATGTATCTTTGACGAAAGGCAAGAATATAATCAGCATATACTGAAAAAATATCTGTGAGCAAAACAAAAAAGTAGATAGGTATTTTTATAAAGATAACCATTTAATTATTCATTTTTATATTAAGAGTATCACAAGAAATAAGAGAAACCAAAGGATTCACATTAATATCGGGCCAATCTCTTGCATTTCTTGTGATAAAAAAATAAATAGACAGAATTATCAATCAACCATGTAGTATATCGGATCATTCAAGTTACAGCTTAGTACACATACGTTAAACGATATATCACAGAATAACACAGTTATGACCATATTTCAAGCATTCCTGTCCCGAAGAACACAAAATCTACTACTGCTGGATGGTACACGCTTGATCTAAAAACCAATTGCAGCAAATAATTTAAATCATTTTCTGCTCAAAACCTAACTGGGTAACTTCGAAGAACCTCATTTTTCTGGGCCTGCACCGTCTGCACGGAAGACCCATTGCACTAGGTTCGTCACGGAGAACCTATCAAACTACGCGTTTCATTACAAAAAGTACAGAGTGAAATGAAAGATAAAAAAACAGCACATCTGCGGCACTGCGGTCAAGCAATATACTAAACGGGGAAAAAAACTTCGCGAAGCACAGTTGGTACCATTGCGAGGTCATTACTTTCGCATGCGACGAGTTAGAGCCATGGGAACCGCCCGGCACTTCCCATGGGTAATCGAATATTTTTATTTCGTGTGCAGTGCGAGAGATACAATGAGGAGGCGGAAAAGAGAGAGTAGAAGAAAAGCTGCGCGATATTACATATACATCACGCCATGCATACATATACGTCACGCCATTCCCTTTCGTGGCAGGCAAAATCAAAGAACTTAGCTATTTCTGTTAGGCCTAAGAAACTGGCTCTCTCTTTAAAATTTGAAGCTTTTACTCCAAGTTTTTATCGGTAATATAAGACCCTATATATCGGTAATATAAGACTCTATAACAAAGTGGAGCATGTTGGGTAAGAGTGGAAGTGGAAGAAAGAGAAAAGGTCGGTTATAATTTTTCAATACTAGAACAGTATTAGTATGCCATTAGTATTCTCTTTAACATTAAACTCTTTTCCAGGAATAAATCAATATTTTATTATGCAATGATCAGCCCTCCGGAAACTTTATTCGTTCTTACTTATTTAATCCCTGCTCGCAGTCAAGTGATTTTTAGCGGAGACCATGCGTTTTGTCGCAGAATAGAAATGCTATTTGCAGCCAAAGAAAAACGAGTCTATTTTCCGTGCAAGTACGTACCGTGTTCGATTACTACCACTATCGACCTCTATACTGCCGTACAGTTCCGTCCGTACAAATCAAAGTGCCACTTGCAAGAAACTTCTAAGGCTACTTTCATAGAAGTTACTTCCATGTGTAAACCCGCCTTAATGCGGAAGCAGGGTATCGAGTCCGATATAAATCAAATAACGCATATCGAATACGATAAATCGATATACATCGCAATAGCACCACTTCATGGGAGAAAGAGGGCGTGGATGCAATTGAGGTGGAGGGGAGGGGGATGCATTTGGATGCATACGAGAGGCGCGTGGGAGTAAATGGGATTGCGGTTGCCATGGGAACGGTGACCGCGAAGCGAATCTCTCCCAAAACAAACGACACACGATGGGGCGCGTAATTGCGAATTCTCGAGCGATGGCAGCGTCCGTGGTTGAACGTCGTAACCCGCCTGATTGAGGTCGGATGCTATTCAGGGAACTGACAGGGAAATCCTCTCATTCTACTACATATTCCATGAAGTGCAGCTGAGTTGCAATCAAGTTTTATTTTCCATTAACCAAAAATAAAAACTATCGCAGGACTGATTCTAATGAAATTGTAATACCTCATACTCATAGAAAATTCTGAATCACATAATCATTATTAAAGTAATATAACAGTAAAGGTAATTTTAATGGAAGTGAGAATAATTCTCTACAGAGTTTACACGCTCCGGGCCCTATCTACCCATAATATTTCTCTCTTCATCTCAGTATACGTCCTGCCCTGCTTCATTCCGTCCATCAAACCTATTCTCTTTCTCCCCGTTTCCCTCTACCCAACATCCTCTTCGCTATCACAACCTGAAATCAACCCTCCGCCCCTCATTACCTCTTCTAACCGCCTACTGTGCCGCCTCCTGGTCTAATTTAGAAGTTTCCTTTCCTCACTTATCATACCATGCACTTCCTCGTTTGTCTTCCTATCCCTCCGCCGCGCCTTCTCCATCCTCCTCCACACCCACATCTCGAACGCCCAACCTATTTTCTTCTTCTTTCCACAGAGGATAATTTGCTGCAAGCGTTCGAGATGTCGGTGTGGAGGAGGTTGGAGAAGGTGCTGTGGACAGAAATTAAAGTCACAAAATGTCATCGAACATAGCCGTGTGAAGATAATTATCATTCTTGGAGGAAAGCTATTGTCCACAATTTTATCAATCAACGACTAATTTCATGTTTAAAAAAATATTTTTGCGAGAAGATATCCAATATTAAACTTTGCATGATACAGACAGTATTTATTATTCACCTCTCCCCTTCCCCTGGAGATTCTAATGCAGATTATGAAGTCCATTCATTTATTATAATATATCCCAGGTGGAAAATTGGAATATTTTGCTCCAGGGACAATTTGGCATTCACCACCCATCTACTGAACAGCAGTTACGATGGCATTTGATATACACATGTTACCGGAGAAATGTCATCGGAGCATCCTCGAGTGGAAAAATAGATCAGAAATTTTTCACCAGATTTTAAAGTATCAGGCGAAAGTTTGTGGAAAATTGTCACAGATTGCATTGTAACAGAAAACACTTTGTAAATATTTCCACACCAATTTTTATTCAACCGACCTAGGTTTCGGCAAACATTGCCATTATCAAGGTATTGCCATTGCCTTGATAATGGCAATGTTTGCCGAAACCTAGGTCGGTTGAATAAAAATTGGTGTGGAAATATTTACAAAGTGTTTTCTGTTACAATGCAATCAGAAATTTTTCAATTGAAAGTGCGTTTCCACAGAGACTGATATAAAAAGCTGAATCTTTACATTGATGAATTAACTTTGCAAAGACATTATAAGAATCTAGGTACTGAATCAGTAAATAGAAATATCCCAAAAGTTACTCTTTTCGTAAGTTATCTCAAATTAATAACATACGCTGGAATAGCGAAAGATGGCTGGCAATGACAACACGATTTAAAAACTAGCAAATTAACACGAAACAGCTGTATCTAAAAATAATTTATATCAATATTCTTACGGGAACATAATTTGCACCCTACGGTAGGTAAATAGCTAAATAAATTGAAAAAAAATAGTCGAGTACAAACTATGTTATTGCTGACATCATACAAGCTAATCAATTAGCGGAGTATGAGTCAGCAGATGCGTTTATAAAGACGTTTAACACTCATGCAAGCATGTAGCTGGACTGGACAGCGGTCATACTCGTATTTACCCATCAAACTAACGATATAATGATGCAAAACAGGGGGCGTCCAGAGAGAATAATGATTCGTTCCGTCAATCATAAAAAAAGTATTTTCCCTGATTTTATTTTTCAACACTCATTCCATAAGTAAATCTTGCTCCCCATCAATTATTCTATCCTATAGCCTTCACCTATTTCAACGCACGGAATCCCACACGAAGAATTTTAATGGCTAGTAATTTGCACTGGAATATACAAATCTCAACACACCCTCGCTCAACTTGTCAGTACCAAGCACTCAATATGCAGACACGACTGTGCTCAGGATAACAATTAAACTGGCCGAGAATGCCACACTCATGACAGTCGAGAAAGGACGCGAAGATCTCCGAAAGAGGTACGGCCACCATTGTGAGCAGTCGTTCACAATTGTAGCTTCCTGTCATGAGAGAGTGTTTTGCTCATTCCATTCCAGAGACGAGTCTGTCCTCCCCCGGCATTCCGATAGTAAAAAAAAACTAGCTTAGCTCACACACTCGCAAGTTTAAGCGCTTATGGAGAGCAAACTTGAATTTAAGCTGTAATGTCAAGGACCTCAGAGATACACTTAATGCGGATGTTGGCGATGGCTCCTCTAGCCCTAATGTCAATGGAATATTCCAACTAAAAGAAAGAAAAGATATGGCTTTTGAAAGTTGAACTGTACCGACCCTCGGATAGGGTCAAAAGTAACAGGCTATAAAAAGATGGTCTCAATGAATTTATGGTAGTTAAATTGATGCCAAAGCGCCGTAGCGGCACTTTGTCTGGAATTCAAATAGCGTATCAATTCTTGTGGTGCGAATTTCGTTTATATATATATATATATATATATCCGCTTCGAATAAGAATCTTCTACCGCTGACGATGGCGTCCTGACGTCGAAACGTACAAGTTTTCTTTTGTGAGTGTCCTTTTTGCGTGTTTCTGTGTGTTATTTAGTGTATCACTGTTTTATTTATTCATGTGCATCGTCGCCGAGAGAGATTTTCTACCAAGACATTATATATATATATATATATATTTATTCGATGGGTATATTTACTCGCAGCCTGCGGTTCGACTTGGCCCCATAAGCTAAAAAAAAATTTCCCTCTTCTGCCGAGATCGGCTAAATTCCCTTGGTATTAAATTTACCACTAAAGATGCAATATCTTTAGAGATAAATTTAATACCATGCAACAACGGATAAAAAATTTCAAATACTGCCTAAGGCAATGAAAACTGTTATTACTAAACACAAAAAAATGGTGAGAATCGTTTGTAGATAATTGATATGTATTGTGACACCAGATACACCAGTGTTGTGATATACAAGAGATTGTGAGTGAAATCAGATATATTTTAAGGCAGTGAAAGGGTTAAACAATGAGATACTCGTTCCGCTTTTCAGTATTAATGTGAAGCAAAAAGATTGTGACGAATAAGCAGATAGAAATGTGGTTCTGAAGAAATAAAAACGCTGGATATAGAAATGAAAGGAAAGCGATTACGTCTGAGAAAGAAGACCACTGGAGTAGATGGAGAGTCCAAGTATCCAGACACTGTATTCATGGAGTATAGTAGTGCGTTGCATATTTTGTTCCACAAAAGAAGCACAGAAGTATCAACAAAGGGAAGAGATTAAGCACAGGGAGAACTAACTTGAGAAGAGAAAACATCGGTGGTGGAGATTCGACAAGTTAAGCTAATTACAAAGAGATGGAGTGAATACAAGAGTTTAGCTAACTTCAAACCACATATAGCTGAGTTTTTAAGCTATGAGAGAAGAGTTTTTTGAATGTGGTAATAGGCTAGGAAATAGGTAAATAAGATAATAGAATCCTCGAAAATACCTGGGAATATCTTCAATAAGGTGGCTGATATATTCGTATTATTGGAAAGATGAGATAGTTTTTTTTATAAAATGAGGCCAAATTCAGTTAATTTTATGCGTAGGTATTAATATCTCGCTCAAGCTACCTAAACATGGAAAAGGAGAGGAGAAATGTTCCATTAAAAACCTACCCTAATCTATACAGGGTGTATCGTAATGACTCTGTATTATTTTAGGATATGATTAAGCAGGTCAAAATAAGAAAAAAATTCAATTGGAAATATGTCCGAAAACGCACCGTTATTCAGCTGTCTATCGGTATGCGTTTTTCACGGAAACCCCGCAAAATAAAAAACTATTTAAAATAAAGACTTGATATTTTTTATAGCTATTAATGGGAATGTTTTAAACTACCTAGCATACGATATTTTATTATTTTCTAATACACCGTTTCAAAATGGTGGACAATCAAACTTTTCAATCCTTAATATCTTTGCACCCAGAAATCGTATAAAAAAGTGCAAGTATGAAAAATTTTCGCCTTTTATTTACAAATAAAATGGTATCGATAAAACTTTCATACTTAATAAACCAATAAAATGGTCAATAGATTTTCAAACCAATGCCAAAGTTTTAATGCACACATACAACAACAATATGGTTTCAATAAAATTTCCACACCCTCTACAACTATGGTCAACCAATTTTCAAACCAAACGACAAAGAGAGTTTAATGCACACATAGAACAATAAACCATAGTTGATTTCAAAACAAAGACAAGCTGATACTTTTACATTAACTCAATAAATAAAAGGTAATATATTATTTCATACATAAATCGTTCATTAAATTAATAAAATGCAGAACAGCACAATTAAAGAATGTGTTCAAAATGTAGCTCTCCCGTAGCAATACAGCTCTCGCCTACGAAGAGATTCGTACACTGTAGCCAGTACATTTTGATTGTTCCTAATTTCATTTGTTGCATCTTGAATTAGGTCTACCAACTGCTCCCTGCTGTTGATCCGTTGGCCATACACAGTTTGTTTTATTTGGTCCCAAAAGAAATAATCCAAAGGATTGAGGTCGGGTAACCTAGGAGACCACAATACAGCAGTGCATTAAACTCTCTTTGTCGTGTGGTTTGAAAATCGGTTGACCATTGTTGTAGAGGGTATAGAAATTTTATTGAAACCATATTATTGTATGTGTGTATTAAACCCTTTGACATTGACTTGAAAATCTATTGACCATTTCATTGGTTTATTAGGTATGAAATTTTTATTGATACCATTTTATTTGTAAATAAAAGGCGCAACTTTTTCATACTTGCATTTTTTAATATGATTTCTATATGCAAAGATATTAAGGATTGAAAAGTTTGACTGTCCTCCATTTTGAAACGGTTTATTAGAAAATAAATATCGTGTGCTATTTTTAACCATTGTCATTAACAGCTATACAAAATATCAAGTCCTTTTCTTAAATAGTTTTTTATTTAGCGGGCTTTCCGTGAAAAACGCATACCGACAGACATCTAAATAACGGTGCGTTTTCGGATACATGTCCAATTGAATTATTTTTTTATTTTGACCTGCTTAATCATATCCTAAAATATTACAGAGTCATTACGAAATACCCTGTTTAAGACCCATAACAATATATTGACCAAGTACTTTACTATTCAGAGCCTAAAGTATTAGGCTCTGGGCTAATTTATTTTCCTCCAACAGTCCCCTTGGCTTGAGAAATTTCAGCTCCCATCATTTTTAATCAAATTTTCTCTCAGATATTTTCGACATAGATTCAGATAAATGAAAAGGCGGAGGCGCTACGCCACCTTCGGCTAAATAACAGACGCATAATGAGTCGGTGCCGAAACTGTTACATGTGAATAAAAAACCGACCAACTCAACCACAGTACTTTGCCGAATGGAAATTGACAGATACCATTAGTGAAGGGACCCTTACACGAAATATCAAAATCACCGTTCCGTGTTCGGAATAATTTTAAGACCACAAAAGGTCCAAGAGAAAGGTTTTCGAATGAGAACGATCATGTGTAAGCAAATCACAAACAACGACAACCACTGTGTTAGGCTGAAGGTTTTCAGGAAGAGATGTCTACGTATTACCATAGGGTAATACTTACGTACTCAATATAATTACGTATGCTGTATTAATGCTCTCAACGTTTCAACGCTTGGACTTAATTTTCTGAAAGTCGTTTTTTTACAGTTTAAGTAATGAAGAATGAATAAGGAAAGAAAATAATTGTAAAATTAGTAGTGGTGCCTGTTATGATTCAATAGAGATCTTGGAAAATGAAATGGATAATAATTTCCTTCATTAGCATTCTTGTGACCAGACCAGTGAAAGGTACTGTGACTAAAATTGCATAGGAAATTACGGTTGAAATTACATCCACTCATTAGTAGTAGGTATATTGTAAATAATCCCTATAAACGCTATACCTCGTAGAACTCAAAGCTTGGAGATAATTTGTAGATTAAAACATAATCTCCTGACAGAAAAGGAAGCCACTATGTAAAGAAGATCGCTCTGAAACCTCACAGCATATAAGTGCGATATTCCACAGAGGATAAATAATTTGCCTTGACCGGGATTGCTCACAGCATACCTCAAATTGAATTGCATTTTGAGATATCAAAACAGAGAACAAATTCTTTATTAGGGGCGGACAAATAAACTTTTGCTAACACTTGTAAGAATAGGTTTGGACACTGCCCCCGACACACAATGGATTTATTTTACACATACTGCGGGGAAAATAGACGAGAAAGTAAAGTAATGAAATCTGATATGCCTCAGATCATTTTAGCAATAACCACCTCAAGCAATTAGGTGGCTGGAGTGGTAATCGTGGGTCAATGAGAACACATTATAATAGTTTTTTTAAAGTCGAAAAAAGTTCTTTGACTGCATTTCACTTAAGTGCATCTATTTATGCGTTGAAACTGATCATAAAGGCAGTAATGTTACAAGAATTATAACAACCTTTTTCCCATAATCGAGGCATGTTATGACTATAGTTTTCGGCACGGTATTCGAAATTAAGATGAAATTATATTGAAATGTTTTTATTCGAACACTGGACTCGGCATGACTCCCTGATACTTGTTAGCAACAATAATTATTCGTATAAGAAATGCATTATTTCGCGTTTAGAATAAAATCTGAACAAATGAAATCGAATTATTACGAAATATATGTCATGTGCCATAAGGCTACGTGTAAAAATAGCATTGAATTGCCAAAAAACCAAATCGGTATCATGCAATTTTTGGCACTTATACTTTATAGATATCACTTTTGAGAACACTTAGGCAAAGTTCCACGCAAATATTTAAATAAACAAAAATCGTTCCAACCACCTAAAGCCGTCCAGTCTCCATAGGGGGCATGGTCGAAACGATAATAATTGATTCGACGATGTAGAAGTGGAGTGCCGGCCGACGCGACGGTCGCTGCCGCTTACCTGAGGGAGTAAGGACACGCGACAGGAAGTATGAACTTCCGAACGCCGCTGTGACCATTATCGGTCGCAATCACGTTTCCTTGACCGCTGGATTAGGGTAGGGCGACAGAGAAAGGGGAGAGGAGAAACGTATAGAATGAAGGCTGGGTGCGTATGTCCAGAAAGGGGCGGAGGACAAGGGCACGGTTGTGGTGGGAGCGACAGGCAGTGTATAGAGAGACGGTGGGATCAAGAACCCCGCGGCGCCCACGGAGGTTCATGACCTCAGGCCATCGGATTGCATCGACGCCACCACGCAACGCGGGGACATATAATCCGTGCCACCTTGTGACGACAACACGTCCGTCTCGACCGCAGATGCCACACCCTCAAAAAAAAATACCCAACACTCCCACGCAACTATTGTATTATACATATGGGATGTGAACTGGAATGAAAACGAAACTAAAAGAAGGGGATAACGGGATCAGTTTCCAATGATACACGCAAATGTACATAAAACGCTGGAGAGTTCCACTGTAGAACTTATTTCAATTAAACCTTAAACAATTAAATTAGTCACCCTACCCTTGACCTTTTCGCCCCACGCAACGTCTTTTACTCCCAACTGAAACGTAATTCGTAACTTTCATGTCATCCTCGCCTGATTCTTGCCTTTTGTATATTTTGAACATTTCTGTTTTGTTTCTACTCCTGTTGTTGTTTTTAATATGTTATGTTTATTGAACCCAATTTAAAGGCCTTATTTGCTGTTTTTGGAGTTTTAATAAATAAATAAATAAACTTTTACACGGCAAAATTTATGCTATGGCATCGAAACCTGTCAACCTGATGTGCTTCCCTTTTGGTGGAGTGTCAAATTTTTATGACACGATTCTAGAATTATATTTGAAACATTTTCCTTTATTAAACAATGTTATAACTTTAGTTTTCAGCATAGTATCCGACATTTGGGCGAAAATTATATTTAAATATGTTTTTTTCGAATCTTTGATTGGGCGTGATACCTTGTAACTTGTTAGGAAGCATTTAAATAATATAAAATGTATAATTTTGCATTAAGAAGAAAATCTGTACACGTGTAATCAAATTGTTATGAAATATGTAACACGTGACATAAGGCTACGTGTTAAAATAGCCATTGAATTACCTGAAAAGAAAGTCGTTAAAATACATTTTTTTCACTTTTACCTATAGATATCAACAATAAGAACACACAAATTTTCGCGCAAATAAAAACATAGATAAAAATCACCCCAACCACCTTAAATCTATCGGCCACAAATAAAGCAGGAAAATCAGATGCCAATGTCGGAAATGGCTGATAAATATCAAGTCCATAACTCCATATAAAAATCTTCGCAAGCCTTTTCTTTACATTCTAACACAAGGTCTCCTGTCATCAATTCTCCCCTTTTCGAGAAACACTCTTGTGCTAACGCTATTCTACTTGTAATATCTTTACTGCCCTCCTATTCCCATCATTTATTACCTTCCTATTCGCTTATTCCTACAGGGTACTACGCAGGTAATTAAATCGCGCTACCGACTATAGTGTGTGCTTTCCTACTTTTACGGTCAGCCACGTTATCTTTGATGATAATGACGAAATTTTGTTAGCTCGTAAGCTAACAGAATCAAAATGAGCAAATCAAATCATTTCGCTTCAAGCTGAAGTGAAACTATATAATTAGTTCCATTTGGTTCACAATCGCATGAACACCAGGGTCCCATTCAATTTTGTCTCGGTAGAGGAGTGCTCGGGTTTCGGGGGCATTATCAGTGGAGCGAAATGGGTCACGGAGGGTTGATTCAAATGAATATGAAACGCAGCTGCTGGATATGGCTACATTCGGAACGCCGCGGGCACCTGAGAAGCAACCTAAATTTGAGACGGGCACGGTCTCTTGTGGTGCTTCAGGTTCGAAGTCAGAAAGAAGTGCCCGTGAGCCTGTGGATCTGCCAGGTATAATATATCTGTCGTGCAACATATCTATTCAATCATTATCATCAGTTCGTCTTCAAGGAAACAATACGGCCTATCTGACATTATTTGGGAAATTTAGGATTTAGTTACTGTGGAAGCATCGAGACCTCGCGCAGAGTTTTAAAATGCAGTTCAGCATAAATCTCAACAGATATTAGAAAAATACGGCTTTGAAACAACAACGCTTATCTGAAATTAGCTGGAAATACAGAGTAGTTTTTGGGGCCTCCTGAAAAGTTTCAGATAGATGGTATTCTTCCTTCAACGACGATATGTACTCCACCAATTGAATCGTAACTGTAAGTCCCCAGGCAGGCTTGGCTAAAAAATGCTAACTACGTGGAGAATTCTCTAAGATTTATTTTCCGAAACTATTTAATTATTCATTACTAAATCCCATTTTAACTCTTCGTAACTTTTACCATCCTATGCAGTGACCAAAACTTCAGTTTTTACCCCAATCCCGCGCACACCCTGAATTCTTCACTCAATCATCCTCTCCAGCTTTCCATGTCTATTCCCAACAAGAGTTGAGTTACAACAACATGATGGTCTAAATACTTTCACTCCCGCCACCACAACTGGGTATTCTACCAGCTAATTGTCAGGCTTTTGGACAGTCCTTTTCCCAACTTCCGCATTTTTCGGACACTTCTATCTCATACTCAAATTTATTGCTTTCCATCAGGTCTCTTTTAAGTTAAGTTGCTTCTGCCACTTCCTTTCCTCTCCCTCTTCCACGCCTCCCAAGCGTTCTACCCTGTATCACTCTCTTCAACATGCCCTCGTCTATCAAAACGTCGTCCATCCACATTTTCTACCTTCTCAAACCACCAACTTTTTTTCCTCTGACAATACCCAACACTTCCTTGTTCACTCCAGCCATGCGTCGTAAAAACAATACCATCCTTTTCATTTCTCCGCTACACTTAAACGACATGCTATACGACATGCTACATGTTGTCAAACCGTCATACGTCCTGCTGCCAATTTTTTTGCCTCCTTTGACGCTCTCGCATCGGCTTCCTTTTCTCCCCAGCCACGTTCACCACTTCTTCACTTACATCCCCCTCCACACAGTTTACTCTTTCCATTCTCCTTTCCCCCCCCCATCTCAAAAGTCTCCAGTCTACGCACATCATCCTTCCGCAGCGACCAAGTTTCTGAAACATACGATGGTAGGTATTACCCAAAATTTTTCTGTTCATTACCACCCAATATATGTACTCTTGAAAGTGATTGGCAATTTGGTAGTGCGATTAGAGCTTGGCTGTTGGGGAATGGGGAGGTTGAGTTTTTACTCACATAGGTATTGTAAATGATATTCAACGTAATGAGGTTAAATTTATTTCCTGGGATTCCCTTGTCCTTTTTAGTGAAAGGGTTCCAGCGTTCACGCGTTTTTCTTATAAATTCTGTACGGAACACATATACCCTCTTGTAAAGTTAATTAGTAAAGAGTCGGCAACTTTTTTGTATGATTTGTTTTGTATCGATTGTGTTTGCGAAATGAGGAATAAAATTACTATAAACATTATTATTATTTCGGTGTTTACTTATTTATTCTTTATTTCATTGTTCGAATGCCCCATCACCACCACTATTCGTGAGCGCTTCACACGAAGCATGCTGATGCAATCTTCCACGACATGTCCTCATTACTAATCTCATTGTCATCTAAAAATGCACCCCAGTTATTTTAACTAATCCGTCAGCTCTAGTTTATGCCCTCCAATATTTAAGGTTATTCTGGCCTTCCTGCCAAGGAAAAATATGAATTTTTTTTTTCTTTTTTTGATTTACAGCTATATCACGCGAGCTATCCGCCAACACGCCACCTATTCCGTCGAATACTTACGAATTTTCTAGGAACAAGGGCAGTGAAATTAGCACAGTTACATCACTAAAACGTATTGATTTCTCTAAAGGATTCAATCCTACGTATGTGCAAATCCCCAGGCCAAAGAACAAGGTGTTTAAAGTGTTTCGTTTCCGCTTAAATCAATGAAAAATGTGCATCCATTGCGATTGATTCTGCAGCATGACTACATTAATTTTACAAGAAAACAATCGCTGTGTTAGGCGTTTAAATTTGCTTGAATACTTAACTTTCATGTATTGCGGTACTAGTAATAAATAAGGTTTCTGTGACCTAAATCAATGGAAATGTGCGTGAAATGTCGTAAATATTGCAGCAAAGCTAAAATGGGGACTAAAAACGAAAACTACACTGTAGTGATTGAAAACTACGTCAGCTTGAAGCAATAAATAACTGTTAGACAAAAAAGTAGATAATCACTGCATCATTGATGCATTCTGTGCCATTTATTTTTAAGTACTTATGACGGTATACATAAAAAATGAAGAAAGGCAAATATATTCAAAAAATAAACTCAACCAAGCGAAAATATGCACTCGTTCGTCTAAAAAGTGGGCTATTCGTTGTTACGAGGAAATTGGAAAAAGCAAACAAACCATTTTAATCAACTCTCTGTAATCAAATACAATGAAAACAGAACAAACACGAGACTGCAAGAGTAGTATTTCGATGTGATAATTTAAATTCCTCCATGCACACAATCATTTGGCAGTCAGTTGAAAAAAATAGCAAAAATATAAAACCCTTACTATATAAAACATTTCGCAATTCTCAATAATAGAAAGCCTGTTATCTGGCAAATTACTGAAGCATATCAAATCGGGAATGTGCAGCATGAAATGTAAACTTCAGTTCAGCTGGAAGAGTTACTGCAAGTATCAACAATTCCACCAAAGGCGTATTTCTGGAGTTGGAGACAACTCATGGGGCATACATAATTTATCATTTGTTAAGTTATCATGCCACAAGTTAGAATGATTTTACATCATTATGGGAAAGACTACCAGTACCATTGAACTTGAATGGATATTTATAAATGACTTTTTACATAAACATGAAAGATAAAGTTGACAATATCAAAATGAAATGTACTTTCTAGTAGTAGAAAGGGAAGCAGTACCTATAGTGAAATAGTAAAGGTTTGAATTCGAAACGTAGCCCTCGAAAGTGCCCATCCAAATTTTATGACATTCGCCATGACATGCCTTGATATGAAATTCGCTACCCCCGTTGGCGGCGGGGAAAATTCTTTGCCTTCCAGCTTTAAGAGTTAAGGATTCGAATCCTCCCCGAGAGGGATTATTAACTTCCCAGGGCATGGTTGTGCATTTTGGGCCAATTTTGTACAAAGCCAGATGTAAGGCCCTTGGGGCTGCTTTCAAGATGATGTAAATAAAGAAATACATAAATTAACTTCAACAAATTAATTTCGCAAGATTGCTATTTCATAGTGCATAAATAAATTACTGCACATTCCAATTTGCATAATGTGTGATATTCAATGGTATTAAATTGTTTTATAGGATAAATAGTATCCAATGGTTTGGCGATTGCACCTACTACGCAATTGGCTGAATGGAAATCTGCAGACTCATGTCTGCAGATCTCATTGAGATGTTTCCGTAGACTAAGGAGATGACATTTTTACACAACAAATAACACATAAGTCACGGTGAAACAAAGATATACTATAATTCGCGCTGAGAATGGTCGAGAAAGGCAGGAAATTTCGACGTAAATCATGCTAAAACTGTTTCGAAGACATCGCAAAACACTTATCCACACTCGTTACTCTTCACGGGGACTAATTTTAACCCTTGCGGCTCCAATTTTAACCCTCACTTCAAAATCTTCTCCCACACAACCCCCGATAAAGAGTCAGCGCCCCAATAAAGACGAGGAGCCCACTCAAAAAAAAAAAAGACAACCCTCGATCTCCTCCCTTAATCGCCGTGAATGGATATTTCAGCCAGACGGGAGAAAGGGAGGGAGAGAGATGAGTTGGGAGTATTGTCTGGGAATGAAAGGAAAGAAAGCCGTGTCGACCTCTTGACGGGTTGACCGCGGCGCGGGAAGAGTCGAGACGCATCGATCTTCTCGACGGGACACGCGAATCGATAGGGGGAACCAACACAATCGATATGTAAAGGACCCTCTTTTGTTCTGTCGGGATACGCTTTTGTTCTCTCTTTCGCCGACTCGGCCCGTGCCGTGACACCCCCTGCCCAGGCTGGCTGCACATTTCGCGGACCCACCACAATGGCCCGTTCACACGCTGGTAATTCAATATTACCAACAATATCACGCGCCATAACGAGCAAGTGCTTGACGTGGTGGGTGAGGAGAGGGAACTACTGGAGAAGACTTATAAGGAGGAAGAATAGATGGCTGTAACGGGTAGTGAGGAGCGAAGGGATGTTGAAGGGAGTAACAGAAGGGAGGATGTTGGTCAATCAGGACAGGAGAAGAAGAAGAATAGACTTTATGGGGAGGATGAAGAGAGGTAGGACGTACGCTGAGATGAAGAAAGAAATTTTGTGGGTAGAGGTCTGCGGCTGTTAAAATCTCGAGGTTTTATTTTTCTCTATTCCATGTTAACCTACCCTAAACTGTAGATTACCATGATAATAATTATGTGTACTGGGGAGCAGGAAGGGAAACTGGATGCCAAGAGTAGTTACATATTACTACTCTTACGGGATTTATAAATATAATTGAGGAGTTATATGCATTTTAGAAAGTAATTGATGAAGGCTGTGATAGTGGGGAGAATATTGGGTAAGCGAGGGAGAGGAAGAAAGAGAATAGACTTTATGGATGGGATGAGGAAAGACAGAACGTATGCAAGGCTGAAGAATGAAATCTTGTGAGGAGTAAAGGGCCTGTGGTTGTCATAAATCGGGAAAGTTATTCCTGCTTCCATATAAACGTACCTTAATCAGCAGATCACCTCTAATAGCAGTAAAAATATTCCTAACAACATAATGAGCCTAATTTATTAGGCATAATAATAGTTAATGTCCTAACATCCACCTGCCACACCCCCTTGCAGTATAGAACGCAGCTGAAGTATTTACACTCCATTGCGTCTCCAAAACGAACCATTCTCATCGTTGCTGTCGTCGCTTTTTCATTATCTTAATCCATTTTCTCGTCGGGAGGCGGGGATGAGCACTGAAGTAGTTGATGAGGGTGGGCGGGGGGAGGTTGGGGGATGTGCACAGTCTGGAATAAAATGGGGCCGTAAAAACAAAAGAGACCGGGTACAAAACCGAAGATTAAAGGGGAGAGAGGGTTGGGGTAATGAGAGTTCGAGTAAATGAGAATGTGTGTGCGAAGACAGAGACAAAAGAGGACGAAGGGGCAGAGCGCGGTCGGGTTGTCACAGTGGGTGCAGTTCCATCCAGGGGATGGGACGGTAGCGCGGTGATTCGGATGGTGGACCATTTAGTCGACGACTGCGGGAGGTTTACCGGCGCCATTTAGCTACGTTTTCCACATCTGCATGTAGATACTCTTCTTCCAGTCGCCGTGCAGCAAGGGTGCTTTCTGATGATTCCCAAGTTCTTACCTGTAGTTTAACAATTTTTTATCGTAAATAATACCCACTAGCGATCAGAGATATATGCACCGATGACGTAGAATGACGAAGTCCTATGTAGAGTTGGGGAAATAGATGCCTAATGATAACTTTGATAAGAAGATGAGATAAATTTAGATTATAAAAACCCAGAAGATTACCCTAATAGTAATTAGTGGTAATCTGCTAGTTAAGATACTTTTATATTGAAAGAGGGGTTACATTTGCTGATATTTCACAGCAGCAGGACCATAACTCCTCACATTATGTTCATTATGTAGGTGGATATTAATTCATCAAAATGGAACAGTTTTATCATACCAGGCTTCACACTGTATAAGTTATTTTGGTTTGAAGTTAGGTGCAAGAAATAACTATTAATTTTCAATATCACCCCTTATTGCCCATTGTGACGTAAAATGGAAATGATACAATTGTTGTGGTAGGGTGTATAGATAGAAGACCTACTCTTTCTACTTAAGCATTCTCGTCAACCCACAAATTCCACCTCACTTCCGTCTCCCATTATCTTTCAAGTACATCTGGCCCTAGTCATCCTTATCGCCATTTATATTTTCCTAGGCGAAGCTAGCCATTTCCCGCGGCAGTGCTTTACGAAAGCCTCAATATCTCAACCTGGGACCGCCCTGTATTCAAACTGGGTCCCGGTTAAGCAATACGCTTGCAGTTTGGTGTTTTACTGTCATGAACTGGAACCCTTTTAATGAAATTGAGTGAATAAAAAGTAAGACACGTGTTTCCCACGACATAATTTTCAGACAAAGGTTTTAAAAAAATCTGCAGTATAACTGCTAATTATAAAAACCTCAGCTTGCTCACTATTAAGCCTTTCCGAAAAACCTGTTTTCATAAAGCGAGCCCATTTACCTCATAATATTGTCGCAAGAAATGTAACAAAATAATTTTAAATATAACGCCAGGAATATTTTACCGCGGGATATAAATTTTTTAAATAAATAAAAGCGAAAATTTTCCAGCTAAAGCCAAGAGAAAATAATAATTAGTAAACTGTTTATTAAAAGTAGGAAATAATCATAGTTTCTAATCCGGCTTTCAAGGAGGTTAAGCTCGGTTCCAAGACAGACAAACGAGGGGGTGTTAGAAATGTCAAGGGAAGGAAATAATATTGGTGATCTTCGGTGTTGCCCGACCTCCTAGTCGATCGTCGCCCCTCCAGCACTGTAGACTCCTCGAACGTGTCTGCTTATGGTAAGATTTTCCGGGGACATATTCCTCATTTCCCACGCCCTCTACGGCACGGGAAACAAAGTGAAGAGTCCACGTTTCTGTACCACCCATTTCTTTTTATATGGTCCTCGTAATCAGCTCCCTCATACTTCTTTCGCTAGTACCATTCTCCTCTTACTGTCTTTGCCACTAAGCCCATTTTCCTCTAACGTAATACCCAAGCCATTAAATTATTCTCCTTGCTCCACTTTGTATTGTGTAATATTCTTGGTATAAAAATATTGATTTTCACATACATTTTTACTATACTCTGTAATTCGGTACAATGGAAAAATCCTAAATACCACTCAGTCATAAATCTGCAGAAAATTAAAGCCATATTTCCTTCTTTAACGCGTGCAAACGCGAATTTTGGACCACCAGTGAAGGCGGAGGTGAAAATCGATTTTCTGTTCCACCTTGAGAAAGATTAGTTTTTTTTCACGCCATCTTCTACTGAGGAGGGTTGACAAGGTCTCTCACGAACTCGAGGAAGATTATTTAAGACAGTGAAAAGTGACTTTCAGAAGCGAAGGGGACTATGAGCGTCCTTTCTCTCGCAGGGTACAAATGCTCATTTTTCAAGCGACAGCACTCAACACGGAAGACGATAAAAGCAGTATTGCATCAAAGTGAATACTGTATATAGAACAGAGTCGAATCATCACTGGTAAAAGTACGGTTGGCATCTTAAAAAAAATATATGTGTGTATATATATATATATTTGACCTTAATAATTCACCTTACCCGGGATTCGATTCAGCAGTTAATTAAGTAGCCTTGCTGGTGTAACTGGTAGCATACCTGGCCGGAAATCGTGAGATCCGGGTTAGAATCCCAGGTAAGGTAAATTTTTTTCTGTCTGGATTCGACACATTTTCATCTTCCCCACCAAACCCTGTGTTCGTCCTTATATGTGTTCCTATTCCTTTCCATTTCCTATGATTGTATGAATTTATTCGCGCCCTTGAGCGTTATGTTTACAAATGAATACGTTTTTATATATTTATATAATAATGTAAATATATAATAATATATTTATTTATTTATTTATTATTGTAACAGTTGCACTTGATGTTATTTAGCGGCGAGCCCTTGACTTCACCGAGCACACCTGTGATGAGGATTACTAGTTTTACAGAGTGTCCGGGGTACATTTGTCGAAGTTCGAAAAGCAGGTCTTGATAACTCGTCCGTTTTTCCACCTCCTTCGCATCCATGTTCGTTTCAGCCGGAGCGCTGATTGCATACTTTCGGATGACATTTACATCCGAAAGTATGCAATTCCACGCCATGACTGAAAAGTTAAATTCCTTCAATTGAAATAAACTTGAGGTGGGAAAAGAAATAGTGTTATCAATACGTGATATTTTTTTGTGCTGGAATATCTTCCTCTCCCCCACGATACAGGCTTCTTTTCAATATAATATGTTGCTCCGCAAAAAGGTCATCGCAAACTTTTTTACATAACCTCGGAAAAAGTTACCATCTCATTTTTACTTATATTATGCACACTATTGAACAAGAAACAGAGTTACAGAAGTCATTACTCGAACGCGGCTTCTGGGAAATTTTAAGTGAGTACATCGTTGCTAATTAAAATTAATAATCCGTTCATTGTTTACGGCCTTGAGAAAGACCCGCGACCAATCAAAGCCCATCCTATTGACGAAAGTATCCTTTTCTTTTCAAAATCTAAACATACTAGGTCTGTCAGCATGTGAATCCTCTTTTCGGCTGAACAAGAATCCCGAAATTAGCTTCGAAAGTCTCCCAAGGATGTTGATTGAAAATCCAGCAAATAGGCTGAAAATTTTAAAAAATTGTTTGCTACTGCCGTAAAGGTATGGAAGTGGACAATTTTTCAGTAATTCCGTAAAATATTCGAAAGAAAACAAAATGCCGCAATCTGGGATTGAACCCCAGCCACCATATGAGGATAACCGGCTCGGCTCCTCAAACCACTGGTCTACGACCTCTGTTGATGGAGGCGTGAAGTTAAAAGATTTATACGGAGGAAGATTCTTCAATAGCGATTTTCTCTCGAACCCGGGCCTATGTGGAAGTAAGCCGTGACACTTTTCCCGCATTCTCTCTATAGTTTCAGAAAATAATTGCCTCGTTTTGATCCCGAACATAAGTCACGCGCTGTCTCCTTGTTAGTCCAACCCTCTTTTTCTATTTGAACAACTATCTCATGCGTAAATAATATAAAATTTACCATCAAAATGAAGCAGTAAACGATCCAAGTCGATTCTGCTAAGGCGAGGCAGAGTTCAGGAATAAATGAAAAAGGGAAGCCAATTGAATATGATGGAGATGATCATTTCAATGAATGAATGGTTGAAGTGAACTTATTAATTGGATGCAAAAATAAACTGCATTATCAAGTACAATCGCATCTTTGAATTCCGTCCTAATAGAGTTAAACATACATTCAGGGTAATGATTTCCTCCCAATCACGTAAATAAAAACTATTTTGGAAATAATTGGGTACCTACACTCTGGGAAATATTATGTATGTTAAATGCGTTTGGTAGACCCTACGTATAAAATATTTTATTTGGTATCAAAATCAAAATAGTCAATGTCCGAAACACCTAAGATAGAACTTAATATCCGCAACGTTAAAGTAATTATTTGCAATATTATCTAACAAAGAAAAACCTACAAACAAAATACTATATCACAAATGAATGAAAAGATAGGCTAGCGCCGTTAAAATTGCAAGCTGACGCCGATAAATGATAAGAAGGAAGGCATCAAGGCCCATTAACCGCTGAAAATTGAGGATTGTGTGCGGCAAGAAAGAACCCTTGAGGAACGGAATGCTCAGGGTAAAACATACACCACGAAAGAATGACTCCGTTATTCGTGACTTGGCTTATCGGTAAAACCGTTTCCTTTGAACTGTATTCCCCGCCTTCCAACCTTCCGTCTATGGGCAACACGCGAATGTCATAACTCGGTATAGGAGCTGGCCGGAGAAAGACTTTCCCCCCTCACCGATCCCACGGCCCAGCATTCCCTGGGCGTTCCTCCTTACGTCACGCCATGCCACTTTGCGTGTCTTCGTCACCTTTCCACCAGGAGGCGCGCACGCGAACGAGCGGATAAATTGCCATAATCCCCATCCTCATGTGATGTGCTTCGTAACAGAGATGCTCATGCTCGGAGTTGGATTGAGTCGCCTACGGGACACTGAGGATATAATATGCCGTTGGCCCGGAGGCCTATAACTTCAGGGCCGGAGGATCTATAACTTCAGGACAAAGGGAAGCCTTGGTCGTACCCAGCTAGGGGCAGTGGATGGCAGATTCCACCCAACCCTTTGACGCTCAAAATTAAAACCAAGAAACTTAAAGGGAACAAAGTGACTTTTAAGAGAATTGCATCAAATCGTGTTTTGGGAGTGGTTCAGGTATAGTTAACTGCCCAGCAGGAGACATAATCGTAAACTAGCTTGGTGTACTTACAAGAAACACCAAGCAGAAGTACCTTACCACTTCCCCCACCTAACCGACCAAGCATAAGGGACCCCTTCGTAGTTCAGATCCCATTTGGAACGCCCTTTAGGGCCGTAATACATTTTATCTGTCAGTACTTCAGAACAAATAAATAAACATTAAAATTCCTTCGCCGTTCGAGATGCATGGAGGAGGATGGAGAAGGTTCGGTGGACGGAAAGAAAGACAAATGAGGAAGTACTTGACATTGTTGGTGAGGAGAGGAAACTTCTGGATGAGATAAGAGGGAGGCAGGGTAGGTGGCTAAAAGCGGTAATGAGGGGCAATGGTTTGCTGAAGGCCGTGATATAGGGAAGAATGTTGGGCAAGCGGGGAAGGGGAAGGAAGAGAAAGGTTTTATGGACGGTATGAAGCAGGGTAGGACTTATGCTGAGATGGATAAAAAATACTACAGGTAGATTGGTCCCTGCACGTGTAAGGATCTGTAGGATTTTCTCTGACTTTCATCACAACCTACCTTAAACTGGTAGATAACTCTAATGAAATGAATTGCAGCGGCTCGAGACGGCAGAGCGTCGGCCAGGAGCACTGTTGGTTGGACCCTGGGAAAATCCCCTGAGTGGGAGGGGGACTTTTACGACCCCGAGAGGCGGTTTTCCCCTCCGAGAATCTTTGTAAAAGATAGAAAATAAAGTAGTACCGTGTGAGCTCTGAACAAGACAACCTTCTCCCGCGAACCGGCGCTACAGAATCATTAAATGACACATGGGAAGATGAATGAAGAGATTAAACGGCATGCGAATTCTGGAGGGACAGTCGTAGGTAATAAAGAGAGCGTATTAAGGAATAAAATTTGTCTATGAAGCCAAAATTGCACTCCTTCCCACTTAAATTTCAGACAGCTAAACTTTAGTATGCCAGGATAAGCATATTTTTTTACAATTGATATACCGATTAAGGTAGGTTTAAATGGAAGCTAGTAAAAATCCTATTGATTTTTACATGTGCAGGGCCCTGTCTACCAATATTTCTTTTTCATCTCAGCATATTTCCTACACTTCTCCATCCCGTCCATTAAACATATTCTCTTTCTTCCCCTTCCCCGCTCACCCATCATCCTGCCCTCTGTTATATCCTTACATCCCCCCCTCAATACCTGTTCTAACCTACCTTGCCTCTTATTAATCTCATTTAGAAAAAAAGAGAAAATTTTCTTTCAAAAGAAAAAATTTGACAAACTGAAGATCGAATTATAGAAGTTAAATAATACAAGAATTAAAGTAGTATACATTCGCGTTGTCGTAGTCAAATTTTAATTGCCAATGATAAATCGTAACATTATCGCGACAGTCCCACTATTACTACCTATGTCTTCGGCCTATTAACTGCACCAAAGATCTATTCAATATGGCCGATTGCGTTTTCAATGGCTTCTTTATTCCCCTGTGATATCACACTGTATGGCTTCATCTCAGGATGTTAACCCAAACGAAAAGAAAATAGAATTCCGCATGATTTCCTGCTTTCCAGCCAAAATGGAAAAAAAACTCATTGCACTATACTTCGACTTTTATAAAAAAATCTATTGCTAGCTTTAGAATTATGTATTTTTGTGTTTACTCACGCAAAAACGGATTCCATTAAATCGTGTGTATGAACTCAAGTAATAAAAAAATTATTTGATAACGCTAAAAACGTTATGCACACTACCATTCGAGTAGTTAAAACAGACTACGGTGAATGTACTGTGGGAGATATTTATTTCATAATTTACATATTTGAAACAAACATATACAGACAAGATTCCCAACGAACAACATAAATCTCGCCTTTTTCCCGATATTAGAAATCCCTGCATGAACTCCGATTTTCCCATATGGAGGATACACCACCTATTCTCTTATTTTCAAGTGATTGGAGCGATTATGTTCATGAGTACATTTGCGTGAAACTTAGCATACGCGTTCTTACTAGCACTACCTATAGATAAAAGTATAAAATGCATTTTACCGATTTTATTTGGTAATTATATGCTATTTCTAAGTCTTAGGGCACAGCATGTGTATTTAGTAATAATTCGATTGCACATGTGCAGATTTTTTTCAAGACGTTAAATAATATACCATATCATTATAATGGTTGCTAACAAATATTAACGAGTCCAAAGTTCGAAAAAAACGTATTTGAATATAAATTTCGCCAAAATTTCGGATACTGTGCCGAAAACCCAAGTCATAAAATGTTTTATTTGAGGCAAAAAATGTAAAATATAATTCTTTTATCACTTACATTACTGGAAGTACGGTGAGTTACAACGCACACACGTATGTACTTAAATGAAATGTCTCCCTATATTTTTTTTCGACTTATATAAAAAATTATTAAAATGTGCACTCAATTACCGACGATTACAGTTCCAGCCACCTTAATCTTAATGGTATATCCCGTAGCGCAAACTTGGATGCGTTCCCGATTCCCATCGAGTAATTTCTACCGCCACCGCTCCGGACAAAACGGCCTATAAGCGCAGGAAATGTGATGCGATATCCGCATGTGATAACGCGATGAGTTTTTAAAGACGAGAGACGCGAAGAATAGCGCGGCCTCTCGGCGAAGCGAATAGAAAGAGAAAGAAAGTCAAGGCGAACGAAAACGAGGACGCCACCGCAGGGAAACGGACGACAAATACAACAAAAACAGAAGAATGACTCCGCGCGCTCTGAGAGAAATGAAAGGGAGGTGGATATAACATACCTACATATGAGGGGAAGAGAGGTGGGGAATTACGTTTTTGCGATGTTCAAACGCATCGTCGGCGAACTTAATTTTATATGTATCACTTGGCGATACGTCCTACGGCGATATCAAAGGATGCGTGATAGAGTACGATCGATATGGTTCATGATAAAATATAATTAAGTACGTTAGTAAAACATTGGATATATGCGGTATACTGCAATAAGGTACAGTCGCTATAGGTAGCAATTTACAGCGATACACAAAAGAACTTCAATGAACCAAACTTCTTTTAGTCCATTTTGCGAAAAGTAAAAAAATGATCGAATACACAGTTATACCCCATTGCGCGCATTGCTACAACATTTTGTCAAAATAACAATTTCAACAACATGAATATCACATCACATTCCAGATATTAATTTCAGATATTAATTCCAGACAGATACATAACAGATAAATAATATTATCACATTCCAGAGTTACAACGGCATACCAACATTCGACTACATTAGGATCGGCGCGATATCGATGCTACACTAGAACGCTGTCTTAATACAGTCGCAGATCTCAATAAAGTCCGATATTTTGCAGACCGCAAAAATATTAGATCTCAATAATATGAGATACCGAGCGATATCATTTCAATCGACACATAGCGATATACTACATGATGCAGTATGTGATAGCATTTCCCACAGTATATATTCGATATCTCGAATAAAGATCCAAATGAGAATCTTATAGGATACTGAAACCAGAATAGCGCACAACCAAAGAGGGTAAGGGTGAATGAGGGGCGAATGACCGACGTTGGACTGTACTGCGATTTGAAAGATATCGATACTACAGTCAAACGCCACCGTAATACAGTCGCAGATGGCAAAGCATTGCAAATACCTCGACGATCGTAACAAAATTAGATCTCAAAAGTATGAGATCTCGCGCGATACAAGGCGATATGTTGCATGATGCAATACATGTTCACATAAAGCAGTATGTGATAGAATTTCCAGCAGAAAAATATTCGATGTATCGCATAAGTATCCAAATCGGAATCTCTCTTTGCGATACTGAAATTGAAACATCGCACTGTCCAAGAGGTTGAAGGAGGGTAGCGTGGTGGGATGGGAAGACATCCCACAGTCACGTGACTCGAGCACCGAATCAATTACAGGATTGAAAAATGAGATAACGGCAAGATGGTGATCACATGACATCATGATTCATTATTCCGGGGAAAACATTCGGGACGAAAGAAAGAATATTGAAAAAAAATAATAATAACCGCGCGCATATTTCACAGATTGGGATTAAGTTGTGGGCTCGTTTTTTATTGAAACGCAACGGCAAAAAAAAGAAACGAATGATTGGCGGCCAGGCGCCGAAAAGCGAAAGGCACAGCCGTTATCCGATGAACGAAGAGTGATCCTCTCGGCGAAACTCACGTTGTGCGAAGCAGAAGAATGAATAACATTTCAAAAAGAGGGTCAGGAAACCAAACGGTATGTCACTAATGGATCCATTTCACCCTTCCGCCTCGTTCGATATCTTTTCATTTTGTTTCTCTTATTTTTTATTACACAAAAAACCTTTATAGGAAGAACCAAGTGTCACATTCGTTAATCACGAGTAATAAATTACGATTCTTCTCCTTCTTTTACAGTAGGTTCCTGTGGCCTGTTTCTTCTTCAATTACAGCCCTCTCCAGTTTTAAGTTGTCGAACCACCTTTTTATTGGACGACCGATGTTTCTTCTACTTGCGGGCAGTTTATCTCTTGCGATACGTACTAAACTATTTACATACGTTACTAATACGTACTATTTATATTTTTGTTCCATTCATTTTTCCATTTATCTTTTCTCTTTTACATAATTTCTTCATACTTCTATCTTTCTTCTGTCTAACAGTGTTTTCCTGCAATCCCTTTGAGTATTTTCACCTACGTAGAGTCTTATAGTTTCTAGTTTAGGATTTATCTTGCCCAGTCTTCGCTAAAAGTGTCACAATTGGAGTAATAATTATTTCATAAATTCTAACTACATAGCTCAATAAAATAAGCTAACTATCTAATAAAGAAAATTCAAAATTATTAATAATCAAAAATAAAATAAAGTAATGTCAATTAATTCACACAAAAAGATAGTTTGCAAATCAGGAGAAAATAATGTAAAATATTCCAAAATACTTCTATGTTTGTCTTAGTAATGCCTGAACTCAATTTTTTACCAGCTGAAGTCTCCAGCCATTTCAAACCAAAGTGTCCCAGTCAACGAGTGTATTCGTTGATGAATGATAACTTATCAGCGTTCCTTAAACGTTTTTTACAGTAATCCTTTCAATGCTTGATCATTTTCCCCATGCTTCGCTCTTATATTTTGCTTTGTGAGGAATGAGGATCTTGGTAGTGCCATTCCATGTTGTACGAGTGGTATTCCCTAGAATTCATCCGTATCTGAGTAAAAACAAAACACGAGGTGGCTCTCACCCGAGGGTAACATACGGCCACATAAAATATCTCTTTTCGTAAAAGTATTAGTTTCTCACAGAAATATTACGTCTGTAGAATCATGAATATATCATTGAGTGATCAGTGAAAAAAGAGATATAAATTGAGACAATGAAAACTGTTTATGGCTCAACTTTGAGGAAGTTCATGATGTCGAATGGTGAACGAAAAAACCAAGAAAAAAATGTATAACTACCATATAAATTGAGGGATTGTATAAGTTCAGCAGGAGAATCCATAAAATTATTTAAATAATTCTTCCCAAACATGATAAAGTGTTTACTTAAATTCACTCTGTCTTCCTTCAGTGTCATCTTACTCTTACAATATCTATCTGTAGAAGAATGAGAATTGTGTTTAAAAAACGTCATTTATCAATAGAAGTACGAATAAAACTTTCCGGAGCAGCAGTACATTTTGGAACCAACCAATATACTCAGATAGAAGCGTTCCATGCGCGAGTCTTTCCTCGTAAATGTAATAAAAGGCATTCACAAACTCTTTAAGAAAAGCGCCTTCGGCGCGCCAACCAGATGCGATTCGATCCCCTGAGTAACTTGCAAGAGTTACGATCTAGTTTCACTCGGAATTCATCGTCCCCAACTTCCTCACGTTCAAGTACTTTTACGATTCGCGCAGCGTGCTCCGCGAACTAAATTGATAAAAAAATAAAGCATCATATCTCTCCGGAAGGTAACTTTCGCGTAGAGAGTAGAACACCTACGCCATGGAATCACAACGGAACCATTGAATTATCAATGTATCACCTCTTCTAGTACTCTAATACCAATACCAGAGCACCTAAAACAACATATTGCAATCCTAATGTACGGAGTGACGTGAGTCACATTGTAGTCACATATTGCACATCATGCATAAATTAGTAATAACTTAAGGAACTAGGTCCGAAAAATTACACATCATATCACTTAAAACTTATTGTTCCCATAATTCCGTATTTGGCCTCACCACCATTTCTTGATTCCCAATCGCTAGATCGGCAACCTGCCGATAAAATCAACTATCTGACAGTTATTTGATTTCATCAAAATGATAATGATTTTAATGCGTAGTTTATTGGCCACATACCAACCGGCAACGGAAACGAAGACAAGCGGTAAACGAGGAATAGCTGTGTATGCTGGGTGAGTAAAGGAAATTTCATTAGGAGATTGGGAGGAGGCAGAGTAGGTGGTTGGAGAGAGTAATGAGGAGCACAGGGCCATAATAGAGAGTATGATGCTTGGTAAGCGGGGAAGGAGACGATGCAGAATAGGTTTCATCATGGAGTAAGGATAATCCTAATAATAAGGATATCCTTATTACTCTATGGCTTTATGGACTGGATGATGAAAGGTATGACGAACACTGAGATGAAGAAGGAAATATTAAAGATAGGCCGGACGTAATAGGGTAAGGCGACCGACAGCTAAGGTAGTTTAGACCATAAAGATAGACATAGATAGGTTTGGTAGGTTGATAAGGGGAGAATTATTTGGCGGGAACTGTGATGAATTGGGCCTAATTCATTGAAGAGAAATTTGATGAAAACCCGTTTAAAGTTCCGTACATTCCTCATACTCAACTTTAAATGAGCTATACTCAGTGCACTCGAGAACTGCGGCCATGTAGAGGTAAATTTTCGAACTTTGGACTTCTTTCTCTCTAGCACTAAAATATATATTACTCTAGCCAACCTACACAGTTATTAGTTAAGAAATAGTAAAAATGGACTTGGTCCACTTTAACATTGAGATCTCCACTCGAAGAATGGGGTAAGAATGTAGAAAACTCGGCGTCGGAATTTCCCGACTTTTAAGGAAAGGCACCGCTACCATCCATACCGCACCGCCATTCCTAAGTCCACAGTTACGAAAGGATTCACATCATATCTGACGGGCAGAGTACTGACCTTGACATGATCTCCAAATTAACACCCAAGTAGTAATCAGGATTCTGCTGAACAACCTCAACTACTGCTAGTGTTCAAACACGGGCCAACGAGGATGGGAATCCAAAACGTTCGCTATAACAACAAACCAATTCCCCGGTTGTAGTAACCTATCCATTTTACACTGTTACGATATTCTTAGTAGTATGATCGAATTGTTAAAGGAATTAGTGAGGGAATCTGTAATTGATCGAGGGGAAAAGTATAGGTTTCATCTTTTACGAAAGTTCAAGCAATACCATTTTTACAAACCGGCGCACGTTCAACAGATTCTGCTAAAGTCAACGTATTTACAATAGAAATAATCGTAAGCATAAGATAAAGGATTAATATATTGCACGACCGATAGCTTTAAAGTGCTCTTTTTTCCTCGGCCAATAAGGTACAATAATAGTTGCGATAGATATTTTCTATGAAATTCTCACTAACGCTAGGAAGATTTGACTTTCTACTTGTACTTAATAACATATCATTATAGCTAGAACCTCACCCAGCTTGAAATGCACAGCATGATTTAGTTTGACTTAGAACTGGGGCGAGTAATGCATACCTGGTTGGGAATCACTCCATGTCACACACCTTAAAGGTGGCTTGCACGGTACGTCGTAGATGTAGATGTACTAAACAATGGTCAAATATACAAATAAACGGCAACCCAACATCGACTTTTGTTGACAAAACCCAGCCAAAGATGAGACATGGAGACTCTGAACCAATGGGATTAAATGGATGAATAACAAGAGAAGGGCCACAGCTGACAGTTGGATGAAAGCTGAGGTCCAGTAACCCCTGTTTACACATTGCACTCCAGGGGGTTTGGTAAACCCAAGAATTAGAGGGACGTTGGGTATTGAGAGCTGTCGCATTGATGACTTCCCTTCGAGCTAATATCGTGGACAGATTGGGGTATACAGCAAGGAGGAGCATCAACGGTGAAAATGTAAACAGAGGGGGAAGATGATATAGGCCGTGCGGTGCAATGCAAACCCCTGGAAACACGTGGCAAGCTGTCAGCCACAGACGGTAATCATCTTATTAGGTATTCAACCACATAGATGCCCACGGACGGATTTGCGTATATGATTTTCCCGACCGTGAGGAGCTTGCCCATAAGTTTCCTTCAGAAAACTAGCCACTTCATAAATTATCAATTTACTTCGTAAAACTCCAAGTTTTTCAAATATTAAATTCTTTTTTACTATCTCGTACCTTTTGCATCACTTCAAGCCGTATTGATTTCCTATTCTTCTCCCCCTCTTCTGTGCATATCCATTATTCATTCTTCCCTTCAACCTCCTTTTCAGCATGCCATAATCGCCCAGTACTTCAATTACTTCAGGTGAACTCATCCATCAACTTTCGTTGCATCCCAATTGCTACCATCAGCCTCCTTTCCTCTCCTAGTATATCAAACACCTCCTAATTTCTTTTCCTCTCCACCCACCTTAATGTCTCGTCTTTCTCCTAACCCACATTTTATAAGTATACTGTCATCTTTCTTACGTATACACCAAGTTTCCGAACCATACAATATAATACTTCGTTTTTATATTTCAACTTATATTTTATCAATATCTTTGCCCACATTAGAGATGATCTACCGGTAAGAGGAGGTTAAGATGGAAGTAAGAACACCTAAAAACATGTTTTACAGTTGAAGTTCCTTGTATCCATGCACTATTACATTCTTCAGCTGGGCATACGTCCTACCTCAATTCATTCAATCTACTAAGCCTATTCTCTGTCTTCTTCTCCCCCGCTTACCCAACATCCTTCTCAATATCATTGCATTCAACATCTATTCCCACTCATTACCCGTTTCAGCCAACTACTCAGCACATCACTACAAAGAGCTGAATTCATGGACAAATCAGGGTTCATTGCAAGTTAGGGTGCAAAAGCAAAGAGAATCGGGGGGAAACAAGACAAACCAGCCGGCGCACGGTGGTGAGGGGTCTCTCGAAAGAACACGTGGCACGCCATCAACGCCCTCCGTCGTTAGAAAACGGAAGGAGAGGGAATTACAGGCAGGATATACTTGCGGGGTTATTTTAGAGATTATGGACGCCGGACCGAGTGGAGGAAGATCAAAGGAAAGGGAGGACATCGTCGCCGGCGTCTTAATGTCGGCCTTCCTTTTGGTCCCGAACGAAAATAAGATTATTACCGTGCGTGGGAGAGATGGTGAGATTTCCTCGCGGAGGAAAGATCATAGGCTTTATGATTGAAAGCTGGAGTAAGGACTACTTAGGGGGCGTGGCAAAAAGGTCCGCGGGAAGGAAGTTTTGGGGTTTTGCTTATTTTTTTTATTTTCCCATGGATATTCGATTTCAACCCCTCATATTAAGCTACGCGAGTAAGAAATGAGGTCCAGTTGATTTGTCAAGAATAAGATCTAAATTGACAGACTAATCTGCGAGCCGCCGCGGCGTGTGGAAGGGGGTGTTAGGAAACCGGCCATGGAAAAAGGAGGGAAAAGGATGGGGGAGAAGACAAGGGTGAATTAATGCTAACGATGTGTCTTAAGAAGTCTCGCACTGATCTACTATAATAATCACCAATGTGAACATATACTTTAGTCAGTAACGTTCACATAAGAAATACACGTGAAGCTGAATCTTCATTTGGCTGCAGACCTTTTTTTATTTGCAAAATTAAATTAGAAATAGCTGTTTTCTGTTATTGGGAAAGGTATCAATAGAAAGACAATAAAATAAAGATTCTTATTACTCCAATTGAATTTTGTTTTCCGGTTGAAGTTCCGAAATATTTGCTAAAACGTAACGATATTTCGCAATATTTTAGCGTTTTTGAGTCTTCGTCCCCATAACGACCATACTTATTGTTTAAGTCGAGATTCCGTATACATACCCATTAACTCAATGATTCTTTGCACTAAATAAGATATGAATGGTTTATTACAATCAATGTAAATGATAATATTCTTCCCGTTGATATTCAACGGGCACCTTTACTAGTTTTGTTATAATCAATAATCGTGCGTGGAAAGAAAGAATATTTGTGTCTGTCAATTCGGTAGTGTATATCTTTTATGTTGTCACTCCTATTACTTCTAGAAATTAAGCGCGGAATAATGATATCCTGCGCGGAATAATAATATAGCGCGGGGGTCCTGCGTCGTAATAAAACCCGCCTGATCTGCTTTTCCTAAACACCTAAGCCTAGCCTTAAGCCTTAGTCTCTTAACGGCTCCCAACCTAATCCTTGTGTAACATTTGCTAGTAGATTGTAGCGGTTTTTAACGAAGCGTGCGGCTTCTTTTGGTCATTTATTTCCTTTGCGAAACAAAAACCTTTCGGCACAAGGCCCCAAATGTTCGCGGCGTATTAGAGAGATGTGGCATAAGCAAAGTAGCGTATCTCTTTCACTTTTTCATCGGATAACCCTCTTACTATTCGCTTGATAAATCCTAATTTCTTTAATGCAGCACCGCTTTTGTTTTTGCGCCGGCTACTGACAAGTCAGCACAAAAACAGTAACGAGGGCAGTGTATTTCCTCGAATGGAGGATCCTCCCTTTGAATGCGGTCATATTGGAAGCAGTAAAAAAGCCTAAGATTGGTTTGGTTCTCTGCCCAACTAACGGAGTTATTCCTTATTTCAGCAATTCTCAAACTTTTCTGTACAAGATTTGTTCCATCCCATATATTGATCTTAAATTCATTCCATTTATTTTGACTTCTATTGTTGTACTAAAGATACTGTTTCTTTCGAGAAAACGTCAAGTAAATAAATTCTCTCCAATATGCCACATTTTCTATTGATCTATTTCCACCAACATTTTGTAGGATCTATCATGCGTCTCGCAGAAAATAAAAAAAATGACTTGATGAACTCCTTTTTATTAATTTTATTGAAACGACCCGGTTTCGACTCTTTACGTCATCTTCAGGTAATCTGAGGATGACATAAAGCCTCGTTTCAATAAAATTCATAAATTGAACTTCACCAAGTGATATTTATTTTTCTCCAAGATGGATAACTTCCAAAAAATAAAGCCATAAACCGATTCGTATGCTATTAATTGGCGATTTTAACCGCTATTTTCTTACATCTATCTTTCTCCAATTACCTGCAAAGATAAGTGTAGGCATTCCCACTTCCATCAAAACCCACTTTCACCGGTAGGTCACCTCTTTTATTATTAAGGTAATATACCAGTTAGGGTAAGTTTGAATGGAAGTGAGTAAAAATCTGGGGTAAAATTGAGGAAGTGAGTAAATGTGAGATATTTACATGTGCATGGCCCTATTTGCCTATACTATTTCTCTCTTCATCTAACCGTACGGTATGAAGTAGGGTAGTACACCCTACTTCATCCCGTCCGTAAAGCCTATTCCCTTTCTTCCCCTGCCCGCTTACCCAGCATCAAAAAACGCTAATTCTAATTCCTTACATCGTACCGGAAAGCCTACAGCTTATGACCGTCGAGTAATATCCCTATTCAAATATCCCAAGTATTGTCATATGTGGTTAAAAAAAGATTTTTCCCGTAAATTTCAGAAGAATAGGCAAAAAGCAGAGAAGCATTTGAAAAAATGACAAATGGCACAAACATTTCACCAGATATTTCACCACACATGACTCTAGATCTTCGCTAAAGTCATTGAAACTTCTGGCATAAAAACTCGTTGAAAATGACATTTAAAGCACTCAGTAAAAAAATACATGGATTAAAATATGCACATCCCATGAATCAGTTTCCAAAGAGTTATACATAAAGACCAATTTTCACAAAGTTATCGAATTAAAGCTCCAAAGATTTATGCAAAAAATATCAGACCCACTTCACCGACTGAGTTTCACGTACGTTCGCCACACTTCAACTCCATTGCAGCGAACCTTCGGGAAGAGGAATACCCAGGAGAAATACAACATCCAATTTTAAGGGAATGCAGTTCGTGCCCTCAGAAAGCTACGCCACTACTCTTCCGAAATCCCCTATTTCTGTTCCAATCCGCAAAAGGCACATACATCACACACCACCAGAAGGCCTTACTTTATCTAAATGGCATGGGAAATGACGTCACATCGCACTATGACCTCACTCCTTCACGCTACCCTACATTCCGGCAGCTTCAAAGATTTAGAGCAATGAAAGGGTGAGCATACAAATTTAACGCCCCGTAAATATATATTTTGAACAATCAAATATGAATTAGGAAATATCTCTTCTCAAATTCTCCATTAGGGTGCCCATGGGAGTACAGAACGGTTGTGACAATCAAGGAGCAGAAAAAAAATCCGCACTGGTCCATTTGCTGTCGATATTGCCCACGCATTGAAAGCATAGGTGAAAGGTTGCCCACGTATAGGTGAAAGAGGAACTTAAAAATGTCAAAAGAAATGCATTATTTGACTGAATATGACGTGATAAAATCAGAAAACTAGCAGATGGAGAAGACGGTAGTAATCCCATATAAACCTACCTGAACCGGTATATTACTCTAATAATAATAGTAAAGACATTAGTAGAAGAATAGCGACAGCAAAGGAGGCTTCCTCAAATTTGAGAGAATTTAAAACGGGGGCCTTACATAAGAATCTTAAGAAAACACTAGAGTCTTTTATAATGTGTAGCGTCATATTTTGCAAAAAATGGACTCGGAGGAAGGAGAATGAGAATAGATTTGAGACGTGGGCACGAAGGAGAATGGAGAAAGTGCGGTGGACGGGAGGCAAGACGAACGAGGAAGTGCTTAATATGGTGGGTGAGGAGAGGAAATTACTTGAGCAAATTAGGAGAAGGCAGAGTAGGTGGTTTGGACGGGAAATGAATGGAGAAGGGATGCACAAGGCTGAGGGTAAGATGTTGGGAAAGCGGGGAAAAGGGAGAAAGAGAATATTCATTATTAATGGGATGGAGAGGAGTAGGACGTGTATAGAGCTGTAGAATGAAAATTCGCAAGGAGTTAAGGATTTTTAGCTGAAAAAGATTAGACTAGGAGTCCCTACTTACATCAACACCCCTATAACGCCCACAATTGTTGACTGAATCTTTAAAAGAGTGCGGTATTACACCGTGTGGTATTGTCGTGCATTAACCCCGTGCAAAAGGAATGATGCCCACTGGATAGAACTCAGATCTCTGAACAGGCACAAATTAAGGTGGCTGGGTGAGTCATTGAGAGCGCATTTAGATAATTTTTGAGTAAGTAAAAACAGTCTGGGAACACATTTCAATGAAGTACATCTGTTTATGCGGTGGAACTCATCACATTATGCACTAATGGAAATGAAAAAATATTAATATTTTACATTTTTGCTAAGTTTTCGGCGCGGAATTCAAAATTTAGGGGAAAATTATTTTCAAATATGTATTGAATCCTTGAATCCGCGTGGCATCTTGTTATTTGTTTGCAACCATTATTATAATATACAATGTAAGAGCGGAAGATGTCCGTTGAAATTCAACGGGTGTGAAAAATGTTGAACTTATTTTATAAGAAACCCATAACGGCTGAAGAATGCTGTCAGCGTGGTCATTTTAGAGCAAAAAGTGATATTTTTATGCTAGATGCGTGAATATCCTTTGAAAATCAAATCTAAGGTTGTAAAGGAAATATTGTACTGTTGATTGCAGAGAAAAATGTGAGATTTTTCAGCTAAAAACATCATTTTCAGACAAATACGAAAATCGATTGAAAGAATTAGAAACTTCATTTATTCAGCCATCGGATAAAAAAATCCCAGTCCTCTATCTTGTGTCAAAGTACTCTCAAAAGGTAAAAAATGAAACCACTGCACCGAACCCAATGCTTAGCATGGACCACCAGAGGGGGCCTCCGGGGGTCCTAAGGGCTTTTGAATATAACCTATGCTACAACCAGATATAGGTATTTTCTATCTACATGCTAAATTTCAGCTCAATCGGTCCAGTAAGTTATACGTGATGGAGCAACAGACAGACATACACCATAACATTTTTATATGTACTAGTAAGGATTATGCAAATGTTCGTGCAAATCTTTGCATAGACTAGAATCTCTCAATCCACAGATCATACGCGTAGGTTGGACGGTGGGAAGTCACCGCACCAGATAAAAAGATGCATAAATTATATCCGCAAGATATTTGACCCAGCAAGAAATGAGATGGAGAAATATAAGAGCATGAGGGTTAAGGAGTTGCGGTGAGGCAATCCATTACGCCACGTTATGGTGGACAATGGGAAGACAAATTGGACATCAACGCAAGATCCCGAAGGCAAGTAGCCCCTAACCTCTATCCAGCTTAAGGGTCTTCACCCTCGCCTTCTCTCAAATCCATCTCAGGAATTCGACCCTACGTTATTATTCATAGGATCATCCCTTTGACATCTGTCTTCTGGGATCTTTTGCGGAAAATTGGGATAGAAAGCGATTATCTGAAGAACGGTGGAAAAGGAAAAGGGTCGCTATCGGACAAAGGGTGGATATCCAACCTTAAGAAATGGAGATTTTTCCTTCATATTTTGGAGTGAAATATTTCGCAGAATATAAAAAGGAAAGGGAGTGATAGACGTAAAAAAATGCTTAGTAAGCGCGGAAAAGGAAGGAAGAGGATATTTATTTTGGAGGCGACTTAAAGATTGGAAAAAGGTATGGCGAACCTTATACAGAAACATGATGGTGAGCAGGTAGGGTTATGCACAGCGAAGTAGAAAGATGACCCCGAAAATAGAAGTTAAGTTTGACACCGCCCACAAACCTAGCAACCTTCAGAATGTACTTATGTTAGTTCAATCAAAGCAAGAACAAGGAGGAATCGGGAACCGTCATTCTGTAAAGTCATAACTTCGGGCCACAAAATTCCTCATCGAATTAACACAACCAGTACCAGGCGAAGGTTTCTATAAGTGTGGGTAAAATTTTAATTCGCGACCCCAGGTAAAGAAATGATTTAGTACTTGTTGTGATTTCTTAAACCTCACGTTAATTTTGGGTTTCAGAAAGATCCTCTACAAACATTGTAGTTTGCTTTCCTACCAGGAACAGTAATTTTTAATCTATAAGTCTCCTTTAACCTTTGAATTTTACGATGGAAAGTGCATAAAGGGATTATTGATGTTATACTAACTTCTTTTGTTATTCCTTATTATTGTGATATACCAGTTAGGGTAGGTTTAAATGGAAATAAGTAAGCAAAAATACTCTAGATTTCTACATGTGCAGGGCTCTACCACTATTTTTTTAAATTTCAGTATACTTCCTATCCTTCTTCATCCATTCCATAAAACCTATTCTCTTTCTTCCCCTTCTCCGCTGAGCAAACATCCTTTCCTTTTATAACATCATGAAGTAACCCTTCGCCCCTCATTACCACCTCCAACCACCAATTTTTCCTCCTCCGAATCTCATATAGAAGTTTACTTTCCTCACCCACTATACTAAGCATTTCCTAATTTGTCTTCCTTTGTCGTACTCCGCACCTTCTCCATCCTCCTCAACACCCACATCTCGAACGTCTGCAGCCTATTCTCGTCCTCCTCAGAGTCCACGTTTCTACCCCATGGTGGGTGTAATTTCATACGTAAATTGTAGTGCAATTAAACCCACAGTTCCTTCCAGAGAGTTGGTAACAAGAATGCTAATGAAGGAAATTGTTAGGTTTCATTGCACTCCTTGCTGAAGTTAGTTATGGGTGTCAGTCACTTTTACGTTATAATAAAGAAGGCCGTTTTGGATACAAATATATGCTACAAGTGGGTAAAATTTAAGGATTTTTATACTTTCTGTATCCCATTTCACATTCATCAGTGAGTCGTGAACAGGCTGCCCCTATGACTTTGGCTTTCGGCCACGTTGCTTACGGCTCGGGCCAGCACTGAACGCAACGTGAAAACTGAAGGTGGGAAATGAAGAGGCACGAGAAACTGCATCAGATAAGCTCCAAAAGAGGGCAAAGCAAAGGATTCACAGGAGAGGCCATCTCGAGAAGACATCATAGAGGAGGGGAAGGAGGCGGACAAAGGAGCCGAGCTGAAATGGTACGCAATTCCAAGCTGTCGAAAGAGATGAGAGGAGTAGAAGAGAATCGGGAGTTGGCTGAGATTGACCGCGGCCGTTCCCTCTGACCATCTCTCTCCGAGTCTTCTTCGACGGAGATCATTATGACCTCATTCCGGAAATGGGGAGTTCCGTCTCCAGGAAACGAGAATTGGCTTTGGGAGGGTGGAGGTGGGAGGGTGATGGAGGAGGGTTGAGAAATTGAGAGAGAGGGAGATGATGTAGAGATAAGGGAAGATGGGGAGAAATAGTGGCGTCCATAGTGGGAGAAGACGGGGCTCAGTGAGGTGAGGGGAGAAAATGAAAAACGCAGAAGGGGAAAGACGACGCGTATGACTCAACAAGAATTGGCTGTGCTACAATCCACGTTAAGGCTTACTAGCCGGACTTAATATTTCCAAAATTCAGGAAGTGACGTCACAACTTCAACCTTTGGACCGGCTTCACGATCAGGAAAGGGCTGGTACGGGCTAGTAAGAAATAAGACTTACTAGCCGGTCGTACCATTCCTACTAATTCAACATGGCGTTCGCTATGACAAGGGTGCAAACTTCGTGCGAGCAAATTTGAATGAATGAGTTAATTAATCTGCCGTTGTTAAGTTAAAGACTGTTATTGTGTTCCTGCATGACCGAATAAACTTTCCTTGGCGAGTAAAATTTAATGTTTTTAGCATTTTCGCGGGATATGCCAAGGTGACAGCTGCGGTCAACAACTTGTTTGACATATTTTTCGATCATGTGTACGTACAAGCGCTAGTGGTCCGTTCCACTTCGAGTGTATGGCCCAGGCTCGTATTGAGTGTAGTGTGTACATGGTACATACTAATGAGGTATAGGTACCTGAATTGGAACCCGGCCATAGAGTTAGCGCGTTGGCTAGCGTACTGGAATACTATTGCATGGGGCAGGATTCGAATCCCGGTAGTGGCGGATATTTATTCATGAATTTATTCTATAGGAGTTAGAGGAGACAAAATAGTCTCATCCTCATCCCAATAAAGCCGCATTAAGGAAATTGCATGGTATGGTTGGCGAGGATAGGAAACTTCGTGATGAGATCAGGAGGGTGATGAGATTAGGAGGTTTGGGAGAGGTAATGAGGGCCGAAGGGTTGCTGAAGACCGTGATAGAGGGAAGGATGTTAGGCAAGCGAGAAAGGGGAAGAAAGAGAATACTTAGATTTTATGAACAGGAAGAAGAAGGGTAGGTAGGACGTGTGCTGAGATGTAGAAAGAAAACGCGTAGGTAGGTAGGTTCTTGCGCATGTAATAATCTACCAATAGGATTTTTACTCAATTCTATTTAAACCTACCTTATCAATCAATCAATTTTACGATTTTGATTCTTCTCACTCATTTGGGCCGAAAACTGTCACCAATCCCCGGGTATTATAAGACCAAAGGGATTGAGCTCATTCCGTGACACTCAATCTTCTTACGACATGACACGTAGGTATCTAACATAACCGACCTTTGAAATTGCAACATTTCATATTTGATGAGCAAATCCTCCATATTGTTCATTAGTGATTTCAGAACTATGACCTTTGCTGATAATACGGTTGGTTTTATTTTTATTGTCTTTAATCTCCATGTTTTTTTTTTAATTCTGACGCTAATTCTGTGTACTTATTGATCTTAGTTGAGAACTCCTTTTTAATATTGTGATTTAAAGGTGCAGTTATACATATTTTAGATGTAACTTTTTTTATTTTGTCCATAAGAATTATATCAGGTCTGTTGGCTTTTTTACAGATCTAATATCCGCATTCCAAAATAATTTGTAAACTCTGTTTCCTAGGATTTTTTTGTGGATCATATTAATAATATAGGGTTCGTTCGGTGGCAACGCTGATATTGACCGTAATTGCCAGGTAAACTATCATTGCTGCGTTAACATACATGGTTGTGTAAACATGGTTTGCTAACACCGGGCATCCTCACATTATATGCTCTATTTTTTTCAGATGCCGTACAACACATTCTGCATTTTTCTTTCTCTCACTACTCTTTTAAAATATGCTAAGCAGCTTATAGCTGAGACCACACGATCTTAAATGGCTCTCACAAATCCTACTACTTTTTAAGTTTTAAGGTGGTTGGAGCGATTTGTGTTTATGTACAGATTTGCGTGAAACTTTCCATACGTGTTCTCATTAGTGATATCAATACATAAAAGTGAAAAATAGTATCATACCGATTTGTTTTTTTTAAATTTAGTCCTATTTAACACGTAGCCTTGTGGCACATGATATGTTTTTCGTAACGATTAAATTTCTTATGCACCGATTTTCTTCTAAACGCGAAATTATATTTTTTATTATATAATAATTGTTGCTTACAAATATCAAGGTGCCAAGATTAGTCCAATATTTTATATAATTCGTCTAAATTTTGAATACCGCGCAGAAAGCTCTAAGTCACAACGTTTTTTAATGAAAAAAATTTAAAAAAATAAAACTTGTACAATTTTCATAAATGCCAGTATGTTGAGTTCCAACATATAAACAGATGCACTAAAATGAAATACTGTCCAGGAATTTATTTCAAATTACTTGAAAAATTATAAAAATGTGCACTCAATGACCCACGATTTCCGATCGAGCAACCTCAAACACTGGCTTAGGAAAGGTATGGATATGTGCTCGAAAGAAAGATAAAGGACCCACATAGGGACGCAAAGGGGACGGTTGAATTGAAAGGGAAGGAGATAGATTCGAATGAGAATGTAATAATGGCCTAGAGGAGGTGGTGTGATGAGAGACGTGGCAACGCCGTAGTGGGAATGCACAGGCGTCGTATAATGGGACAAGATGAATGGGCGACGGCCTCGGCAACGGTGTCGGCGCGGCGGTCCCACTTTGTATTGGAAAGAGATATATAAAGGCGGTCGGGGACTAGTGCGTAGGCGTCGGTTCGTAGTTAGGGTGTTGAAGAGGAGGACTATGATGATGACACCCATTTGGGTCGCCCAGAGACACGCCCACGGTCGCCAAAATGGACCCCAGCAAATCACTCAGGCGCGGACGGGTGGTGCTTCATCGCACTTTTCCACCCACCCAACAAGGCGGCGTACGTCTCCGCAACTTCCGTGAAAAACTTGACACACGCGCCGCGCAGTGAACTGAAATCGAAAAAATGGTTGGCAACAAATATAATTTTCACTTTTCATTCGGACTGAGGCAATCATTTTAATGAAATTTATTTAATAACGGTAAACTTTCACAATACCACTTGATACACAAAACTCACGGACCGTGTTTCAACGCTTTAGCGACATCATAGACTTGATGATGACGCTAAATCGTTTGAACCAGGGTCGTGAGTTTTATTATTAAGTGGTAGATATTGTAAAGGTTTACCTTTATTAAACGTTTTTCATAATAGAATACCACGAAGTCAATGAAAGGTGTTTTAAATACTTTGGATTTTTACATGCGCAGACATATTCCTACAGACAAAATTCGTCTCAGCATCTGTTCTCCAAACCTCATGTTCAGAAAATCGATTCTCTTTCTTCCCTTCCCCGCTTACCCAGCATCCTCCCCTTATCACAGACTTCAGCATCCCTAAACCTCATTAGGTACCTCTACCAACAACCTACTTTGCCTCCTCTTAATCTCCTACATAAGTTTTCTCTCCTCACCCATTATACCAAGCACTTCCTCGATTTCCCTCCTTTCCGTACTATGTCCATTCTCCATCCTCCTCCAAACCCACATCTCGAACGCCACCAGCCTATGCTCGTCTTCCTTTCTCATAGTCTACGTTTTTGCATCACACAATCCTACACTCCAAGTTAAACTCTTCACCAGCCTCTTATTTATAGCCTTGTCCTTGTCATGAGTTCCCTTGTACTGCTTGCTGAACGCTTCCTTCCCCAGCGCAAATCTTATCCTAATGCCTTCGCTACAATTTTAAATATATATGCATAGCTAAATTGGACTAATCTCTCACTCACACACTGTTGTATACAAATGTATGAACAATTCCAGTTGGACTATGATCTTGAAGTTTTGGCAGTTGAAATGGTTTTGTCTCACAACCACACAGAAAACTTTTAAATCCCACGTAATCGGCCGATTTCGAGGCCAGGAAATATTTTCGGTCCCAAACCGGAATAGCAAGGGAATAAATTGGAAATCTACAGCCAAGCGTCGAATTTTACGAATTGAAAATGAGAATACTTGCAGCTAAAACGGCAAGACTCAAACAGAATTGTGGCGAAAACAATAAGGGCAAAATCTCTTTTTCTTTAAATTAATTTCCAAGTGATTAACTATAAATTACAAAATTTTGTTACAGTGCTATATTTTATTGTTTATCAACGCTAAATGAAATCGCCTAGCACTAGTGACATCATAATTTAAAACATAAAGCCGCAGAGAACAACAAATCTCATGAAGTAAGTCATCATTAGCAGTCATCAATACCAATATTAGTTTTTTTCAGCTCTCAACTACTTTCTCTTCTCAGTAAACCATTATATCCCGCCGTGCCGTCAAATCGATATTTTAATCCCACCCATAATTTGCTTACAGCATGTTACACTTAGAATAACATCGTTAAATCTTCACATTCATTTCTTCTTCCCGTAATGTTTTCAATAGACTACTCATTGTCAGCCGCAGAATGTGTTCGATAAGTTTGACTCCACTCGTTCGAAGAATTATCATCAGCCATCTATTCTCCCAAAACACTCCATATGACTTATACATTTGTGATTCCCCTTTCCATTTGACCACCACCCTTATTGAATAAATCCACATTTTCATTTCTTACCACCTTCTTCGTTCTGCTGCAATATAAACAGCCACGTAAAAGCGTGTGCAAATGTTGTTCATTACTTCTACGCATGTGCTGGTGGCTAATAGTAAATCTTTCATCTATCTTCTTGGTTTGCCTTGACTTTGGTACAGTAATTAAATCAAGAAACTGTCAGTTACTCCAACAATTGCGAAAAATTTACCACGCGGCACGCAGTGTGGAAAGGGATAACACAAAACACCACGATCCTCATCAAAGATTTTAGTTATATTTTTTTCCAGGTCTGACTCTGAATGTCCCCTCTCTTCGTAATTGCATCATCAGCTAATATAATTCATACCTCTATGCCCTTATTACTAAACCCATCATCACCGAGACATGAAAAATCATTCACCTACTCTAGTTCATGCCCTTCAATCATAGGTGTCATTCCAGCCTTATGACTACTCTAGAATATCATTACCTACACTTCCGCTTCGCTTATAATCATTCCAAAACGTTCTCAATGCAGTGAATGGATGAGTTACAGTGAAAAACTTATCAAAGTCATTGTTCCATACGAAAAATTAATATCATATGTATGTACCACTTAGTGCCGGGCTATCCTGTTTTTTCCTGTCATAAAAAAGATATTCCATACGTCTTCATCAATCTTTTGAGAATAATTTTCCTTCCTAAGCCCAAGCAGTTTCCACTCTGGCCACCTAACTCTTCGGAGCGGGAAGAGGAGAAGAAAGCTTAGCCAAGTGGAACAGATATTAATACGAAAGTTTTCACACCAATTTTCTGCTTCAATCACTTTCCTGATTGCTTTACTATGCCTCGGCGTGTAGCCATGAAGAGTGGAAGAAAAGGATTCCACAATTCTTACACTAAGAAAGAAGTTCCTATCCTCATGGTTAATTTCCGAACAAAAATGGGCATTTCAAAGCATTCGAACAAGAAAATTTAGCTTCTCCTTTCCATCATAAAAGCTGAGAAGAGAGCAAAGAAGAACAAGCAAAAAGGTCTGAGTTATGAATGAACGCCAAGCGATAATGTCGTAGAGTTTTACACTATCTCGCCGTCGTGAGTTACGACATTGGCCACGAAATTTTCCTTATCCGCAAAACTTCACGCTCAATGACCTCAAGAGGAAACGCTAATCTCCTCGGCGGATAAGATCATCCATGAGTTTTTTGTGATAATAAATTTTCGCAAGTCTTTCATAGCCTTCGAAGAAGATCTAATAGGAAACGACCTACATAAATTTGGGTTAGAAAGTAGAGGTAATGACTTAAGTGACAAAATCGTACCGCAAATTCCAATAGATGAGGATATGAAAAAACATTACGTGAGATGGTAGTTCGAACAAACATGTGATTTCCAAGAATTACAGGTTCTTAGCTGGTTCGAATCTAATTGTAAGTCGTATGTTTAAAAAGAAATGAGAGTTCCACAAGTAATCTTAATAAATAAATATCTCAGCATTATAATAAAACGTTATCAATAACTATAAACTAGTCGACCCTTGCGAAGCATTCGCACTGTTTCCTCCTCAAATCCCACTTAATTGAAGTGCACACCGTATAGTTAGTACCGTGTAGTTAGTGCGTCATTGATGTAGGTGTGAGTTGAAGTAAGGAATAGATGTGTGTTTAAATTTTAGATTATATATTTTTTTAAACATAAGGTTAAGGTATTTACATATTTAGAGCATATTTACATATTTACAGGACCTCTTTGAACACTATATTTGAAGTGATGATATGGTCATCTGCGATTGTTTGTTAGTGGGTCTGTTTTACACAGACATAGATGTCACTGAAAGAGCGCACCCTGGAAAACGCCACATACATCTGACCGTGTGAAAAAACAGGGTCAGGCAACTACAATCCTGCCTTTGTTAGCGTCTGTCCCTGTGCCTTATTTATAGTCATGGCAAAGGCAACTTTTATGGGAAATTGCTTCCTAGTCAGTTTGAAAGACACGGTAGGATCAGAAGGGGTGAGGTTAATGCGTGGTATGACGACAGTTTGACCGGAGTCAATCAATTTCGCTGTGATAGTGTAGTTGCCCAAGTGAGTTACAACTAATCTGGCGCCATTTTTAAGCCCTGCTTGGCGTTTAGGTTTCTAATCAACATTATAATAGCGTTCTTTTTTAGTAAAAGTTTATTAGGTGGCAAACGTGAAGGGCATAATGAGTTCAGAAATTCTAATCAAACGGTTTGGGGAAGAAAATATAAATTCAAGTTTTGATTAATTTAATTCATTTTATAAATAGATCAGCAGATCGAATACCTTAAATCAATATTTAAGTCGAAATTAAATGTGGAATGAGATAATAGATGCATGAAATCGAAATCGGTTTCATTTGGGTATATCTCGATATTCTCGATAGAGGATCGATAGGTCGAGGGCGGGATTTCAAAAAACAGTTTTTTTTCAATTGTAATTGTCCCTCAGTAAAAGTCCAATGGAACTGACTACGTTCAAGTTAATATAAATTTTACGAAAATGTTTAAGCATTTAATTTTACGCATTGCAATTAAAAAATTAGCTGAAAACAACAAAATTTAAATAACAGTTACACTAGTTTCGAAAAACGAATTGAATAAACGGTTAATGATTAGTGTTAATGATGTCAAAATGTTAACGATCATACACACATGTGCACCCATACATAGTATATTTTGTAAGTAATCTAATAAAAAGTATCTAATAAAATAATTCTGATGCCATTTTCGAGGTTCTCGATCCCTTTGTGCTCGGAATTGACTATTTTCACGAAGGAAGGGACTTTCATGAAAGACCATTTTAATTCTTTTGTTGCCCAGTGTATTAAATATACCATAGCAGAAATCTGAATAGAAAATACTTGAAAAAAGCAACATGTTCGCGTGGGATTTCAAATAATTCAAGGCGTATCTATTTGAAATAAGCATGCTCATGAAAACTAGGAGGTGAAAATAAAAGTTTTAATTGTAGTAATCCCCGCTCCAACCGGATCGGTAACGAGAACGCAGCGGCAAAATAAAGGTTGAATACAGACAAGCGGAGAGAAAAAGTTCTCCTTTCGTCTTCGTTGCTGCCTCGTTTTTCCCCAAAAACCCTTTCATCCCAAGGCTTTGCCCTTCCACTCGAACAAAACCCCGGCTCGGAGCAAGCGCTAATGATTTCTGCCGTCGAAGCGACCCCAAAGAATAGAAAGCGGGAGACTTTTTCCAGACCAGAATGGATCACTTTCTTTTCACATTTTTTCACCTTCTTTCTTCTTCCCTCTCAGAGAGTTTGAATGATCCATCGGCCTCGCCAGGGCCCGCAAAACCGATGGGAAAAAGGAAGGGAAAACGCCAGGGGAGGAAGGGCGGTCAATTTTTGAGGGCCGGCGAATTAATTGATTTGTGACGTGGCCCAATCGTCAAGTTTCACTCTACATAAAAAACGAAAAAGATTATTTCCGATTGAAAACTACCATTCAAAACAGTTCGAAAATATTATTATAATATCAGTGTGAGCAAATAAGCCAAAATAGCGTTGTGAATATTTTTGTATGCATTGAGGGGTTATATGGACGACAAACGTGGACTATTGGGAGAAAGGACGAAAATAGTTCGTTGGCGTATGAGATAAGCGAGGATTATGATGGAGAAGATTCGATGAACAGAACGGAAGACAAGGTAGGAATACCAGGGTACGGTAGGGACAGGAAGCATATTAAGAAGGGGAAGAGCAAGGGAGAAGTAGATGTGATGAAAGGATTCTTTAACTTACGGATATGACTTACGATGCTGTTGACATCGATTATAGGTAGAATGATAGGAAAACGGGGAAGAGAATCACTCCCTCTTCCTCACTTCACAGGTTGGGTTGCATAACCCGTTCCTGAAACCGTCTTAGCCTCGATCGACCAACATTGCGATGACTACTAGCCTTATATTCCGAGGAAATGCTAGGGAGACGATTCTGCTTTGCTGATGTTATGTTCTTTCTGTCAATCTTTGTGGGAAACCACGTCTCTCTATTGTACAGTAACCACTACCGGAGCAGCCAATGTTTTGTAAAACTTCAATCACTCTCTCTCACTCAGTCACAGGAAGGATCACTAAAATTTCAAAAATAGGTCTGAACGCTGCAGAACAATCTCACACGCTAAAAAAAGACACGCTCCGAATTTCAGAGTAACTTCTCATTTTTTAAGGGAGTCCTACAGCCTCGAAAGTCGCCACGGAGCCTTAATCACCCCCGCTCCCCGAAACGTATTTTCATTGGCTGGGTCCCTCGTGACGTGATAAGTGGATGAAAGGCCGCAGGAGGAGTCGGTGAACGGACGGGTTCAGAATCTACTTTTGCCGAGCTAGAATACAAACAATGGATGTCAAAAACCTTAATTTTGTAGGTGCTGTTTCTAGAAATGTACCGCCTGAGTCGACGGAAATGCAAAAGTGTTTTTTTCCGAACTCAAAATGAGCTATTTAACCCTGCAGAAAGAAGGGAAAAAATATGACTCGTGAGTGAATAAGACGCTCACTTCTATGGAAGAGGTATTTTACTGTTCCGCTTAATTAGCGGATTAGTATTGGAAAAGAATTGAATATTGGACGGGTAGAATTGTGATAGAAAGAATGATGAGTTTTATATAGAAATAGAGCGAGGAAAACGACGTTTAAAGGTTAAAAACCTTACCCTACTCACAATGAGACATCGCGTGAATTATGATCGGGATCCAAACGAGACAATTACTTTCTGAAACTATATAGAGAATGCGGGAAAATTTTCACGGCTTTCTTCCACATAGACCCGGGTTCCAGAGAAAAACGCTATTAAAGAACCTTCCTCCGTATAAATCCTTTACATTTCACGCCTCACTCAACAGAGGTAATAGCCCAGAGGGTTGATGCGCTGAGTCGATTATCCTCATATGGTGGCTGGGGTTCAATCCCAGATTGCGGCATATTTTCTTTCGAATAATTTACAGAATTACTGTAAATTGCCCACTCACATACATGTACGGAAGTAGCAACAATTTCTTTTAAATTTCAGCCTACCAGCAAATTTGCTGGATTTTCAATCAACCTCCTTGGGAGACTTTCGAAGCTAATTTCGGGATTCTTGTCCAGCCGAAAAGTAGCTTCACATGCTGACAGACCTAATATAATTTGATTTTGAAAAAACAAGGATACTTCCATGAAGAACGATGGGCTTTGATTGGTCGTGGGTCTTTCTCGAGGCCGTATACAATGAACGGATTATTACTTTTTAATTAGCAACGATTTACTCACTTAAAATTTCCCAGGAGCCGCGTTCGAGTAATGACTTCTGTAACTCTATTCTTGTTCAATAGTGAACATAATATAGGTAAAAATGAGCTGGTAACTGTTTCCGAGGTTATGTAAAAAAAAGTTTGCTATGACCTTTTTGCGGAACAACATAATATATTGAAGCGAAGCCTGTATCGTGGGGGAGAGGAAGATATTCCAGCACAAAATAATGTCACGTAATGATAACACTATTTCTTTTCCCACCTCAAGTTTATTTCAATTGCAGGAATTTAACTTTTCATGCAAGGCACGGAATTGCATACTTTCGGATGACACATGTCGTAACTCGAGCGCGGCTCCTGGGAAAAATTAAGTGATTACATCGTTCCTAATTAAAAAGTAACAATCCGTTCATTGTTTACGGCCTTGAGAAAGACCCACGACCAATCGAAGCCCATCCTATTCACGAAAGTATCCTTGTATTTTCAAAATCTAAACATATATGGTCTGTCAGCATGTGAAGCCTCTTTTCGGCAGAATAAGAATCCCGAAATTAGCTTCGAAAGTATCCCAAAGGGGATTGATTGAACATTCAGCAAATAGGCTGAAACTTTTAAAACATCGTTGCTACTGCCGGAAAGGTATGGGCGTGGGCAATTTACAGAAATTCCGTAAAATATTCGAAAGAAAAAAATACCTCAACCTAGGAACGAATCCACCATATGAGGATAATCGTCTCAGTGCCTCAACCCACTGGGCTACGGCCTATGTTGAGAGAGAGTGAACTGTAAAGGATTTATACGGAGGAAGATTCTTTAATAGCGTTTTTTCTCGAACCCGGGCCTATGAAGAAGAAAGCCGTGACACTTTTCCCGCATTCTCTCTATAGTTTCAGAAAACAATTACCTCGTTTGGATCCCGAACATAAGTCACGCGATGTCTCCTTGTCAGTATAAGTATTGATGATGATTATGTACGAGGTGGACCATTAAAATGATTAACGTAATAAAATCATAAAGGCGGCGGTAGTTAATTTTTAATGAGTTGAAAAGCGATGGACAAAGAGGAGGCGAGCCAAACTGGTGGAGCATAACTCGGCATTCGCATTAGCTTGCTTGCAATAAGTGCACGAAGGACCCACATTTCCCACCGGAAACGGCGAGAACGGAATTTAAGGAAACGATTTCGTCTCCTTCCGAAAACACGCGGACATCAACGAGATGAAAAGTTAATTGGAAAATATACACATCTCAAAACTCATCTGGGCAGAAAACATGCTTTACAAAAATAAGGGAATTTATGAGAGGAAATTCACTCAAATCTATATTTTTTAAATACTTTATACCCGACAAATTTTCATTATAAAACTCCTCTCGGTCTTCCCACCGGGTTAAATTCTCCATTCTGGCGGACGCATCGAACGGAAACTTTCCAATCACTTAGGGCTGTTGATTATTAGCTAAATAAAAGACATTAAGAAGCAATGGCAAAAACCCTGATATGTAGCGGAGCTTTGTATGGCTACGAAACTAGTTCGCTACGATAGGAGGATGAGCATGGAATTGAGTCATTTATTCACATTCTTGCAAAAGATCCCCGACATCAGCTCCCTTCTATTGCTGGGCGCCTTCTTCGACAGCACAATTCCTCGTCTAATGTCCCTATAACTATGTCCACTTCCCTCCAGCGTGTCTACTACCCAATAAAAAGAGTAAACAGGGAATTTAATATTGAAAAAAAGTTAATGGTTCTCACAAGACATCGTAAGAAAAGACCCTACGCGTCCTAGCAAATTATTGCCAGTGTAACGTCGGACCTCTCTTAATGAATTCTGCAATCCACTATGCAGCAATTGTTTATTATGTGAAATTCCATAGAGGAAAAAGCATTCACCTTGAACGGGATCCTAAAAAAATTCACACCTCGGTAGCTGATTGGCTAAACTGGCTAAAACCCTCGGCGTGATATCGAGGCATCCCGGTTCATATTCCGGTCAATGGGGAATGATTTTTCCTCCGTGGAATTTTGCACTTGCGGCTGTCTCCGTAAAGGTAATATTGTGTCTTGCCCCGGTATCTTCAACATTTTCTTTACTTCTTTATAATCAGGAGCAACTTTCTTACAGGAATCAACAGCACATCCGTTATCTCTCCCCATACTCCCAACAATCCCCTTTTCCTTCTTCGCCAACAAACACCTCACAACCAACCAGTGAAAAAAACATTAGGTGCAACATTTAACAAAACAAAAACTCCTTTTAAGTAATATGAAAGCGATGAAAACATCTTTAGATCAAGCCCTAAAGCACGACGCCAAAGCACCAAAAGGTTACGGCAGCCATATCCGAGGTTGGGGTAAAAGGACGAGAAGAGATAGGAGGCATTTGAGATGAGTGTTTGTGTGTGTGTGGATGAGGCTGGAGAAAGCACACGATGGACCCAAAGAGAGATGAACGACGGAGTTGTCGGCAAGACGGAATAGAGATGCAAGTTGCCTGTCGAGCAAAAGACGCTGCAAGCTTTAGCTCCTCCCGTGTCCTGTGTTTCCCCCCTTGATAACGGAGAACGCATTCCCCTTTTCGTCGGCGGGGCATTTTCACTTTTGGGACTCCCTTGTATTTGCGTTGTCGTCTGTGAGGTAAATGTCAGCGGAGACGTGGCAACAGCGCCGCTGCACTTGACTTCCCGAAAGCCACGTGGAGGGGATTGGGGGGGAGGGGGTCTGAGAGCAAGGGTGGGGGGAGACAAGAGAAAGGAATTGTAGAGGGGGATGAGGAGAGCATGGGGAGGATGGGAGAGGGGATTATTGCAGAGGGTGGTGGCATCTGTAGGTGGGCGGCGGAAAGCGAAATGAAAAACTGCGGTGAGGAATGGAGGTGGGGGTGGGAGGAGGAAAGGACGATACCCAATCGATTGCGGATATCGCGAAAGGGAGCGGTCGATAATAGAGCGACTAATCGATTGACGGTGTCGATTACTGCGCGTGTGCTCTCTACGCACGTAGCATCTTCATCGTCTTCGGTGTTCTAACAATTGAACGACTGATCCTCGGGGGTCCTGGGACATGTTTCGAATAGTTATCTGCCGTTTAAGATAAGATGGTTCTGATTGATCATTGCTACACGCCCGTTACCTTTCCTGGAGCTTCCTCACACAATCTATCTCCTCAGTCCAACATACTCCCTTATCTCTCTTCATTAGATCATAAAAACCCGTCTTCGTTTTCCGCGTCTTCCTGTTGTTTGGTGACAATAGTTAGGCCGGCAATCCTTTTCATCTTGGTCATTATCTCCGAAATGTAGACGCCGGCAGGAGTGTCAGAGAAAAAAACTCATCAAACACCGAAAACCCTCCAAAATGATGAAGAGATTCAACATTGAAAATTCCGAAGTGTTCACAAACTTTCAGCACGACTAAACCAATATTCATCTAGTTCGCATAAACCGCTCTCCCCCCTCTCGAAATTCGCCTTTAACTAAGATATGTGATAGTTTAAACTATCTAACTCATCTGACAAGAAATTGGAAGACCAGGGTTCGAATAAATAATCATGCGAAATGGTTTTTATGCCGCATTACATCCCCTTGGTGCACGTCATCAGCACGACTGATACCCTGCCAACCAAAGACACCTGACGACCCTGACGTCCACTTGTGCGAACCTTAGCATGGAATACAAGAGATGTAAAGGTGGGACGGCAGGAAACCCATCACCGGCCGACCATAGCGAGAAGTGACCAAAATTAATAACGCATTCCCATCCGACCCTGGGAACCAGCGCGGTGCAAACATCGAGAGGTGGCATAGCCTACGGCACCAGTGAAGCACCAAACGGAAGGGTGAGATGCTAGTGAACACTCGGTACGTTTGAAAGATGAAACGACTTATAGAATGTGACATCCGATATAGGGATACAATAGTATCACGATATCATGCGATATGCGAAAATGGAGAAGATGCACGGAGATGAAGTGCTCGGAATGGCGTTATTGGAGAGGAAATTGCTGGAAGAGATTAGGAGGAGGCAGTGAGGGTGGTAGGAACGTGCAACGAGGGGTGAGGGGACGCTCAAGGCCAAGGTAGACGGGAGGATGCTGGGAAAGCGGGAAAACGTAAGATAGAGAATAGGCATTATGGACTGGATGACGGAAAGCAGGACGTATGCCCGGCTGAAGAATGAAATAGTGCATGGAACCAACGGCCTCCAACTGTGAAAAATTAGTATGGGAACTATTATTATTTTCCTATCAAACTACCTTAAGGTAGTTTGAGCGAGAAAGTTCCCTGGTCATAATGGAGGCCATATTCGAAATTAAATTTTTTATTTCAGAGTCTGTAAGAAGTACGAAGAAAATATTGCAATGTTAATGGCGAAAAATATAGTTATGTATGACAAAAATTCTCCGTAATTTAATAAATATCACTACATAAGCCTCTAACTTGACATGTTTTTTCACGACGCACGGTGGAAACACCTTGGAAACAGAAGGTTTTGCTTGCGATTCTGAACAAATTACTGCGATGATTAATTGATTATTATTTATAAATAGTTGAGAAAACATAAAAACTACACACCGTTAGTTTTTTTACAAAATCTAGTAGTTATAAATTCCTATCTTTTTCAATATTCTCCCACTGGAGCGCGCAGCCGTATTCTGTCCCATGTAAAACAGCTTATATTTTTAGGCAAATTTCTCGAAAAGTAGTTCGGCAAGAGGTTGATATTTTAAGGTCATTGGAAAGATGGGAGTTATATCTATCAAATAAAGTTAAATTCATCAAATTCTATGTGAAATGATGTTTCACTCAAATTACCTTAACCGGTACATCACCTTTCTGGATTTAACTTCAGCAATACAATTTAGGTTCTCTCGACTAGATAGCCTAATAAGGGGACGGGAAATCCATTAGAAAAATCTCCACCAGTGATGGGAAGAAAACCCAGATCCACAGGGTGGGAAGCAGAGACTCCAGCACCAACAGCAACACCATCTCCGAGAAAACATTTCCGCCTTATCGATTGACGGCAAAGGGGATGATGATGTGGGAAAGGGGAAGGAAGGATGCGCGACTTGATACATAAAGAGAGGGGGTAAAACGGGTGAGTAAGGGTTTTGCTGGGGGTCTCACAGAGACGTTGGGTGCCATTCACCCCCCTCCCCTCACCATTGCACCGTAACCGACACACGCCAGTGGAGTCTCCCGCACCCTACTCATTCATCCCCCATCCCTTACCCTCAATGTATATCCCTTTTTTTCGCCCTCTGCACCCTAACCACCCTCCACCCCGCTTCTGTTCCAGCACCCTTCCCCCCCCTTATCCCACCCTCTCAGATCCTTCGCAAAGCCACCCCCGCGCCGCGCTACCCTGCAGAGGATTTTATATAAAGGACGTTTCACAGGGGAGAGGGTTGCAGTGATGGCTGAAGTACTTCCCTTAGTACTTTGGCCCATTCCGAAGGTTGTAAATAAGTTAATTTACTTGTAAAAGTAGGTTTGAATAGAAGCGAAAAAAACGTTTAGAACTATACGTGAGGAGGACCCTATCTACCAATAAGATTTCTCTCTTCATCTAATAAAAACTTCCTATCCTTCTTCTTCCCGTCCATAAAACCTATTCTCTTTCTCCCCCTTCCCCGCTTACCCAACATCCATCCTCTCCTGTATCACGGTCTTCAGTAACTCTTCGCTCCTCATTAGCCCCTACAACCACCTATTTTGCCTCTTCCTAATCTGTTCCAGAAGCTTCCTCTCCTCACCCACCATACCAAGCACTTCCTCGTTTGTCTTCTTTCCCGTCCGCCCTGCCTTCTCCATCCTCCTTCAAACCCACATATCGGACTCCGACAGCCCATTCTCGTCTTCTTTTCTCAGAGTCCACGTCTCTTCCCCAGACAAAACTGCACTCCATATAAAACCCTTCATATCAAAACCCTTCGTCAGCCTCTTCTTCAAGATCTTACCCAAAGTCCTCTTAATCTGCTCCCTTCTACCACTGTACGCTTCTTTTGATAGCCTTATTATCCTAAGTTTTTGCTACTATGCCCGTATAAATAAAAATATCACTTTGTAATTCCTTACTGATTCATTTAATACGACGAGTTTCCAGACAGAGTTACATCTTCAGGTGATTCACAGAACTTGACATGGTCCGTTGTAGGAAATTTCGCGGGAGGCTATTCTGCCCTTGATAAAACAACCTCCCTTGACAACCTTCTGTACAAATATAATCTTCTCCAAATAATTTTCCGACAAATATTGTAGTCAGTATTTTGGCTCAACTACACTTATATAGTTGAGATCATTCGCTTGGCAACAAAATACACCCGCAGGCACATCGGATTGGCAAGATGTATAGCACGGAAATTTTTGCCCTAGAAACTAAATAGTTGCCAGTCACCGCATCCTTGAACCCGCGGTCCGCGCATGCGCGATGCCAACTAAAGTTCGTGATCGCATCATTTTTAATCGATCGAACGAGACCACATTTATTTCATTCATGTTTTTAGGTGAGACGTTATAAAGTCGTAACGTTGCAGGACGCGGCATAAGGCAAGGGTGCCAGTGTGCTGCCTTTGCTTTTCAACATTTAAGCCGAATAAATGGTAAGAGAGGCATGGAGAATGTGTGAATATATGTGGGAATAAAAGCACGAGGCCAGCTGATAAAGTCTGTCAGATCCGCGGATGACCAGGCGTTGGTAAGTTGATCATCGAAGAGATTGCAAGCTTTGTAGATTCAATAGAAAACTAGTGAGGGGAATAAAGAATGGAGATAAATCATAAGAAAAAAAAGTAAATGACATTTTCTAGGACAAAGGACGCGAGGATGGTCATAGAGGTAGAGGGACTCAAAATGGAGCTAGAGGTAACGGAGGAATTCAATTGATTGGGTAGTACGTTAGAAATAAATGGAAATTTAATCAAATACATTATAGGGCTAGCGTAAGAAGTGTTCATCATTAGAAGGGAGCTAATGACGGGGGGCTTGAGTAAAAATAGAAATATGAGGCCGGATGAAGAGTTAAATACTGAGTGTTGCCTTGGATGGGGTAGAAACGTGGACTCTGAGAAAGGAGGACAATAAGAGGCTGCAGGCGTTCGATATATGGTCGTGGAGGAGGATGGAGAAGGTGCGGTGGACAGAAAGGAAGATGGACGTGGAAGTCCTTGGTAATGTTGGTGAGGAAAGGAACCTTGTGGAGGTAACGGAGGAGCAAACTCCTACTGCCTCAAACTGCGCAGTAAAATGCTTCCTGTAAAAACTGTTTCAAAACCGTAGCTTCCACCTCATCCCCCCACTTCGTCTCACAGGAACGACGAAGCCGCGGTGTCGCGATGGCGCGCGTCTGGTGCTGTTCGTGGTGCACTTTCGTCCGTGCGCTGGAGGGGAAAGGACGGATGGGTGTTGGCTGTTTAGGGGTGCACCGCTGCCATCCGTGACTGCGGGAGAGAGGGAGGCAACGAGCGAAGGGAGACATTTACGAGTCGCGGGATAATTATTCCACACCCCCTCACATATAAAACCCAACTTCGCCCCTGTTCCTCAGCCGTGCGATTCGCGGAGCTAAAATTTGCATCTACATGCAACTCAAAGAGTCGTAATTCTGATATTTTCGGTCATGCAGCAGCTCAGCACGATCTATCTTTACTCGTCATTGGGTATTCTACCAGCTGGTTGGCCTGTTTTTAGACAGTCCTTATCCAGCGGCGCAACAAGGATGCGGATTTAGAGGGGGTAAGCATTTTGGCGCACCCACGGCTGTATGTTAACCGCCCTCCCGTTCAAACAAAGTTCTTCAAGCATTAAAACAATCCTAAAATCCTTAAGTTCATTATTTTTTTAACTCAGAATATAACCGAACCAGTAGCTAGAACCAAAGCTCCGTCTCTTTGGGGTGTCGCATTAAATGAGGCCACCTTCTGTACCCCATTCTCGATACATTTTCGCGTCCTCCGCAATGCTATAGGGGAGGAAATGTACCCTTGCACCCCCGTCCCCCGGTGTAACGCCACTTCCTAACTTCCCAATTTCTGAAACATATCCTCACTTTCCCTCGTATTACTAGCTCGCAATCAGGTCTCTCTTGAGTTCCTCATGCCCTTCGCATGTTCTAATGTCGTCCAAAATTCCTATCCTCTTCCTTCTTCTTCCACACTTCCACAGCATTCTCTCCTCTATCACCCTCCATCTAACCATAGCAAACCCTCACATCTCAGCACGTCCTCCGGCCACCTTCTCTGCCTTTCAGAATATTCGCCACCGACTTCCTTTCCCCTCCCACCATATCCAACACATCCTCTTTCGTCTCTCTCGCTACCCAGAGTAAAAGTAAATGTTCACTTTTTATTTTTTCTACACAATTTATTTTTCATAAACCGGTTCCAACGTGTTTACGTAATTATCAAGAGGCAAGTAAAGCAAGGAGCATTCAGTTTCTTATTTATATTTTTGAGCGGGAGGAGGATGGGGTTGGTGGTAAGATAAAGAAGACAGTACCACGGGCGATTATGAACTATAGTTATGACTACTCCTAGTTGTATTTGCGTCTTGATAATAACGTGAAAACGTTGAAACCGGCAGAGGTATAATATATTGTGCGCAAAAATTAAAAAGGCAATTCTTAATTTTTCTATGGATGAGTAGCTCAGTTTGCTCTTAAACGATTAATTTTATTCACCCTGTCCATTCTTCTCCAAACCTTCAACCCAAATGCCTCCAGTCTGATTTTAAATATATTCTCTCTCCGCGATGACGGTATTTCCGACCCATATAGAGCCACGATCCATATTATAATTCAAAGGTTACTAAACTAAGCCAAATACACTGGATGAAAAGCAAGAATTGTGACTCCTGATTGGACCACGCTTCTACGGGCACAGGAAAAAAAATCCATGGTTTCCTCGTGATGAAACGCACAGAAGGTCCCATAGTAGGACGCTACTCGTAGTGCAAAGGGGAAAGACACGAGTGACCCCAACGATATCATTTCCTTACTTAGGACACTCCGTTCACGTACATATCACTTCCGTCCTTTCCCTCTTCCAATTCCTTTTCCCCAAGACCTTCCCTTTTCAAGGCTTCTTTCCTAACACCCCCTGCTAAAAGCCCTAAGGGGCATGCAAGATAGTTATTAGAATTATATTTATAACTACATACCACCCTGTGAGCCGCCATGGAAGAGGCGTGTGGAAGGGGGTGTTTATCAGTCATGAACGGGGAGGGAATAGAGAAAAGGAAGGAGGATAGAACAGGTGCATTGTAAGTTAACTATGTGCCTTATGTTATCGTCAAGCTGTTTTGGTTATAAACACTAATGGTGCATGAAAAGAAGGAAGTTTTGCCACTACCAGTTAGGCAGCGTATCTCTCCAATTTTGTCACATCTATCAATTCTAGAGATATATGGCGGAGACAAAAAAATATTCCGAGTCGTACTGAAACTCACCTGAACGGAGTTATATAAGGAATCTAAGCCTTATAGCGTGTAGTATCCGAGTCTCCAACGGCCCCGAACCTAGCCCTTCCATCAGCTGTAATACACACTATTCGCTCGTTGCAGTTATCAACGAAACGTTCGACTTTCCTTTGCCATTTATTTACTTCGAGAATAAAATTTTTCTGTGCAGGGTCCTAAAAATGCTTGCGGTGTATTCGAGATGTGGTCTAATCTGAGCAAAATATCATCTCTCTTCCACTATTCCATCAGAGAACCTCCTTAATATTCGCTTGATAAATATCCTAGTGATTTTTAATACAGCGCCACAAATGTTTTGTACCAATGTGATTCCCCCATAAATATTGTGAGAGATAGTTAGATGTACAGATATGAAAATGGTACACATTATTTATTCCTATATAACTGTTGACGACAAAAATGAACGCCAGAGAATGCTTTCGACACAGTTTGTTCTCAGTCAACGCTCACGTTGTCGTCATGAATATCACCATAGGCGTCATAAATATCCCCCCGATGTGGCTCTCTGGGTAGCATGCAGTTATAGATGATATTAACATAACGCGCGACTTTGCTTCGAATTTCGTTGAGCTCCCTCTGGCGTGGGGAGGCGATTGAAGTCGGAAATGCCGGCGAGACGGGCTCCTCACTTCCGCCAAAGCGGACGTGTCACGATGGGAAAAACGCCTAGGAGAAACGGACGAACGGGAAGTTTTTTATGTCCGGGACGTGACTCTCTCGCCAAAGCGTGCATCCATGGACCCGAGTGAGACTCACGACCGCGCTGTTTGTTACCGGCGCGAGTCCCGAACTGGAAAATCGTGGGCAGGAATGATTTTATCGAGGTTCGATAAGATACCTATATTTAGTACCGTGTGCAGAAAATGCGTTCCATTTTTCGTTATCCCGCTCACTTAAGTCCCATCCAACGCCGTTTAGAGCCGATGCGATGCAGAGCATGATCATCCTCCGCGATGTTTGAAAATCCCGGATCCCAACAGGAAAGATTACTCATCAGCACATGCATTAAAATGCGCAATTATATGCATCATGCATACTTATAGTAATTTAACATTTCCTAGTCTCTTCCCGGCGGTTTCCGGTAAATTGCTTGAGATAACCGAACCATATCCATAATAATGTTATTGTTATTGAGGTAATCTACTGGATAAGGTAGGTTTAAATGGGAGCGAGTAAAAATCCTCAAGGTTTTTACATGCGCAGGGCCCTATCTACCAGCATAATTTCTGTTCTATCCCTCTTTATTCCATCCATAAAACCTATTCTCTTCCATTCACTACCCCGCTTACCCAATATCTTCCCCACTATCACGGGCTTCAGCAACCAATCGCCCCTCATTACCTTTGCCAACCACCTGCTCTGCCTCCTCCTAATCTCACCCAGAAGTAGAAAGGCAAATAATTTTTGCAGTGCTAATTTGCAGTGGAAAAAGGGATTCCTGGACAGGGAATATTTTTCCTCTGGCAATTTTCAACGCATTCTATGCCGTTCATCGCGGCAGATGGGAAAACTAAAATTTGTCACCTCGTCAAGTCAAAAGGTGTTTCTTCCGCTTCAACAAAAATTACTAGATGATCTACCAGTAAAAGTAGGTATACCTAAATGGAAGTTAGAAATATTCTCTGGATTTTTGCAGGCGGAGGCCCATGTTCCCTAATACGATTTCTTTGGTCGTCATCCATTAGCCCTCAGTTGACCCAGAGGGCTTTGGGGCAGATGATATAGTCAACGTGTACAAGGTTTGAAGCCAGCTCATCTGTTCCGCGCCGCGCCGTGGCAACGAAAATCCTAATTCAATTAGCGGTCGGTGCAGAGAATTGCCCTCCGGTAATCCTCCGGTGCATCGGAAATTACGAATCCAAAATAGCCTGCATATTCACAGCATTAATTCCAGCGAACCACAGCGCAGATCACACCGATGGCGTAATTACGCCCACGGAGATTGTAGCAAATGAAGAAAATAAAACAATTGAATAGACTAGAGCCGGAGATTAACTTAATTTGTGCAAGATTGGATAGTCACAGAAGAAACAAACTACAATCACTACGGGAAATTTGAACGATTAGGGATTTTTGAACAAAGAATAATTGGTTTTCTGTTTCAGGAAATGAATATAGAAATGACTTCTCTCGCTGACTACTGGGAGAATAACCAAGTAAGGCACTCTATCAAAGGCATCTACAAACAGCTCGTAACACAAGCATAGAAGTACATAAGTAATCCAACGAAAGGTAAGCACGGTCATCTATAGTAATGAAGTACAGATGATGGCAGCTGCAGAACAAAGAGGACCTAAAGGATGGAAATATAGTACCACAGAGGAGTGATAAAGTAACAAATGGACGAAGAAAATCAATCATTCAGACATCCAAAGAAAATTTAGGAAGAATATAAGATTCATTAAAACACTTTCGAAGCAGAAGAGACGAACTAAATGGGAATATTTCGAGGCATTAATTCCTACAAAATAGACTCATTGGATGAAAATTGAAAGGGGGCAATAAAACTAAAGACGGGATAGAAATCATTATTTGAAGCAAGTAATGAGAAATGCTCATATAATAAATTACAGATGATCTAGTTCTAGGTGGTTAGCGCATAAGATAATGGTTAAGAGAACTACGGCAAACATCTCCGCCGGTGTTCTGAAGCAAATGGCACTGTAAAAACTGTACCCTATTTGAAAGAGTAATATTCCGCACACTGTTTTAATTCAATACCCGTTTTTTTATGTTTAAAACATCATAATTAATGATTTACGATACTTCTACAAGTATATTTGGCGTAAAATTTACGGGAGAGCATAAGGTGAGGGGTCGAAAGCGTAATTTTAGAAGGTGAAGTGGATAAAGTTAGTTAATCCGTCTCAAGGACGAGAAACCTGCGTCTTTGCGTGTACAAGTACTTCAACTCTGATGACTAAGCATTAAAAGCGGTCATTGGACAAAAATTCTGTCAGAAATATTACCATGAGCTACTTTTTCCAACGTAAACATTCCAGAAAGTAACTTCGCCAACCTTTGCGTTAATCTCCTATCTCTTACTCCGCCGAAATATTAATTATTATACCTGCTGATTGCTGAATTCGTTGCGATTATATAGTCCTTAAACTTTTGCAGCATACAATGCTCTCCATGAGAGTGCGGCGGAAGGAAAGGAAACGGACTAGGAAGTGCTTGGGTGAGGAGAGGAAATATCAGCAGGTTAGGAGAAGGCACAGTAGGTGGTCGGAGGAGATAATGAGGGTAAAGGGATGCTGAAGGTCGTGATAGAGGGGAGGAAGTTGGGTAAGCGGAGAATGGGAAGGAAGAGGATATCCTTTATGGATGGAGTGAAGAGAGATGTAAGACGCATGCGGAGATGAAAAAAGAAATCGTTCAAGGAGATTGGGGCCTTCGCTCACAAAAATGGTTAGAGCAGTAGATTAGGGAAGAAAAAACTTACCTTGTGTTTTGTGGTAAAACTGACGAATCATACAATTTATTCGAATTTAATAATTTAACGTAATAAGCATAATAATACTTATAACGCTAACATTTTGTTCTCCATTGTTGAGACTTACGTAGTCGCCAGGGAACCTCCTAATGTAAGGGGGTTCGCATGTCTCAGACACTAACATCTGTGCCATGAACCCCTCACTCTGCTCTCAAGGAGGATTTATGGCGAGAGAGAGAGAGGCCATTACCATTTGCACGATGAGAGTGCGGGGACTTCGCTTTTTTTGTTTTAAAAGTACAGTTTCGCGGCTGAATCGTTCAGATAGGACTGCCTTTTTTTATGTCACTCTTTCAGCTCCCCTCTTCAAACCACAAGAGAAATTTCTGCTAGTTTTTTTTCTGCGAATCACCGCTCAGTAGGAATGAGTGACGGACGCCGTCGGTCCAAATCCAATCCTTCTGATGCTCTGCTCTCCCCTTTACCTCTCCCCGCTGCATTACTCGCTGGCAGATAACAACTGTGGGTTGGGTATGGTAAGAACTCAACTCAATCCAAATCCCAAGGTGAATAGAGCTATATGGCTCCCCATCCCGGGGACAAGGGTTCAAATCTAGGCAGCGGCGTAGATATTTCTGATGAATTCAGATCCCTACTTGAAGGGTTTCAGAGAGAACATTATTATTTATTATTATTTGGGTAATCTACCTATAGAGATAAGTTTGAATGGTAGAGAGTAAAAATGCCATAGATTTTTAGATGTGCAGAATGTGCACCTACCTATAATATTTCTTCCTTAATCTCAGTATACATCCTGCCGACTGAATTAATAACAACTTTGTAATTTTCACAATGTTTTTATTTCAACACAACCGGTTTTATCGCAGAGGCGACATCCTCAGGTCCTTACGATAAGTCTGTAAATAAAAACTATTGTGAAAATTACGAAGTTATTACTGATTCAGTAATGTATTTTCACGAAGTTACACCTGATAACATCGAGTTCATACGAACCCACCCTTCTTCATCTCGTCCATAAAACCTAATCTCTTTCTTCCCTTTCCCCGCTTACCCAACAACCTCCGATCTTTCAGAGCCTTAAGCAACCCTTCGCCCCTCATTACCTCTTCCACCACCGACTTTGCCTCCTCCAAATCTCATCCAAAAGTTCCCTGTCCTCGTCCCCCGTACTAAGCATTTTCTCGCTTGCCTTCCTATCCATCTACTGCACCGCAAAGAGAATAAGCTTAAGGTAGTTTGAGCGAAAAATCACTTCACCTAGAGTTTGATGAATGTTGCCTCATTTAAAAGAAAAAACTCTCATCTTTTCAATTATATCAAAATATCGACCCCTTGCCGAACTACTTTTCGAGCAATTTTCCTGCAAACATAAGCTGTTTTACATGGGATAGATTACGGCTGTGCGCTCTAGCAGGAGAATATTAAACAAATTAGGAACTTCTAGCACCTAGATTTCGTCAAAAAACTAACGGTGTGTAGATTGAATGTTTTCTCAACTATTCATAAGAAATAATATTTTACTCACCACAGTAATTTTGACAAAATCGCAAGTAAAACTGCTGTTTTGAAGGGTTTTCAGCCATACGGCGGGAAAAAATGAGTAAAGTTAGAGACTTATGTTGCCTTATTTATTTAATTACTGCAAATTTTCATCACATATAACTACATTTGCGCCATTAATATTAAAATATTTATTTCATACTTCTTACAGATGCTGAAATAAAAAAATAAAATTTGAATGTGGTCTCCATTATGACTAGGGAACTATCTCGCTCAAACCACCTTAATATATATGGTGGAGAGAGGAATAAAGCATGCTGAGCTGAAAAATGAAAGTGTCGGGAGACAGGGACTCTCAGGTTTAAAAGATTAGTGTAAGTATTCATAATTCCCTTTTAAACTAAATTTAAACTGTAGATCACATAGAATAATCACAAAAAAACGAAAAATTGAAAACGCCTCAACCATGCACGAAAACATGCTTGAATTTCTGCTGCCTATCCTTCACGTCAGCGCGCTGACATGAAGGATAGGGAGGGGGAGGGTAAGGGGTGGATAAATGCGAGTGTGAATTGAAAATGCCATAAAATCAGCAAAGGGGAGTGATGTGAAAGGGGCTGTTTAAAGCATTTTTCCCGCGTTCGTAGCGGAGGGAGAGGGGAGGCTTAACGGTTAGCGCGAGCGAGCAGAAGAGGGAAGATATATATACACATACGCATGGGGTTGGGGACGCCAAAGGTGATACACGTCCTTTACTCCTGTCTCTTTGAAGGGAGGGGGAATGCATTCAGGGCTTTTAGACACGGTGCCATTATGGTGATTACAAAACGCAATGTCTTCAATGACTGGGCGAGAGAGAGATGAAAAAAGCACTATACCATGCGCGAAAATAGGCGATCAAAGACGCGTATTGAAAAAACAAAAGAAAACTATCATTCACGAGTGATAAGATCTTAAATGACTCTTGAGCGTCATTAAATAAAGATATCTCCCAAGTCTTCAATTGCTCTGAAGGTGGCTGGAGGGTTAATCGTGGGTCATTGAGTGCATATTTTAATAATTTTTAAGTAAGTCGAAAAAAAAAATTTAGGACCACCACCATTTAATTTAAGTGCAACTGATTAAGTGTATCTGCGTTAGCACTCATCATACAGGCAGTAATGGAAATGGTACAAGAGTTATACTAAAAAAATTTCCTTAATTAAAGTATTTACGACTGGAGTTTCCGGTACGGTATTTGAAATTTGGACGAAATTATATTGAAATACGTTGTTTTTTATAATGAACAGGGCGTGACTTCTTCAAATTTGTTAGCAAGAATTATAACAATAAAGAATGTATGATTTCGCGTTTAGAAGAAATTCTGCACATATGTACTTGAATTATTACGAAATATAATTCATGTGCCATAAGACTACTTGTTAAATAGCATTGATTTGCCAAAAAACTAAATAGGCATGATGCAACGTTTTACACTTTTATCAATAGATATCACCAATAAGAACAAGCATGCAAAGTTTCACGAAAATCTGTACATGAACAAAAATTACTCATACCACCTTAATACATTCGTTTGTTCTGACTGGCAGGTAGGCACTAGGGTGCTAACAGTAGATACCGCGCTCGAGAATGTTCCCTCACGACTACTCGAGTCAAATAAAAGGAGAAACACAGTTGAACTTCGATAGCTCGAACTTTTGTGAGTCGAAATTTTCGAAAATCCGAAAGAAGTTTCATCGATGTCCCTTGCACTGTGCGTAAGTTACTTTTCTGTCACTCGAAATTTCGACACACTCCAAGCATTTTTCAGTTCAGGCAGTTGTATTTCATTTTGAATATTTCGAAGAAGAGATTTATAGAACTTTGACTATCACATTGTTATTTTCTTGATTAAAATAAAAGCTGTTTTCAATCGAGACATATTTAATCTGTTGAAAATATTTAGATTAGGAAGTAATAATTCAGATCAGTTCACGAATATATTATAAATGAATACTTTTTCAACCCCTAAGTGCTGCTCGTAACACCATTTCTGTCGGTCTAACACATTTTGAATTATATAAAAGCAGTAGTTTGGTAAAATTCAAAAACTGAGATGGAAGGCTTCAATATACTTCCCTTTCCTTTTCAGCTTTACTTCAACTGAAATTTAATTCAAAGAACCTTCAATTTACTTCTACTGATTTACCAAGAAGAATTGTGGCCAGGTTGTCCGCATTCGATTTGAATCCATCAACCTACGATGTAAGAAAATTAACGACGAGTAGTTCGCACGTTTTCTCAATTATTTTTAAGAATAAATGCATTACTCACCGTACACATATCTACAATAGAAAAAAAACTTCGGCTGTAAAGAAATTTTCAGCGGCGTGGAAGAGTTAAAGGATCAAACATTATAATATTAAGCTAATTAATGAGAAGTTGAGTAAAATAAAACCAAGTATTTTCGTCATTAATATCACCACATTTACATCATGCTTCTAGCAACAGCCTAAATTTCAAAATGCCGGTGGCGACGGGGTAAAGTCCTCGCCTTTAAATCTGAGGGTCGCGGGTTTGAGTCCCGCCTAGGTGGATTATTAACCACTCAAGAAATGGGTGTTTGTGTTCATTCGTTGATGTTGTTGAGGCGTCCGATGTAAAAGGCCAATGGTGCTGTTTTCGGGATTGTGAAATTTGATAAAAAAATAAATATATAAATAAAGTTCGAATATGACCTGAATTATGACTAGAGAAAGATCTTGCTCGAAGTACCTGAAGCCTACATACTTACAAGTTTGATTCCTGGAAAAAGTGAAGCAGAAAGGAAGGATTTTGATGGCGCCATTTTCTTCATAGAGGTCGAGTTTTCTTATAAGAATAAATCACACGTGAACAAAAAGAAATAACCTCCTATAAAGGGGTTGGTCCGAAACTTTTTCGCCGATGCACATTCTTTTCCATCGTCCTCCCGTGAAACACGCCGTCTCCTCCATTCACTGAAAGCTGTTCACCCGGTAGATTGGGCGTGGCCTATAATGCGCCAAGGAACCTCGAGACACGAAATAAAGTTAGCGATCTTGAATGCAGGGAGGCGATTTAGCGTCAACTGACACAACATTACAGTTGATCACGTCAATGCTTCGGCGGCAACGTAAAAAAAAGATGCCTTTGACGATGCTGTAAAAGCGATTGTCTACCCTTGGAAGTTAGATATCGGAACACTATTTTTTTCCGGACAGGTTCAACGCTCTTTAAGGCTAAAGAATGGATATAGCCGCCGCCACGATCAGTTACAAAAAATTACATCATTCGAAAGAATAGCAAAGAGCAATTTTAAGAAGTGTGAAGAAAAGGATGTGGTGCCTGGACACAAAAATTTCCATCGGAGGAAAATGGGCGTTAAACCACAAGATTTGAAACCATTTAGGGAGAGTTCTTCGAACTTGGTACAATAATCACACCGGATATTCACAATACAACCAATGAAGGAAAGTTTTTGGGGTTTACCAATAGACCCATCTTTCATTGTCGAATTACATGGTCATGAGTCACTTTTTCAAGTACCGCTATAAATTCTCTCAAAACCCCACTTACTTAGGAAACTATAGACTAATGGTAACTTGGTGGAAATACGAATACTTATATGGTCATATTAGAAATGAGATCTTCAGTTATGAGGACATAAATCACTGGAAAATGTTCTTTGAAATCAACTGATGATAACTATTTTCCCTCCAGCTTCTTTGGGGGGTTGACAAACAAATACAAAAAAAAACTAAGTGATAAGAACGAGAACTTTGTATTTTCCACATTATAATATGACCAACAATGATTTAAGCAATTCATTATTATTATCAAGGTTGCCTTGATAACGGCAATGTGTTGCTGAAACCTTGAAGGGCCAACATAGGGGCTTCTGGGATCCTTGGGACTTTTTAATATAGCCAAATAATCATTGTATTTTGGTCCAAAGAAACGTATGGGCCAATTTTTTTCAGTTTTATATGTGCAGCAGATTAGAGCTCTCACCAGTTTACACCCTCAACAATTCCAAGACAGATCACGGCGTGGAACGTAGAGACTAGGACCAAGCAGTTGTGAAAATGAACTTACCTGAAAAAGACAAAATATTATAATTAATGATTATAAAAAGTTCTAAAAATATAACAATTAGATTAACAATATCATTAAATTTCAAATATGTACATGGTAAACAATAGTTAAAATAAAAACACACTAAAAATACATTTCAAAAGTCAATGAAGCATGCCTTAACAAAGGTGTACCCCACAGTCGTCATTGGATAAAACCCGTGTCCACTTGGGAATGTTAGAAAATATCAAACGAAAAAAGAAGACAGAAGGAGTACAATTGAATGCAAAAATTAAAAATGTACAATGGTGGAAGGCGCTTTAACTATTTATAACATAAATTACATGATCGCATAATCTCCTTGGCATTAACATCCTCATGTACTCGGAAAATACATTAGCGGGGGAAGGAGGATTGAAAAAGAAGTTTTTCGTCTACGTTCTTAAGTCTGCCACGACTGACCCGGCACTGTACCCACGCACGAGCTTACAGGATTAAAGCTGGAGGCCCGAGAAGGCTGAAGAATGTTAACGTCGCCCTTAAGGCAGGTTAATTAAAAGCCTACCTCGCTCGAAACACATCTTATGCCCCTCGTACAACTGGCAACGCATAAAACCAGAGAACTAGAGTATGTTACGAACACCATCGTCGCAACGGGATGGAAAGGGCAACAAAGAGGCGTATAAGAAATCATATTCTTTAAAGGTGTTCTACCTAGGAATATTGCCGGGTTAAAGAAAAGCTCTCAACTTCCTTATGCCAACCTTCAGATTTCTTGGTCCATTCCACCACATCAAACAACTCGTTCGAAGATGTTGACTTTGCCGTAAATTCACCATCATAACGCATGCATCCAAAGATGGGTTTGCAGCAACTCAACATTCCACTTTACTCTCTGCCATCCGCTTCATTCCTAAGTATTTATTAACTTTGACATGTTAATCGTTTGCTTGATGCATTCCATTTTTGGTCTTCATACATGATTCTTCTGTTTTATTTCTTCTTCCAATATTATTTTCATTACGCTTTTGTGTCACCAAAAGTGTCCAATCCGCCGTAAATTACGGATATTAAATACGTATTTACTGCCACGAGAAAAGAAAACGCCAGGACCGAGAATGGAAACGCGGACCTCTATCTTTCCGGGCCGATTTTATGTATTTGAGGTGACCCACCGGTAAAGGTAGGTTTGGATGGAAGTAGAAATGCACCTGTCCTTATTTTTTACAGCTCAAGTTCCTAATCTCAATGCAATATTTCATAAATCAGCTCGACATACGTCCTACCTCTCTTCATCTCATCCATAAACCCTATTCTCTTTCTTCTCCTCCCCCGCTTACCCAACATCCTCCCCTCTATCACGGCCTTCATCATTCCTTCGCCTCTCATTACCTGTACCAACCACCTACTCTACCTTCTTCTAATTTCCCCGAATAATTTACTCTCCTCACCCACCATAACAAGCACTTCCTCGTTTGTCTTCCTTTAGCTTCTTGATGTACGATGACCGTACGGGCAGAACATCAAGGTCCCTTGAATCCTGCTGAAGACGATACGATTGTTCGCGAGCTAGGGTAGCGTAGTAGTCTGCATATTAGCCATTGAAGCCAATAGTCCGTGGTTGGGTTTCCGGTCCATTCGGATTTTTTTCTCGTGGCAAGTCATCTTCTTTAACTTAAGTGAGAGTTAGAGTATCCTCTCCATCCTTCTCCAGAGCCACAGTTCTAAAGTATATGGTCCCTCGCCCTCTTTCCTCAAGGACCAAGTTTTCGAGCCATACAAGATGCCACAATCAAGATGGAGTCTTCACCTGTCTTTTATTCACGCTTCTTCTTACATGTCATTAATTCTCTTATAAAGTATTGAAGCTTGAGGCCCGAGGAGGCTTTTAGGAACGTAATCATCGCCCTTATAAAGCCCGGCTCATTAAAAGGCTCCCGCGCCTGAAACGCGACTTTTGACGCTCATGAAACTTGGATCAAAAGAAAACCAAAGAACGGGAGGCTGCTACGAACACTGTTACAACGATATGAAAAGAGGCAGAACACGAGAAAATGAAAAAAAGGACAACGTATGTATAGAACAGCCTCGGTTATTATCGCATCTGAGCCTCGCGCAGTCAGGCTCGACGTCAAATAGGCTGCCATGCCTTTTTCTAGAACCCTTTTCAAAGCGGCACTGAACGCTTGAGCATGACCGTGGCGACAGCTTGTGATTGTGACGCCCTTAGAAAGCACATGACTCGTATCGATCCAATATAACATTTTTTCGCAAGAGGCGTAAACCAGGCCGCCGCAGGGAGAGAAAATTGCGAGAGAGAACCAGAAGCGAGAGAGTCCAATTTAGCAGAGGGAATCGGCGAAATAAAAAAGCGGGGGATTTTCCTAAAAAGCCGAACCCCTACTTGATGCATAATTACCCCTCGTCTCAACCGCGCATGCTTTCAGAAAGCTATTGAGCCGAGTTTAAAATCGAGGACTGCCTGCCTACAACTACTCACAGCATCTCTCTCCCGCGTGCAGGCTCGCGATTTATATCTACACATGTACGTTGTTTTATTTACCTAGAGCCTATCTGAAGTGGAAAAACGGGAACAGTTCTCCAGGATTTTGTCGGAAACCAATAACGAAACGCAATTATTTTCCTTCACTTCCTCTCCGTCCGTTGCGCTAGGCGAAATAAGACAGGTACTTTTTCTCCGACGGCAGTCGAGATTGCTCGTTATGGGGCCAGATATTTTGATCGATGCACTTGTTGTGCGCGGTGAATGTGAACAAAAATTGACATACTCACGGAATACGTCAATTCAATTCAGGGGCACGAAATTTCTCTTAATTGGCACTACAGCTCAAATTGCCATTGAGTTCAAGAGTGGCTCACTTCGTACTCTGTCCACTCTTAGACTATATTTTATCGTAGTAGAGAACGTACGGCTCAACTTGAATTTCATTAATATCTACCGTTACTGGCACTAGATATTCCATGTTCCCCTAAAAGGGTCTAATTACTCCACTTAAAACATCACTGAGTTAGGCTAACGATTCAACAGTTATTCCATTTATATTGTGTGAAACGGCCTAAATTTCATTCATTCATTACAGTAATCTTCGGCCTACATTTACGGGATTAAACTTAGTCCTATTTCCATTAATAACGAAACATAAAATATAGGGAATTGAGGAAATAACTCTATGAAGCGGGGATAAAAAATGTACTAGATAATAGATAGGGTAGCGTTACTCAAATAACGGTGCTTCCTCAAATTATGGAACGCTCAACATACAAACTTTTCGAGTAATGAACTTTTTACATATTGCATTTGGGCCTCATAATACGAAATTATACTCAAAGGACGAACTGTGATACATTTCTAATATAGCATGCAACTGACTACTTAACAGGTGCAAAGATATAGTTAAATGTTTTCAAAGGCGAGCACTTCCAGCGAAAAAAGTGCACTTTTAATTTATTCCAAAATTTCTCATAATGAGAATAGATTGATTAGTAAAAGGTAGCATGATGAAAAAATATATCTTAGTATATTCCACTTAGTGATGGAAAAATTTCGGTCAAAATCGATTTTTCGAGCAATCGATTTTTAATCGAAATGAAAAGCTCGACTTTTCAACAAAAATCGAAATTTGAACCAAAAGATCGATTAATCGAGAAAATCGACGGCTCTATTAGAAAAAAATACAGTTGGTACTAAAACATGTTTATTATTCATTTGAAAAACGCTCATAATACATATTTTAATAGTATAAAAAATCCCTAAAAATGTACTTAGAATAAATTCTTGAATTATTAGTAGTAAAAATTTACAAATGCACGCACATAAAAGTTTGGGGATCACCGCTTGGAACCATTCAGCTTCACTAAAATTTTAAGAAAGATCAACTGATTGAGATGCTTTCTTGATGGTCTAGGGCGTGCCTTTCCAATTTTATCGGCCTTAGAGAAAAGTCTTTCACATGGGACGGATGGCGTTATCATACTCAGCTCTCTGATCGCGGAACGGTACGAAATGGTCAAGATCGAAGTTGAAAAATCGAGTTTGGATCGAAACTCAAAGATCATGACTCGATCTCGATTTCCTCGATCTTTGACTATTAAAACTCGATTTTTGATTTTAATCGAAATCGATTTTTCCATCACTAATTCCACTCAAAACTAATAAAATTTTGACTGGAATATACAAAGATATATTTTTTCATCACGTCGGTGGCAATTTTCCACAAAGTTACGCCTTCAACCAATAATATTGTTAGTAAAAGGTAAACTGAATATCAACATACGAACTTTTCGGAATACGGACCAGAAGTTCCCAAGTCGAGGCACCCTTGCACCGGTCCTCAATGGCGCGCATGACCTCATTTGACGGTATCTACCCCAAAATAACCAATTAAATAAAATATCTACATCCACATACAAATCTGCGAGCCGCCGCAGAGGCGTTCGGCAGGGGGTGTTATGACACCAGCCATGAAAGGTGATGGAATTGGGAAATTGAGGGGGGTTGAGGAAAATGGTGAAGCGTATGTTAACGGCGTAGCTCATGTTAATGTCTAGCTGCTCTTGTTATAATCGCTAATGGTGCGCGGAAAGAAGGAATTTTTGCCACAATCAGTTCGACAGTGTATTTTCGTATTTTGTCGCTTCTATCAGTTCTACAGATACAACGCGGGTTAAAATAATATCCTCCGTGACGTACTGAAACATGCCTGATAAGAACTTTTCTAGCATAGTGTGTAGCCTCCGAGTCTCAAACGGCTCCGAACCTAGTCCTTACATCAACTGTGTAACACTTACTATTCGCTCATAGCATTTGTTAACGAAGCGTGCGGCTTTCTTTTACATTTTCGAGCTGTTTAAAATGCAACCCACCGGACGCACTGGGAGATAACTACGCCAGCGAAATGGGAGCAATAATAGCGCCTCTCCGAAGACTAAATTTCTCTAACGGACCCATTGAGATAGATATAGAGGGCATGACATCTAATAGTAACCTAACAACCAAAATGTCCACTATATCGCTTACCCTTTTTCTTTCATTACATGCCTTTGAATAGCTCCGACGAGTGAACGCTTTAGCGGATATAAATCAAGAATACCAAAATTTTGTTAAAAAATTAAAGGTAAGTAGCTATTGAAACAAATATTAGTTACCTGGAGTTATGGCTTCTACTCGGTTTTACAATGGTCTTCCGCTGGGAAATGGGATTATTATTAATTTAAATAAATAAAAGATATACATGAAGAATGCATTTTCAAAAAGTAAATGAATGCTGATTACAAGTGAGTAATCGATGGATAATATCGTAAAATTGCAAAATTAGTGAGTCAGCCCGTAAACGCTTAAGTAAATCGGGGGAACAAAGATGGCGGACTGGCCACGCGCACGTTACAGCTTCAAGTATTGGCCACCATGGCAAGCGCCCTCTCCCTCTACCTCAACGGTCGGACCCAACCTCGCAGCAATCCAAATGACCAGAAGGGCAGAGAAGCGAACCAATGCAGAGAGAGCGAGAAAGAGGAGCATTTGGGGATAAAATAATAAGACGTCATTCGGAGGAGGTCGAAACCGCCCCCTCAGACATTTCACCCTCCTGAAAAAGCGAGATATCGTCAAGAGGGCTTTTCAATATCGAGCGTGCTGGGTTCGGATTACGACTGAAAGGGAGGGATTGAAAGAGGAAGGTCTTGCTCGGCCCCTTTACCCCCAAAACTCCCCTTTCGCCAACTCCCCCAACTCTCTAACTTCCCTGCAAAGGAGATTCACCCTTACCCTTCTACAATACATCTTCGTAATGCCCAACAAGCTGCCGCAAGACACCGAGGTGAAGAAAGCAAACATTCAAGGAGATAGAGGCCTGGAAATGTAAAAACCTATCTTCTATATAAGCCTAGGGTAGACGGGTACTAGGTAAGGTGGGTGAGGAGAGGAAGTCACTTGAGGAAAATAGTAGCAGGTCGAGTAGATGGTTAGAACGGGTTATGATAAGGGGCGAGGGGATGCTCCAGGCCGTGATACAGGGCAGGATGTACGCGAGGAAGGGGTAAGAAGAGAATAGGTCTTATAGACGGAAAGAATAGATGTAGGACGTATACTCTGGATGAAGAAAGACGTCGTGCAGGTATAAAGAGGTCTGTGCTAGTAAAAATTTAGAGGATTTTTACTCTCTTCCATTCAAAACTACCTAAACCGGTATATTAACGTACTGATCGTAAATAATAATTTACAATGGAAAGTAGCGTTATATGCTGCAGAAACGTTGATTGTTGACATTAGAACACGAGTTTCCCTAGGTTAAAGGGATTTGAGATGCTGAAGGCCGTGATAGGGGAAGGATGTTGGATAAGCAGGAGAGGGGTAGAAAGAGAATAGTGTACATGAATAGGATGAATAGAGGTAGGACTTATGTTGAGATGAAGAAAGAAATCATGTGAAGAAGATAGGGCGCTGCGTATGAAAAAATCTATGGAATTTCTCCTCACTTCCATTTTCACGTACCTCAACTGGAGGATTGCCCTCATAATAACGGATTAGAATTTAAAGTAATTCCAATATTTTTTATTATATCTGCTACATTTACATCAAATTTTCTCACTCTATAGATATAATGAGGTTCACCCTAGGCGAGATCCTTGAGTAATGCCTTAAATGACGCAGTAGAGATATAGTTAATAAGCAATACTTATAATTATTCCCTTTCTGTAGTATGAAACAGTCTTGGGCATTTGGTTGGTGCGAAGCATAGAAAAATCATTCATTCGTATAAAGCGGCACAGAAATGTACGGACTTCGAAGAGAATGTACGATGCAATATTATCCGCAAGAGTACGGTAAACTACTCTCAAGTACGAAAATAATATACGCTAAGATGATTTTGGACGGTACGAAATATGAAAAAAAATTTAACGCAATGTATGCAACGTGCACCCAACCCCGATTAAGGTAGTGCGTATGTACTGAGTGGGAGAAGATGGTAATGTCTGGCCCGGAGCATAAGAAAAAAGATGACTTAGCAGTGGGACGCCGCATAAGGTAAAAGGGAGAGGGATTTCGGAAGGCAGATTTGGAGCTGGAAGGATACGAGAACTGCGGATAAAAATGTTACCTTGAATAAATGAAATGCATGAATTTTTCTTCATATTCGTGCTGCTTATGGAAAAACGTGTCCTCTTGCTCATAAAGTAAATGAAACTCTACCTTTCTAGATTACTTTTATTTTCACAATTGAAAACTTGGAAATTACTTAGTTTTTAAAATAGAGAACGAGCCCATCGAAATAATAGTGTTTTTCGTACCATTCGCCAATGTCAATTCACTTAATCGAAGGTTTTAAATTTATTCTTAATGTTAAAACATCCCTCGAACTTTAAGCGATATTCCATGAAAACAATTTCAAGCACATTTGCATGGCTTATACGTTTTCTATGTACTTTATGAATGCATTTGTAGAGTTCGTCAATACTATAAGAACTCCACGCAACACAAATTATTTCATTTGAAGTTCCTTTGTATTGGTAGAAGAACTCTCTTGGTTAACTTTTTTCTAGTTACATAACATGTTTTCTTGTACATAAACCACTCCCTTGGGAACAATAAAAAATGATTGAATAAAATGATGGCACCATATTTGGTCACCGCACTACCCCCCAACGGAGTGTCAATGACTAATAATTATTGTGAGATTCATAAAAATCTGGTAATCGAACTCTTCTTTTAGACCTCGTCGTATGCGTCTCAGATGTGAGTGCTGAACTTGCTGATGTGAACTGATCTTTCGTAGACGTTGACTTAGATTGAATAGAATTTTCATCCCCTTGAATATATGCCGGTTTGACCTCGTCAATTGAAGCTTCATTTCTTCTCCCTTAACTTTAGCGTAACCGTTGTTTCATCTCGAGAAGTAATTTCACGTGGACCCGGATAAGGGGGTTGCAACGACTTGCGAATAAGACCTTCACGTAAACATGCATGACTGCAACTTGATGATTCCTTGAAAATAAATTCTTCAGGTTTTAGTGCCTAGAAGCTGGAGAAGTGTATAACTGAAAAGTAATAAAAAAACTACTTGATATTCTATTTTGTCAGAAGTAAAACTGGTTTATTCTCCAAGAAGTCTTAGGTGTTCTCCATAAACTATTTCTGCTGGAGAATCATTGATCTTCTTAAAATAATATCAACCAAATGCCCAAAGTCATTGAATCATATCTTCTTAAATCGAACAATGAATTCAATGAATTCCTAGTACAACAAGGGCTTATGATCAATTTACTCCGTGCGTTATGAATGCAGCTTTTAGCCGACGGTGAACTCTCTCTATCATACTATTTGCCTGAAGACTAGTCGCATGCAAAATCTCGATGCCAAATCATTTTGCCACATTACTTAAAAGGCATGAAGTGAATTGAAATCCTCGACCAGCAGTGTTCTTTTGTGGACAATCAAATCGAGAAATCCAACATGTTAACAAGGCTGCAGTTAGTTACGACTGCAGTAATGCACTGCATGGGTTGAACTTCACATCTTCGAGTGTATCGATCGATTACAGTAAGAAAATAACGGTGGGAACGGTAGGCGATAACGATAGGGTAGTATAGGAGTAGAACCTAGGCATGTCATGATAAGCATAAGAGTATGCTAAATGCAGTGGGAATGGGGTATCTTAGAAGAGTTTGCGGAAAAGTAGGATAGATAGAGTAATGAATGGGTGGGTCATGAAATACTGGGCTAGATGCTCCAGTAATGGACGTATATCAAAGGAGTATGCATCGTTGGCTTGGCCATGTCGAGAGAAAGGAAGAGAGTCGAATTAACGAAACATATATGGTAGTAGAGTAAATGGTGTGAGAGAAAGAGGTAGGTCGCGAAAGTCATAAGAGAGACTCGTCAGAGGTGGAATATTAGGAGTCTTAAGAATAGGAGAGCGTGTATGAAGCAATGCATGGGTGTAAGAGAAGCGAAAGAGTTATGCAAGGATAGGTCACAATGGAGGAATACATATTAAAAGACATCCAGTTTTCTAAGCCTAACAGCAATAATTCAATTCCTTGATTTTGCCTACGCCGAAAGGGAATGGCGTGATGGGTATGTAAGTACACGTGCGCGTAGACAGTATTTTAAAACAACATGAGTCGAAGGGAAGGATTTATCACTTGCTTTGACTCACGCAGTTGCGATCGAACTCCCTTAAGAGCTTCCCTAGTCGACGATGATATATTCGACGGTGAGGGGCTTTATACCACCGTTGGGGAGAAGGGTAAGAGGCCTGTGGAGAGATAAGGGAAGATGGGCTCGCATAAGAAAGGGGAAAGATGATGCGAGGTTAGATTGGGGAAAAAGGGAGGAGCGAGGATGACGCCTTGGGGGACCACTGGGGTGACACTGACGGCATAACTCTTAAATCGCGAGGATATTGTCGATCTCCAACCCACGGCCAAAAAGGGAAAAAAAATTCTACCGCAATTATGTGGAACTCGTAGGATATATCATCCTGTATCTATTTATTCATTATCATTTAGTATTATACCAATTGATTGAAAGATATGAAATGATTTATGACTCCGTAAAATCCATACCTATTTTATATTGCCGACCATGGTATCGACATAATGTCGTTGTGTATTTTACAGAGTCATAAATCATTTCATGTGATTCAGTTCCACAAAGTTGAACCTACTAAATTAATTGGCATTGATCGAAAGACTTTAATATCGTCCCTAACTTCACCATTTCGGAGTCATAATCAATCCTGAAAACTACCTAATGATTCGCAAAACCTCTTTAATCTAGCAGAATTCGACGACCATTCCCAGCAAATATTCCTAGGATCATACATCAAATTTAAGGTTTTTCCATATGAGATTAAAAGAAGAAGGGAATAAGTCGAGCTGAGAGAAGAAGTCGGGTGAGGAAGAAAGTGTTTGCGGTTGCAAAATAGCGGTTAGAGATATATTACATCCACCGAAAACTGCCAAAAAGGTAGAATAACTGTAAAAATAATGATACATGAAATTATATGCGCATATATAGTCGAAATTTGACGTCGGATAAAAAAAAATTGATTAACATGATAGAGCATCAAGTCTACCCAACAAAAATATCCACATAAGTAAACCCCACAAATGTAAGGTGTGTATTTAATCAGAGAATACTACCAATCAAGAGTATCAGCCCCTCATAGTTTTTGATTTCTTATCAAATCATTGGAAGTTTCGAGGAGGAAATGAGATCAGAAGCTAGATACGGCGCTGAAGTGAGGTGGTCAATTTATCCTCATTATCTCGCTGTTTTATATTGTTTTATTTATTAGGTGATCTACCGGTAAGTTTAAATGGAAGTAAGTAAGTAAAAATCCTCTAGGTTTTTAGATGTGCAGGGCCTTATCTACCAATATTTCTTTTTTTCATCTCATCATAGTTCCTACTCTTCTTTATCCCGTCCATAAAACCCATTTTCTTCTTCCCCTTACCCGCCAACCAAACGTCCTCCCCTCCATTACATCCTTAAGTAACCCTTCGCCTCTCATAACCCCCTCCAAAAACCTACCTTACCTTTTCCTAATCTCATCCAGAAGTTTCCTTTCCTCACCAACAATACCAAGCACTCCCTCGTTTGCCTTCCTTTCCGTCTACCACACCTTCTTCATCCTCATCCACACCCACATCCTGCACGCTTGCAGCCTATTCTCGTCCTTTCCTTCCGTACTCCTCAGATTCCACGTTTCTGCTCCATACGACGCGACACTCCACAACAAGCTCTTCAACCAGCCTCTTCTTTATATTCTTACCCAAGGTCCCCGTCATTATCTCCCTCCTATTACTTAACACATCCTTCGCTTGCGCTATTCTCCTCCCAATTTGTTTGCCACTATGACCATTTTCTTCTAGCGTACTGGCCAAGTCATTCAGGCCAAGTCTTATTGCTCCAGTTTGTGCCCTCCTTGTCTCATGACCACTGACGAGCCTCGCTTTCTTTGTCCGAAAGGAAGATGATTACTTTTGTTTTCTTATGATTAATCTGCATTCCGTATTTCCCACACTGCTCCTCCAAGCATTTACTAAAGCTTGCAACCCCTTCGATGATCGACTAACCAACGCCTGGTCGTCCGTGAATCTAACTGACTTGATCAGCTCCTACTCTGATTCCCACATCTAGCTCTTCCCATGCCTTTCTTGCCAGTTCCTCATCATAAATGCTAACAAGTAGAGGCGACAATGGGCACCCTTGCCGCACCCCGCGACCTATTAATGCCCACCCTGATTCACCGTCAGCTACCCTCACCTGAGCTCTCTGGCTCTTCGGTTTCGGTTGAGTCTCCTATCACGCCAATCTATTTCTATTTTCCCCAGTATCTGCATTAGTTTCTCCCACAGTACTCTGTCAAACGCCATTTCTAAATCCACAAAGCAAACAAATATACCCTGATTTAACTCTATGTTTCTTTCTACGAGTGTTTTTACCACCGTTATCACATCTCGAGTCTCTCTGCCCTTCCTGAACTAAAACTGGTCATCGCCCGAGTAGTAATTTGTCCTACTCTCCAGCCTTTTATTAACTATTCGGAGGAAAACTTTTTCTACGTGTGAGATCAAGCTAATTGTTCAATACTCCTCGCATTCTGACGCCTTCTTCTTCTGTATAAGTATCAGCACGGTTTTTACGCAGTCCTCCGACAAGCTCCTTCGTAGAGCCTACGAATAAGATCGAAATCGAAGAAAGAAGGGTTGTCTTCGATTAATGCCTAAAGTTTTCAGTAACTCCGAAGGTATTTTATCTACTCCCGGAGCTTTACCTGCCTTCCTCTATCGTAATGCCCTCTCTATTTCGCTGTCGAGTGTCTCTGGTCGGAGGTTATCTTTATCTATTGTTCTCTTATCCTCTATATCTAGGTTAAAAGCGGAATAATTCCATAAATTTAAAACAGACTATTTATTTCGTTAAATATTTCACATAAAATATAGGATTATTCTACATCTCCGGCATTTCGTTTTACTTTTCAATAGCTATGTCCTCTTACGGTCAGTTGTATTTTAACTTTCTGAAGCAAAATACAAGAGGAATCTCAAGGATTTTCACATCGGCATTCATGATCGAACATCGTTTCAACAGTGATTCATCCTCCATTCGCTCCCTTGCAACATTATTTTAGTCATGTACGGATTCTTAGCGGGATTTCCACCAGAACAGAAACTCTATGACCACCGACGTATGCCATTACGACTCTCAAATCGTTCACATGGCTTTTGAGGAGGCTCAGGGCACCCGTAATTCATAGATTTGACAATCCGGAAAAGCCTCACCAGATCTTACACCTACTTCGTCATATTCCTCCCCGATCGATTCGGCACATTATTCCGGTCGGTTCGTCGGTTCCATTTTTACTCAAGACTTTTTTCAAGGGAACTTGATGTCCTGGAATGTCGGAAGGATATTCCAGGACATCAAGCGCACCCGGGGCATTCTCTCCATTCACAAAAACACTTAGAAGTAAAGAAAACCGAAGCATCGGTCTACAATCCCAAGCACTTTACACCATAAGACCAAGTCAGTCCCGAAGATCGCCGTGGGCAACCGAGACATCACCAAATATTTGGAGCACGGATTTTTTTCATTTATACTCAAGGGAGCCCAGTGCATCGCGAAAATGCAAGAAAAAGTTCATTGCCATTGATCAGTTTCCGGGAGAGAGTTGACTGACATACTTCCAATTTCTCCTTGTTACAAATTTACCGAGTAAGAAAATAATAAGCTTCAGGCGTTAGAGATGTGAGTATGGAGGAGAATGGAGAAGGTGCGGTGGTTGGAAAGGAAGACAAGCGAGGAAATCCTTCACGTGGTTGGTGAGCAAAGGAAGTTTTTTGGAGGAGATATGGAGGAGGTAAAGTAGGTGGTTGGAAGAGGTAATGAATGGCGAAGGGATGCTGAGGGCCGTGATAGAGGGGAGGATGTTGGGTAAGCGGTGAAGGAGAATAAAGAGAATAGGTTTTAAGGACGAGATGGAGAAAGGTAGGAAATACGTTTAGAAGAATGAAATTGTGTAGGTAGATGGGGCCCTGTGCATGTAAATTTCTAGGGGATTTTTTCTCACTTCAATTTAAACCTACCTTAACCGGTATGTTTACCAAAAAAAACTA